>CM051663.1:37897687-38607687 GCA_028020825.1 Podargus strigoides
GCTCATACTCAGCTAGCTGTCAACCAGCACTCCCACGTTCTTCAAGAAAACCTTAGATATCACTTTCTTAAACTCCAAAGCTCCAAAGGATTAAGAACCTCATAGAGCTTACAAGTAGCTGGACAAGTAGTTACCCACAGTGAGTAAAATTTATTCTTTTACATTCCACCTAAAAGTAAACTGCAGAACATGTAGTTGGACCTAGTTCTCTCCATGTTATATGTATCTTGTTCCAAATGCTGAGAGCTGATGCATTGCAAGGTGGACATCTACATGTAGGGATTTCAACTGACATAAAATATAGCTCGATGTCTTCAGGCATTTTTCATTTTTTTAGTTTCACAGCATAATCCAAATCCTTAGATTTTTCTTTTAATAAAAACAATGAAGGGCATTTCTGATACTCTTTAGCTGCCATGTGCTGCCTGGGAACTGTAGGTTCAAAGGTCAAATACCATTTATTTGTATAAAGACAGTGTAGGAAGAACAAGTCAACCCTTAAAGAACTGCAGTTACTCAGTAGGTACTGTGTTTTTTGGTGGATTGAATGATGTTGCATTTCCCCTAAAGGTCAGAGCACATTACATATTCATGTTCTTATATTTCAGCCGAAAACTTAAATGGTATGTTTTGGGGGGCAGTTTATAGTGAAGCCAGCCATTTTATAAAATGTTTCAATTCATCTTGGTGGAGAGAAGATAAGTGTTCTGAACCTGCCAATGTAATTTCAACAACGAAGGCTTTTAGCTCCCAGTCACTGTTTGCAGTATATCCAACAGTACAGGGCTGGAGCCTCAAAGTGAAAATGTAGCTGTGTGCAGGTGAATTGGGAGAGCCTGTGGTGCCGTGCGGATTTACAGACTGCCTGTCATGGGTGGAAGAGCCCAGCAGATGTCAGCATCTCTACTGCTGTTCAGCAGGTAATGGGAAGTCCTTAGAACCAGGAGGGTGTCTGAGGAGGAAGCTTTTTAACTCACTGTGTTCAGTTGCAGTCAGCTATAGGGATAAACTGAAGCCAAATTTGGAGGATTAGTTATAAAGATCCTGCACATTCTAGTGTGTTTTAAGGATAATTCCTTCTATAAATATGTATGCAATAGTTTCATTAAAATTTGCATTTTGAACCAAGTTGATTGTCCTATTCAAATTTGGAAATACATCATTTACTTAAAGGCCTGTAATGGCAAGGAAACTTCAGGCTCATACCTGCTTCAAACTGCAGTGGCTATAGTAATTGAACCAATAGTATTCAGAAATACAATCACAATGTCTTTAAAAAAAAGTATATTATATATTATATTATAAAGTATATTATAAAAAAAAATTCCAGTGAGAATTGAGAATGAAGTATTTGCTGGTGATGGTATTAGAAACAGGAAGGACTCAGTGCCTGGGAGAGAATTCCACAAAACAAACTTGCTGGTATCAAAGGACAAGATGTTTATGCCAAGAAAACTCATCTATTTGACCCAATTTTTCTAATGTGTCAATGGACACAAAATTCCTGATTACTATTTCTTTAGTTTGAGATTTCAGTGTATGTATTAGTGGCACGAATTTAATGCATAATGCATGTAGGTGCTTCGAACTTGAAAAATGTTTGTCCTGGCGTGGATTGTATAGAAGATTCTGAACAAGACACTTGAGGTTTGGGGTTTTTTTCCTGTGTTTTCTAGTGGGGATCATTCCTCATGCTTTTTTCAAGATCAAACTGGTTGTTTTACTAAGTCACAGCTATACAGTGGCCAGTGAAAGCTGAATAAAAGAGCCTTACCGGAGTCTGCAAACCAGATGACAATTATACATCAACATTTAAAATGGAGTTGGAGCATTTTGAATTTAGTTACAGCTGCTATTACCAGAGTAAGATAACTTTGTTACAGTGATCACTGGAAAAGATTTGAAGATAGTAAATATCTGTTCACAGTAAGTGAATTACATTTGTGATTTAATGAATCATTTCATGCTGTTTTAGGAGAGGCTATGATGCAGTCTTCAGGTATCACAAAGGTATATGACCTTGTTTCTTAGTAGTGGGGTAATACAAGCACCATAGGAATAATCCCGTTGAAATCAATAAGGTCATGGTAGATTTATGCAGGTGTGTGGTAAACAAGGATAGAATTGAGAGATGTTGTAATGAGGCTTTGCTGCACCGACTGTTCAAAATTTGACCGTGTTATGCTTGGCAAGATTCTTACTTGAGTAGGGGAGACTACTCAAGCCCCACCCCTACCCCCCTTCAGTTTGCAATGTCATTGATGTGCTGCTTGTGCATTTTCGTGCTATATAGGTACGTGAAGCGTTTCACCTCTGCTCTGTGCATCTGTGAATTTAAGTGTAGACACAATTAAGGACTCAGAAAAAGGTGTTAGTTTCCATGATATCTCTAAGATAAGGTTTTCTTTGAATACTGCCTTTTAAAATGTTCTTAAATGTTCACATTTGCTATGTCAGCTCTTGGCAATATCACGTGTATTTTAATGCCATTCCTAAAATAACGTCCTGGTCTTCTACTCAGAGAGGTGTACTGGTCTAGTTTCCCCTTAGCTCTTCCGTATACTTGTAATCCATAGAAAGCAGTTCAGCCTTTTTCCTCCTGTATCCCAACCTAAACATGGATATTAGCAGCTTCCTTCCTTCCTCCTTCCTCCTTCCTCCTTCCGTGATATTGACTACAGTTAAGTTGTATCTGAGTTCAAAGTGTTAAAAAAAATTGTGTAACCTTTCTGCTTTTGTTTCTAATACTCTTCATTATCTGCCCTAACAAAAGCACAGAGAAGTCTCATCAACAGAATTTGCAAATCATCCTTCTAATAGGCAATGTATGCTAACAGATAAAAACCAAACCTCAGTATTTTTCAAGGCTTTTTTTCTTTGTGTTTACTTTAGGAGTTATTTGTGTTTTTCCTCTGAATATGGCAAGGTCTACTAACAGCTGTTTTTCTATTATACCTGTGGACAAGCCAGTAACTGCACTTGCTTCAACTAATAGCCTCAGCATTTCTCAGTGGAAGTGGCCAAATCCCAGTTCAAGTCATCTTTATTAGTGCATTTCCAGCCTTAATGTGTACCCAACCATCTTTCAGTACAGGCTTCATGAAGCTGAACCAGCAAGTATGGGAGCCTTCTCTGAACACACATTCTGGGTGGGTTTTTTGGCCTTGCAGAAGCGTCACTCATGAGATAGTTGCTTCAGTTTATCATGGGTGGAAGTAAACTTCAAAAACTACATCACTTTTACTTGATTTTTTTCAGCTGTGCAGAGGCAGTAGGTATGATTTTACACCCTTTATGAATGCATTACATTTATTTTGGCTAACACACCTGGTGGATACTTAGGAGTTAACATACAGCTCATGTAAGCCGTGTTGTACTTAGTGTCCTCATCACAATACCAAGTTCACCTTTGCTGGCCAGGCAGTCATCAGCTGAGGATGCGTTGGCCTCCCTCGCTTCTTGGACCGTGCTGGTCCTTGGCCTTACTGAGCTGTCTTCCGGTTCTCTGAGGGCAGGGTTTCCCTCAGTGATTTTTATGCCCTTTCCCCTCCCCGCGCCAGCATTTTTTCTTCTGAGTTACTAGTACCATCTCAGTAGTTTCAGTTCTGTCCTAGCTTATTTATTTACTAATCTTGCATGGCTTTGGCTTATATACTAGCAAGAGTCAAGGTTGCACACCTGTTTCTCCCAGAACTGCACCCTGGGGCACAGATACCTAAAAGTAACAGGCGTAGTGAGTTACGGGAAGAAATGCAAGTGATAAATAGGTATATAGTAGAAAACAACCTAAAAGGTAGCCTTATTTTTTAATGCATTTTCACATTTGTTCATTACTTTTTTCTTTTCCTTTTTGATCTAATATAGCAGTGAAACTGGGACACCACAGTGCAGTTTCACTTCAACAACATGACCAAGACATTTGAAACACCTTGATCTAGGGCTGAAATTGCAGTCACAGAAAAACAATTAATTTTGCCAGATTTTCTCTATGTGCCTGAAAATTTGGATTATAAAATTAAGATAAACAATGACTGCTTAAAATGTTTTATTCCAACATTGTGTATTGCATTTACTTCTGATTTATATAATTATCTTTCCACTGTGTTCTTAGGAGATCCTTAATAATGAAAAGTATAGAGAAGAAATGAAACAGAAAATCAAAGATATGTCTGAAAAGGATAAGCTGCTTCAAGCCAAGGAATACAAGGAGGGACTTGTTGCTGAACCAGTTCGTACTCAAGTTAAAGGCCACGCATCAGCCCCTTACTATGGAAAGAAAGAGCCTTCGCAAGATCCAAGCAGCACTTCGAGTACCTTTCAGCCAGGTTCCTGGATGCCACCAGGCAGTGGTGGTAGTCAGAGTAAATAATTGTAACATACAGATTTGCTAATGGATAAATATTTTAACAATAAAGTGATATTAAAGCAGTTTCATTTATTTTTTTCAGAACTGTTCAAATAGACTTAATCATGACAAACTACTGTAAAATGTTTGGGGTTAGTGAAAAACAGAATGCATTACTAAGTTTGTTTTCGACAGTTGCTGTTCATCAGTTACTCATGAAATCATGGGTAGAACATTTTCGAGCTAACTTAATTTTCTTACATAATTCTAAATTGTTTTTTCCTTGAAGACTCCATTTTTAAAATTGTTTTTGATGCAATAAATTTTAGTTAATCAGTACATTTAAATTTTCCCAAACCTAGGTCTCAGGAGGGAGTAGCTTAAGACAAATGAAGGTCATTAAGAACAAGCAATCAGTTTCCTGTCTTGGGCTGAATTTAAAGACTGTTGATGGCTGGTAGTTCAGGAAACAGGAAAAGCTCAGTTACCTTCTTTTTGCAGACAAGCCTCACCATTAAAGACACTACATGGGCACACATAAGGCTGTATGCAGTGTCCTTAAAGGGAATCAGTAAGGTATACTACCTAACTCTGAAGCTAGCTTATGTCTACAGCTCTGCTGAAGGTACACCACAACTTGCCCTTCTCTGTTCCAATTTACCTTTCACATTTTCCCAATAGCTTAGCTAAAACAAAAAAAAAAAAAAAAATTACCTCCAGAGCCACCCAGCAGATTAATTTTTTAATTTAATGTGTGAATTTAGAAAAGCCACCTGCAGTAGAACACAAGTAGAAGATTAAATGACTGTAATGAGTGACACTTGGGCGAACTTTAACAAATCACCTCAGCAGAAAAAGCACACTGAAGGGAGTAAATTTCATACTTCAAGAAGTAACAGGATCAAGTATCAAAGGACAGGTACAACACAAAATGAACAGGTATTTCATTTAAAAAGTGGATTCTTTGAACAAAGACTTCCCCCCCCTCCCCCTTAATTCTTCTTTGTTCGTTTGGCTTTTGCAATATTCTCTTGGCGTTTCTGTTTCTTCTTTTGTTCTTGCTCTCTGGCCTCAATCATTTTTGCAAGCTTCCATGACAGCGCCGCGCTAATTACAAACAACGGTGTAAGGGCCAAGATGACGGTAGTGAGGAAGCCGTACGGGTCCTTTCCAGCCCACTCCACGATGTACTCAGCCCAGGCCTTAACACCAAACATCTTTCCTGGTGTTCTACTGGGGAAAACTCTGTGGAGTAATAAAACAAAAGAATTTCTGAGTACTCGGAAAAATAAACACGTGCATACATGGCAATTAGCATTTTAAGGTAAGTTAGCATCTTTCGTTACTAAAGAGCAAGCTCGGTTTTGCTCGAAGTTAACCCAAACTTAGAGCGCACCGCTCACAAAACAACGAGGCGTTTCATCCAGCAGCGCTGCGGATACTAAAACGGGGGAAAACGCCACAAAAAAAGTGAAGTCTGTGCTTGTTTTGTCTTTCTATGGCTTTAAGCAGCAAACCAGCAACACTCGGCACGACAACACCCGCCCAAGCACCGCCTCGGCACCGAGCACGGCAGCGCGGAGCTGGGGGCCACGGGCTGCCTTCGCCCAGCGGCCGCCGCCCCGCCGGCCCCTCCACCCCGCCCTCACCTGCGGCGGGATGGCCCAGCGCCGCCCCGGGCCCCTCCGGGCCTGCCGAGCGACGGGCGGGTGGCGCCGAGGTCCCTGCGGAGAGAAGACACAGGCCGTGAGGGAACGGCGCCCGCCGCGGCCCGGCCCCAGCAGCGCTGCCCGCCGCCCGCCTCAGGTAGCGCCGCCCGGGGCGGGCGGGGGATGGCGGCGGCGAGGAGGCATCGTCGGGGAGCGGGGCGGAGCGGGGGGGCCGCGCTGCGCTGTGCTGTGCCGCGCCGCCTCCCGTCCCCTCCCCTCCCTGCCCGCCCGCCGCAGCCCCCCGGTACCGCTGCTCTGCGGGGCGCCGGCCTGGGAGCGGAAACAGGAAGGAGGCGGCCGCTCCGCCCCTGCCGGCGGGGCGCGGGGAGCGGCCCTGCCGCGGCGCCGCCCGTGTCGTCGGGCCGTGCGGGGCTCCGCGCCGCCCTGGCGGTGTTCCGGGCACCGGCGGTACCGCGCGGTGACGGTGTCGTGCAGGGCCGCCTGCTGCTGCCAGGGCTGTGGCTGCGGCGCTGCTCCCGCCTGCGCTGCCCGCAGCGGGAGGCTCGGCTGGGCTCGGCACAGGCCGTAAAGCCCTGCCCGTGCTGGAAACTGGGGGTGCGAGGTGTTGCTGTGTGTGTGTGGCACCGTGAGACACGTCGTGTGGTTCCAGAGCGAAGTTACGCGTAGGTCAGGCTTAGTACGTCAGGAGATCTTGCAGCCGCTTGAGTTGTACTGGAAATTCAGGAGTGAGTTTCTCTGTAGCATCACAGCAAATGCCATAAAGGCATTCTGCTCTTGTATGTCTTTTGTTTCTGTGAATATCTATGTCATTTAAAGGGCAGCAAACAGGCAAATAAATACATTTTGTCACTTAATTAATTGTCGCTGACAAGAGATCTGACTAATCTAAAACGCGTTAGATTGAGTGTGTTGAATGCAATGTTGTGCTGTGTTCAATTTTTCATTATTTGTGCATTCTTATTCAAAACCTGCCTGTGGTGCTGAGGCTCTTGCAATAGCTTTGGAGACTAGAACAGAATAATTTCAGTTGGAAGGGACCTACGGATATCATCTAGTGCAGCTGCCTGGCCACTGCAGGGCTGACCATGACTTAAAGCATGGTGTTAAGGTCCAAATGCCTCTTGAACACTGAAAGGCCTGGGGCATTGGCCACCACTCTAGGAAGCCTGTTCCAGTGTTTGACCACCCTCTTGGTAGAGAAATGCTTCCTAATGTCCAATCTAAACCTCCTCTGATACAGCTCTGAACCATTCCCATGTATCCTATCACTGGATCCCAGGGAGAAAAGATCAGCACCTCCCTCTCCGTTTCCCCATCTCAGGAAGCTGTAGAGCAATGAGGTGACCTCTCAGACCCCTTCTCTCCAAACTAGACAAACCCAGAGCCCTCAGTCACTCCTCACAGAACATGCCTTCCAGTCCTGTCACCAGCTCTGTTGCCCTTCTCTGGATGCCTTCAAGGACCTTCACATCCTTCTTAAATGGTGAGGCCCAGAACTGCACACAGCACTCAAGGTGAGGCCACACCAACACTGCAACACAGCGAGATAATCCGCTCTTGTGACCAGCTGATGATGCTGTGTTTGGTGCACCCCAGGATGCGGTTTGCCCTCTTGGCTGCCAGCGCACACTGCTGGCTCACACTGAGCCTGCCGTCAACCAGCACCCCCAGATCCCTTTCTGCGGGGCTGCTCTCCAGCCACTCCTCTCCCAGTTTATACCTGTGCCTGGCCCTGCTCTATCCTAAGTGCAGAATCTGGCATTTCAACTTAATCATTGCCCAGTGCTCCAGTCTATCTAGATCCCTCTGCAAGGCCTCTTGTCCCTCAAGAGTGTCTACAGCACCTCCCTGTTTGGTACCATGAGCAAACTTGGAATGTGCATTGAACAGCTCCATCAAGACCATTGATAAATGTATTGAATAGAACTGGCCCTGGAACTGAGCCCTGAGGAACACCTCACCCTTTGAGCCCTCCCATCCAGCTGGTTCTTCACCCAGCACACTGTGAACCTGCTCATCCCACAACTGGACAACTTGTCCAGGAGGACAGTATCAAAAGCCTTACCGAAATCCAGAAAAATGGATCCACCACCTTCCCTTCATCCACTAGGTCGATAACCTGATCATAGAAGGATATCAAATTAGTTAAACAGGGCTTTCCCTTTATGAACCCACATTGACTGTTCCTGACGATTACATTATTCTTTAAATGTCTTGCAGTAGCACCCAATGTGATCTTCTCCATAATTTTTCCAGGTACTGAGGTTAGACTAACAGGTCTGTCGCTTCCTGGGCCTTCCCTCACACACTTTTTGGCCAGCTTGCAGTCAGCAGGGACCTCCCCAGGCATGTGTTACTCAGACATTTACATGAGCATTAAAGCTCATAGGTTATGGGTCCCTGTTTGGTCTGTAATTTGTAAATCTTAGCAAAAATTAAATTTATTGGAGCTTAGATATTAGTTCTGAGGTATTTATTGGTATCATTCTAAGACGTTTTTGCATGCTGTGTAGCTAAATTAAAAGTAGATGGGCTGCTACATAAGTTTAGCCTATTTCTGGTAAAATTGCGTATCAGGCTAGAGGGCACCCCATCATATTTCTGATGCTTGGATGTCAGCTTCAGGTACATATGCCAAAATAAGCACTGACTTAGTCAAGTAAAAGCTATATGCAAGTTGCTTAATATCACCACCTTTAGACCTGATGGAAAATTAATTTCCACTTCTAGTCTTTTACATAATAATAATAGTCTCATTGTCTGTCTTTCTATGTCTTCTCTGCCTTACTGGTGTAAAGAGGAAAGCGCCTGATTCATTGTGGCAGGAAAGAAATAAAAAGCAGAGATTTTTTTATTCGCTTTTCAAAGGCAACCTTTTCTGGTGTCCTTCTCCCTGTAATAGCTTCTGTAGTTGTTGCCCAGTTATATTGGCACAGCAGTAGAGGTCTCATACATAATAATTCTGCTCCTTTCAGATTTGTGAAGGTAGGCAGCTAGGTAGAGAAAAGAGGCCCAGGCTACAGTCTTGACTGAAAGCTGCAACGCATCTGTGTTAGGAATGAAGAGATGTTATGGGATTACTACCCAATGAGAAGGCTTTGTCTGGGGCTTGTACTCTACCAAAATCAGAATAATTCAACCACAAGGTCACAGGAGATCAGGGCACTTCTTTTGCTTTTCTGAGTTACTCAGTTGTTGTACTTTAAATAGTCAAAGAGAGAACAGAAATTCCAGAATTCACTAGAACTTGAACAAGGCAGCACAACCCTTAACACACCATCAGAATTCTTGAAAAGACCAAATTAAGAGTATGTTTATGATAACTATAATTTTGGCCGCTGACTGCTGCTTTATAAATCTGCACTTTCTCTTACTTCTCATCTAGAATGCCTTTAAATGACCCTGTTCTGTTATTTATAGATGTATATGTGCCTGTGTGTATTTAAAGACAGACTTTAATTTTCAGCTACGAGTGGATGAGCAAGAAAATTGGAGGGCTTAGGAAGGAGCAGGAAAGGATCCACCGATGCAAGATGACATCATTTAAAGTGTGAAAGTCACAATTCATACGAAACAGTGTAATGGTTTACCTAGGTGTCATTCCAGATATCTAGGCTAGGAAGGAACCTTATTTAGGATGGAGTTAAGTTTTTCAGCAACTACATAACCTCAACGGCAGCAGCTACAGAAGTAGCATCAATCTATAATACAGTATGAATTTATGAACCATCAACTTTGATAAAATTAAATCACTAGTTAATTTATTTTATATATATATATATATAAACTTTATATATATGTAAGGACATATATGTGAACAGCATTAAAAGTTCTGTTTCAATGGAATTTCATGAGAGCATGCTCGAGGGGACAAGCTCTACTGTTCATTGTCACACTTTGAAAGAGGGAGTGGGCAGAGGAATGGAAATGGCACTCCAAAAATCCAACAATAATAAAGTAAGATACCATGCAGAGAGGTCTGCTGAGAATATAATACAGGCATGGAAAATGAGAGAGTTATTTGCATGGAAGCAAAGCCCGTCTTGTGCCAACAGTGACTGAAGACTCTGTGAGTGTTTGAGTGTGTGTGGTGAAGACAAGCATTAAGTAAACGTATTGATTTCACTCAGATGTGTTGACTTGTATCAGTTGTCCAGAATCATTCTCTATCAGAAGCTGCTAAATATTTTATGTAACGTAATCTCAGTCTACCCTTTTATAATTTGTAAATTCTAAGGATAGACTAGTGACCTGAAGCTATTTTTTTTTTCTGCATACAGCACGAATTCTCCAATAATCTTTATGTATACTTGTTAATGTCCCAGGCACGTTGTACTCCACCTACTGAATGTCTCTGTTTCTAGAAGAGCTAGGTGGAATTCTTGTGTCATTGCACAATGGTGGATTTTTTAAGAGTTTTGAAAAGTTGCTTGACTATTGCATTTTTCTCCAGCCTGTAGAGTCTCTAAGCTATGAAAGCTCTATTGGCAGTTTTTTGAGTGTGTATGATATATTCAAATATGCCAGCCAATAAACTTTCTGGTTTTTATAACTTTACTTGAGCCAACAGAACTCCTTTGTACCACTGAGGATTAAGGATTCTATTTCTGCTAGAAATCTTTGTTTAAGAACATTGGTGTTTTATGTTTAAGTGGATCTGCAGTTTATTCTGCAAATTGCATGAACAACCCCGTTTATTTGTAGTTTGGCTACCATTCAGCACAGCTAGGTCTGAGTATCCAAGGTGGAAGTAGTCAAAATCATGAGTAATACTGCAGCTTTACTTAATTCACTTCAAACCATCCTTATAAATTGTTCTGCTTCTGTATACTTTCATGGCTAGAGTATGTGTTAGGACAGTGCATGACTCGTAGGCCAAGTAATGTGCTGCACACTTTCGTATCTAAGGGAAGTGGTAGAACATACAAGTATGTATATCTAATATTTGATTAAAAAATGGTCAAATGTTTCTGTGCTCTAGGTGAATTCATTTATATAGTAGCATTGGTTTTACTACCCTTATAATGAATGTTATAATTGGAGAACTGAAGTGTGTCAGGTCTTACCACATCCTTCATATGTTCCTATTTTAGGTCTTCTTAAAATTCAAAAAGGGGAAAGAATTATCAGAGGTGCAAATGGAAGTTATTCAAATAATAGAGACCTTTTATTCTCCTAGATCATTACGGCATTCTGATATGGTCATGACTAATATGAGTATTAAATGGCTTCTGGATTTTCTTGGGTTATATTAAAGGGAAGGAGAGAAAAAATAATCATCACCTTTATAACAGCTTTATAAATCTTCAGAGCTTTTCCCAGAGGTAGCCTGGTGTAGCAGTTCAGGTAGGAAACTGAGAATCATGGGATCGTATACCAACTGTGATACTGGGTCTGGGCTGATTCTGAAAATTTTAGGCATCTCCACAGAAGTCTGATCACCCAGGACCAATGGAGAAAGACAATGGAGGAAGATTGGTGCCTCTGAGCAGTGATTGAGGCCCCCACGGTGCAAATCACTTGCTGGAGCTGCGTGTTTCCTTTCACAGAGAGGACCAGGGACTGAGGGCAGTGTTCCCAACTTAAACACTTCCGTTAAATGTCAAATTGAAGTGCAAGGAGCCCAGACCACAGCATATCCTTCAGTGAATCAACTCCATGTTTTTATGTATATGTAGGTGGTAGTATTTATCCGCCTTCTTAAAATATTTTGAGGTTATTGAATAAAAGAAGCAGTACCAGTATGCCTATTAGTTGAACTTTTAGGATTCAGATTTTCCTTGATTTTGTAGAAGCTTGAGTGCAACAAGACATTTATGTCTATTATAAAACTGTACGCAAGTCATGGATCTAAACACAACCTTTTCAAATTCAGGGAGTGTGGGTGAAGTTCTAATACTTCTTCTATTTGTGGTCTTACCCTATTTGCTATTACAAAAACTTACTAGAAGTTGGTATTTCTAGTGGGTAACTAGACATCTCCCCAAAATTGTGTTCAAGCAGGTTCATTTTGTGGCTTCTTCAGCAGAAAAGCCAAAGTTGAGGTGACTGATTGACGTTTAAGTCTTAAATGATTATTTCTTTTGAGAATTTAACTGATGTACACTCTAAGGTAAGAAACTTCACTTGCTCTGTGTGTACTATGTATGTTCTGAGAACTAGACAACCAGAACCATACTTCTGTCTAATCCATCTCATTTCATAGTACAGCTTGAGCATAGTTACTGTTTTTGAAGCTTCTTTCCAAGAGCGGTAGAAAGTTATGATACTGCTTCACGAAGTGTCACAGCTGCTTCAACAGGTCACACTGTCTCCAGCTGGAGTTGAAGAAATGTCCCAGGATAGTGCCTGCAAGAACTTCTTTACCTGAATCATTGTGCTCTGCATGTGGTGTAAGAAAGAGCTCCTCATACCTGCAGTAATAATAATTGTACTGTATAGTGTTTCAGTGCACTGAAGTGTTCATCACATAGCCAGGGAATATCTCTCAGAGCTGTTCTAGTGTCCTTGCTAAATTCTAGTTCAAGTAACACGTTTTCCCAAACAAAATTTCCTTTTCACAGCTCCAATGATGTTGATTTCCTTTTTACAGGGTACCACAAGGATTTCTGGTGATCCAGGGTAAAGGTGAAGTTTGAGACTCTCATTATAGGATATACTTTAATGAGTCAGATCTGCTGTCATATAAAGGACCTAATTCTAATTCCTTATCCCTTTTATGCTATGACACATTTTTCCTGTATGTTATGTGGCTGCCATTTTCCACCTGAACATGGCAGTATCTTTTTTTTTTTTGCTTATGTGTGTTTAGTAGCACTTTATAAAGTATTGTGAGCTCTCTGCTGATGAAAGATACCATAAAATCTTCAGTGCTGATAATACGTGCCCATTTCAGTATTAAATTAACTTACAAGAGTAGTATATGTGTGAGTCACTGAGATCTGAAAGACAGTCAGTATTGTTGGCTGCTTCCTGCTCTGTCTTATATGGAAAGAAACTGTTGTCAGCGGAAGTGGGAGTCTGTATCTTATTTGAATTCTTAGTCTTACAGAATGGAATGCTATAGCAGTCTGTAGCACTACGTGTACAGCCCTCCCGCCTTCTGCTCGGCCGCAAAGTAGTCTTTAGCAAAAAACAAAATTCTATTATGTTCCCTTATCTAGTTTTCATGCTAGAGTTAAAACACCTAACGTTAAAAGCTTTTCAGTTCATTCTTAGCAAAGCAGAATGATCAGCCATAAAGGAACACAGACAAGACTAGAAGATCTAAACATCAGCCAGTCTTGATGCTGATTTTTTGGTCTGAAACACCTCAGTTTCAGGATCATGTATTTAAATGATACTGCATGTTCAAAAGACAATCAGAAAAGCTATGTGATTCACTGCTATGGAACTTGTAGTTACTTCCTTCTTCTCAAATTATGGGAAATAATGTTCTTAGAAATGCCCTCACAACTGTGGTATCTCACTGTTGTGACATAAATTTGCCTTTATCATAACAGCAGTGGTCAGTTTTGCAAAACGTATAAATGTATGTTCTTGAAATCGAATTGTCAATGACGTGCTTATCAATCTGGGTAGCTTGTCAGCTTGCCTATCCTTGCCAATGCCAGGTCCACTAGAAAGTTTCAAACATATGGACTTAGATGCCTAGAACAGACATCACTTAACGAAAACAGCCAACTATAATTGTGTAACTTAGATTGTCACATGAATACAGCAGTATACATCTGATGTGTTTAGAAGCAGCTTGGTAGCCTAGCTTGCAAAGCTCAGGCAGCTGAGCCTCAGGCAACTGAAAATTGCTGTCAGGATGTTTCATCCCTGCAAGAAGATCACATGCTTTTTCCTTAAGTGTTTCTCCATTCTGAGGCATACAAGAGCGCTAGATTGGAACACTCTTCTGACTTTCCTTTCTCTCAGTAGCGGAAAGCTTTTATAGAAGAGATCAGGTATGTTCTTAAAGGTGGAGGTATTCCTTCCTGTGTGCATGCTTTTTTAAGAGCTCTACCCACAGAATTAGCATAGGAATTTATTTATTCCGTACCCTTCAAAAGTTTGCAGTCATACGTGGCAGGAAGCAGCAAGGGCAGGCCACTCTGTAAGGGAAGGTGAGCCAAGGGCCGAGGCAGGCAGGACAGTGGCCTCGCTGACAAGAGTACAGTCCCACAGTACCTGCACACAAAAAGCAGAGTGGGCCTGATGGTTGTAGCAAGGTTCAGCCAACAGTTCAGATCACCAGGCAAGCCTGTAGTGATGAGACAGGTCCAAGATCAAGCCAGAAAGTAAAGTGAGGAGGTCAGGCTCAGAGTCAGAAAAGTGGAAGACCAAGCACAGGCATTCCTGCAACAAAATTCAGAGAGAGACTGAGAGCAAGAGCCCAAGCTTAAAACCAGCTCTGGAGAGAAGGTGGACAGGACCCCACTTCCCACAGCTTTTTCTCACACCATTCTTTTCACACAGGCCTCTAACTCAGGGTTACAGACCTACATGAAGCCAGTGCCGAGCTTGAGCCATAGGCAGCTAAGTCATAGAATCGTAGAATACCTCAAGTTAGAAGGGAGCCATAAGTATCATGGAGTCCAGCTCCCTGCTCCTCACAGAACTACCTGAAGCTAAACCATATGACTAAGAGTGTCACTGAGGCATTCCTTGAACTCTGACATGCTTGGTGCCATGACCACATCTATGGGGACCCTGTGCCAGTGACTAACCACCCTCTCAGTGAAGAGCCTTTTCCTAATCACAGAGTCACAGGATGGTAGGGGTTGGAAGAGACCTCTACAGATCATCTAGTCCAACCCCCCTGCCAGAGCAAGTTCACCCAGAACAGGTTGCACAGAATGATGTCCAGGTGGGTTTTGAATGTCCCCAGAGAAGGAGACTCCACCACCTCTCTGGGCAGCCTGTTCCAGTGCTCTGCCACCCTTAAAGTAAAGGAATTCCTCCTCATGTTTAGGTGGAACTTCCTACGTTCAAGTTTGTGCCTGTTGCCTCTTGTCCTGTCGCTGAGCACCACTGAAAAAAGACTGGCCCCATCCTCCAGATACCCACCCTTTAATTTATAAGCATTGATAAGATTCCCCCTCAGTCTTCTCCAGACTAAAAAGCCCCAAATCCCTCAGTCTTTCTTCATAAGAGAGGTGTTCTAGTCCCCCAAACATTTTTGTAGCCCTTTGCTGTACCCTCTCCAGCAGTTCACAGTCCTTCTTGAACCAGGTAGCCCAGTACTGGACACAGTACTCCAGATGTGGCCTCACCAGGGCAGAGTAGAGAAGGAGGATCACTTCCCTCAACTTGCTGGCCATAGTTGTTTTGATGCACCCCAGGATACCATTGGCCTTTTTGGTCACAAGGACACATTGCTGGCTCATGGTCATCCTGTTGTCCAACAGATCCCCCAGGTCTTTTCCCACAGAGCTGCTTTTCAGCAGGTCAGCCCCTACCCTTTACTGATATATGGAATTGTTCCTCCCTAGGTGCAGGATCCTGCACTTGCCTTACTTGAATTTCATAAGGTTACTCTCTGCCCAACTCTCCAGCCTGTCCAGGTCAAATGCCCAATGTGAACTGCCCCCAGCACAGCTTCATTCCGTATCCTCGTGTCCTATTGCTGGCCACCAGAGATCCCTTAATCATCTTCATTGACATCTGTTGGACTTGCTCTGGTTACCTTTTCTCTCTTGTACAGGGGAGCCTAGAACTGGACACAACACTCACATATCCAACTTTGTAATTGACACATTACTTTTTATGCCAGGCTTATAAATAAAGAATAAATAAAACAGATTATCAAGATTAATCAATTCTACTAGGAAACTTTTCACTTTATTTTTCAACAATAACTCTTGTCATCTACCACACCTGTATGTGCAATGAACTGTATTTTGTAAGCAATTTCTTTTCCTTGCTTTTTTCTTCTTTTGTGTTAAAAAAAAAAATAGTCTTTTTTATCAAAAACTGTGTTGGCTAATATGTGCATTTATTAAATTTGTGCTGCACATCTTCCTCTTTCATTAAAAAATACTGTAAATAATTAAAGCTAAATAACTTATTAAAAAGAACAGGAAAAGTGTCAATGATTATTGGGAACTTCGGATGAAGATTTTACTAGATGTCCCAGAATCAAAAAGTAGATTACAAAGTCTAAAAAAAAAAACAGAGAGAAAATTAAACCAGCTATTTCAGGAACAATATATATCAAGAAAGGGAAAACTAAACACTAATTAGTATTCTAAAGCAGAAAATAGGAGTTCCAGACAGGTGGTAAGCAAAGTAAGTACAGGAGGATGAGGTTATAACCAGCAGAGTTAAGAATAACTAGGAGTTTTGATTATATTGTCTTCTAATAAAAGAATTGGTCCTGGAACAGTTGAAATGTTCAGTAAATATATATGATGTACATCTGGAGAAGAGTCTTTTTAATGGCCCAGAATGTGTATGCACTTACTTATGAAAGCATAGGTCAGGTTTACATGTCTCAAGAGGACCCTTTTCCAGGGAAAGAGTGATTCTATAAAGAAGCTGGTTTGAAGAAGTCTCATAGCCAGAATCAAACAGGAGGTGGAATAGGTAGTCACAGTGTATTTCTTATATGATATAATTAGTGAATATTCTATCGAATTGAAACCAATGCCTCTGGTGACAATGATGTCAGTTGATGTACTGAAGAAAATTTTTGCCTCCTATACTTAGTTTTTGTTTCCAATTAGAAAGTGTAATTTTATCACTATTGCTTTTGAAATAGTCTTAGTCAATAGTATTTTACATTGCATAATGATCCTCCAAATTAAGGGACAGGATGTTTTTACTGTTCTGTTTCTTTTTATTTCCCAACAACACTATCTTTCATCCAGCTTGGATGATGAGGTAGGTGATCATGCTCTCTGTCACATCTCCCCAGGTTGTTTGGGCTGTTATTTTACACATTATATAACATTTGCTAGAGAAAGGCAATGGCTTTGGTGTCCTTTTTGAATGTGTTTCATAATGTGGTTGAAGATTATGATTCATCTTAACCTTCATGTCACGTGCATACTGCATTACGTACTCTCATTTACATTTCAACACTCCTTTAACCTAATTTGACACAATCTTCTTGATTCCGAGACTTGCCAGTAAATTGTGATTAACAAAGAAACATCTGCATAACTAGGACTATTTCCTCCATTCAAAGTTTTGATTCACTTCTCTCCTTGAATTTTATGCTTTTTCCTTCAGTTTGCTTCTGAAAAGGGAAGCCTTTTCCTCCCTTCTGTATCCCATCAGGCATATATTACAGGAAGCAATGTGTTTTCTCCAAGGAAAGCTTCTATTTAATCAAAAATACCAAGGAAGTATTCCAAAAAACCAGAGGGCACACTTTTCCCTGCTCTGATTCAGAAACATTTTTCACATTAGTCACAGTCCTTTTCAAGGCAGGGAGAGGCAGGGCCCCTCGTTTTCATTCTTAAAACATGTTGAACCAAACAAGTGTGTTTATACTCAGCTCTGAAGTTTAACTACTCCATGCTTGTTGTGTTTATTTAATTGCTCAAACATTTCCACTGGAAATTTCACTCGCTCCATTTTGGAATGGAGAGCAGAAAGACGTACGAGTTCTGGTGTTTCCCACAAACTGCCCCAATAATTGCATTGCCCACTCTAGCAGTGGAAAGAACAGCCCTCAGACTCCTCTGTTAGATGGAGGATATTCGTGGCTCCTGGACCAGTTCTGCCTTGCTGATGTTGGTATTGAATTTTCCATTGACTTGGTTGGATGGAGAATCAAACTCACAGAAATGACAGTGAGAAGTACGATGTAAATTTTCTACTCACAAAACCATTGCTTACGTCAGTCTAGGAGACGCAGATACAGATGATACTGTTTGGTTTTTTTCTTTTTGGAAGCCACTGCTTGGTTTACACCACTGGAGAATCTGCAGAAGAAAGAGTTGAAGACAGAGGAAAGGGCTTTTGAATTGTTTATGCTGAATTGCTGAATGTGCATCTTGGGCAAGTGCTTTCCAAAATGCCTCTGCTTCAGGGAGCTAATAAATTAAAACAGATGCACATAACCAAGACAGGTAAAACATGTAGGACTTCTTTCTTGCACTGCACTTTTCTCAAAAAGCACAGAATAGTTGTGTCCCAATCCCCCGTATCAGGGTTTCAAATTAGATCCCTTAATGCTAGCAGTGACTGACTGCGGAGGAGATATTCTCAGGAATTCTTTGCTCTCTTTAACATCCTGGTAGTACCAGAGACATATAAAACAGCTTTAGTGTAACTGAGGACTGGGCTGCCACAATGGTAGGTTTCTTACTTCTTTCACAGGAAGTACTAATTTAGAATTAATATATTAATTTACAAACACTGCCATAAATCACAGCTGGGAAAAAAAATGTGTAAGTTAAATATCTTCACTTTGCTGCCATGTGGCAGATGTTGGGGCTTTACTGGCTATTTGCCCTTTGGAGAGAAATCAGTAATGTGATGTTTGGATATCCTCCAAGTACTTCTGCTTTTACATTATACATCCTTCGTGAGAGGTGCTGATAAGCTGCACCCAAACAATTCTGTTTTCTCAGGAATCTTCAGTCCTGATTCCAGTGAGTTCCCTGGAAACAACTTTTAACAAGGCCATGACTTTCCACGAATTCTGAGCTGTGCAAAAGTTCCCCACAAAGAATCTTCACTGTAAATAAACCCTATGTGACCCATTGCACATGTTTTTCGCTTATGCTGTTTTTAGCATCTTTCACCCTGAGAATGCATTAAAAAATGTATTGAACACAATATAGTAAATGCAACTGTAATAACGTAGGGATTTCATGAAATGGTATCTGATGCTCGCTTAAAAATAATTCTTTTTCTGTCCTTCAGTTGTTTGAAATGTTGACCAGTTCACTAACGCAGTCAGAAAATATGGAAAAGAACATGAGATTCTGACATTTAGCTTCTGCATTAGAGCACATCACTTTGTTCGCCACCTCTGAAATGTTTCTTGTAGGCAGGTTGCACTTTGATCTTGGTTGCACTTCTTATGTGTTTGGTTTTCAATACAGAAACTCCTTTGACTGTAATTTAGCCAAGAGTTCTCCCATGGCCCCACTTCTCTGCTCTCCAGGGAAGTCTATAGTGAGAATGCTATATAACGGTGTGTGCTGATGTACTGTTAAATCTCTTAATTTTAATAATGCACAAGGTAGGAAATTTCAGACTTCAGAGATGTTTCTTCTTTCATTTTTCACCTTTACAGCCTGATGGGGCATTGAATTGCATAATCCCAAAACATCAGATACCAAGATGTAATATGACGCAGTCAAAACTGAACTGCACTGTTGTCTGTAATGAGCCATGCAGATATGTAAATATGTGCTTATAAATATTTGTATATGTACATATATTATTGCACACATGCATATATCTATATCTAAACACACACAGAGTAGTGTTCTATCATACTGTATTTGGGGATATGTATTGTACAGTCATGCAATATAAAGGAACACTTAACAGTAATGTCTATCACTGCTATCTTGAAAGGCACTTGGGATTGTGCTATGTGAACACCAGAGGGATTAGATTTAATGTCTGTGCAGAAAGAGTTAAAATAAGAGGGAACTTAATTCTATAAACACCATTCTCAGTTGCACCAAAGATTCTTTAAGATGGGCCTGATCATATCTACATTTCTGCCTGCTTTACAGAATCACAGAACAGCCTTGTTTGGAAAAGACCTCTAAGATCATCAAGTCCAGCCATTAACCTGACACTGCCAGGTCACCACTGCACCGTGCCCCTCAGCAGCACATCTACATGTCTCATAAATACCTTCAGGGACAGGGACTCCACCACTGTCCTGAATATCCTTGTATTTTGTCTGAATGATATAAAAGGGCCATACTGTGGATATATCTGTCTTTATAGTTAGTATTATTGCACTTATGCTAAAGTTTTTTATTGTTTTGATATTAGTTTAGAGGGACATTTACATGTAATTTTTTATTACTTGTTTAGTTAACAATTATAGCATAAATAGAATGCATTAAATAACCTCACAGGCTGCTGAGACTAGATATAGCTCAGACCAGTTCAGTTTTCAGACCACTTCAGTCCTATTTTAGCATTATTGTATGAATCTTTCTCAGTTATGATTTATGGTGTTTAAGAATGCTGTTCTTATTGACCAAAATTCCTTCAACCATTGCATTTTAGTTTTTCCCATAAAAAAACGAAGGGCAACGTAGTGGAATGCTTTCTTTTTACAGTCTATGCTTTTTTTTATTTATTGATTTGATTTCTGCAGCACCAATTTGATTTCTTAATGTATAAGGATAGGTTAGTGTCTCTTTAAATCACTTGTGAACCTTTTAATAGCACCCTCTGTGTTTATAGAAGCTGCCAGAAACCAGTCAGAGCAGCCACATGCCCCTAGCTATATCTTGCATGTTTGTGTATTATTTACTAAGTGCGGTTATTTGGGTCTCAATTATACTGCACGGTTTCTTCATGCTGTTTTTTGTTGTGGAACAAGCAAAAGACATGTAGAATAACCCACAGCTGTAAGTATCTTTCAGCATGTAGCATGTCGAAAGCCTACAAGGTTTCAGTACATACTTCAGTTCATCAGAATATCCAGCTATGAATGCTCCTATTTACATATTCTCCCACAAAAAATAAAGACACTCTAGGGACCAATGTTATGAAACCCCACCTACATTGTTCTTTGTATTTCCAGCCCTTCTCTCCCTCAAGCATCATCCTCTGAACGCCTGCAAGATAAGAGGGACTATGTAGCATGCCTGGAATGTTTCTAAATCCAGGAAACAGCAGCGCCCCGAAGGGATGGGGCGATGTGGGGACCCCTTCTTACACACAGACCCCTCTGCCTTGCCCCAGCTCACCTGGAGCTCCCTGCAATGAGTAAAAAGCCCTGGCGTGGGGCTTTTATCCCCCTCCCCGGGTGCTCTGGGAACCGGCCTCACCTGGGGCTGAGCCCCTGCACCACGGGGCTGGACTCCAGTCTGCACCCACCCTCGAGATGGGGTGTCCTGGGCTGCTGCCCCCCAACCAGGAGATCTCCGAGGTCTTGCAGGTCAGATCGCACCCCAAAACTGCCCCCAGCATGGGCAGCTTTGCTGCACTGATGTCCCCGGGGATGCTCTCCACCCACAGGGTATCGATTGCCATCCCCCCAAAGCGGGAATCACATTCCAAAGCCTAAGGCTTCGAAATGGGGAGTAATCTGTTATTCCTGAATTCCCAAATAGTTTGGAAAGTGTCAGATTTGGGGCTTTGCTTTTGGGCCACAGTTATCTAGCACATATCACAGCATCACAGAATGGTAGGGGTTGGAAGGGACCTCCAAAGATCATCTAGTCCAACCCCCCTGCTAGAGCAGGATCCTAGAGTAGAGCACACAGGAACACGTCCAGACGGGTTTAAGTGTCTCCAGAGATGGAGACTCCACAACCTCTCTGGGCAGCCTGTGCCAGTGCTCTGTCACCCTCACAGTAAAGAAGTGTTTTCTTATGTTAAGATTGAACCTCCTGTGTTCCAGTTTGTGCCCATTGCCCCTTGTCCTGTCACTGGACACCATCCAGAAGAGTCTGGCCCCGTCTTCCTGACACCCACCCTTGAGATATTTCTAAGCATTAATGAGATCCCCCCTCAGCCTCCTCTTCTCGAAGCTAAACAGGCCCAGCTCCCTCAGCCTCTCCTCAGATGGGAGATGCTCCAATCCCTTCATCATCTTAGTGGCCCTGAGCTGAGCTCTTTCCAGTAGCTCCATGTCCATACAAGAAATGTAAAGAAGAAAATAAGAAATAAGTGTTCTTTAGTCTGAATATTGGTTAGCAACTGTAATTCTGAAGGCTAGAAGATTTTTCTCTTCAAACATAACTACATTTTCATAGAGAATCTGTCTTCAATGTGACAATGTTTTCTGCTTATTAAATACAGCTAATCAAACTCAGTGCTTAGCTATTTAAAGAGAAGAACTCTAAACTATATAGAATAAGAGCAAGTGTGAAAATGTGAAGTGTCTATCTCAAGGAGACTGTGACATTTTCTATTATTTGCTTGAGATTTACTCTTTCTAGAACACATAATGCAGTGGTAAGAGCCAAGTATTTGCCCTGTGCTTTGGTCCAATACTGCAGTTGTGTGCAGACACTATGAAAGATACAGGCTTCTTTGTGGACTTGATTGTAGTATCACATTTCTTACACCTGTTTGCCCCTTTCCTAAGAGATACAGTTAGAACCTAGAATTTCCATTTTTTCATAAAAGTTTTGCAAAACAAATAATTACATGGGTTCAGGGAAAATACACTTTGCATAAAGCAGGAATTGAAAGGAATATGGTTTGGGACAGTTTTTATTTATGTCAATTTTAAGAAAGTATACTGATTTTATTTTTCATCCTTTTATTAGCTGTGCGTTCTTCCATATGAAAGATCATGTACCGCTACTATCAGTGAGTCAAAGTATTTTTATTTGTAAAATCATTAATACAAGCTAAAAGATCTCCTTTCCTAGATTAGATTGCCACCAGATTTTTACCAACGCAACAGCTGGGTAATTGGAGCTTGCCTGTTTGTAACTGTTAGTTAGTGTGATTAGGGAATGTCTGTTTGTGGACACTTGTATTGTGTAAACAGGTTTTCCTGTTTACATTATCTACTTCCAAAGTGATCTAAAGGCAGCAAAGCTCAGTCTGGCCTTGGATGCTGAGAAATGTGGAGCTGCCATGTCTACTCAGTCATTTGACAAATGGTTGTCAAATGAACTGCTAATTTTTATGCCAGATTAGCTCTACATAGATAAATTCCAGACCAGGTAAAGGGGCAGGACCTATGTGCTTGCATTCCCCCATGCACACACCTCTGCTTCTCTTTCCTTGAGTCAGAGAAGTTCTTCCAACACACACCTTTCCACCTGCCTGGTCATGAAGAAAGAGCGGTGGGAGGAAAGAATTGCCAGTGTTGGTAGCAGCTGGCTGTTAAATTTGTTTGAGTGTAATGTCAAACTACATCATCAGTAACCCAGTCATGGAATTTGTCTGCTGTACAACAGGATCACATCAGGTCTTCTATATCCAGATCCTTTTGGGGATGAAATAGGATATGAATCTCTTAGACAGCAAGAATAATCAGAGCAATTGTACAGTAAAGCAAAATTTTAAAATGGTGGCCTGTGAGCTAGACTTCAGGGCACATCAACAAGATCTGACTCCAACAGTTGCCAATCCTTAGGATAGACCTAGGCTGTAGTGTCACCCATGACATGTAACCCAGAGAGAAAAGCTTCTAGAAGCTCCCATTTGAATTGGCTCTACTAGACATCACAATATCTACCAGCTGCCTTTTCAGGTCTTCTGAGCAAATGGATAGTGTTGTCAGAGGTCAGAGAAGTCTGCTCAAGCACGAGTTCAGAACACCTTTTTCTTCTTCCATATGGTCCATAGGCTGAGGAAGAATCAGTTGCTTTTTGGTGCTATGCCAGGAAACAGCTGTGCCCTGAGAGATCGGCTCCGTTCACTCATTTACACCATGCACAGTGTTAAGCATTCTGTCTGCATGGAGTTCTCTCTCAAGCTGCAGGCACTGTATCCCTCCAGCTAAGGTTGGGCTTCCTTCCAGAAACAGAGAACTGTTCTGTCCCTAATGCTCACCCATCCCATTCCCATCCTGAATCAGATCCCATTCCTGGATGGTTTTACACACATCTCTTCACCTACTTCAGGCACTGGATTTTTTCTTCTCTGTTTCTAATTCAGCTGTCTCTAACAAGTATCTGTGGAAGGATTCGTCTTACCTACCTGCTACAACTGAGCCATGAAACCTTATTACAACTAGAAATAAGTGCCAATTTAAGGGTGAAACTTCTCTGACCCGACTCAGACACTCAGTTTGAGGTAATATGAAATGTAACCCAGGAAATGACTAGTTGCTTCTACAGTAATGTTAAAGGGACTTCATATGAGTAGATCATCCATAAATATATACTTACAGTTCAGTTAATGCCAAATGGTGCTCCTTTCCTCCTGCTCCTCATGCTGTACCATAACAGCCCTCCCACCCAAAATTGTGTGCCTCCCCCTCATTACTCCAGAAGCATCAGGTGCATGTACTCTTCAAACTGGATGCCTTAAAAATCTATAGCAGCCCTCACAGCAAAGAGAATGGTGTTCAGAAGACTTTTTTCCTCCAGTGTAGAATGAATTTGCACTGTGTAGTTTTCATGACTAGACTAGGCTTGCTTTTCACACTGCATAAATGTTTAGTAAAAAAGATTCTCTCCTTGCCTTCAGAAGTAAGCACAATTTTATGTTTCTGTGTTTCGTGTTTCAGTATAGATTGTTATATTTTCTTTGCCTACCACTTTCCAGAATGACACTGTGCTTATTGGATTGTATCATGAACTACTTGGTATTGCCTGAACATCTTTGAAAGCAATTTATAAACCAGAAAGTAACATCCAGGAGAGCCTTTGTAAATACACAAGAGGATCTTTTCATTACATCTGGAAATTAAAAGTGTTTGTATTGAGATCATAAGGCAGAAATTAGGGAAGCAATTTTTAAAATGCATACTTGGTTAACCTGTTTGTCTATAGAAAAAAATACAAAAAAGGAAAGAAAAATTTATGATATAAAAATATCTTCTAATAAAACCAGTTTTATTAATGGCAACATTGTGTGTATAAATATCTATATGAATTTGTGTTATTGTACACCACATAAAGGAGAATAGTCTGGTCTCTCAAGTCAGTGCTGTCCCATGTAACAATAAAATCAGGTACAGAATGCTGCAGCATCCTGGCAACAGAATCTCCTTGGAGTCATATGATGAGGAGGTGGGATTTTGTGCTCTCATGCATGTCTGTGAAGCAAAGCACATGGAAAGGCCTTTACCAGCTAAAGGAACATCAGCCTGTCAAATTGCTTTTTTTTATTATTCTTTCTCCAGCAGTACAACCCCTTCCTGAGTCCCACTCCCGTTACTCAGGCCCCTTGCAGACCTTGCTGCACAGTGCTGGGTATGTGCGCTGTTGTGACCTATGGAAGGGAACTGCAGAAGTGCTGCATGACCCATAGCTGCAAACTGGGATGCACAGGGCATCCCATTGCGTTGGCTTGCTCTCACTCTTCCTGTATTTATTTCACAGAAAGTGTATGCATAGTTTCTGAAATTCTTTGTGTTAGCTCTAAGCACCATAGACTCAAAAAGACACAAATTAATAGATAAGCTGGCAATGTTTTCGACAATCTCTGGGAACCTTCTATCTTGTACCTTCTCACTTAGTCTTTTGTCCAAAATCGAGGAAATAGATAGGTCCAGAGCCTGTGCATAGCAGCTGCTATGCCCCACATGAAGAAGGTGTTTCTGCACACAATGTAGTGCTTTTGAAGTATCTCTGCAGGTGCTTAAGTCATCTTCTTTTTGGAAGTCAGCAACTTGCCTTAGAATATCCTTGAGGTAGCCCAGGGAGATGTTACTATAAGTAATTCTTGTTCTCGGTGTATATAATTCTTATATAACAAAATCACGTATTTCCTTTAGGCTTTAAAAATAACTGTTTTGATTTCCACTTGGTTTGGTACTTGCATGGATAAATCTCTAAAATGCTGTGGACATTCCCTGGGGATGGATACACTTGGATTGCATGGGATAGCTTTCATCTTTTATAGCAAACCCTGATCAATTTTTGTTCTGTTGTCCCATGAATTTATCTATTTACAAGAAAAAAAAAAAAAAAAGAAACTGGCTTTTTTTCTGTTGTCCTACACTGGCCTAAAATTAGCTCTTTGTTATGTCTGTTAAACTTGTTCAGTCTTCTTACCTAAGGTAAAATAAGCAAAAGTTAAGAGGTCAGCATATGAGAACCTGACAAAACTCATATCTGTCCTTATGCATGCAAAACCTTTTCTATTTTACCTATTACTGGACATGCAAAATGTTTACTTTAAAAAAACTACTTGCTATTTTCTGTTGAGCATGAGTAAATATTTGTAAAGAGAACTCCACTTTAGTGATTAAAATATGAGCATATGTACTTATGAGAAGAAACTACTCTACTATATGTAGTTTGAAAATCATGCAATGGTGACTAACCACGTGATTCAGTGCACTTGGAAGTCAGTGGAAGGACATCTTTTAATTTCAGTGGGTACTGGATGAATTGGTGCTGTGGACCTCCATTTTGGGACCTGGTCTGGTTTGAGCTCGAGTGTATTAATGGATATAGATGTCTTCCTGTGTTCGGTGTAATACTTCAGCATTTCAAAGCAAATAAAACAATGGAAATGGACATTCTATCCTGCATTAAATGAAGTTCTGTTAATATTTACTTTGAATGGCTGTTTGCTTAGTGCAGCTAATGTAGAGCATAGTCTACTTTGTCTACAAAACGACACTTCCAAGTGCTGAATAAATGGCTAAGGAATTATAAAATTAGATGTTCAAAATTTAACCCAAGAGATGATGCCCGTTTCTATAGACTGTATGTGTATTCCAGGTATTAAGTAGTTTCTGTTTCGTTGCTGAAGTGTAACAAACCAGTTGCAAACAGAAGTGTTGCAAGTTTTTTTCCCCCCCTATTTTTAAGAGAAGTATTGCATTATGCCTTTTTTCTATAGCTTTTTTTTAAAAGTCATATTGAACAGGAAGCACTAAAAAAATACCTTGCTGAGATTGTTTATACTGTTTATACAGCGCTTTCCATGCACAAAAATGTAATTGTGAATCCAGCAGAGAGCACACAAAGAAAACAACCTGTTAGGATTTTTTTTTCTTTTTTCTCCATGTTTATTTTATAACATACTGCACTTCTATTTATAGGCTAATGTTTCACAGCACAAGCTGCCCCATTTTTGTGCAGCTTCCTTGCCTATGGAAAGCTGGTTCTGCTGTGCCCACAGTCCTACTGCTTTATTCATTTAATTTCTCAGGTTTCTTCTGGATGAGGAATAATTCTAGGTATGTGTGACTGATGCAGACCACTTGCAGGTGATGAAGGTCATTCTTACTGAATGCACTGTAGTCAGTACTTAAATTATTTCTGTGATTTCAGATAGATGATCCTAATGATGCCCTAATGTGGTGCACGTCACATTATCAATCTTTAGAATAATATTTAGGTATTAATCTTTAATAATAGCCATGTATCATCAGTTATGTATAAAGCATGAATTTGGGGATGTTGGTATACATTTAGGAGGAGGGACCCTATTTTGTTCATGTCATCAGGTTATAGGAAGGTTGTGGGAATACAACCACATAGCACTGGCTTTTAATTGTTAGTCACAGTTTGTGTTTCAGTCAATAAATCTGTGTATAAAATAGTTATATTAAGAAGCAAAATTAATATAATTTAATTGATTATTGCTATTGCTCTTGTCACTGAGTTGCATAATGAGACTACCTGCTCATGCAGAAGGTAAAAGCTAAGTTTATATAGATTTTTTTATAATTAGTTGCTGACAAATGTAGGCTGGTGCTCCTTATGCTCTTCTCCAGCTAGTCTTTCATGGAAAAAAAATATTTGCTGTACCTTTCAGCACCTGTTAGCTCTAAATATGATTTCATGTTTAACATCTACCCTCCTTTTCTCACAGCCATGCTAACTGACATATCTGTCTCTGGAGGGGCTGTCATGGTGAAATACTGGGTGGTCTATAACTACAGCGACTCCTGAGTTAACTCAGGAGCAGGGAATAGCCTTTTATGGGTGAGTCTGAAAATCCTAAGCCTGTGTGCTGTAACTGCATACAGACAATGGGTAAAATCTTGGCTTCACTACGTGCAAGTGGCAAAGATCCCACTGCCTTCTTCAGTTTAGCCAGGATTTCACTAATTGAGTATTTGAAGTAATAATCCCTCTCAAAGGCTGACTATTGTGGAGTGGTGTTGGCAGACCAGCAGCTATCCTACTGCAAGCCTTTTCCTCCCTGCTGATGCATTGGAAGCAGCACCTCCTGGCAGGCTCTGTGCAGAGGTGCTGGCTGAGGAGTGCTGTTTCAGGGTGAGAAGCAGCGGCACAGCTGGAGTGAAACTAAAAGTGAACAGCCTGGTTTCAACATACAGGCCTGATTAAAAGTACCATACAGTGGGCATATTTCAAGTAAATTTGAATTGAAATTAATACGTGTGTTCACCAGCATTAATAAGGAGAGTGGTGAGAATGACTCAATGACCTTAAAGATTTTTTCCAACCTAAATGTTTCTATGATTCTGTGACAGAGTAGAATACAGTGGGCAGATTTGGGGAAGAAACATGAAGATAAGAACATTTTAGTTCAGATTTGTATTTATATGGAGTTGCTCTTAGTCTTTGTACTTCCTCATTCTTATTCTCGTTAGTGTAGTCTTACAATAACCTGTCCCCATCTCTATTTTACAAATGCTGAGACTGACATGAGTGGTGAGGATAAGACATATGGGTTCAAAATTAGCCCTGAAATGTGGCTGCCTCAGAGGGAATCCTCACTCCTTCTTACTGCCTGTACGCTCCCCTGCACCCCTCCGGTGCTTGTGAGGCCACAAAGAAGGATGACTCAAGGAGCTAATCCAGAAGATATGTAAGCCCCCGCAAGTAAGTATTTCTGCCAGTTTAGCCCCTGGCTCTGTGAGGTCAGACTTATCCCAAGAAAAGCAAAAGCAGCTCATGGGAGAATCAGGGGGGAGCAGGGCAGCTCTTTTACCAGCAGTTAGCCAACCGATCAGTTTTGCCATAACATGAAACCTCACTCTTAGTTATTCAGAACTTGGCTTCAGATATTTATGACTTCATCCAGAGAATATTCCATCTGACTGCAGGGAGCTGCAGGTGTCCAGCACTTTTGAGAAGACAGACTCAGTGTCTAAGGCAAAGCATCTGGAATTAGAAGCTGCTTTTGAATGTTTGAATCTTTGTGATTCACTCAGTTAAGAAACAAGCCAGTGGCACAGTCTGAAATAGATCTGCTGCCTCCTGCCTCTCAGCCACACTCCCTGTGCAGTAATGCTCATGTTTGACCCTGACATCTCCCACATTAGATGTGACTCATTCTGTCCCTGAAATTATTTGCACCTGGTGTATTTTTAACAGTGTAATGGTTAAAAATATGGCCTTCAGAAGTGTTTAATTAAACCACAACAATTTTCTTATTATAAATCTCCAAGCTTTTATCCTTTGTATGTTCCCAAGTGTCTGTATTCTCCTATGACATTTTTCCCTTGACTCTGTTGAGCAGCAGTTAAGCTCAGAGGCACAAACATGGGCATGATGTAACTTCCATCTCCCATACCTCCGATTCTCACTGGCTATGCCCAGTGCACTCTATTGCCATTAAACACATTTTCAAAATTCTTTCCTTCCATGGAGCTCTCCTCTTGTGCTCCTCAGCAAATACAGATCACTGTTTTTATTAATTTGTGTACTGTTCTGTGTCGCTAAGTCAGAGCATAGTATCTTTAGAGCTGGCACATTGTCTGTGTGCTTTACTAGGGCAACAGAGGCACCTGCAGCCCTCATTAATATTACTACTGCCATTGCGCCCTTGGAATCCTTAAATTCTTATTCTCTTTTACAGCATAATTGATTCCCTGTGTATGGGTTTTGTATGTCTTCTGGCATGAAATTAGGCAGAGCCGAGTTTGTGAACGTGACATGCATATCGCAGAAACTAAAAGATGGAAGTAAGCTGACTAGGTAGCCAGCTAGAAATGTATCTGATAGAGCAGCTATTTAGGATTGCTTTGGTGATTAAGACATAATATTTACAAATAAGCATGCATAGTGAAAATATTGTGAGTATTGTGAGCATTAAAATGATCACTGTGCTTATGTTTGTTTCACTCCTTCCCCTCCCAACATGTTTGGACATCATAGTTGGAGGTGAAGCACAAGGTCAATTCTGATTTTTTCCCCGGGAGAAGGCCTGAAAGCCACTAAGCACTGCAGAATCATGATTGTTTTGCTTGCTAGTCTGCTTCTTTGCTTACATTGGCTTCGTAGCCTGTATCCTGCGCATTTGGATTGTTTTCTGTGAAGGCAGATTTGTGGACTTGAACTCACTGTGGCTGAAGAAGGATCTGAACTTGGATTTCCCACTTCAGATAAGTGCTCTAGGCAGTAGGTTGGATAGATAAGTTAGTTACCTGTGTCACTGGGAATGAGGTCTGGAAAGGTTAGCAAATACAACTGCATTTTATGAAGGATCTCATTCTGTCAGCTTCAGTTAGGTGTGATTGGAGAACGTTTACTGAGCAGAGCTTACATGCCACTCTCCAAGTTTATAGGTCCCTTGGTGATTGTGTAGTGCTTGCTTGGTCTGGTGGGAGCAATCACAAATCAGACAGTGCTTATGGGATTCTAAAGGACAAAGGCTGTGAGCCTAATTTATGAAACGACTACTATGTGGATGAAGGGTGGCATCACAGATAGGGACTTAAGACACCTCAAGCATGCCTAAGTCTGATTCTGATTTCTCAAATCCATTCCTAGATCTGACTAAGGCTGCAAGAGGTAACAGGAAGAAGAGATGGGAGGTTCTCTGGATGAAACTCTTCTGCTCTAAGCCCTGCTTCAGCAAAACTTGTGCGTGTAGGTCTCAGTGCTTGAGTTCTCTCAGTGACTTAACAGACTGGCTAATACAGGGCTTTGGTGCATTGTATTAGTCTCAAATTAGATTCTTTGTTCTAAGACATTAACCATTCTGATTTTGGTTCCCAAGGACTTTACAGAAAAATGAAAACATCAGTAGGTCCAGACTGTCTGCTGAGCTGATCCAATGAGGGGTAAACTCTGGGTACCACACAAGTGGGACACAATTTATTCCTAGAATTTCAGCCTTTAGCACTTCGAAGAGTGGAAACAAATTTTTTAGAAGGAAGTACTTGCCTTTCCTGCATATTCTCCATTATAAAGTATGACATTATATGATTTCATTAAAAATAACTGATTCGTTATCAGCTGGAGTACATGAGTAACCAGCCTCAGGTGGAAAGTTTTTGGAGTGACATTTCACATGCTGGAGTGCCATACTTTTAGTAATATGCTAATAGGCCTTTGTTAGGTGATCTAAAAATAGCTTTGGAGATAAGGATTGGGTTTTAAACGAGGTTTCAGAGGCAAAATGTGTATATCTGTGATTAAATTATACATTATAGAACAACATATTTTTTAAAGTGAAATCACATTTGGTGCTCTTTTATCTTCTTGTAGCTGAGGCCAGTGAATCCATATCCTTTCTGTCAATCATAAGTGACGGGGTTTCATTCTGTTCACGATTTTGTGGACTAAAACTAGAGTATTCACAGCTCTGGGGGGCCTTCACTCCTACCGCCAAGAGATAGTTCCTTTCTGTGAAAGTACCTGATCTTAACCCTGCAGAAGCAGCTGCAAATGGAGATGAAATCAGCTTTGCCGATGACAGCTGAACTGGCAGCCCATCTTTATTTTAAGAGTTGTAGTTCCCTCCCAGTTTTACTGCAGTTTTTGCTTTTATTTTTTATTTTGTGGAAAATACACAATACACTGTAATGATGAGCAAAGAATAGCAAATGTTGTTCTGGATTCTCAGACAATTACACTATGGCACTAGTATATTACATATACTATATGGCAAACATCATAACTACCAAAGAATGTCAAAAAAGGAGAGCCACTTTCCTTGTATTTCTTGGGTTACTGGCTGTGTGTCCAATGCACTAGGACAATGGTGTTCTTTGTAGGTTTAAAATGAATGATTATAATGTGTATTGCGTGATTTTACTGGTCTTGGGGCAATGATTAACATGTGATAAACGCCCCTGAGAGTAAAAACATTAAGTTGTTAACAAGTTACAAAGTGTGCGCACGTAGAGTTTACAGTAAGATATTGGATGTCTGCCATGAAGTGTTCAAGAGTGGCTGAGCAAAATGCTGCCAGTTAAAGTCACTGTAGCTTTACCACTGACTGCAGTAGGTAGAGACTTCATGCACTGAGGAGGGCTGCTGGAAAGAATTTTGAGCACAATTCAGTATTAGCAACATTTTTTTCTCTTGTCTAGGAGCATAACTGAGAAGGCAACTTAGTAATGTCTTCATGTTCAGTGTTTACAAATCTTGTGGCAATATCTAGGAGGGCATTTAAACTTGATGAAAAATCTTGATTAAAATAAGTAACAAGGTGAGAAAAGTTTATTGCTTATTATCTCCTCTCTGGGGGACAAGACCAGCCACCACCCTGCATTCCAGTCATTTTACTTGTTTTGGAGAATGTAATTCCTCTGACCTTTTCCACTGCATGGAAAATATCTAACAAACCCACCCCCCCACACCCCCTCCACCCCTCGCAACTTCAATAGAAAGCTTCTAAGATACTACATGTTTTCAGTAGCCAACCAGATGTGTGCAACCAGTGTGCCATGGAGTGGATGGGACAAAGACACAAGGCAGCAGAACTGACTGTTTAGCCTTGACTTCCTTAATTTTCAGCCTTCAGAATTATTCTTCATTCTTCTTTTAGTCTTAGTGATTTTATATTTTAAATGCCTTTGGGCATTTTAAATCCATTTGACTTAGAATTTTCTCTGTAATACCATTTCTCTGCATCAACAGAAAAAGGAATTCTACAGCAGGAGCTGACAAATGCTCTCCTTTACATAGCAGCCACTGCCTTTGAAATGAAAGAGCGCTTGTCTAGTTCAGTTCCTAATAAACTTGTATTTCCTTATCAAAAGCTACTATCCTTTCTTGACCAGCTGTACAGAATGGCTCCTAAGAATGACTGGATGTTTACAGAGGCCAATCATCTTATCTTTACATACAGCCCCTTCAGTAGCTCATAGTAGACACCTGTGCTCTGAAAATGCTTTTGAAATTGAGAAAAAAAGTGCATTCCGAAAGCTGCAGTATTCAGGTTAGCATGCCTGGAAAAAATGCCTAAATGATCCTGTCATATGGATGTGTTCTGGTGAAAGGATGGAAACCTTATTTGTGGAAGCACATCTGTTCTCATGGCACGCACGACTCAAAGCTAAATTGTCAAGACTTTCCCCTCTGAATCAGAAAACCTGCGTAAGTGCTGGTAGAACACAGCTCTAAAGACAGATGTATTTCTGTTGTTTCGATGAATTGTTAGGGAGAAATCTACTTTGTTATTCAGATAGTTTTGCAGGTGGCAGTTAGAGATCACACAGTACTTTTCTGGAGGGGGAGATTCTTGATGTTTTACACTGCTTTGTCTGTCCCAGGGAACAGAAGGGATCAGGAGTAGGGAGGTGATCGTGCCCCTGCACTCGGCACTCGTGAGACCGCACCTTGAGTACTGTGTCCAGTTCTGGGCACCACAGTATGGGAAGGACATTGAGGTGCTGGAGCGAGTCCAGAGAAGGGCAACGAGGCTGGTGAGAGGTCTGGAAAACAGGCCTTGTGAAGACCGACTGAGGGAACTGGGGTTATTTGGCCTGGAGAAGAGGAGACTGAGAGGAGACCTCATTGCCCTCTACAACTACCTAAAAGGAGGTTGTAGTGAGGCTGGTGTTGGTCTCTTCTCCCAAATTACTAATGATAGGACAAGAGGAAATGGCCTCAAGTTGCATCAGGGGAAGTTTAGGTTGGATATTAGGAAGAAGTTCTTTCCTGAGAGGGTGGTTAGACATTGGAACAGGCTGCCCAGGGAGGCGGTGGAGTCGCCGTCCCTGGGAGTGTTCAAAAAACAGGTTGATGAGGCACTTGAAGCCATGGTCTAGTGGTCTAATGGTTAGGAATATGATGGGATAAAGGTTGGACTTGATGACCCTGGAGGTCCCTTCCAACCATAATTATTCTATTATTCTATAATTCTATGATTCTAGGAGGAATCTTACCAATGTGTCTAAATACCTGATGGGAGGCAATAAAGAAGAGGGAGCTGGACTCTTCTTCATGGAGCCTGGTGACAGAACAAGAGGCAGTGGGCACAAACTGAAACACATGAAATTCCATCTGAACACCAGAAAACATTTTTTGCTATCAAACACTGGAACAGACTGCCTGGATAGGCTGTGGAGTTTCCATCTGTCAAGATATTCAAAACCCAACTGGTCCTAGGCTGACCCCACTTGAGCCAGGGGCATGAATTAGTTGATCTCGAGAAGTCCCTTCCTGCCTCTAATGATTCTAACAGTGGCATAATTTCAAAAAAGCCAAAAGGAATAGCAGGTTATATTTGATTTCACCAGTGCTGGCAAATACTGGCTGCTGAAAAATTCAGGACATCTTTATTATTATTTATTTTTATTATATTTATTATTATTAACATGAGTTCCATGTTAATTGTGAACTCTGCACCTTGCTGTTAATGTTGCTCTGGATTCATGGTAACATGGCTTGCAGTGTTTTTTATTTGATTGGGTTCTAGTAAGCAAAATTTTGAATTATTTCTCATGTTAACAAAACAAGGAAAATACATTACTTTTTATCCTTTAAATTGGGCAAATGACCATTACTATGCCACCAAAACAATGCCACTGAAATCAGTTTGTAAGAAATAGGACAAATTCCTAGACGGGAACCATATCCTGAAATTAAAATGAGGGAATAATCTTGCTTGAAGAGGGAAATTCCATACGTGCACATATTGAAAAACCTACACTCTGAAGACACATTGTTAAGGCAAATAACATGATTGTTTGATGTTTACCGAGAGCACAGCAGGAAAGAGGGATCTGCTTTCACCTTGCAAATGGCTGTCAGTGAAGGACAAATTGACTAGTGTTTAATGCTTAAGAGAGAGAGGTCCATAATGCTGAAGTGTTCAGTAAGCAGAAGTACGAAACATGCAATATAAGCTGACACTATGTAATTCAGTGAGAGACTTAAGGACAAAACGATAGTCTCACCCCTTAAGCTTGTATTTTTTCCTTCTTTTTTTCCCATATTCCTAGTAGTTTTAGATATCCACAAAGGCTAGATACAAATGTTACTATCCTTTTAAGTCTCATGATAATGTTTAGTCTAATTTATCTAATAGACACAAATTATTTTAGGGGACATTCCAGTGTATTATTTCTATGAAAATTCCACGTCTGAACAGCATATCTCATGGTTTAGAAGATGACTACTCCGATAAATGCACTGGAGTGTTTACAAAAACATGTTTTATCACTCTCTCACACACATTTAATCGGTGTTTTGGGTTGTAGTGGTGCAAAGTATAACAAGACTTTAACGGCAGGAATTGGGAGCAAGCATGCTTTGGCATATATTTCTTATGCAGATAATCTAAAATTTTCAGTACCTGGGATCATTACTGGTTTAGTTATAGAGCCTCTTTTGCATTTAATTTTTTCCTCCTCCTCCCTCTATTGTGCTTTTCTTTTGGAGTTAGATTATTTTCCAGAAAAGCAATGTTGTTATTGCCCTAGAGATTCATCTAAGCATTATAAATCAGTTTTAATAACATTTGAAATGTTCAAAATGTTTTTTCATAAATCAAAGTTTCTGATAATTCTTTTGACGGCACATGTTCCAAGTATGCTTATTGTTACCAATAACAGTCTGGTTCCTCCCCATTGTATTAACATACATTTCTGGTATTCACATTGCATACCTATCAAGTTTAGATGAATGAGAAAATATTGTTGTTGTGTCTGTGCAGCTTTGATATTGAGGAGATACTGGTAAACAGTTTGGGGAATGTTTCTGAGACTGTTTTGATGCATGGGATGACCTTTCTTTTCTAGTTTATTTTTTAATCCATTTTTAATCCAAAAATCTTCCATGCTAATGTGGTTCTATTCAGCACACTTGCTCTGCAGTCAGTAAACAGAGTACAGGCTAATAAAAATTTATTAATCCCCAAATTTATAGAATCCTAGAATGGTTTGGGTGGAAGGGACCTTAAATATCATCTAGTTCCAACCCCCCTGCCATGGGCAGGGACACCTCCCACTAGACCAGGTTGCTCAAGGCCCCATCCAACCTGTGCTTGAACACTTCCAGGGAGGGGGCAGCCACAACTTCCCTGGGCAACCTGTTCCGGTGTCTCACCACCCTCACAGTAAAGAATTGCTTTCTAGTATTTAATCTAGATCTACCCTCTTCCAGTTTAAAGCCATAACCCCTCATCCTGTCACTATGTGCCCTTGTAAAAAGTCCCTCCCCAGCTTTCTCGTCGGCCCCTTCAGGTATTGGAAGGTGCTATAAGGTGTCCCCAGAGCCTTCTCTTCTCCAGGCTGAACAACCCCAACTCTCTCAGCCTATCTTCATAGCAGAGGTGCTCCAGCCCCCTGATCCTCTTCATGGCCCTCCTCTGGACCCTCTCCAACAGCTTGATGTCATTCCTGTATTGGGGGCCCCAGAGCTGAACACAGTACTGCAGGTGAGGTCTCACGAGAGCAGAGGAGAGGGGGAGAATCACCTCCCTTGACCTGCTGGCCATGATGCTTTTGATGCAGCCCAGGATATGGTTGGCCTTCTGGGTTGTGAGTGCACATTGCTGGCTTATGTTGAGCCCCAGGTCCTTCTCCCCAGAGCTGCTCTCTATCTGTTGTACACCCAACCTGTACCTGTGCTTGGGATTGCCACGACCCAGGTGCAGAACCTTGCACTTGGCCTTGTTGAACTTTATGCAGTTTGCATGGGCCCACCTCTCCAGCCTGTCAAGGTCTCTCTGGATGGCATCCCTCCCCTCCAGCATGTTGACTGCACCACACAGCTTGGTGTAATTGTTAAAATTGCTGAGGGTGCACTTGCTGAGGGTCCATGTCACCCACAAAGACGTTAAACAGCACCAGTCCCAGTACCAACCCCTGAGGAATGCCACTCATCACTGATCTCCACCTGGACATCAAGCCATTGACCGCAACTCTTTGAGTGCGGCCATCCAGCCAGTTCTTTATACACTGAGTGGTCCATCCGTCATGTCCAGCTTAGAGACAAGGATGTCATACAGGACAGTGTCAAATGCTTTGCACAAGTCCAGGTAGATGACATCAGTTGCTCTTCCCTTATTCACCAATGCTGTAACCCCATCATAGAAGGCCACCAGATTTGTCAGGCATAATTTGCCCTTAGTGAAGCCGTGTTGGCTGTCACCAGTCACCTTCTTATTTTCCATGTGCCTTAGCATAGTTTCCAGGAGGATTTGCTCCATGATCTTGTGGCCATAGAGGTGAGACTGACTGGCCTGTAGTTCCCTGGGTCTTCCTTTTTTCCCTTTTTAAAAATGGGGGTTATGTTTTTCCAGTGAGTGGGAACTTCACTGGACCATCACGACTTCTCAAATATGATCGATAGTGGCTTAGCAACTGCATCTGCCAGTTCCTTCAGGATCCGCCAATGAATTTCATCAGGTCCCATGGACTTGTGCACCTTCAGGTTCCTTAGATGGTCTCGAACCTCGTCTTCTCCTATAGTGGGTGGTTCCTCATACTCCCCATCCCTGCCTTTGCTTTCTGTGGCTTGGGTGGTATGGCTGGAGTACTTGCTGATGAAGACTGAGGAAAAAAAGTCATTGAGTACTTCAGCCTTCTCTATGTCACAGATAACCAGGTCTCCCGTTTCCTTCCAGAGAGGGCCCAAATTTTCCCTAGTCTTCCTTTTATCAGTGACATACCTACAGAAGATTTTCTTGTTACTCTTGATGTCCCTGGCCAGATTTAATTCTACCAGGGCTTTAGCTTTCCTAACCTGATCCCTCGTTGCTCAGAAAACTTCCCTGTATTCCTCCCAGACCACCTGCTCTTGCTTCCACCCTCTGTAGGCTTCCTTTTATGTTTGAGTTTGTCCAGGAGCTCCCCATTCATCCATGCAGGTCTCCTGGCATTTTTGCCTGACTTTCTCTTTGTTGGGATGCATCACTCCTGAGCTTGGAGGAGGTGATCCATGAATATTATCCAGCTTCCCTCTGGGGCTTTATCCCATGGTTCTCTACCAAGCAGGTCCCTGAAGAGGCCAAGGTCTGCTCTCCTGAAGTCCAAGGTAGTGAGCTTGTTGTACGTCCTCCTTGCTGCAAGTTAATTTCATTTTTTCTGGTATTACAGTCAACAAGGAATTAAAAATAAATACTCTAATAATAAGATTCATTCTGTAATAACAATAAAAAGAAGAAAGGACATAGGGCTAACAAATGCCAAATGCAACTTTAGCATCCATGCCAAAGGCAAACCCCTGCCATCTTTGCTTTTTTAAATCCAAATTTATTTAGCTAATTGGACAACATACAACCCAGATTGTGGCTCAATTACAGCCTTGTCCCTATACAGCACCAGCAGCCAGTATAATGGCAGTTCAGAGGGATTGCCAGGACAGAGCTACTATAGGCTGAGTCTTAAGCATTTTCTGCTTCAGGGAGGAGTAGAAGCTGAAGTGGAGAAGGCAGAGCAGTCTCAGGAGCCCGGGCCAGGAACAACCTGTGGGCAGCTGTGCAAGGTGATCATGCAGAGTTTGGTCCCTGGTGTAAGCTATAGAGCTGTGGGGAGCATCCTAGCAGGGTCATCCATGTGTCTCTTGCAACTCATGCAGTGTAACAATCTGCATATTGGCCTTTCCTCAGCACAAGCTGAACTTCTGTTGTATTTCCTCGGTGTAATACCTGATTTGTCAGGTATTACAGTTCTCTCCTTGGATGCAATGGGAAGATTCTCACTGACTTTAGTGGGCTTTGGGACAGTCTGTGATTAGCTGGTGAACATCTTCAAAAGATCACTACGGACATATGTATCTAATTTTCTATTTTAGAACTGTGATCTTCCAGCAGTGCTGAAATTACAAAGACCTATGTTTTGCCAATCACTAGGCCTAGCACAAAGGACACAGCCAGCAGAAGAACAAACCAGTAACCAGATTCTATTGTACATAAAATAGTCAGTGTATGTGTGATCAGTGGGGGTACAAACAAGTCAAACAGATCACACATAATAGATATCAACCCCAGCAACCCCAGGAATGACACAGCACAACCAATAATAAATGGAATAAACAAAGAAACAAAGTCTCCCATAGAAGAGATGGGAGACAACCAAGTCAATAGGCTGATCATACAAGATAGAAGTAGCCATATATTGTTCCCCCACGAAGCCTGTGTTTGCAAATGCCAAACCTGACTGGGGCCCAGTTGCAGGGAGAGTCAGGAGGTCCTTCCCCAACAGGGAAACTCTGCAAAGTGCATCCACCTCACAGACAGACACTCCACCCTTCCTGCAAGTGGTCCCAGCTTTTATCCCCAAACAGGACACCTGGCACTCATTTACCCAATGCAGGGCACCTGGGGCTTGTTTACCCAAGGGCTTTCCTTACAAGGCCGGCCGCACCTTGGAGGAAAGCCAAAAGACAAACTCATCCCCTCCTTTTAAAGGACCATGGGAACCACCCATATGTCAACCTTAATTCAGGGCTTGGGGTTCAGACCCCAGCACTTCAACCTGTCAATTAAAAAAACCCCACATTTGTTTATACAATAAGAAGCAACTGATGCAAACTATCAAGTAGGGGGTTTTAATCACCATATTTAATCACCAGAGAAGCTCTTGGAACACTTAACACATGACAAACTTCATCAAAGTTTGGGACAGAAGGAATTCTGTCTTGTGACGTGCTCTGTCTGATGTGCTTTGGATGCAGCCCCCCCACCTGACACTGTTGCAATAACATGTGGAAAAGCAAAAAGACACTCACTCGCCTTTTGGGAGTACTTTTGTAAATTGTCCCTGAAAGATATTATAGCTGGAAGATATCAACTGCATGACTAAAGCCTGCGTAGTTTGGACCCTTAAGAGCATCATATAAGACTAGTCACAGTTACAGTGTGAACACATGCTCCAACCACATGCACACATACTGCATTGTTTAAATGTTAAGGCTGTGACAACTTTTGATCTTCGCTGTACTTGTGACCATGTTCAGGGCAATGGCATAGAACAATCTGAGCTATTAAAAATTCTGCTGCACACTTCCGTGTACTGGTGAGTGTGACTAACCATGAAATGGGACAGAAGTCACACACAAACTCACAGCTCAGTGCTACAAGACAAAAAAAAAAAAAAGAATCTTTTGACTACTTGGGTCCTATGAGTTTTTTTCAACAAGTCTGAAGGCTGAGGGGTTTTTAAGCATCTAAGTATTAGGCTGATCCTGCTGCTTACACCTCTCTGGAGTTAAATCCTGTCCATCCTATATTTATGGGTTTCCACACATTGTACCAATTTCAGTAGCATTACGTTTACCTAAATCTGCAGTAAGGAAGAACAGAAAGAGAGAAGGGAAGGGAGGGGAGGGGAGGGGAGGGGAGGGGAGGGGAGGGGAGGGGAGGGGAGGGGAGGGGAGGGGAGGGGAGGGGAGGGGAGGGAAAGGGAGGGAAATTTCAGTTGGAAGGGACCTACAATGATCTTCTAATCCAACTGCCTGACCACTTCAGGGATGTCCAAAAGTTAAAGCACGTTACTAAGGGCAGCCTTGTCCAAATGCCTCTTAAACACTGACAGGCTTGGGGCACTGACCACCTCTCCAAGAAGCCTGTTCAGGGTTTGGTGTCATCAGCAAACTTGCTAATGGTAGATTCAACTCCTGCGTCCAGACTGTTGATAAATACATTGAACAGAACTGGTCCTAGAATCGAGCCCTGAAGAACACCTCTGGTGACCGGTCACCAGCCAGATGTAGCTTCCCTACTGCCCTTCGAGCCCTGCCATCCAGTTGATTCTTCAGCCAGCACACTGTGAACCTGCTCATCCCACAACTGGACAGCTTGTCCAGGAGGATGCTGTAAGAGACAATATAAAAAGCCTTACTAAAATCCAGAAAACCCACCGCCTTCCCTTCATCCACTAGGCAGGTGACTTTATCATAAAAGGAAATCAAATTAGTTAAGCAGGGCTTTCCCTTTATGAAACCATGTTGACTGTTCCTCATAATTGCAGTATTCTTTAAGTGTCTTTCAGAAGCACTCAGTGTGATCTTCTCCACATTGTTTCCATGTACTGAGGTTAGACTAACGGGTCTGTAGTTCCCTTAGTCTTCCCTTATGTACTTTTTGTAAATTGGAATAACATTGGCCAGCTTGCAGTCAGTGAGGACCTCCCCAGACTCTTTTTCCTCTTGAGCTCCATGAGAAGTTCCCTATTCAGCCAAGCTGGTTTTCTCTCTCATTTGCTTGACTTACAAAACAATGGGATTGCCTGCTCCTTCTCTTCTAAGAAGTGGTTCTTAAAGAGTGATCAGCACTCATGGACTCTAAGCCCTCAAAAGCAGATTCCCAGTGTACCCTGCTAAAAAACTCCCTGAAGAGTTATTTAGTTCTCCTCCTGAAGTCCAGAGTAGCAAGTCTACTGTCTTTTATTCTCATTACACTGAAAATTTTAAACTCAACTGTTTCATGATCACTGTGGCCAAGACAGTCACCTGTCATATCTCCCATGAGTCCTTTTCTATTCACAAATACCAAAATATAATACCAGAATAAGTGAAATAGCTCCATGTTAAAATATGTAGGAATGAAGTGTTGTTCTGGTAGAACAACAAAACGTCCTGAGTTAGTGGCACTAGTTTTAGTAGTTGTTATGATCTCTAAATGGTCACAAAATCTCGTGCTATTGGACTGTACAGGCAGCTGTGACTAAGAATAATGGCAGCAAATGGAGATGGGAAAGGTGTGTGTGCTGAAGGGAACAGCAAGAATAATTTGCTTCTAAAAATATCTCCATTCTATGGAAGAAGAACCACACATACCTATGAAATGCAAAGTTTAGGAAAATTAAGAACCAGCAGAGAGGATAGAGATGAGCACAGAAGAACATTGAATCACAGAATCACAGAATAGCCTTTTTCAGAAGAGATCTCTAAGATCATCAAGTCCAACCATTAACCTAACACTGCCAATTCACCACTACACCATGTCCATCAGCACATCTACTCTTTTCTTAAATACCTCCAGGGATGAGGACTCCACCACTGCCTTGGGCAGCCTGTGCCAATGCCTTTTCAGTGAAATTTTTTTTCAGAATATCTGATCTAAACCTCCCATTGCACAACTTGAGGCCATTACCCCTCTTTCTATCACTAGTTACTGGGGAGAAGAGACCAACCTATGCCTTGCTACAACCGCCTGTCTGTGAGCTGCAGAGAGCAATGAGGTTTCCCCTCAGCCTCCTCTTATCCAGACTGAACACCCCCAGTTCCCTTAGCCACTCCTCATAAGACTTCTGCTTCAGACCCTTCAGCAGCTTTGTTGCTCTTCTCTGGACACGCTCCAGCAGCTCAGTGTCCTTCTTGTAGTGAGGGACCCAAAACCGAACACCGGATTCGAGGTGTAGCCTCAACAGTGCAGCCTCACCAGTGCTGAGTCCAGGGGGACAATCACCTTCCTAGTCCTGCTGGTCATCCTTGTACACTTCTTGAGTTGCCTGTCCCTTCTTCCAAAGACTATAAACTCTCTTTTTTCCCCTGAGTTCCAACAGAAGCTCCCTGTTCATCCAGGCTGGTCATCTTCCCTGCCAGTTTATGTTATAACGTGTGGGGATGGCCTTCTCCTGCGCCTTCAAGATTTCATTCTTGAAAAATTTCCAGCCTTCCTGGACCCTTTTTCCCTTCAGGACTGTTTCCCAAGGGACTCTCTCAACCGATGCCCTGAACAGGCCAAAGTCTGCCCTCTGGAAGACCAATGCCGCAGTTTTGCTGACCCTCCTCTTTGCTTCTCCAAGAGTTGAAAGTTCTATCATTTCACGGTAGCTATGCCCCAGATGGCCTCTGACCATCACATCTCCCACCAGTCCTTCTCTGTTTGATAACAGCAGGTCTAGCAAGGCACCTCCCCTGGCAGGTTCGCTTTCCAGCTGTGTCAGGAAGTTATCTTCCACACCCTCCAGGAACCTCCTGGACTGTTTACTCTGATGTATTTCCAGCAGACATCTGGTAAATTGAAGTCTCCCATATGAAAAAGGAAGGGCTGGTGACTGCGAAACTTCTGCCAGCCACTTGTAGAATGTTTTATCTGTTTCCTCACCCTGATCAGGTAGTCTGTAACAAACTCCCATCAGGATATCTGCCTTGTTGGCCTTCCCCTGATCCTTACCCATAAGGACTTGACCTTATCATTTCCATCAAGCTCTATACAGTCGAAACACTCCCTAACATACAAGTCACCCCACTGCCTCTCCCTCCTATCCTATCCCTTCTAAAAGAGCTTATAACCATCCATTGCAGCCCTCCAGTCATGAGAGCCATCCCACCATGTTTCCGCGATGACAACTATGTCATAGTTGTCGTGCTGTACGACAGCTCCTCTTGACTGTTTCCCATGCTGCAAGTGTTGGTGTAAACACACTTGAGGTGGGCTATTGATTTCATCCCTGGTAGCATGTCACCCCTGGGCTCATCCCCAGAGAGCCTGGTTTTACTCCCCTCCCTCTTTGAACCTAGTTTAAAGCCCTCTCAATGAGCCCTGCCAACTCATGGGCCAAAATCCTTTTCCCCCTTGGAGACAAGTGAGCCCCATCTGTTGCCAACAGGCCTGGGGCCGTGTAAACCATGCCATGATTGAAAAAAACAAAATCCCATTGATGGCACCAGCCTCTGAGCCACATGTTGATCATGTGGGTTTCCCAGTTCCTTTCAGTATTCTTTCCTGCTACTAAAGGGATTGATGAAAAAATTCCCTGTGCTCCAGATCCTTTAACCAATCACCCCAGTGTTCTGAAGTCTCTTTTGATCGCCCCTGGACTTCTCTGCACAACTTTATCACTGCAGTGGGCAATAATCTGAGGGCTGTACCAGATCAGGGAGTTTTCTGGCAAGCCCCAAGGGAGGCAGCAGACTTCCTTGCAGGATGGGTCAGGTTGGCATATCAGACCCTCCATTCCCCTCAGGAGGGAGTCACCTACAACAATAACCCTCCTTTTTTTCTTAGCAGAGGCAGTCATGATACCTGTGGTTGACCAACTCATCATCAGAATCTCGAACTGATGGAAGCAGGAATGGTGGAAGCAGAAACATGGGCTGTGAAGCAGCTGTTGCTTTGCTGCACCTTCTCTTTGATTTGGAGGCTTCTTATCAGCTGGATCTTCTTTGAAAGGTCACAGCTCACCTCCTGCACTCTCTGCTTTCTGCAGTATGGCTCATATACAGTGGTTTCCCAGAAAGGCAGTTCATGTCTTCTCACCAGTGGAACTTTTTTGTTTGAGCAGGCATAAACAAACGCCTTAACACGGGCTCAGTTTAGTGACTAGGCTCTCTCAGGTACCTAGCAAGTCACAGTGTAGAAATGTGCTCCACATTGAGACTATGATTCTGCTTTTGCCTCTGTCACTGGAGTTGTGGGTAAGTTGGGACTAGTTATTTCATCTGTTTGTGACTTCTTTTCCCAGTCTGCAGGAGCAGGGTAGGGGGAAGACAGAGATGAGCTCCAATGACAATAAGTGCTAGGTTAAGTGTGAAGCCTTGAAAATATCATTATTTGAGGTTTTATTATTGTTACTCTTATTCAGCAAAAATCATGGAATTCTGTCAGTACTGATCATGGACTGATTGTGCACCAGATGTTTGTTCATGAACATCAAAAAATTGCTTTTTGCAATCACCTTTAATTGAAAATTTGAAACTTCTTTTCATGAATGCTTCTTATGAACACTCATAAAAAGCACTTCCAAAATATGTAAAAGTGTCTACAGTGTATTTGTTTATAAAAACAGAGGGTATGTGTACATTTTCAGTGTACACACCCAAGTGTGATTGTTACTTCTAATAGCTATAATTTGAAAAGGTTATTTCCTGGTTCAGTGCATTGTGCTATTTTCTTTGGTTTTTTTTTTTTCTCTTTAAATGAAACCTTTATCAATATTGCAAGTTCCTATTAGTACACAGTGGACAAAAACTAACTGCAGATAGGCCTCTAATGTATATGAGTAGAGAACTGATGTGTAGCATATATGACATCAGAAACAGTACCTAATCAGCAAGCCTTTTTTATTTTTTTGTTAAAGAAAACAAGGCAATGCCTGCCTTTGTTTTGCATCTCTACAGCTAACTTGTAATTGAATATTTTTTCCTTTGTGCCTCTTTCGTGCTTGTGTGTATATAGATATATAGATATATATGGTAGGTTAAAACTGACTCCCAAGCATGTCACCTGTTTAGAAATTATTTTTGCCTTAAAATAGCATGGGTATTAAGGAATTCCCCTGGAGCATTGCAGAAGGAAATCTGATTTTTCATCTTCAGAGAAATGGCTGCTAATTCTAAACTACCATTTTAATTTTTCTACTGCAGAAATGCACTTTTCCCCCAACCATAAAATTGCCTCATAATAGAAATGAGCCAGTCCCCAAGGGTGTGGTTATCAAAAGATAATCTCACCCCAATCTGATTAGAGGTATAAGGCTCATGTCTCAAAATGCTCCAGGGTGTGATTATCTTATGATAACCATTCTCTTTATCAAGTCTTATTGATTAACTAATAAAGCTTCAGCATTATTATTCAGAGGAGGAACCAAGATATCAGCCAAAGATCTGATTCTGGAATGGGAAAGATTCTTTGAAGCTTTCCAAATAGCCTCTCTTGTTCTGATTATAGTGTGTCTGAAATTACGGGGTCACCAGATGACAGTTTTTGCTTCTTATGGGTGATTATATCACTGGTATATTTAAACTGAACCATACCCAGATAAACACTTATGTAAAGACACATTTACACTAAACTGTTCACTTTGCATTTATATTGCATGTTTAGGTTGCACAGCAGAATAGAATTACATTCTCTGGAGAGGATTTTGTAGTTCAGACACTAACTGTGCTCTTCATTCTGGGCAGCTCTAAGTTTTGTGTATGGTTACGGTGTGGAGGGATCTCTGTTCCCTCTGTGACCACACACTGTATACAAAAAGCCAGGCTCCTGAGTCTCCCAGCCCAAGTCACCCAGAACTGGAGGCTTAGTAAAGCTGTTTATCCCTTAAATCTCCTAAACAATAGCACAAAGAGGCCTTAAACCAGTGCTGGAGCTTTAACTGCAAAGCCACCTTTCCCTCTCTGTAGTGCAGTTTGTTCTGTATAAAAAACCTACTTAATGATGTGGGACTTGCTTGAACAGGCAATCTGAAGGCTAATGTCACAGCCAGCAGATTCTGATCTCCTCTGCATCAGTGAAAATCTGGAATTATTTCGCTGACTTCAGTGGAGCAAAACCAGGTTAATAGCTGCATCTAAGAAGAAAATATGGCTGGTGTATGCAAAAAGAACCTCACTAGTAATTCCCTTTCAGTGCAACTTCCATGTACTGATGACCAAGGAGGCAATATGCCTCCACTGTGATGAGTAAAATGCTTTTTTGGAAACAAAAGGCAATATTTGCATCTGTATTGCAATCTCATCTTTAGATGAAAATTTAAAACAATGAAACATTTGATCAAACCTCTCATGTAGGGATGTGAAGCTTAGACTTAACAAAGGGATCATTATACAGCAGTGCAATCCACACCACAGTAATCCACTATAAAGATTTATTTGTCAAATTTGCTGTGTCTGCTGTGTTGCTATCCACTCCATTAATGGAGAATGTTAATTTCTGGAGCTAGCTGGAGTTAGCTGGAGAGTTGTCATCCTGGCCTTTCATGCTGCATGGCAAAAATAGTTTGCTCTTCCTACTGCCAGCACAGCTTCCTTTTGCTAGTCACAGAGGGGATGCGAGTATAGATTGGGCTCTGGAAATCACTGGCATTTGCATTATCATGTTACCTACAACACCCCGAAGCAGGTTCACATGACTAGTAGCCAAAAATGTTATTTTGCTTCAGCATTGTCATAGGTGCTTCCACCACTGTAGCAGTGTTGCCTTTTTAAAATGGGAATTGCTAAAATCTCTGGAAGATGCAAAGTGTTACGACTGTAACCTGTGTCTATTCAAAATTTCTTTCAGAAGGTGAGTGATGTTATTCTAGGGCAGGAACCTAGAAAAGGAAGAATAAATCACCCTCTGGAGTGTCTGTGTCTCACCATTGACAACAAAGAAAGAGTCAGGATGACTAGCTTGGTGGGATGCCTAGTTTTTATACAGCCAGGTGAAATGAGAGGATTTCTGCCTTTATTATAACCAAGTCTTAACTGGAACTTGGGTTGTTGGTATACAGTCTACACTGTTGCACCTCCTTTCCTGATCCATGAAGTGCTGCTTTGCCCAGCTGCATGCTCTGGAGCTCTGGAGCTGCCTGTCTTCTGCAATTAAGATTTAGTGCCAGATGCCAGGCTTGCTCTCAATTCTCGTCTTTCTCTGTACAATGGTTCTCCTGAAGAGAAACGTACAGTTCCTGCTAAAGACACGTCCTACTGAGGAAATCCTCCTGTTCAATGGTACCTCTCTGTTCCATTGTTAATTACTATGAATAGAATTAATCCTGAATCATAATGTATATTCTTGTTGTTCTGAATAGGTTACAGTCCAGGTGACAAAAAGGGAAGAGGCAGGACAGATTTAGAAACCCAGAAAGCAAAACGCACCCACAAAGTGATTTTTTTTAAAAAAATCAAGATATTTTTTCACTCTCTTTCAACTCCCTATGACAACTACAATTTTGTTTTTCTATGGTGTCCAAAAAGTATTTTTGCAGAAGTGTTTTTGTCCATACTTTTGTAGTGGAAATGTCGTGTTCTCTAAGTAGAAGCCTATGTACCATGAGCTTAATCTTGTTCCAATAATTTTTACTTTTTTTTTTTCTAGAGAAAAAAAACCCAAATGGTAATCCTGACCATCAACAATAAAGTCAGCATCTTTCCATTCCCTGAGACATCCTTGAATGAAAAGCACACCTTCAGGACAGGGCAAATGGGTGACTACTAAAGCAAAGGACTCATGCTCATTGTACATCACACTTTCTACTCTTCTTAAGCAAAAACCCACTGGCTGAAGTATATGTAGTAAGCAATTCTGCTTCCTTCAATAAGATGGGCAAGGACCCTGACTTGCACGTGAAGAAGAGCTTTGTAATAGTCCCAAAGCCCTTTTGAAATTTAAGAACTGACCATCCATTTCCAAAAGAATCAATTTACAGGCAGAAAAATTTTAGTTGAAAAACAAAACTCTACTCCTTCAAAATCTGAGGCATATCATTATGAATGAAAAAATGTCTTGGGGCACTCCATGTTAAATTCAGGCTTACATTCAATGATCGGGATGTTTTTTTCCATGCTGGTCACCAGTATACAAAACAACAGCAGATGCTGTGAGAGTGTCCGTTTGCCTTCCTTTCTCTGCAAATGACTTCTCTCACCCTACTCTCACTGCTTCATTGCCTGGGCCCTCACCATGGGTTCCCATGTAGTACCTACTGCAGCAAGGCCCTTCAAGTGTGAGCAGAGTTCAGAATTCTGTGCAGCCTGTGGAGCATGTCTAGTAGCTACATGAGATTACTGACCTTCAGCCTTCTTTGTTCGCAGCACAAATGATTATCAACAAAAAATGTCATTTCAATTAGGTGAGGATAGTACATCTGAACCATGGTCATGCCCTAGAACAAGATATTCTACAGCATCACGAGCCTAGATGTACTTTGTATGTACTGTCTTCAGAAACTGGTAATATCTCATCTAAAACCTTGAATTTCCCTGAGTTCTTGACCCATTTTCCCCAAATCTTGACAGTATTTTAAGTACCTTGGAAGAGCAGAGCAGATAAACAGACTTTAATTTTCTGGATAATAATTTTTTTTAAATTAAGTGTTTAACTAAATCTTTATACAAAATAGAGAAATAATAGATGTTATATCTGGAAAATACTAATCCAAGAATTCATAGGTTGTTGCCCATTTACATGTAAGAGCATGCAGTTTATCATGATGGAGTATTTACTGTCTGTGTGATAATTTGTTTAGGGTTTTTGTTGGCATTATCCTACACAATGTATTGGGTTTGGTACATGGCTAAAGTTACAGAGGCACTGCTGTAATGAGGGGTTAAATATCAGTATCTTCTCTATTCCCAGTTGGTGCCTTATTCCACAGATAGTTTCACTGATTCAATAGGAAAGCTTGCACAGTAAAATATTCTTCGGTACCAGAAAAGGAATGAGAGCCTGGTCCTGTGCCATTTAGGGCAGAGTTTTATCCACTGGAAGATGGAAAGCAGTTTTTTTTAAAAAAAAAAAATGTATTTTTTTTCATCCCTGCAACAGGAAATGCAACTACTTAAACCAACGCATAAAAAAGCAACCCATGGAGTTAGGTGTGATGCCCAAAAGTAGTAATGAAAGAGAAATGATACTTTAAATGCTGTACAGTGCTATTTTAAGCAGAGGTTTTTGGCAGATACTAATTTTTTGTATAGACCACAAAAGTGTTGTTACTGTTGGATAAAAATAACAGCTGCAAGGGAGGCTGAAATTCTTTCTGAGATAACAAAGAACAAAGGAAAGACTTTGCATCAGGATTTGTGTCAGCTTTAACAGCTAAATTGTGCTCTCAGCTCAGTGGGCAAGATTGTCACTGAAGGCATTTTGTGACCACGTTGAGCTGTGCCCAAGGGGAGAATTTGGCCCCATTAGATGACCAAATCTAGGGCTGAAGGCCAGAAGCAAGTGAATGAATTGTCCTTTCATTGAAGCCCTCCAGAAAGTAAAGAGTCTCATCTCCAAGTCTGTGTGCTCTGACAGAAAAGGGAGCAAGAAAGATGTAAGTCATACTAGCCCTCTACCCTGGCTGATAGTGCAGCCCAGAAAACTCCAGTGCTAGCACAAATGACGAGGGAGTACGGTGCAGCACAAGACTGAGTACCTACGCGTCTCCTGAAGAAGTGGAATACACCTGAATGCCATTTTTAGAATACAGGCTGGTTTTGCTACTGCTCAGATATCCCTAACTGAAGTCTTCTGTTTACAGGTCTAGGACCAAACAAAACACAACACAGCTCCTAGTCCCCTAAGCCAGAAATGGGTCTTTGTGTATGATGTGTATGAGTCTGGAATGTTTATTCTGTGCAAACCAGAGAACAACAGCATAAAGCAGAGTTTGCTCATCTGTGAATAAGTTAGTTAGTACGTGTGCCCTAGAGAGGTTCACATTCTGCAGACTTTCGTCTACTGGCTCTTTAGTCTATGGTTTTGAAAAATTATATGCTTTTCTGAGTCTTTAACACCCCTTTTTATGCAATAGGGCTTGTTCTGTACATTTTGGCAATGAAATACGGAATGAAAAATGCAAACATGCATGCTCTAGGAAGGTATTTTTTTAATTACTGGAATATGTTTCATTTCACTGCGAAGACAAAAGGCAGAAGGAGCTAGAAATGTGGACGTCCTTCAGAGACTGAGACTGAGATACAGTACAACATATTCTGCCCTTGAACAGTGGCCCTGGGTCACAATGACACTGAGGCAGTGGCTGATGAAGCCCCGCCTTTACGGGGTGATAGGCTGAGACAGAAAGATGCAACTCTCACCAGGCACAGTCAGTGCTAGCAGCCACTCACAGGTCACCAAAGTATTCAATATTAAAGTTATTTGGGACCTAGGCAAATGCATGGGCCTGTGCATTATTGTACTCTTGAAAGAAGAGAACCATATGGTTCTCTTGTTTTCTCATTTTGGAAACTGAAAGTATAATTTACTTCCAGTTATTGTGGATGTACGGTGGGTTTACTTGATTCAAAAGCTTTTCTCCATTTGGGAATAAAGTACAGAACAGAATAGCTTCATGTCAGACCCTTTCCCACCCTGTTGGTGACTTAGAAGTTATATTTTAAACACAGCCTTATGTTTTTCTGGCTTTTGCCTTGAGCTGGGCAATATGGACACCTGAGAGATATAAATCCAAGCATGTAAATAAATAAATAAATAAATATGGATGGATGTTACTGATGAGCAATACACATCTAAAGACAGGGTAAAGGCAATGAGGAGACCTACAATTGTTTGTTTGAATATGAAAGAGGTGTTTGTAGCCTTTTTTTTTACTGCTTACAAATATGTTCATACTCTCTGTTTATTGCAAAGATTTAAAATTAAGCTAGACCTAAAGCAAATTAACCCTTGCACCAAGTCTATAAGAAGTCACTCTGGTCTTCAAAAAGGGCAAGAAGGAAGACCCAAGTAACTACAGACTGGTCAGCCTCACCTCCATCCCTGGAAAGGTGATGGAACAACTTATCCTTGGTGCTGTCTCTAGGCATATCAAGGATAAGAGGGTCATTAGGGGCAGTCAACATGGCTTCACCAAGGGGAAGTCATGCTTGACCAACCTGATAGCCCTTTATGAGGACATAACCCAGTGGGTAGATCATAGAATCATAGAATAATTATGGTTGGAAGGGACCTCCAGGATCATCAAGTCCAACCTTTATCTCAGCATCTCCCTAACCACTAGACCATGGCCTCAAGTGCCTCATCAACCCGTTTTTTGAACACCCTCAGGGACAGCGACTCCGTCACCTCCCTGTGCAGCCTATTCCAATTTCTAACCACCCTCTCAGTAAAGAACTTCTTCCTAATATCCAACCTAAACTTCCCCTGATGCAACTTGAGGCCATTTCCTCTCATCCTGTCATTAGCAATTTGGGAGAAGAGACCAACACCAGCCTCACTACAACCTCCTTTTAAATGATGGTAAAGCAGTGCATGTGGTCTATCTTGAGTTCAGTAAAACATTTGACACAGTCTCCCACAGCATCCTCGCAGCTAAACTGAGGAAGTGTGGTCTGGATGATCGGATAGTGAGGTGGATTGTGAACTGGCTGAAGGAAAGAAGCCAGAGAGTTGTGGTCAATAGGACAGAGTCTAGTTGGAGGCCTGTATCTAGTGGAGTCCCTCAGGAGTTGGTACTGGGACCAGTACTGTTCAGTATAATCATCAATGATTTGGATGAAGGAATAGAGTGCTCTGTCAGCAAGTTTGCTGATGACACAAACCTGGGAGGAGTGGCTGACACACCAGAAGGCTGTGCTGCCATTCCAAGAGACCTAAACAGGCTGGAGAGTTGGGTGTGGAAAAATGTAATGAAATATAACAAGGGCAAGTGTAGAGTCTTGCATCTGGGGAAGAACAACCCCATGTGCCAGTCTAAATTGGGGACTGACCTGTTGGAGAGCAGCGTAGGGGAAAGGGACCTGGGGGTCCTGGTGGACAGCAGGATGACCATGAGGCAGCAATGTGCCCTTGTGGCCAAGAAGGCCAATGGCATCCTGGGGTGTATTAGAAAGGGGGTGGTTAGTAGGTCAAGAGAGGTTCTCCTCCCCCTCTACTCTGCCCTGGTGAGGCCACATCTGGAGTATTGTGTCCAGTTCTGGGCCCCCCAGTTCAAGAAGGACAGGGAACTGCTTGAGAGAGTCCAGCGCAGAGCCACAAAGATGATAGAGTGGGACATCTCCCTTATGAGGAAAGGCTGAGGGAGCTGGGTCTCTTTAGCTTGGAGAGAGGAGGTGACCTTATTAATGTTTATAAATATGTAAAGGGTGAGTGTCATGAGGATGGAGCCAGACTCTTCTCAGTGACATCCAATGATAGGACAAGGGGCAACAGATGCAAGCTGGAACATAGGAGGTTCCACATAAATGTGAGGAAGAACTTCTTCACAGTGAGGGTAACAGAGCACTGGAACAGGCTGCCCAGAGAGGTTGTGGAGTCTCCTTCTCTGGAGACATTCAAACCCCGTCTGAATGCATTCCTGTGTGACCTGATCTAGGTATTCCTGCTCTGGCAGGGGGATTGGACTAGATGATCTTTTGAGGTCCCTTCCAATCCCTAACATTCTGTGATTCTGTGATTCTGTGAATTATATGAGTCCCTCCCACTCCTCCAGTCTGATCCACCACTGCCAGTAGGCCGTGGAGGACAGGAGGCGAGCAGGTAGGACTAATGATGTAGGGTAATGAACTATAGTTTCTTCCCACCACGCTGCAAGTATGGGGTAATGGAAATCAGCCAAGCTGGTCCTAGCACCTTTCTAAACCTACACCACCATGTTTAGCAATGATCTCCTGTAAGGGAGTCTTCCGGGGTCCATTGTGCTCAGCAGGATGGCTTGTTTGAATTCTGTATACCTTTGGCCCTTGTTCTTAATGTAGCACCTGCCCTGTGGATCTTGTGAAACTGCAGTCTTTTTTTTTTTTTCTTTACAAAAGGGTGGACTGAGCATCCAGTGTGCTGCAGATTGGAAATTGGCAGGGCATGATCTGAGGTAGCTTAGAAAGAGAAGTTCTGTTGCTAGCTAAAATGTATGTGAACAGCCTCTCTATTTCTCTTTCTATGAGGCCCTTCAGTGTCTTTGGTCTATAGCCAAGAAGAAACTTGGACATCATAATGCTGAAGGTCATAGGCCCTGAGCTGTAGGCACCCAATGGCATTTCTAACATCCAAATTTGATCCATGGGTATGCTGGAAATTTGGCACCTTGAAGTGGGATTTGTGGAAGGCAGCTGAGTGGGGAGCCGCCAAAGCTGGGCAATAGCTCTGCCAAGGAGAGAAGGATACGTATTAAATTGCATCCTTTGCTGAGAATTGACAGTCTTGCTCTGAGCAGCAAAGGATGCCATTTTCAAATCACTCTGCTGAACTTTCTCCTTTCTCTGAAGAGTAGAGAGCTTCATGTTTGGCTTTGAGAAAGCTCATGTTGCCCTGGTGCTCTGGAGCACGCTGCAAGCCTCTGCAGAATGCCAGCTTGTCTCCATCAAGCTCTTTTCTTCCATAACGTTTGCAGAGGCCTGAATAATCCAAGCTGCAGATGTGCAATGTGTGCTGCCTGACAAGCTGTCCATTACTGCCATTTTTCTTGTACTCCCCTCTGTGCCTGCTTTTTGTTTCTTTTTTTTTTAATATTAAGACTGTAAGGCATTTTTAGGGAAGGATATGTCACTTTGCTCTTCGTTTTCCTTTTTGGTCTTTGCATGACATTAGTTCACTGTGGTCCTAGACCAGGAAAGAAATGCAGATCTTACTCTGTGTGTGTTCTTGTGCCTATTCAGGGAACAGATGCAGTGTCACCTGATGTGTAACCAGGAAAGAAAGCAGAAATTAGGACTCTCAGTGGTGAGCTTTTTGCAAACAGTTTGTTGGTAAGGAATTACTTGCTGATGACCATCACTGTTAAGTAATTTGGAAATCTGGGGTGGTGGGTAGGTTCAAAATAGTCTATATACTGTACACTGTATATTTACACGTAGCGAGCCGCCTTTACATCTGAGCAATTCTTTGTTGTCTGCTTAAACAGCAGGGAGTGGAAGAGAGAAACCTTTGAGAGTCTTTCCCTGGGATGCCATGGGCTCTATGATATCTGGGATAGACTTTGATTAAAAGGCTACCCACAGGATGGGAATGGTCCATTAGTTGTCTTACGTAGTAACAAAACTGCTGCTAATCAACAGGCAGATCTATAATAGCTGGTTTGACCTGTTTACCTACTAAACAAATATTTGGCTTCAGATAATAGTTAACATTAAAAAAGAAAAAATCAACATTATCTTTGTAGAACAGCTCGAGGGTGGTATCCAAAGGAAACTCTCATGCCTGTGTTTATCTGTATTGTATTGAACCCATCTCACCTAATTTTTGCCATCTGAAGTTTAGACACCCAGGTGCTTATACTCCCTTTCTAGTCTGTGGAGAAAGTGCTAGATGGGATGAATCACCTGTCAGAGTTGCTGTCTTTAGATATCTGCCTCAAATGGCGTGATTGTGTCTCTGGAAGTGCCTGTCTCCCTCCTTTGTCTATAGGTGGAGGCTTATGACTACCCCAGCTAAAAGTCTAACTTCTAAATACACAGAGCTGAGTAAGGGCAACCCCACCCTTCCATGTACACTCCTCACCTTTCTGTCTGCTCTTTTTCACTAGAAATGAAAAATCTTTTTAAGTCAGGAATTGTCTTCTATGCTAAAGTGATGGGGTAGCACTTTGCTACCCCTCATTTTCCAGCTTGTCGTGATCACCAAGTCTGGGCAGGGAAGGGAATTCCCGAGCTGATGAGGCATCTCATCTCCCATCAGAATCAGTGGGAAGTGCCAGGGCTCCTCGCTGTGGAGGGTGAACTAGCACCTCACAGGGCTCGGGCTGGGATCGGTAGGGGTTCTGCGGGCTGCCTGTGGCTATTGTGCCAAGTATATATGCATGTGCCACAAGAGCTGAATGAGCTAGAGGAACATGTTGGATTTGCCTAGGGAGTAGGAAATAGCTTTCCAAATGTAAATGGTGAGACAGACATGTAATATAATGTTTTTTCATAAGAAGAAGAGACTGGCAGAACTGCAGGTACATCTCCTCCTAGAGAGCTCCTCCTTCACCCTGAGTAATTCCATCTGCAGTGGACTCCTAACTTGGGTCCCTTGTAGGAGGTGTGGAAAGATGTCAGACTGTGGCTGCCTCTTGCTTCTGCCAATAAAGCAAGAGTCATTCAAGTCGTTCACTCTTGTGCTCCATGCAATAACAATCAGTTGTGGGCAAGCTGAGATGATTGCCAAATTTCAATTTTCTTAGCAAAAAAAATTAATAAACAGCATTGTGAATCTCACGTTGAGCTAGCCAGCTTACCCGGCTGCCAAACCCTGCTCAGGAAAGAAAGCAGATAAAAAACAAATACATTATCACTCCACCTTAGCTAGCCTGTACCACAGACTTCTTTCTCTCCACTTGTCTGCCACTCAAACATTTAGACAGGTTGTCATTATCAGCCACCCACTGCCCCAGCTTTGCCCCAATTTTTTTAAGCCCTACAGCACTGTCATTTGATGTGTCTGGTGAGAGAATTAAAGTAGATGAAGACTGAGGATACCACTCCCTTAGGTAATGATATATTCTGATTCCCTCCAGCTATCTTCCTGACAACCCAATCCTCCTCATCCTGGCCTTACTCCCCTCTTCTACAGACTGAAGAATAATTAAAACTCCTCTACATAAGGCATGGCTTCATTCAACATTCAGCTTAGACTCTGTTAAAAAATGCTTGTGACAGATGGGGTATATTCTGTGCCATAGCAATTAGTTGGCATGCAATAGCCAGCAGGAAAAGCAGACAAAAATACTTGGCATGCAAAGGCCAGGAAGGGAGACAAAAACACTTAAGCATTATGTACTTTTGAAGCACAACCTTAAATAAGGCCTCATCAATTTAAACAACAAATGCTAGACCTTGAAATTATGCAGGTACTATCTTGAGTGCATTCAGCAGAGATAAAACCACTGAAATATATGTCTTGATCTATTTGGTGTGCAACAGTTTAGGATGAGATGGCACATAGTTATTCTGGAAATCCATCAGTACTGCAAGTGAGGAGAGCTATGCTTCAGAGGTCACCACGAGAGGGTCAAATTTCTCTGTTCCAAACTGTAGTGGAAAGCAAGCAGGCGATCTTTAATCAACTGAAACAGTCATTTCAAGTTGCCTAATAAGGGAACTTTGGGAAGGAAGTTTCTAGAATAAGCAGTTTAAATACCATCCGACTGTCAAAATGCACATGCTGGGGCGATCCTGGAAGTGTTCATTCTCCAAACTTGTTCTTCCTATCAGCGTAGCACTGCTTGTGTAATTAGTCACATGTTTTGATGCAGCATTTGGCACTAGGAAGCTTCCTTCCTATCTTAAAAATGCAGGCAAGGGAGTCAAAAGCTGTGTCCAAAAAACCCTACAAAAGTCATTTTTCACCCAAAGGCATCCACACCCAGTCATTTGCACAAAATGATACTCTCTCAAAACATAAAAGCTCTCATGCCTTGTGATACTATCACAGCCTTGGAATGTGTGCACAGCCTTACTTGCAGAGTTACTGGGGTTTTTTTTCTTAATTGTGTTAAATAGTTGATGGGTCACATGCTATTGTAACAAGAAAATCAGGTTTGATAAAACAAAGCAAATAAGCCAGTGAATAGAACACGTAGTCATAATTATTTTTTAAGAGATAAAATAGGCAAACATGAGATGTAGGCCCAGAATAAGACTGAATGTGCCATGGTTTCCTTAATTATGTGGACATAGTTTCATGTTCCTCAGAGGTGGTACAAAGAATACACACTGGCCTCCAGATAATTGTTCTCCAAGCATATTTTCTTTGCTGCATATTGGGCAAAGAAACACATGTAGCTCTAATCAAGGCTTCAAAGGGACCCCTGGTTGTGGCAAGCCAGAGAAACCTGCAATGTGCATTTATTCCGTTCTGCAAAACCCCCAGCACTTTCAGTGCACCCTGAATTGTCCATTTTATGTTAGGAAAGGGACACTGTCTGAGAAACGGAGATATTCCTTTAAGAGTAATAACATATAGAGCTGTCTTGCCTGGGCAATGAAGGGTACCAGCTGCAGACTACTAATAACGCTTGGTGAGCAAGTTTAAAAGAGGAAGGAGGATGACAACACCTAGTAAATGGGAAGAAGTTCTCACCATGACTAGACTGGAAGAGTGAGCACAAATACAGGGGAGCAGAAAGAATTGTGCTGCCCAGATGTACTGAGGATCCCAAAAGAGACATTTACTATTTTTTACTCAGCTCTTAGCTCTCTTGGTTTTTTTACCTATAAGTGAAGTGGATGACTGCATATTAAAGTTTGTTTGTGAAGGCTGTAAACACTCTACCTGTCACATAGTCCTCAGAAAATTAAACTGGGAACTGGAACAGCTATGTCATTGACTGCATAATCCCCAGAGAGAGCATCTATGTCTGAAGAAGGTCCATGAAGCCACATGACTTAGACACTTTGTTGGTACAGCTCCAGCTGAGCTGGCTTGAGAGCAAATAAGATCCAAAAGGTAGATCAGTTCTGTGACTACTTACAGAGAGGTACTCAACCGGGGCTATAATAAAGCTCCTCTGGGTAAGGGACTGTGGCTGAAAGTGTCAGGTGGTCCCAAGTGTACGCTAGTACAAGTTTTGTGGGTTTTCTTTTTGGTTTCGTGATGTTCATACATTAAGTTTTCAGGAGGTGCAGTTTAGAGGTCAGAGGTCATACATACATCAGCAATTGTACACTTGATAAAAGTTCATTTGCAAGTAAAACCCTATTGCTGTTTCACCACATAATTTAATGAACTGTTAGATACTCACGGAATCATGGAATCACAGAATTTTCAGGGTTGGAAGGGACCTTTAGAGATCATCTAGTCCAACTCCCCTGCTTAAAAGGCAGGATCTCCTAGAGCACATCACTCAGGACTGCATCCAGGCGAGTCTTGAAAGACTCCAGAGAAGGAAACTCCACAACCTCTCTGGGCAGCCTGTGCCAGTGCTCTGTCACTCTCGCCCAAAATAAGTTTTTTTCTCATATTTAAATAGAGCCTCCTTTGTTCCAGCTTGTGCCCGTTACCCCTTGTCCTGTCACTGGAAACCACTGAAAAGAGTCTGGCTCCATCCTCCCTCAACCTACCCTTTAGGTACTTGTAAACATTAATTAAATCACCCCTCAGCCTTCTCCAGGCTAAAGAGTCCCAGCTCTCTCAGCCTTTCCTCACAGGGGAGATGCTCCAATCCCCCACTCATCCTCATTGCCCTCCGCTGGACTCTCCAGTAGTTCCCTGTCTCTCTTCAACTGGGGAGCCCAGAACTGGACACAGTATTCCAGTTGAGGCCTCAGCAGGGCAGAGTAGAGGGGGAGAATGACCTCCCTCGACCTACTGGTCACACACTTCCCTGTGCAGCCCAGGGTGGCATTGGTCTTCTTGGCAGCAAGGGCACATTGCCAGCTCATGGATAATTTACTGTCTACCAGGACTCCCAGATCCTCCTCCTCGGAACTGTTTTCCAGGAGGTCCCCCCCTAACCTATCCTGGTGCCTGGCATTCTTCTTCCCCAGGTGCAGCACCCTACACTTGCGCTTATTGAACCTCATGAGGTTCTTCTCTGCCCAGCTCTCCAGCCTGTCCAGGTCCCACTGGATGGCAGCACAGCCCTCTGGCGTGTCAGCCACCCCTGCCAGCTTGGTATCATCAATGAACTTGCTGAGGATACACTCTGTCCCCTCGTCCAGGTCATTGATGAATATGTTGAACAAGACCGGACTGAGTATTGACCCCTGGGGAACACCACTGGTTACAGGCCTCCAACTCGACTCTGCTCCATTGATCACACCCCTCTGTGATCTGTCACACAGCCAGCTCTCGATCCACCTCACCGTCCCCTCATCTAACCCACACTTCCTGAGTTTCCTAATGAGGATGTTATGGGAGACAGTGTCAAATGCCTTGCTGAAGTCAAGGTAGATGACGTCTGCTGCTCTCCCCTCATCCAGCCAACTGGTTATAATATCATAGAAGGCTATCAGATTGGACAAACATGATTTACCCTTGGTAAATCCATGTTGACCGCTCCCAATAACTTTCTATTCTTTAACATGTTTGGAGATGACCTCCAGAACGAGTCGCTCCATCACCTTCATAGAATCATAGAATCAACATGGTTGGAAAGGACCTCCAGGATCATCAACTCCAACCTTTATCCCTTCATCTCCCTAACCACTAGACCATTAGACCATGGCCTCAAGTGGAGGAGGGATGGATCTGGATCCCACCAGGGATGGAGGTGAGATTAACCGGTCTGTAGTTCCCTGGGTCCTCCTTCTTGCCGTTTTTGTAGACTGAAGTGATGTTGGCCTTCCTCCAATCTTCAGGCACCTCTCCTGTTCTCCATGACCTTTCAAAAATGATGGCGAGTGGCTCAACAATAACATCTGCCAGCTCTCTCAGCACTTGCGGGTGCATCCCATCAGGGCCCATGGACTTATGGATGTCCAGTTTGGCCAAGTGATCTCTAACGCTGTCTTCCTCTATCAAGGGAAAGTCTTTGTCTCTCTAGACCTTCCCTCTTGCCTCCACCGTTCGGGATTCACAATGGACCACTTTAGTAGTGAAGACTGAGGCAAAGAAGGTATTCGGTACCTCTGCCTTTTCTGTGTCTTCCACCACCAGGGCGTGCGCCTTGTTCATCAGTGGGCCAACATTTTCCCTAGTCTTCCTTTTTCTATTGAGGTACTGAAAGAACCTCTTCTTATTATCTCTAACCATAGTGGCCAAGTCAAGTTCTGCTTGAGCTTTGGCCTTTCTAATTTTCCCTCTGCATAGCTTTGCTACATACTGTTTTTTCCCTGTTTGATTGGTGCTGGTAGCCATAACTTCAGGCTTACATGGTGAAGGGACTGAAGGGACCCAGCAGGGCGGTTGGCTGGGTAGAAGTATGGTTATCACTATGTGTGAAGTATCCACTCTACAGACAGAGTTATATCTGCAACTATCTGGTTACAGAAGAAAAAAAAAGAATAGACTGTTTCTGGTCAAGAGGTCTTTCTTTAATGGCTAATCAGAGAGTCTTTTTGCCAAACTCATGAAGAGGAGAACATATTTACCCTCTTACCTGGGGAGATATGCAGAAGATGGCTTCCAAGAATGGGATCTGCTCAGGATTGCTTAGGAAAGAGGTCGGAGCTCCTGACTCCTAAAGACAGTCATGCTGAGCTAGCTGGACCAGGAAACTGAATTTATTTCATATGTGGACTTTGCTTTGATACTTCCTGGTCAATAGTTGACCTTCTTGCCTGGGACTCAGAAGAGGTTTTATGGGAACGGCTCTACTGAAGATAGAGGCTTTAATATGGAAGACTCAGGATTTCCTTACTTGCATCTGTAACTAATAATGGAAGAGGAATCACTTTGCAACCTATGCACTTTAAACTCTGTTGCCTATTATTCATAGAGAGACCTGGCATAACAAATGATGCACTGAGCAGAGCCAGCCTAGCCATTCGGAAGAACATTCACAGCAGGAAAAGCAGGGGGGGAGTGTGGGAGAGTATGGGATGAGAGAGCAGGCTTGCTCCTCAAAAATGCTTTTGTAAAAAAACCCTGTTAGACATGGGTGGCCCCGATCCTTTTGTTTTTACTTGAGGGAAATCATAGAATCATAGAATCATAGAATGCATTGGGTTGGAAGGGACCCTCAAGGATCATCTAGTCCAACCCCTCTGCAGTGAGCAGGGACATCTTCACTAGATCAGGTTGCTCAGAGCCCCATCAAGCCTGACCTTGAATGTCTCCAGGGATGGGGCCTCCACTGCCTCCCTGGGCAACCTGTTCCAGTGATTCACCACCCTCATATTGAAAAACTTTTTCCTAAAAGTTTTTTCCTAAATCTACCCTTTTCTAGTTTAAAGCCATTACCCCTCATCGTATTGCTACATGCCCTCATAAACAGTCCCTTCCCTGCTTTCTTACAGGCACCTTTCAGGTGTTGGAAGGTCACGATAAGGTCTTCCTGGAGCCTTCTCTTCTCCAGGCTGAACAACCCCAACTGTATCAGCTTGTCTTCGTAGGAGAGGTGCTCCAGCCCTTTGATCATTTTTGTGGCCCTCCTCTGGACGTGTCCCAACAGGTCCACATCCTTCCTATGTTGAGGGCTCCAAAGCTGGACATAGTATTCCAGGTGAGGTCTCACCAGAGCAGAGTAGAGGGGCAGAATCACCTCTCTTGATCTGCTGCAGCAGAGCATACTGCCTACCAGTGATTGCTAACTATGCCAAATGATGGGATAAAAGAAACACACTTAAAAGGATATTTTTAAATAAGAAAAATGTAAAAAGGTATTACGTTTGATATTTTCATATGAGTGCATCAATCTAAGGTTTGTCCTTTATAACAGGGATATCATACCGAATTAAGTCTGGATGCATTTTTAACACATTTTAAGTTCTGTAAGCAAGTCAAACATGGCACTCTGCTGACAACCTGAGAGTATGAGTTCTCAGTAACTTGTAGTAGTTTTGCTTAACTTTCCTTAGATGTGCTTGAATACAGTGCATGAAGTAAAAGCAATGTTGAGATTGAGAGACCAGATGTAAAAAGTCAGAAAATTCTCCAACTTCAGGGTGTAGTATTGATTTGTCAGTGCATATCTTGTACATTCTACACAAGCAAGCTAATAACGAGCTGCCCTAGGCTTTCATTAGGACTGCGTGTACCATATGGTGAGAATACCTTGGGTGTTCCTAGGTGTGTTGTCAGTCAGCCATCTGAACCATTCTGCTTATCTTAGTGAGGGTGTCAGAGCACATTTGAGACCAAATGGTTTCTAGATCTGCCTGCTTGATGTTACCTCTCTTTCTCCACTTCATGGTTCCCCACCCATGTCCCTGACTATGGGTTCCCTGCTGGAGTTTTTCTCATTGCTCCTTCCCTAGCTGCTCCACCAGCTCCCACAGCTCTTCAGCCTCCCTCTCTGCCCTGCGTACCTGCTGCAGTCACTTCCCCAGTTTCTGTGACAATCTTACAGCTGCTGTGGGCTCCCCCATTCCCACCTTTAAGTTTCATTGCCAAATCCAACCAAAAAAAAAAAAAAAAAAAAAGTGAGAACTGAGAAATTAAATAAAATGTGCAACTCAGGGCAGAGTTGTGAATGCTTTGATGCTGATTGTGCAAAGGATCTCAACGTGAGCCCAACTGTGTAAGCTGACCTGCAGTGTGAGCAAAGTGTGTGTATCTGCTAACACTGACTCTGCCTGCATCCAGAGCTATATTTATTTTCACTACAGAGCTATTATTGCTCCCCTTAGTCTCTCTTTTTAACTATCCCTACACAGTGAAGTAGCCATCGCACCTCAGGTCTCATAACAGAACAGTATCAAGAGAGTAAGAGAGATGAATGTTGGCTGGAGAGTGAAATGATGACAAGAGAGAACACTAAAAGTTCACTATTTGTGATACATATTATGTTTTTTTCAATGCCTGAGAGGCATTTGGATGGATAGAATATTAGGTCTTTATTTTCAGCAGCTCTGGAGAGATGTAAAACAGTGCACTCAAACAGGTAAAATGCTGTTGAAAATAAATTTGAAAGCATTGGAAAGGGAAATACTGAATCATCATTCAGGGCCTCTTTTCTTTGATATGAACATTGCTGCCATTATTAGTGACACTAAGTTAGTATTGGCCAACATGATTTACAGTGGCATAGACCTTGGGGTTAAAATTAGCTGGAAATCATTTCAGATTACTGACTGCAGTTATTTTCTGGGAGTGTTATCTACCTTCAGCTGTAGCTCCAAACTTGTTATCGCTACAAAATTCAGCAATGACCAAGTGGCAGCAGAAGAGCTGAAGCAATCTGTGTTGCTCCAATCTCTCTTCCCTAAACCTCTTTTCCCAACACTTGCTCTCTTTAGGCAAGACCCTAAAAAGTGCAACGACAGGGTTTAAATTCCCTGAAAAAACAGAACAAGGATGCCCAATCTTGTTCTCCCCTGACTGATTACGGTGTGTGCTGGGATGCAGCCAGACGCCACGCACCTTACAAGCCCTGGAAGAACAGCAGAGTGAGTGAACTCAGATCCTTGGTTTGCCACTGCAGATAGGTGCTTTCTGTTCCTCCAGAATCAACCGTTTCTGTAGGTCATCAGGAGAAGCCCATGGTCCCATGGACATCCCACTGTCTTTCTGGCAAAGCAGGACTCCAGAAGGGTAACACCAAGTGATGGAGTGAGAAATGTAGCATTAAAATATTTCTGTTTGGGGAAACAGAGTACATACTTGTTTCTAATATTCACTGAAGAAATCAGTCTCACTTGTTGATTTACTAATGTGATGGCACAGCTAGGTGGATGCCGGTGGTCTTCAAACTTGAAAGAAGGAGCATAGTGTTCCTTAAATGTATATATATAGGCAAGAAAGACAAAAGACACTGAGGCACTCTAGCACAGTAAGGTATAGAGCAACCTACACGTCTTGATATCCACATTGTTTCAACATCCAAAGGTGAAGTGGGCCTGGAATGAATGCAAACCAACCATCACCTGCTTATTAAACAGGAAACCTTTTTAATGACAATAGGTCATGGGAAGGATGCCAAAAGTTCTTCCAACACTAGTTTATGCTAGTGAACTTCTCAGTTCAATCCTAGGTTTGTGCACAATCAGCTTTTGCATATTTTTTGTTTATTTTACTTTTATTTTATTTTATTTATAAAATTCCAGGTTCCTTACCAACAATTCTGGTGCTGAGCAGGAAAAAAAAGGAGAATTATTCAGGCCTCCCTTCTTTGCTTCTGTCAGAAGAAAAAAGAAACATCAAAAGCCAAATCTTAGTAAAATAATTACATCTATTGTCCTTTGGATCTTCTCTCAGATCTCCCCATAACCCATCCCAAGTCAAGAACTTTTCTCTCTCTCAAAAAAAAAAGGCTTTAAGAAGCTTTTCTGTGCAGTAGATATTGTGAAATTGATTGATGGTTCACAAATGGAATTAATTTGCAATATTGCTAGAGGATGGTGCTTAGGACACATAAGACAAGCATTCCTCATCCTAAATGGATGCTACTGCTTAGTAGCATCAGCACCTGCAGTGCAGGCAAAGCAGGGAGTACTGAAATTGGGAAGAATTTAAATTCTGGGATGATTTAACTTGGTTTTAGCTACTAAAGAAACAGTTTTCTAATCTACAGCACTAGTTTTATTTTTTTTTCTTTTTTTTTTTCCTGTGAGGAGTGTTCTAAAAATCTCTAACTAGAAGGAGAAGGAAAATACCTTTATTGCATAAGGATGGTTATCTTGCAGCAATTTGCAGATCTTTTCATGCCTAAAGACCAAAGCAAAGGTGAGAAGGCCAGGCTGGGGCACTGGGTGCATCCTGCAGCCCTTACTCAAGCCAAACTCCAGTCTGCCTTGTCGTTACAATGTTTTGTAGTACAACAGAACCTGTGGGTCAAAATGAAATTTGAAAATCACAAGCTGCACAAATAAATACTGAAATGACAGCTCCTATCCTGTCCTACTGCAAGTGTTTCAGGCACATAGACAGTCATTTGGTTGGTTGCACAGCACCCAACGTGCTGGGCAAGTGTGGGTGCTGAGAAGGCTGTGTAACAGATGACTGGAAAGGAGCAGTGCCAGTTCCATCTCAGTCAGATGGGCTGTGAGATCCAGACCGTCTTTGCCTTCGCTGGGTGGCTTGTGCAAAGTCACACTACCCTGAATGTTGCTGCTTATGCCCTTCTTTCCCAACATACCTGTTTCTCCTCGGTGCCTACCCTACTGCAGGAACCAGGGGTGGGCTGCATTGTCAACACTTTTCCCTCTAAACTACATTTAGCATTTGTGTAATGTAACCTGTGGGCAAAGCCCTTGACCAGTGCTTGGACTCTCCCCATTTTGTTCAGCTAAAATGGAATGGATTCTTTAAATACTAATGCTGTGCTTTGAGTTTTCCAGGTTCTAAAGGGGACAATAAAATGGTGTTAAACTTGCCTTGTTGCTGTTACTGAACATACTGCTCTGTCCCATCTCTGTTTGTCTGGCTTGAATGGCAAGAGCGACCTGGTTTTACTCAGGGTTGTCACTGATGTCCACATCATTATTCTTCTTTCCAGAACAGCAGTATTTTTTTCATCATTTCAATTGTTAGATTCACCTCATCGTCCTTCTTTCATGTTTTCTAACATTAAAAATAACAATAAACCTGAAATGTGTCAATGAAGTACAGTCTATTCCTCCATTGTCTCATCAGAGAACTGTTCAGTTCGTGATATCAAAAGTAATGAAATACAGTAATTGACTTGATGCTTTTAATGACCACTTGTTAAATGTTTACTGTTTTTCATGTCAAAGTCACAGGTAATTTAGCATCATTTTCCACACTTTTATAAATTTTCTGGATCATAAGATTATTGTTTTATTAATATGACAGATACTGATAAAATAGAAATGTGGAACTTGTGCATGGTATAGAACCAGATGTGGTACACAAAACTGGAATAGATATATTGTGTATTTACTTAACAAAATTTTGTTTTGATTCTGATAACATCTTGTAAAAATCAGGGCTAATGCAGTTCTCATGAAATTTCCCACAAATTATCTTGAGGCAAGTATGGAGTAATTGAGTGTTGAAAAAATATATTGTAGAAACAGCTCTAGACAAGTGGTCTGTATTACTCGGGAAGTTTTAATATGTAAATACTAAAAGTGCATCTTTGAAATATAGTGATGCATAAATTCCTAGTCTAAGCATCATCAGTACAAGGACGTTTATTGGTGTGGGTGGAAACATTTTGGAGATAGGGAGATTGTTTCTCTTTGTTTTGTTAAAGTGAAATATGACACTAAAAATGCCATGGGGAGCTGGTCTTGGCTTGGAGAATTCCAGAAAGCCCTCAGCCTTGTCAATGGCCTGTCAATGTTTTTGTTCTGTTGAGTCTGGCTGGAAAACAACAACTTTGTCTATGAAAAAACTCAAAATGTCCTTTATTTCTGTATTGGCACCAGGTAATTCCTTTCACTTTTTAAAGAAAATGTGTAAAATTATGTTTTCCAATAAAAGGAGAAAAGAGAAGCAAGATGATCCTGCAATGACCAGTACTGCAGAAGCACTGATATTTCCAGGTGTGGGGGACAAAAGTGGATCAGTCTCACTGCCCCACGGGGGCTTCAGCCCTGGCACCTGCCTGCGAGGCACGTGTGGACAGCCAAAGCCCCTCTCCTGCAGCCCAGCCCAGGCAGCTCTCGGGTTTTTATCTGAAGTGGAGTATCTCTAGCAGACAACAAGAAGGACAGAGTGTGGCTCTGCAGCCGGGATATTGGCCAGGAAGGGGGAAAACCCCTTTGTTCCTGATACATCCTACTGGCATGGGGACATTCTCTTTCTTCTCATCTCACAAAATCCACCTGGTCCAGGATGCTGTTCACATTTCTGTGTTGTTGCTGTTGTCAAAACTGTGACATTCCTGGGAAACATCTGCTTTAAACAACTGCTATTTTTAGATGGAAAAAAGCTTTCCTCAAATGTGTTTCCACTTGCTGTGCTGCACACATACTCCTGTGCATAACACAGTCATTTTGGGAGGACCATTCACTGCAGTCATTATTTGTGAGACCCTCGCCCTGGCCTGGTACACCATTATTTTAATTGGGGAGAACAGTAATGCAAAACAGAGGGGGCTGTTATGAATTATTTGAGCCCCTCAAGGTGCTGAAAAAAAAAAAAAGTTAGACCCTACAAACCCCAAAGCTGCTACAGACATCAAGGTTGCCAGCTAATCAGAAAAGCAGTTGTTAAAGAATTTGGCATTTTGTCTTCTCAGAATTAGTAATGCTGACAACATGTCTGCAAGCTTTTCAGGAAGAGGAAACTTCCAACACTTGCCTATGGACGTTTTTATAGAGATTAAAAATGTTTATTTGGTTTGTTTTTTTAAAAAATAAATAGAAGCAAACAACAGATGACTATTGTAATTTAAAACATTTCTGTCTTTGTAACAATGCAGAGCAAAGCCTGCTCGTGCCTTGACTGATCTGACAGAATCAGCTCCAGCTAGGAGAGGACTTCAAATGAAAAAGAGGATAGGAGGGCTTTCCATTTCCATCAGACGTCAGCTTGTCAGGAACCCCTTCTCCCACCGGAGCAGCACTAGGGCTGAGTGGAGCACAGCCACTTGTGAGTGAGCCTAAAGCTGGGGGCTTTGCACATGCAAGCTGACCTCTGCCAAGCACAGCATTGCTCCAGAAAACTGCCCCTGGAGGGGCAAGGAGGGCTGGCAGGGTGAGAGAGGCAATTTAGCTTACTTTAAGAGCCTGTTAACAGAATTGCTTGGTAATTACAGAAAATAAGTTCTGATTCAGTATTTGAGTTGTAATTGGGTTTATCCAGGAAAATCATTCTGGATTTGGTTTGACAAGGTTTGAATTGCAAAACAAGCTTTGCAACTATATTAATCAAGTCAGCCTGCTATGGGAATGACAGCCTGTTTTGCCACAGTGGGATGTTTTTGTTGGCAGACTCAAGTGCCAAAACAAGCAGAAATGATGTGCTTATTCTCTATGGGCAAGTATAGGCCAGTGTGTTTTCAATTCACCCTTTGAAGGCTTACCTGCAAAATGATATGGGTGTAAGCCCTGTCAGAGATCCTTGCAGCTGAGAGGACAGCATGGGAACACTCTACACATGGGTCCGTGGAGCAGACAGCTGTTCTCTCCAGCTGCGGCTCACCTACTTGAGAAAGCTGTTTCCAGAGGATCACCAATGAGCCTGAATCTCCACAACCCCGTAATTTGTGATCCATGACCAAAACTGAAATATGTCTAGAGAGGGGATGCTTGCTCAGTGCTCACTGGTGTTGCTCAGCCCTGCAGAAGACTCCTGACTGCTGCATGCTGCTCCCCTCCCCAGTGCCCGTGCTGCGGCCAGGGAGTCGCTCTGGCAGCCATTCCACATCCATCCAAAGGGCTCTGTGCATCTTCCTCACTATGTGCTTGGGAATGCACCCATCCATGCCCGTGATGTGACAGGTCTGTTCCTGTTTTAGGAGGAATGGATGCTGTGTTACAATGGGAAGCTGGGGAGCTGGAGCCTGTGAGTGTCCCAACAGGAGGTAACAGGGCCCACCCCTACTAAAAAAAAATCAGACAACACTGCTCTAACATAATAAGCCCTTATGTAAGCACTTTTGATGTGGATACTCACAGAAAAGAAAATGTCTTTGCCAAGGTCCTGTCCTGAACCTTTTAATTAAAGCAGTAGTCCTGTTAATTTCATAAGATTACTTGCCTAAATACATACTACTCCTGTGAAGAAAGTGGTGTATTATTTAGCCCTAAACAAGTTAGGCTGTGCTGAACAGACTGACAGGTGAGGAGACCATTAAAAGATGAAAAGGGATCACAGAGTTTGTTTTGTTTTCAATGTTTGTTTGATTATTCTTTATAAGAGTACAGAGTGGAAGACATTCACGTTTTGTTTTTATGAAAAGTAATCTAACCCTCTCCTAACCTTCTTTTGAGGATGCTACATAAGCCAACTTACAGAAATGTCTTTGATTTGCCACTTCTCTGAGAGCAGTTGCGTCCCCAAGCACCCCAGCCTGCTCGTCTTCCTGAGTTCCTCCTGTGGTGTAGAACCATCTGAGATCATCTGGAAAGCCTCTGCCGCTGAACCCACTGATAGCCTTCTGGGACACAGCTGTGCCACTTCAGACCACACTGGGTAAGCAGCAGGTAGAAAACAAAAACTCCCTCACGTGCATTAGGTGTGTTGGTAAAATAAAAGTCAGAGAGGGAGCATCATCATTTCTATTTAAATTATGGTTGCAGTTCCTCATAACTTTCTGCCTAAAGGCACATTTTAAAAAAGTTCAGGCAATATTTTTTTCTGCAGAATCAGCTTAGGGCCTCAACACTGAGGTGGAAATACAGAAGTTAGCGCTCAGCCTGACAGCAGAGTGCCTTCGCATGTCTCTGTGAATTTTGGGTTTACTTCAGCTGAATGCTAAGTCTTTGAAAACTGGATTTATGTATGGTCATTGGTGATTGTTCATACAAGCATTTGTCAGCACCTCTTAAAAGAACTGCACCCTGCTTTTTACCTTGTTTATCTGCACGCAGGTGTGTACAGCTCTCGATCCAGACAGGTGCTACATCCAGATATCTTTGCAAAAATCATGCCTTACAGAAAAAAATAGTGTTATTTTTTCTCCTTTCCTGAAATGTTGTCTCAGTTCAGTAAAGACCAGGGATGTTACTAGCTGGTGGTAGTACATTACCTTTCCTTTGACATCACTGACAGCTCACAGGCTGTTACTTTCTAAGTGTCCCAGGGTATCATATTTTGAAAATGGCAGTGTTTTTTGATTAAAGGGACTGTATAAATAAATTTAATAGTTTATTCTAATTCAGTGAGAAACAGTGTATCAGATCATTTGTTTTACTAACCTATGAGCCTCAGAACCAATTTAAGTCAATGATACAGAATAAGAATATAAGCTTTGGTTTCTAAAGGAGCTGACAAATCAAGTCTAAATTAATGGGAATAGATATTTATCTAATTTTCTTTCTGCACAATTACTTTCTGTAATTGCTGGTGCTTTGTTTCATGCACTTTCTTCAGTAGTGAACACTATCAAGGATGCAATGACAGTGAGGAACTCTTCCACAGCAAATAATAGTGATGCTTTTTTACATATACCAGGCACACCATTTACTGAATGTAGTTTTTTAGACTAAAATATAAATTTGTGTATTTAAGGTAATATGAGTAAAAAGCCCTTCAAGGTAACTAAAAGACTAATTTTTAATTATAGCTTTATTATCACAGTTTTATTACAATAATTATCAGCAAAATTAATTTCCTTCCAAGGAACAGAACATTGAATTAAAAGAAAAGTAATTCTGAATCATGTGCTAAGATACCCTGTAGTGGTTAAATTTAATCAGTAAGCATTGCATCTAATGAGTCCAGTTGCAGAGCTATCCAACTAATGTAGCCTTGTTGTGGTGGAGTTAGTCTGAATTAAATGCATACTACAAAGAAGGAACTAGCTATTTAATCAGCTCTGTTAAGACACTAGGTTTTTTAGCCTGTTACTAGCTAAAGCTGCTACATAATGATGAAGGTATATCTGTGGGCAAAGACAGGAACTTATGGAGTTAAATCAAGTTGGAGACCGGTCACAAGCGGTGTCCCTCAGGGCTCAGTTTTGCGGCCAGTCTTGTTTAATGTCTTTATCAATGACCTGGATGAGGGGATCGAATGCACCCTCAATAAGTTTGCAGATGACATGAAATTAAGTGGGAGTGTCGATCTGCCTGAGGGTAGGAACGCTCTGCAGAGGGATTTGGACAGGCTGGAGCGATGGGCTGAGGCCGATTGCATGAGGTTTAACAAGGGTAAGTGCCGGGTCATGCACTTCGGTCACAACAACCCCATGCAGCGCTGCAGGCTTGGGGAAGAGTGGCTGGAAAGCTGCCTGGCGGAAAAGGACCTGGGGGTGTTGGTTGACAGCCGACTGAACATGAGCCAGCAGTGTGCCCAGGTGGCCAAGAAGGCCAATGGCATCCTGGCCTGTATCAGAAACGGTGTGACCAGCAGGAGTAGGGAGGTGATCGTGCCCCTGTACTCGGCACTCGTGAGACCACACCTTGAGTACTGTGTCCAGTTCTGGGCACCACAGTATGGGAAGGACATTGAGGTGCTGGAGTGAGTCCAGAGAAGGGCAACGAGGCTGGTGAGAGGTCTGGAAAACAGGCCTTATGGAGACTGGCTGAGGGAACTGGGGTTGTTTAGCCTGGAGAAGAGGAGACTGAGAGAAGACCTCATTGCCCTCTACAACTACCTAAAAGGAGGTTGTAGTGAGGCTGGTGTTGGTCTCTTCTCCCAAATTACTAATGATAGGACGAGTGGAAATGGCCTCAAGTTGCATCAGGGGAAGTTTAGGTTGGATATTAGGAAGAAGTTCTTTCCTGAGAGGGTGGTTAGGCACTGGAACAGGCTGCCCAGGGAGGTGGTGGAGTCACTGTCCCTGGAGGTATTTAAAAAACAAGTAGATGAAACACTTGAGGCCATGGTCTAATGGTCTATTGGTTAGGGAGATGTTGGGATAAAGGCTGGACTTGATGATCCTAGAAGTCCTTTCCAACCATAGTGATTCTATGATTCTATGATTCTATGAACTTGATATCAAAGACTGAGACATCTGTTAACAGCAGTTAATTTCTCTTTAGCAATTACAAGGTAACCTTTCTTTGGTATTGGATTATCTGAACTATTTTTTTAAAAAACAAAACAAATAAAAAGGATGGAACAAATGCTTGAATGAGTGACTCTGACAAACTAACACTAAGGAAATCTTATTAATATAACATTGGTGCATGGGTTGAGTGGCAAAGCAGCTTGGAAACCAGAGAGAACTGGAAAATTTTAAAATGCTGTAAGCTTTAAATAAAACATAAAAACATCTTGTGTATATGTGTGTGGGGAGAGGACCATTACACATAAGTCAGTGTTTGATATGTGGCATATAATTACAGGAAGTTTGTAGAAGGTGCCATGATACCTGTCAATTATCAGCAGGCAGAAAATGCAGATAACATACATAATTCATCAGCATACTGCCCTTTGTTGTTAAGCCAACTGATTTAGCTTCGTAACATAACTGCTTATTCAAAACAAGACATTTAAATTCAAATGAAATACTGTTACCTCTTCAAAATGTGTTCAGTTATTATACTGACTCTGATGTATACATATATGCATTGCTAAATGTTAGCAAGGAAGACTACAAATACACAAATTTGTATGTGCACACAAATCTGTTGTATTATGAGGAAAAAAAGAGGTGTTATCAGTCAGCCTTTATATTCTTGCATGAGAGAATCTGCTAGCCAATTCTGACTTTCAATAGAAAAAAAAATTATTAAAATAATTTTAATGGTCTTAATATATTTGTTATTTATTCTGCTATTCTCAAATAATTTTAATAATGGCAAATATACTTTAAAATTGATTTTTAAAAAATTGTAGAGTCAATTCCGCTTAATTTCTCCTACTATAGCCTTTAATTGTGCCTTCTTGAAGTCAGATGGATCTTAATAAAAAAGCCACCTATTTAGATAAGGGCTACCAGTAAATACTGATCAGATATTTAGCAGATTTTCATGCTTTTTTTCTGAGTGCCCTCACCTAAAATAAAAAAAGTAAAAACCCAATATCTACTAAGAGTAAAAAAGACTACTGGAAATACGGAGGTTCTGGAAATTATTAGTATCCATTGCTTGGGTATGAAGAGATAGAAGACAGTTCAGTGTTTGGAGGGAGACAGATCTGAGATACAACAGAAATTTGTGTAGAGTATAAAAAACCTGGAGAGGAAAGAAATGAACTGCTTTTATTAACTATTTCAGAATGTGAGAAGGAGACGACACATTGTGAAATCAGAAGTGTATTGAATAGAAAACTCATCAAGAAAAATGCATTCTTCATAAAATCAAGGCTTTAACAGTTGGAGTTCACTCCCACAAGGGGAGCAGGAGCAAAAGGCTCTTTTGCGTAAGCAGGATTTCTACAAAGTTTGAACTTTAATGCGTGATAAGTGCATTCACACTCATATATAAGGAAGCTGTGAATGTTCTCATTGTGTATGAAGGTCCATGCTACTGTACCAAAGCTGCCACTATCTGATTGATGCATTTGCCTTAGGAGGAGGTTGTCTGCATTTGCCTGTGCTGGGTCTGATTCCGAATAGGTAGATGTACTGTGCACCTAGGGTACACTACATCCTGTGTTTTTACTAAGTAAGCATAAAAACCTTCCATGAGACCTTTTTTATTCAGAAAATTATTTTCCTAGGAACAATAACCAAATATAGTAGATCAGATTACATGTAGAGACACATGACATGGAAGTGATCTGTAAAGGAGAAGAAAGGTAGAAAAAATAGTCAGGGGATCTGTCCTCTCCTCCTGGGCTACAGTTAACCAAAGACCATCACTGTCAGCTTGGCCTTGGCCTGTAACCCTTTCTAAGCTTCTGTATTTCCATTACTGGCCTGAATGAAGCCTTGAACAAGAATAAAATCTCTCACAGCTGAAAGGGAAATCCTACCAGTTCAGCTTAGTAAAACTTTTCAGGTTACATTTTCAAAAGACTGTTGAAGGGAACAGCAAAACAAGAAGCAATCGATTACATCGCAGTTTATACAGGCTAAAAAAAAAAGCAGGACAGGCTGCAAAACTAGCTCTATGGGAGGAGCTCAGGCTGACTCCTTTTCCCACCTCTGAAGAATCCCCTGGAGTCCAAGTCCCTTCCTTCCCACCTGCCAAGGGGTTTACCGCTGCTCTGTGGGTTCTGGAGCCAACTGACAACTCAGTGGCTGTGGCATCCCTTGGCTAGACCCGAGGAGAAATTGCAGGTACTGCATCTCATTTTATATTTTATCATCCAAACTCATCTCTGACATAGATGCTGTCTATTTGTCCTAGCTAATGCAAAACTGAATATCCATAATTAAGATCGGGTTTTGGATATGGTGCTTTGGTTAGCTGCAAATAAATTCAAATCAATTTGTCAGCATGTAAAACAATACAAATTGTTGCCATATTTGTCTTCAACGCATAACATACACTGTTTATCTATCCATAGCAGCATTGCAAAAAGTAAGCAGCATATTTTGAAGCACATGCAGAATGAAGAGTCATTTCTCATAAGTAGGTAAAACTGTACTCAAACATATATATGCTGCATAAACAAAATATTTACTGTACTCGCAAATTATCTATATACACTAAATGTAAAAATGACTGTACTACTGATTATTTCCCCTGAGTATACATGTGCCAAAGGGCAGAACGTTACCAGACTAGTTCAACCACACCTCAGGCTTCCTGCAGGCTTACTGAGACGATGATCTCCATACATTTATTTGTCTTTGTTGCCCTTTCTCTCACCCTTGGCAATTACTTCACACACACGGCCACTACATAGTAATGAGAGCTGGAAAGCAGCTGCAGTTTGGGATGGGCAGAGGACATTGTACCTCTGTGGTAAGATGGAGTTACCCAAACATGCTGACAGAGTTCAAACAGCAGTGAGGCCAAAAAAAGGAAGGAAAAGAGAAGTTTGGGGAGGTCCTTCCTTAAGTTTTGCCACCAACCTATGGACAAGGACACTTTGGCTGTGCCTGATGATGTTTTATATATCTGGGGTCAGCTGGATGACTTTTGTCATGCTTTTGTTTTCACCTCCAAAAGCCTTCTGAAGGGGACTATGTTCCTTTCATATGAACCGGGCTCTGTTGGGTGATGCAGCTACAGCTATTGTTCAAAGCAACTAACCCTAGATCCCCTTAACAAGTCCCATGACTTCAGTAGAATCTCTCTCCTAATTTGGGATTGTAAACACCTAGTTTCTTTAGATTAGTGGCTCATAACTCATTCTTGTTTACACATTTCTAAGAAAATTTGACAATGGAGGAAAAAGAAAAAATACTTCCTCTGCCCTCCCCCAGCACCACCACCATAATTGGATGGTTTAGGGCTTCATACTAGCTGGAGATGAAGTATGTAGTAGGTTATTAAATGAAGGGGATGTTGCGGAGGAAACACAAAACAGTCAGCCCTGAAGATGTAAAAGATGACCTTTGGGTAGTAGGACAAAAAGTTCACCTCCTAAAATCCAGCATTCTGTCATTTATCAGTGCTTCTACTCGTGCATACAAGAAAAAGTTACTTTTAGGTCTAGATGGATGTGAAGTCTCTGCAAGACATAATAACAATCAGACCAACGATTGCTGAGGAACAAGCTGGAATAAAAGTTTATTCTTTTTATTGGTGGCCTATTAAGGATGTTTTTTGAGCATAGACAGAAACTTATGTCATTCATTAAAGGTGTCCCCAGTGGGTAGAAGTCACGGAACATCTCTGTGCCAGTACTGAATGTGACTTGCAGAAAAGGTGGCACTTATAGCTATACCCTGTTGTTACTAAAAGAAAGAGCACAACTGTATATACATTTTAAAGTAATAGGGGAAATTTGATGCTTTACGGCACAAATAGTTCTTTACAGGCAAAATTGTAGAATATACTCTAGTCATACAAATGATGATTTCTTCTGTGTGGAGAGTTAAATAAATAACTGTAAATTTTCTTCAAACCTATAGTGATAGGCACTTTACTTACAGTATCAATTCTGGAATAGGTCAGTGACCATGTTTTCTGTTAAAAACTTTAAAAATTCTTACCATATTCTTGTTATAAATAGTTAATAACTGTGCAATCTCATATTCTTTACAAGTTCACATTGATACTGAACACCAGGTAATGTTTAGATGGCTTGAGGATGAACACAGAAATCAAACCCAAAACATATTAATGTGACAAACCTACGAAATTGCTCTAAAATATTGCATATGTATAATATATGTAATGTTCATGGTCAGTACAGAGATATGACTAGCTTCTAGCAGAGCTGAACTCACAGGCTTTGCCGAGGGTGTGTTGGCTTTTGGGTCTCCCAGCAAAGTTGTTGTCGAGGACCATGGCTCTGTTTGACTTTCATTTTTGATAAAATACAGGACACAAGCCCAGTTACTCAAATGCAGGACAAAGGATTTCAATTGTCCAGTAAGCAGTGGTCTTCTGGCAGCTAAGTAACAGGTATTCAGATAGCTAGATGCATAACAGGCGCTTACAATTTTTCAGATTAGTTAAAGTAGCAGCTGCTTTTTATTACAGAGTTTTCAGCCGCAGAACCTCAGATGGCATAAATTATCAAATCCATTGAAGTCAACTGGAACTATGATAATTTGCACCAGATGAGAACCCAAGCTATCATTGGAGATACAGACTTACTACAGGAATCTTAAATGAGAAATGCTGCCTAGTGGATACAGGAAAAAGCCTGGAAAATCATTTGATCTGGTTGTGTCAGTCAGTCCATATGTTAAAATAAAGGTGTGACAGTCTGGGGAATGTCTGTCAGTTTGTGGATACGATTTCATTGTAATTTAAAGTGCAGATTAGACTCACCATCCTGTAGCAGAAATGAGAATATATCTATAGAGCTGAAACAGCCCTCAAGAGTACATCAGACAGGAATATTTTCAGCCTGGAAGAGCAATGAGATTGTTGCTACAAACAACTGACCGTTATCACAGAACTTTGGGTGTGTGTCCCAGGAAAATCTCATCAGAAGACTAAATGACTTGGGTTCTTTCAGAAGAGAAACTTCCTTCAATGCAAGGACAGAAAGCAAAACTGGGGAAAGAATGGAGAAAGTTTTGCCTCCTTTCCCCACAGCTACAGGTCAAATTTGTTTCTTCAGATGACGATGAAAAAGGGGGAAATGATGGTCAAGTCTAATTGTGCACAGACCAGTCGTGACTGTGCTGATTTGCAAGGTCTTTCCTTGTGACTTTGTTGCTACATAAATAATAGCACCTGAGACACAAGATTCCAGCAGGAGAAGGCAAAAATCAACTGTGGAGGCATGAGGTACTAAGCCATTGTCTCATGACAGTTCTACTTTGGAGCCTCATCTCAGTGAGAGCGCCAGGCATAGTCTTTATCATGGAGGGGACACACAAAGATCCAAAATTAAAGATTCTTCAAAGCACTCAATCCAAAACTGGAGTTCTCAAGGTGTGGAAACATAGGGCCACCCAAGAGCTTCAGGTGTGTGAGATAAGACTTACCCAGAAATTTGATGCTTTGCTTACCTCTAGATTTCCTGATAGTTTAGGCATAATCAAACAGCTATCTGATGCAAAGATGGATGAGGAAGGAGTGACACATCACATGTACTCCTCAATGAGTGTTGACCAGTGAAACCACAAAGAACACACAAGGCAGCCTGATGAGAATGTGAAAGAGAAAAACCACCCCTAAAAGAGAATAAAAAATCTCCTCAGTAGTAAAATACTGTTTGGGAACTTAGTGAGAAACTGGCTTCATCTGAATAGAGGCTGAGCCCTGAACTACCTATACCAAGGGCAGCAATTACAGCAATTACCACAGCTCCCTCCTGGTCAGTGCTACAATGACGAGGTGACTACTCCTTCCATGACACTGCCATAGCTCTTCCTTCTCTTGATTTCTTGGGATCATGCAGTTTATTAACTACTTCAACACGGGACAGGAAAACACAGGTCCTTTGTGGTGCCTTTTTTTTTTTTTTAACACATCCCTTCCTTATCATTATCAAAGTAATTAAAGAAGTTGGAAGACTTGCACAGGATACAAAGGCCAACTTTGCACCAAAAGGCTGTTAAGAAGGATTGCTATCAGATATAACATTTCAGCTTGGATGAAGCTTAACAGAAAAATTCAGATGATCAGCCTTGAAGACAAGTGAGTGGTAACAGAGATACAAATACGCAATTCTTGTTAGGGACTACTTAGAATGCTGATCTCATTCAAACATGCTTCTCAACTTATTTTAAATTTCTTATGTAATTATATTCTGTTTTCAAGTTCTTGTCACTGTACAGAGGTCCCTTTTGTATAAGTTCATATTCAGGTCAAGTTCAGAGAGGCTTCACAGTTATCAGACAAGATGTTGTCCTTCTGCCAATGTGGTTTTGCCCCAGGCTGAAAGAAGGCTGAAGTAGCCATTGTAAGGGATATTTGCATTTTTTATTCCTTGCAGAAATGAAGTTTTCAGCCAAGCAAGGATATCATTTTAGTTTTCTATGCACAAAGAGGGAATTGGTTTGCTGTGAACAATGATAAACTAATGTTACCAATTACTTTTACACTTATTTGAAGGACTAAATATCACTTTACAAACAAGAGCCCAAACACAAGTTGCAAGTTTTGGACCAGCTAAAAAATGAAGTATCAATATGGACATACCCTTAATGCATTTAAAATCACACAGGCCTACAGGGGTTAATACATGAGCTCAGAGTATTGCACCTTCTGCATATGACCACAAGCTTATGTAGTAGCACAGAATCACGAGTTACACTGTTAATTCACACGACTGTTGCTCAGAAGCTGGAATAAACAAGAAAAAGGAGTCCTAAAATTTAATGTGTGGCTGCCTGTCCTCTGTGTACATCTTTAGAACAGGCTTTTACGCAGTCTGGATCCCTTGCTCCACTCTACCATTTACAAACAATTATACCTTTCTTAAACTGCTGCAGCTGCACTGAAGCTGCAGTAGAAGTGTTAGCATCCACAGGCAAAAAATTGGATCATGAAGTAAGCCCATAGCAGACCTGAAGGAAGAACCAAAACCACACTGGTTTCCATCAGAGATAAGGCTGAAACATGCACTGTGACCATCTGGGCTGATGTGTTTTGTCATAGAAGTCCCTGAGGTTTCCTGAACTACTTCTGAGTTCAGCTAGAATATGTCTTTTAAGAAAGACATTGCTTGAGATTAAAACTGCTAGAGATGGAGAACCCATTATAATTTTCATTAAACTCTTCCAGTGGTTAACTGCTCATTATTTAGGGAAAATTGTATCACTCAGTTCTAGTCTGATTTGTTTCAGCTTCAACATCTAGGAATCAGACCCTATTATGTCTCTGTTAGCTAGATGGAAAAGACAGGTATTAATTTTCTATTTCATTGCAGATACTTCTGGACTGCAGTCAAAACATTCTTCTGTTTGATAAACCAAGCAGAAAAACTCCCTTGTATCACACCACATGAATCAATGATTTTTCTGGCTCTTCTCTCAACCTTTTCTGTCTACCAACAGTCTCCTTGAATCCTAAACTGGACAAAGCAAATTCCAGCAAACACTGTTTTAGTGCCAAACATAGAAGTAATATTGTCTTTGTAGTCCCTAGACATTTCTCTTTGCATAACCAAGAATGACATTAGGCATTTTGATCAAAACACCATTTTTAAGAGTTCATTCATTGTTACCTTCCTCGACAAATGTCTCTGTAACAATTTGTTTCTCTTCCAAATCCCCAAATCAAAACTCATTAACAGAAGAAAAATTCCAAACAGCATTTTCAGTTCTTCTTATGTCCTGTAAAACACAAATTTCTGAAGATGAAAAGGCAACAGTAGCATTAATTTTTCTATAATGTGACTGATGATTAGACTACGGGAGTTATCTGCAGACATGGTTTTATTCCCTTATTTGTTACAGCTGTACCAATAGACATGTTCAGAAATGATCTGGAGCAATGTTGTAGAGCTCTAACTCTTGATATTAGTGAAGCTGTGAGAGACAAAGAAGACTGAGTGCACAGAAAGAATAAGACATATTTTTTTGTTGAGACACACTAGTTTTAAGGCTGCCTTGCATACATGGGACTAATTAGAGAGCTAAAAGACCATCTGTCTTGGGGACTGTCTTCATAGGAGAAAAACATGGTCTGCAAACCTGATGATGATTAGATGATAGTGTAGTCTTGAATGATAGCAAACATACACGCATGGGAAAAGGCCATGAAAGACAGAGAAAGAGTAATAGAAATAGTAACGCATCTATGCTATGAGACATGTTCTGAAGACTGGCTCAAGGTTCAAAAGTAGAGTAAATCTATAGCATGAAGATGTTCTAACATTAATCTGAGATGCCAAAATAAGGCTGTGTTTGCTATGGAATTTTATTTTGAGGACACCTTGCTCAACTGACTTTCGATGACTCCAAATTTTGGTGTCTTCTCTGTCCTTGAGCTCTGGTATTTGGTGGGCAGATTGAATGTACAGGTAAAAAGGACAGTCTCCTTTCACTGTTCACAGATGCATTACTTAACAGTTAGCCACAAAACACTTGCCTGCTTGCACCCAACTTATTAAATAAAGTCGCCTGGACTGCACCAGTGACTTATCTTTGTTGTTTATTAGCCAGTCTTTTGGGTTATCTATGAGTATCTTTAATAATTTTGTACAAGCTTTCATGTAATTTAAAACAAACATTAAATAACACATGGCCCAAAGCCATTCCTCAAATAACCCTAATATGAATATACTTGCTCAGTTAGAATCCTCCATTTACTATTCTGTTTTCAGCTGTCAGTTAACCAATATGCTGTTAATTGACAGGTCATATTGCTCAAATTATCATGACACATAGAAAGCGTCATGCAGTGATAAGTCAAAATGTTTGGAAGAAGTCTAAGTATTATATTAACACTATTGTAATGTGAACACTATATTTTGTATCAAGTGTGTTGTTTAATAAAACTGTGGTCAGGTCTGTTTTTCATATACCTATATTGACCAACATTAGTTCTACTGATTTCCTTTAATAGCTTACCTATCAGTTATACATTTTTTGCCTGCATGGATGCTAGCCAATAACCATCTGGATTGTCCTCTTTACCCTGTTTTCTGCCAGTACTTTAAACTTCATAAAATCCTCTGGATTGTCTTTCCCAGTTTTGAATTTATTGAAAACCTACAGTAGCAATGCAGACAGCTGCTTTTTCAGTTTGAATATAAACACTGAATTAAAGTTACCCAAATGTGTTACTTTAAATCTAGCTTTGATGGCTAACATGCTTCTGAGTTACTGCTGGAATAGGATGTGTTTTCTCACCTTGCAAAGTGATAAAGTTTGGGGTTTACATGTATGCTTCAATCATAGAAAAAACTTTTAATTATTCAGTCTTTTGTGTTTTATTAGCAACATTTCCATGGTTTCTATAGATTCATACTATTCTTAGGACTAACCCTCCTTAAGTGTACCACTTCTAGCCATAAGGGCAGCAAGGGACATGAATGATGCTGTGTTCTTTGAAGATGTAATCGCCATTTACAGCACTGACTCACGGGAAGTAGTAACTCTACATAAAATATTCCATCAGACTGGCTGATGTGTTATCCCAAGATGGTGTGTTGAGGCAATAAAGAGCAGTCACTGTTCTGAGCATCTGTTGAAAGGGCAGAGTCAGCTTAAAATCTAGCTGGCTTTAAAAAGTTAGTTAAAAGCAGTTCTATATTCTCCTACACATCTCCTAAACAACTTGTGAAGCTTACTTACAGAAACATGTATTCCCTGCTATGTGACAGAGGCACACGAAAGAAGAAACTGACTTAAACAGAAACTTTGAAGTTAACTACAGATAAAAGCACAGGCAGAGCAACCAGGGAATGATTTTTGCTCAGCATTACTTGCAACAGCTGGTATGACTCCATGGGAAAGGTATAGTTACGTTGACTCTGCTCCTTTCAGGAAGAAGTGACCTGTGGAGAGACATGAAGCAGCAAGCTATTATTCAATTCACCTTCATTCTGTCAGACCGTAACTTCTCATATAAAAGATTTCTGCAAGAACATCACAACATGGAACAACAAAATTATTTATTAGATGAAGTTTATCAACACTTTATAACTGGGACAGCAGAGGACTAATTCAGATATAGAATTTCCTTTTATATCCCCTTCCTTATTCCCATTCACCCCACACCTTTTTTCTTTACATGCAGACAGTAGAAAATTAATCTCGTCTAGGGATTGTCATTATTTTTTTCCAAGTGAACTTGGAAAAAGATTTTAACTATCTTTGCACTACAGTTGGGCACAAAAAGCTAGTAGTATTTGTATTTTTTAAGTATACTTCTCACAAAATTATGGTTGTTATGGGGCTAGTCAGAATCACCACTGGATACTAGTATTTATACCATTATGGTTTCACTCATCAAGGTAAGGTCTATACAAATGATACCACAATTACTCTTGCTGAGATCAGCGTAAGCCAAAGTAGTAAATGTTGTGTAATGTTCACTCTGCAGATGCTGAAGGGTATTCTCATCCGGCCCATAGTCTGAAACATGATTTTTCAGTTCTCAAGCTACTTTCAAACAGTTGTCATCTGAATGCTAATTTCAATCTTATATTAGCAGATCCATATAGAGCATGTCATGAATGTTGCTATGGTTATACTCTCCATTTAGTAAACAGTATGAAATAAAACCACATTCAATGGCAATAATGCAACTTAGGCCAATCCCCAGGTACTCTTAAAGTGGCTTCTCTTCATTTACACTTCTTAAAATCTGAGCAAGCAGAGACTGCACTTTCATTTCCAAGTTGCCAGTGCATGGGACACCATCCCTTTTAAGAAGTGCTCAAAATTAGCAAGCGATTTTTCACTCCTACGACACATTACAGACACATCAAGGGATTCTGGGCAAAGGGAAAAAGTTGCCTTCTTCCACCACATCCTTAGCAGATGTGGTGACTGCGACTCATGAGTACCAGATGGAGGTTGTCACCACAGCATCAATTATTGGGAGAGGAAACTGCAACTTTTGCAAGGCTCAGAGCTATTTTAGGAGGATTTTCCTGACACTAGAATCAGACCAGGGTGGATCCAATTTCCCTGGCAGTAAATGCCATTTAGATGGTGGAGCTGGCAAAGGCCTGGGTTTATACATTCATGCTTCAAATCTTAGTCACGTTAGTTCTGCTCTTCTCTTCTTCAGATCTTCCACTCCTAACTCATATCCTAGTGATTTCTTACTTTCTTTTAAAAGAAAAGATCTCCAGTGAATGTCACTAGTGAACTTCAACAGCAGCCATTCAACTTAAGTCACTAAATTTTTGTTTTTAAAAACAAAAATCAAAGCCTGTGCAGAGATGAATTGAAAGATCAGAATAGCATCCAAACCGACTCAGCACTGATTGTCCAAGTGTGCATAGAGCGAGCTCTGGGGCCTGTGCTACTGCCCTAAGCGCAGTGAAAACCATGCTCCAGCTTTCCGCTGCTGCTGCTGCTGCTTCTCTGAACCACTGAAACCACAAATGAACAAGGTGATTTTTGAGCTGCCTGTGACAAAGAAGAAACACATATTCAAATTACGTACTGAGAAGCAGTTCTGAGTTAGGGTACTGGAAAGATTCTTCCATCTGCTCAGACTGGGGGAGCAGTACCATAGCTTTGGACCTTTACCACAACTGGATGAACTCAGAGGCTCCATAGAGACCTGTCCCTGCTCAATTTTTTTCAGAACCACCAAAAATGTATTTTACACGAACACACCAGAATAGATTTCTACCCCTCCTGCTCATGAATCACAGCATCTGCAGGATAACTGATAGTGACATCTGCCTAAGTTGCAGGCACAGTGTTTGACACAGTATCTCCTGGAGCATTTGAACCACACCACACAAAGTGCCCGTATCTGCTCCCTCTGAAGGACCCCAAGACAGCCCAGCAGATGACAGTGTCTGGCAATAAGATAGCTGTCCTAGGAGTCCTGCCTAATTTACTGAAGCAAAGAAGCACCGACATGTATTAAACATCAAGGGGGTCTCTTCCTTTTCAGTAGCAAAACTGCCAAATTCTTGCAAATCCTAATGCCTCCCTGGAAGAGTTTCAGAGGACTGACTTTCTGGAAATATAAGAGTACATTATGCAACTATTATTCCAAGTGGCAAAATACAGCAGAGGCATATCTCACAGCTCATCCTAATCCCTGGAGCACAAAAGAGGAAAAAGAAGAATGCTCTCCCTTTCTATTCAGAGCAATTTAAAATGTTACATGACGTTTAGTTACAGACCAGTAGGAAAAAAATTAAATTCCTGCTCCAAGAAAGGGCTTCCAGTGAAACCTTTGAAGCTACTGAAGTAGAAGGAAGTACTGATTTATCTGACAAAATTTTACTGCAGAACCCTAACCACAGCTTATCTCTATTTCTGAATTTGACTACAAGGCTTAGCTTGAGATGCTGGCTCTGGTACAATTTCGAAAACCACAGGGCAGGAAGAATAGGAAGAAGAAAAGTAAGCAGACGGAAAGTTTACGGGGCATTAATCAGGACAGAGCAGTACAGCGTACAATGGACAGGCAACAGCAAAGTATGGTCAAAGGAAGATGGGATAGAAACAGGCAAACAGACAATGAAAATACCTACAGTTGCGGTATAAAATAAAGGTGAAAGCATCCCAGCATCACCCAAGATATACATTGGTAAGCTGTGTTTGGCTTTCAAAGTTGAAAGTCAAATGACTTTCCAAATGGATGCAGTTTTCCACAGCTCAGTTGCTTGGCATCCCAGGAATAACTTGGTAAAACAAGTACACATTAGCAAATCAGCACTGGGCTACGAAATTTCAAATACTTTCTAAAACCCAGTTTCACTTAGTGTCCTGGTTCAGCTAGGATGGGGTTAATTTTCCCCAGCAGTTGGGAGGGAGCTACAGCCGGGCTATTCCATCCCATGCTGACGTCATGTCCGGGTGCCCAGGCGCGGGTAGTGCAGGAGCGGCTTTTGTCCGGGTCTGTCCCTCGTGCTGTGTCCGTGCGGTACAGCTCTTGTTCTGTACGTTATTGTCACTGTTATTGTTATTGTTGTTGTTCAGTTTGTTGTTGTTACACTGCTGTATTAAATCTTCCTTACCTCAACCCCCGGATTTGCATTTTACTCCCGTCCCCGTCCAGGGGTGGGGGAGGGGCAGCAGCAACGTGGTCTCGGGTCCCGGTAGGGTCTAAACCACCACAGCCTTTTTGGGCACCCAACGTGGGGCGTGAGAGGGTTGAGATAATGACAAAAAAAAGCCTGACGAGGGTGTGTTAAAACAATCTGTTAGGTGCAATTTTCTGTTTATATATCTGTATTGTTTGAATAAGTTATGTTTACAATGCTGGCCGATTTGCTCGCGTGGTGGGGCTGGAATAATCCTTATATGCACTGTGTGTTCCCAGTGTGATGTTTGTTGTCGGTGGGAAGTGTGGCGAGAGTCTTGTTTTGGTGTACTGGATACTGACTACTTATAACATGGTTGCATCACTGCTTGTGGGGTTGAACTGGTACCTGTATGCGGCCTGGGCATTTGTTAGTGGTCTCACCCCATCTATGGGTGAGCCAGGGGAAGAGACCTGCCCAGTTGTTGAGAGTTTCAGCTGTCCTTGGTGCATCCAGGCCAGCATGCTCGCAGTGCTGTGTTTTCTGAATGTCTGCCAAATCCTGGTTTGGGATGTACGGTCCTTCTCCAATAATAGTATCACCCGGAGACCTGCCCCGAGGCCAGATAGTTACGAGTGGCAAGGTGTGTGGGAAAAAATGGGCAAGTACCTGGGTCAGTGGTCACCCCCAATGTTTTGGAATTTCACTCCCAAACAAGTGCGGAGTCCTGATAAACTGGTGGAGCATTTAGAAAAGGTGTGTTGCCAATCTGACAAACCTGGGAAGACACAACTCACTGCAGTGTGTTGGGGACTTGCCCATGCCTACCGTGTCCTCCTTAACACTACTCAGTGCCCTCAAGAGGAAGAAGGGGTCTCAGGACCTAAAAGTGAACCAACTCGTACGGCAGCTGGGCCAGAGAGACAGACAGTGCCAGTATCAGTCGCCCCTATACAGAAAACAAAATATACCAAAAATCATCTGGCATAGTGAGGGATGGAGATGAGCCAGGCCCACCACGAGAACAGGAGGAAGAGCCAGAGGTGATCACCCGATTCTATCCCTGAGTGAGTGGCGAGACATGTGGAAGGATTTCAACCGCCTCCCAGGCGAGCAGATTATCACCTGGCTGCTCCGATGCTGGGATAGTGGAGCTGGTGTTTTGGAATTAGAGGGGAAAGAGTCCAGGCAGCTGGGATCCTTGTCCAGGGAAGCTGGCATTGACAAGGCAATAGGGAGACAGGTCCAGCCCCTCAGCCTTTGGAGGCGACTCCTGTTCAGTGTAAGGGAAAGGTACCCTTACAAGGATGATATCCTATGCCAATTAAACAAGTGGACCAACATGGAGAGAGGTATTCAGTACCTCAGGGAATTAGCTGTGTTTGATATGATTTATGGTGATCTGAATGAGTGATCACCCATGGATCCAGATCAGGCCCACTGCACACCCTCCATGTGGCGGAAGTTCCTGTGAAGTGCACCACAATCACATGCCAATGCATTGGCAGGGGTGTCTTGGAGACATGGCCAGGTTCAAACAGTGGATGAAGTGGCTGGCCAGCTCCAGCAATATGAAGGAAGTCTCCCTTCCTCTCAACATGCCTGTGTTTCAGCTGTAAGGGAACTGTCTCAGAGGCTCCAGAGAATGGAAGAGAACATGTCCTACACTCCATCTGCACGGGCCGATGTCTCGGCCATTAGAAGCAGATGCTTCCCCACCCAAGAGAAAGACAGTGGAAGGTACACACCACGGGGTACCCTGTGGTTCTACCTCCGTGACCATGGAGAAGACATGAAGAGGTGGGATGGAAAACCCACTTCCACCCTAGCTGCACGAGTACAGAAGCTGAAAGAGAAATTGTCCAAGGAAAACATCACTCCAGTTTCCAGTCAATAGTCCCCCAGACAGAATAGAATGGCCAGTCTTATGTCTGACCCTCTTGAGGGGACCTCTGAGACATTCCTACAACAAGAGTCATTCTTACAACAAGTGAGTGATGCTGAGCAGGATTAGAGGGGCCCTGCCTCCAGCCAGGTGGAGAAAAGGGATAATCAGATTTACTGGACGGTGTGGATCCGATGGCCTGGCACATCAGACCCACAAGAATATAAGGCCTTGGTAGATACTGGCGCACAGTGCACCCTGATGCCATCAAGCTATAGTGGGGTTGAGCCCATCTGTATCTCCGGAGTGACAGGGGGATCTCAACAGCCGACCCTATTGGAAGCTGAAGTGAGCCTAACTGGGAAGAACTGGTATAAGCACCCCATTGTGACTGGTCCAGATGCCCCGTGCATCCTGGGCATAGACTGTCTCAGGAGAGGGTACTTTAAAGACCCAAAAGGGTACCGGTGGGCCTTTGATATAGCAGCCCTGGAAGAAATTGAACAATTGTCCACCTTACCTGGCATCTCAGAGGACCCTTCAGTGGTGGGGTTGCTGAAGGCTGAAGAGCAGCAAGTGCCAACTGTTACCAAGATGGTGCACCGGCAGCAGTACCACACCAACTGAGACTCCCTGGTCCCCATCCATCAGCTGATTCATCAACTAGAGAGCCAGAAGGTGATTAGCAAAACTCATTCACCCTTCAACAGCCCTATATGGCCAGTGAAAAAGTCTAACGGCGAATGGAGACTAACTGTGGACTACCGTGGCCTGAATGAAGTTACGCCAGCGATGAGTGCTGCAGTGCTGGACATGTTAGAGTTCCCATATGAACTGGAGTCGAAGGTAGCCAAGTGGTATGCCATGACTGACATTGCTAATGCTTTTTTCTCCATTCCGATAGCACCAGAGTGCAGGCCAAAGTTTGTGTTCACTTGGAGGGGCATCCAGTACTCCTGGAATCGATTGCCCCAGGGGTGGAACCACAGCTCCACCATTTGCCATAGACTGGTCCATACCTCACTGGAGAAAGGTGGGGCTCCAGAACACCTGCAGTACATTGACATCATCATTGTATGGGGGGACACAGCTGAAGAAGTCTTTGAAAAAGGAAAGATAATTGAAATCCTCCGGAAGGCCGGTTTTGCCATCAAATGAAGGAAAGTTAAGGGGTCTGCAAAGGAGATTCAGTTCCTAGGAATAAAATGGGAAGATGGGCATCGCCACATCCCAATGGAGGTGATAAACAAGATAGCAGCCATGGCCCCACCAACTAGTTAAAAGGAGACTCAGTCTTTCCTGGGCACTGTGGGGTTCTGGAGGATGCACATGCCAAACTACAGCCTGATTGTGAGCCCTCTCTACCATGTGACCCGTAAGAATGATTTTTGAATGGGGCCCTGAGCAACAGCGAGCTTTTGAACAGATTAAACAGGAGATTGCTCAGGCAGTAGCCCTCAGGCCAGTCCGGGCAGGACAAGAGGTTAAAAACATGCTCTACACTGCAGCCGGGGAGAATGGTCCTACCTGGAGCCTCTGGCAGAGAGCACCCAGGGAAACCCGAGGCCGACCTCTGGGCTTTTGGAGCCGGGGATACAAAAAGGCTCTGAAGCTAACTATACACCAACTGGAAAGGAGATACTGGCAGCATACGAAGGAGTTTGAGCTGCCTCAGAAGTGGTCAGCACTGAAACACAGCTCCTTCTGGCACCCTGACTGCCGGTGCTGGGCTGGATGTTCAAAGGAAGGGCTTCCTCTACACATCATGAACAGATGCCACGTGGAGTAAATGGGTTGCGTTGATAACACAATGGGCTCGAATAGGGAACCCCAACCACCCAGGAATATTGGAGGTGATCACAAACTGGCCAGAGAGCAAAGATTCTGGGATGTCACCAGAGCAGGAGGTGACACGTGCTGAGGAGGCCCCACAATATAACGAGCTGCCAGACGAGTAGAAGCGATATGCCCTGTTCACTGATGGGTCTTGTCACGTTGTGGGAAAACATCGGCAATGGAAGGCTGCTGTGTGGAGTCCCACACGACGAGTCACTGAAGCTGCTGAGGGGCAAGGTGAATTGAGCCAGTTTGCAGAGGTGAAAGTGACCCACCTGGCTTTGGATATTGCTGAGTGAGAAAAATGGCCGAAGCTCTGTCTCTACACTGACTTATGGGTGGTGGCAAATGCCCTGTGGGGGTGGTTGCAGCAGTGGAAACAGAGCAACTGGCAAGGCAGAGGTAAACCTATCTGGGCTGCTGAAGTATGGCAGGATATTGCAGCTCGGGTGGAGAACCTCGTCATGAAAGTGTGCCATGTGGATGCCCACGTGCCCAAAAGTCGGGCTACTGATGAACATCAGAACAACCAACAGGCGGACCAGGCTGCTCAGATCAGAGTGGCTCAGGTGGATTTGGACTGGCAGCGTAAAGGTGAATTGTTCATAGCCCGGTGGGCCCACAAGACCTCGGGCCACCAAGGCAGAGATGCAACGTACAGGTGGGCTCGAGATCGAGGGGTGGACCTCACCACTGACACCATCGCAGAGGTCATCCACGAATGTGAAACGTGTGCTGCAGTCAAACAAGCCAAGCGGGTAAAGCCCCAGTGGAATGGAGAACGATGGCTGAAGAATAAATACGGAGAGGCCTGGCAGATCGACTACATCACAGTGCCACAGACCCACCAAGGCAAGCGCCACGTGCTCACAATGGTGGAAGCAACCACTGGATGGCTGGAAATGTATCCAGTGCCCCGTGCCATTGCCCAGAACACCATCCTGGGCCTTGAGAACCACGTCCTGTGGCGACACAGCACCCCAGAGAGAATTGAGTCAGACAACCGGACTCACTTCTGAAACAACCTCATAGACACCTGGGCAGAAGAACACGGCATCGAGTGAGTCTGCCACATCCCCTGTCACACACCAGCCTCTGGAAAAATTGAACGCTATAATGGACTGCTAAAAACTGCATTGAAAGCAATGGGAGGTGGAACCTTCAAATCTTTTCTTTGCTGATTGTTAAATGGCTGCTGGGCACAATGTAGATGGTAGATATTAAGGGGTGGATTATGTCCTGGTTCGGCTAGGATGGGGTTAATTTTCCCCAGCAGTCAGGAGGGAGCTACAGCCGTGCGGTGCATCTCTTGCTCTGTACGTTATTATCACTGTTATTGTTATTGTTGTTATTGTTGTTGTTCGGGTTGTTGTTGCTACACTTTTGTATTAAATCTTCCTTATCTCAACCCCAGGATTTGCATTTTACTCCCGTCCCCGTCCGAGGGTGGGGGAGGGCCAGTGGCAATGTGGTCTCGGGTCCCAGCAGGGTCTAAACCACCTCACTTAGTTAAACCCAACCTGCAAAAGTACTTAAATGGCACTTTGCTTACAGATGGAGTTGACACCAAATACTGCTATACATATACAAACAGAAGATGAAATCCGAGTGGGGGGAAAAAAAAGTGAAAACAACTCCCCAAAATGTTATACCCTTGCACTGGGTCTTTATTAATTATTTCTCAGTGCATAGTCCTCTTTGACCAAATGAAGCTTAACCAGATGGCACCGCATCTCTATATCTCTATAGCACATATGCAGGAACTACAGTGTTTGGCATATTAAGCTGTTGCCTTGTAAGTACAGCTCTCTTGCCATCACGAATGAATGTAGAGTCCGACTTCTTGAAATGGGAGAAATAGGGTTTTGGGGAGGTGGTTTGTTTTTTTGTTTTGGTGAGGGGTGGTTTTTTGGTTTGGGTTGGGTTGGGTTTTTTCACACACAGGTCACAAGTGGTGTCCCTCAGGGCTCAGTTTTGCGGCCAGTCTTGTTTAATATCTTTATCAATGACCTGGATGAGGGGATCAAATGCACCCTCAATAAGTTTGCAGATGACATGAAATTAAGTGGGAGTGTCGATCTGTTTGAGGGTAGGGAGGCTCTGCAGCAGGATTTGGACAGGCTGGAGTGATGGGCTGAGGCCAATTACATGAGGTTTAACAAAGGCAAGTGTTGGGTCATGCACTTTGGTCACAACAACCCCATGCAACGCTACAGGCTTGGGGAAGAGTGGCTGGAAAGCTGCCTGGCGGAAAAGGACCTGGGGGTGTTGGTTGACAGCCGACTGAACATGAGCCAGCAGTGTGCCCAGGTGGCCAAGAAGGCCAATGGCATCCTGGCCTGTATCAGAAACGGTGTGACCAGCAGGAGTAGGGAGGTGATCGTGCCCCTGTACTCGGCACTCGTGAGACCACACCTTGAGTACTGTGTCCAGTTCTGGGCACCACAGTATGGGAAGGATATTGAGGTGCTGGAGCGAGTCCAGAGAAGGGCAACGAGGCTGGTGAGAGGTCTGGAAAACAGGCCTTGTGAAGAGCAGCTGAGGGAACTGGGGTTGTTTAGTCTGGAGAAGAGGAGACTGAGAGGAGACCTCATTGCCCTCTACATCTACCTAAAAGGAGGTTGTAGTGAGACTGATGTTGGTCTCCTCTCCCAAATTACTAATGATAGGACAAGTGGAAATGGCCTCAAGTTGCGTCAGGGGAAGTTTAGATTGGATATTAGGAAGAAGTTCTTTCCTGAGAGGGTGGTTAGGCACTGGAACAGGCTGCCCAGGGAGGCGGTGGAGTCGCCGTCCCTGGAGGTGTTTAAAAAATGAGTGGGTGAAGCACTTGAGGCCATGGTCTAATGATCCAGTGGTTAGGGAGATGCTGGGATAAAGGTTGGACTTGGTGATCCTGGAGGTCCTTTCCAACTGTAGTGATTCTATGTTTCTATTATTCTGTGAGTCTATGATTCTATGAAAAGCCATTCTACCAGCTCCTGGAAAATGCACTTCTGAGAATTTTAGTATATGTTGTTTCTCTCTTTGCCACAGGTGAAAATCTGGGTAAGCAATGCCCCTTGTTTCTGACATTAGTGGACTGAGGTTTGCATGCCTTTCTTCTGCCCAAGAATTATTATGTTGCCCGCCACAGCAAAGTCGTTATTTGATCTAATGCAAGGAAGTCTAAGGTAAACTGCAGTTTAAAGGGAGGAAGCCCAAGATGAAAAGGAGGTTTGTTAGTATAGGGTGGTTATCCACAAGAAGGCAGTCCAATTATGTTTTGTTTTAGACTGCCAATCCCCTTCACTGTCTGTACATTACATACGCTGAGGTGTTCCTATATGTGCTGGTAGACACATCGGCAGCATTTTGCACCTAATTGACTTCTGAACTGGCCTGTCACATTTTTGGTGGAGGACGTCTGACCAGAAGAGGATAAACCTTTGAGGAATCTTTTTTGTTGTTGTTGTTGGTTTTTTTAACTACCTTTCCCAAACAAAGTGTGTATACTTGCAGTAAAGAGAAGAAACGTATACAAAACTTATTTTAAAACCTGAAGTTTTCATCAAATTTGCTTTTATTTCAATATTAGAAAAATCTAGGCCTTTTCAAATAAAGTTTACAAAAGGCTGTGATAGGAATAATTCATTAATTCTGCAACTCAGATCCATAGGTCACAACAAACCCAGAGGGATATTAAAACTAGATTACTCTTGGAGATGGAATTTTCTGCTTTAGACTTTTTGCAAATGGTGAGTAAGTTAAAACTCTGAAGAAAGGTGAGACACTCTTACTCCTCTATTTCAAAACTTTGAAATCCTGAACCCCCAAAAGCAGTTCAATGTGTTTAATTTTAAGAAGTCACTTGCACATTATCGTCTTACTTTTAACAGTGATGCTTTTATCCCTAGTAAGTTAGTAGTGAGCTAAACTGTCCCAACAGATATCCCTTATAAGGAAGAAACAGTTCATTCCCAGGGTCTATTCTCAATAAATGTAAACTGAATGTGCTCATTCCTTGAGGAAATACAGAGCAGCATTAATTCACACAGCTCTGGGACTCTGGCATACACAATGCCTTCCCCTTCAGTCCATCTCAGAATGACTTCATACATCAAGTATCAGGCCACAAAAGGCAGAGGACACAGAAATTAATGTCAAGAGGATTTAGCTCAAATTAAGATGTTTGTCTCTTTTCATTATTTCAGAATACCAGTAAAGCACGCTTAGTATTTTAAATGCATTTTCCTAAATTGTTTTAGATTCTAGCCTTTAACTCTGGTTTTGGAATCATCATGGAATTTAATTAGAATAAAAAGCTGCACTTTGAAAGGGCTCATTCAGTGCTGCTGGTTTATTTTCACTTTAATAGAGAAACTCTAAAGAGCTGGCGATATTTATCCTAGAGAATTTGATTTAAAGGCTAGTAGTAAAGGACAAATGTTCTTTTCTTAATTCCTTAAATTAAAAATAGTTTCTGAACATAATGAAGGAATCTACTTCAATTAAACATTATAAAATTGAAGATTTTCCCTGTGTTTCCATTTCCAGAGTCACTACACTGCAAAGTGCAGTGATATTCACTACCTTTACCTACAGCAGTGTTTTTCAAGCTTTCAAGTGATAAATATTAGAATATATTTAGTATTCATAAAAACAACAGCTTTCATATAGGAACTAAAGTGCCTAGTTATCTAAAAAGGCTTAAAGAAACAGATAAAAAAGACTTGGCTTGGCTTTGTAAATTCAGATGTTTCAGTAGGTCCATCAGTCTTTTTCATATTTGATCATTTTAGTGCTGTCACCTCAAATAATTTTTCTTGGAATTTTTCTTTGTAAAGCTCTAGCTCTGGGAACCTTCTAGCCCCCATTCCTGACTTCCCTCCTCTTTATCTCTGACCCTGTACCTTCCCAACATTTATAAGTATTTTATGCAGTGCATGAACCCAGATTCTTGCTCAGCTTCAGTGCAGGAATGCCGAGTCTCATCTTTCCAGATAAGTTTTAACCACCAGGGTGACTTGTGCTGGCCAGCACTAGGTTGTCTGTCATCCATTCTTCTACATTTAGACCATTGTTTGCTTCATATAAAGACAACTGTGCAGCTGTATGCGATCTTTCTTTTAAATTAGCACAACTGGTAGAATGCTCAAGCCCTATATGTTTTACTGGAATGAGCAAAGATGACTGGCCTAAGGCTTTGAAACACTAATATGAAGGAAATTCCCTGAGTGGTGGCCATGGAGGTTTTTCCAAGCAGCTCGCAGAATAGCCTTCGATTATGTGCAGGAAGTTAACAAAGTTAAGGATGCTGTTTTGCAGCCATTCCACTCTCTGCATAGCTCTAGAATACAGACCTCCCAAAACCACGAGGTAGAAAAAGACGAAATGAATGCTCGGCTCAGCAGTCTTTCCCCAAGAAGAACATCCACTGAAAGAAAAACTTACTAGAAAAGAAAATACACTTCAGGCATGGCTTAAACACATTTTATTTTCTTCCCTGGAGTTAACATATCTTCCCACTTGCTTTCAGAGAGTTAAAGGAACTCAAGGGGCAATACTGGCAGGACAAAGGAGCTTCGGCTTCAGATGATAATTTGCAAGCTATTACAGTGCTACACCAGTGCAGAGGGAGCCCAAGTAGAAGCATATCTGCTGCTTATAGCGGAAAGTCTGGAGCAAAGATGCTGTTACCTCTTCATGGGCTCCCTAGCTCAGAAATAAAAAAGCTGCACCAGCATCCTGTGTAGCTATTAATATTCATAGCCTTAACGGGAAGTAGCTATTCTTGTTGAGTGGTAGATGGATGAAAGAGGCGGATCTATGAGCTTTTCCACCTGCTTTTCTTTGGGATTTCTTAAGTGAATTTAGTGATCTCTGCCCAGATCTGAAAAGACAGAAGAACAAGTAAGTTGAGACAGCTGACCCATGGGCTACTTCTGCTTATTATGGATGTTTTGGTGCTCATTGGCATTCCTCTCACTCTTCTTATTTCTCAAATTTTACTGTGAAGTTTCTTTACTGTGATGGGAAGAATTCTTCCAGTGGCACTAACGTGTTATTTTTATTGCAGCAGGTGGCTAAGATCTGATAAAGAACAGCCATTACCCAATTTAGAAGACCATTTTTACTGACTTCCAAGACACTTGTTTAAAATGGAAATAGTGCTAGGACAACACAGAAGAAAAACTGCTTTGAGATATGAACAATTATTAGCAAAAACTGATAGGGCAAAAATGAAATATAATTTTCGTCTGCTCTCATACACATGCAATCATGAAGTCTGTTTTTTACCTTCTACATATTCTGTTTCTCTGCTCTCAGAAATACTGAAATCAATGCCATATTAATAGCAAAGGGAAGTACTACATCCTCATCTCTGGCCTGTAGCATTCAGGCTCCCTGACACCAACGAAATTTAATTGGAGGTAAGCTTATAAATCTGGTAGATCACTTGTAAAATATATGCCTAAAATGCGGAAGAAGCCAATTAATATTCCAGCAAGGTATCTGTGGACTTATGAAATTGGCACCTCAGGAGTAACGGTTCTGTGCGGTCTATACTCAGAAACACAAGCATCAGTTTATAGTCATTTTTTACCCAGAATGTAGCTCTTATGATCCTAAAGGGGAAAAAAAAAAAAAAAAAGCTTGTAGTATATACAAAAAATAACTATGCAGAACAAAGTTTAGGCCCTGTCTCCTAACTCCTTGGTTGAAAACCATCAGTCATTATCTTAGTATGAGTGACTGAAGCAGAAAAAAAAAGCTCTATATCTAGATTTAAAAAAATTCTCTGTGAAATTTCAAATCAGCGCTAGTAAGATCTTACTGGCATATAAAAAAGCCAATACTTGTATATTCTAAACCATCTTTGGGTTTCTGCTGTTCCTTCTTTAAAAATCGAAGTCAGCAAATCTGATACAGTTCAATTTCCCATCTATTTTAAAATGGAAATCACAGTTTGTGCAAAGTTCTTCAATCCCCTGTTCAGAAAATAAGCTGTTGTTCTGGCCTGGGGTTTTGGTGGAAACAAGCAGATGTCAAGTTTCAAGTCAGCCCGATGTTCTTTGTACTTCTTGGATCCTGCGCCTGGCACACTTGACATTCTCCATTCCCTGGCGGAGCCACCTCCCGAGCGCGGAGCTGCCGGCCGGAGGCTTGCGCTGCAGCACGGAAAATGCGGTCCTGCTGGGCCAGCCAGCCCCGGGGAGCGAAGGCACCGGGCACGGGGGTGACGGACGGCTCCGCACCGCCTGCCAGCAGCTGCCGCTCATTGTTCGGTCCCAGCCAGACGAACGAGTACTGCTGTCAAGCGTGAGGCGACAGCAACGCCACTTCCAAGCTAAAGTTCCGAAATACTGAATTAGTACAAAACGCTGTTTTTTACGAAGCGGTACATCAAAGCCTCTCCCCGTGGGAAGGGCGGTACCGGCTGTCTGTGCCAGCCCTGGTCCGTGTGTCCGGCATCGGCACCAGCAGCGCGGTGTCCTCAGCGCCAGAGCTGCCTGCCGCACACACCGGCGGCGCCTGGCATCCCCCCGCTCAGTGCGGGACCCCGGACCCCCACCCTGCCGCTGCCGCTCGTTTGCTCGTTGTATTTTTTTAATTTTTTTTTTCCCCCAGAGAAGACTTTTAATTGGACGAGTCGTACGATTCCGAATGTTATGTTTTTTAATGAACACAGGCAAATGAAAGGTATTATCCTCCCGACTTGCCACCCCACCGCCGTGTAACAATGACCCGGGACAGATGGCCGCCCCCTCCCGCTCCCCCCGGGCCGCTCCCACTGCCGGGCGGGCACGGCGCGCTAATTGCTGCATTGACTCACCGCGGGGCCGGCCCCTCCACCTCGGGCTGCCGAGCGCTTCCAGGCCGGACCAGCTGCCAGGCGAACCGGGGGCGGGCAGCGGGCTGACGACCCGCCCGCGCCGGGCACCCACCGGCTGCCGCGGTGCCTCGAGTGGGGGGAAAGCGCTGGGGCGCGTGGCACTGAGGTACCTCGCGGGCTGGTTGCGGGCACGCGTGGGAGCACCCGCACCGGCCCCGGAGGCGGGCTGAAACGGGTTTCGTCCTCTGGGGCAGAAGCCCCGGCCGCTCCTCCCCGTGCGGGCCTTTCCGCGGGCGAGGCAGCCGCCTCGGTCGCTCCCGTATTTCCCGGCGGCGCGGCGCGGCGCGGCTGTCCCCGGCCGCCGGCTTTCCCAGCAGAGGTGACCGGGTTGAGGCCGCGGCGGCCCCGCCCCCGCATTCCATTCCCTATATGGCGGCAGAGAGGGGCGCCGCCGGCCACGCCCCCTTTTCCCACCACGCGCGCGGGGCGCGCCCGGGCTTGCGCGCGTGACGTCAGCGGGGGCGGGGCGCGCGCGGGGGAAACCGCTCCGCCCCCCCGCCAGCGCCTGGAGCGAGCCTCGCTCGGGCCCTTCTATTTACGTTCGCGGCGCCGCTTTGCATGAGGGCCCGCCCCCCCGGTTGCCAAGGCATCCGGCACCGCCCGCCGCCGCCAAATAAGGGCAGAGGCGGTGTGTCCCGGGGGGCTCGCGGCCGTCCGTTGCCTTCCTGGAGCAGTTTATAGGGTACAGCCACTTCCGCTGTCTGCTCAGAAGCGGCGCGATCATGGCGGAGCGCGGACAGCTCCCTCCCTCCGCCAAGCGCCTCTGCTGCAGACCCGGCTATGGCTCGGGGTGCAGGCCGGGCCAGCGGGCGGGCAGCGCCGGACCCGGCAGCGGGGTGCTCTGCGCCGGACCCTCCTCCGCAGCTGCCGCCGCCGCCCTGGGGCTGCTGCCGCTCGGCAAGACCCAGAGCCCCGAGTCCCTGCTGGACATCGCGGCTCGCAAGGTGGCGGAGAAGTGGCCCTTCCAGCGGGTGGAGGAGCGGTTCGAGCGGATTCCAGAGCCGGTGCAGCGCAGGATCGTCTACTGGTCCTTCCCCCGCAGCGAGAGGGAGATCTGCATGTACTCCTCCTTCAACACCGGCGCCGAGGACCCCGCCGCCGCCCCCGGGGGAGCCGCCGCGGCGCCCAGCGGAGCCGCCGAGGCCGCCGTCGCTGCCGCCGCCGAGAACCGCCTGCCCTTCCGCAGGGGCATCGCTCTGCTGGACGGCGGCTGCGTCGATAACGTCCTGCAAGTCGGTGAGTCACCGGCCGGGGCCGCGCTCCGAAGCCGGGCCGCCGCCGGCCGGGCAGGGCAGGGCGCCGCCGGTTTCCCCCTGCGTGTCACCCGCCTGCCACCCGCGGGGCCGCCTGCCCTTCCTCGGCGACCGCAGCGGCCGGAGCCTCCCCCGGCAGCGCGGTGGGGAGCTGCCCCCCCCCCCGCACGGCCCGTGCGAGACCGTCGGTCCCCGGCTGTAATGTGGACCGGGAGGCTTCCTCCGCCCGTCTCCTCCCCCTCGCTCCCCGGGCGCGGAGGGACTCCCTCCCTTCCGTGACACGGACACGGCCCGCGCCGCCGGGGGGGCCGCCCCCTCCTGTCCCTTTAACTCCCCCCGCCCCGCGCCGTGCCCACTCCCGGTAATCCAGCCCGTGTAATCCCGTTTGGCTCGGCCCCCTCCCAGCGCCCACCCCCGGTAATCCGGGTCATCGCCTTCCCGCGAGCCACAATAGCGAGGAGGTGCCGCCCCCCCCATCCCGGGGGACCGCTGGTGGAAATGAATCAGCAGAAGGGGGAAGGAGCCGGGGGGGGGGCGGGATGCGCCGCCGTCCAAAATAAAGATATAAAAGCGGTGCGAGACCCCGGCAGCGGGTGTGCGGGGGGGGAGGGACGCGAACAAAGGCATTTCTAGGGCAGCGGCGACGGCGAGCCGGAGGGAGGGGGCGCGATTCGCCCCGCCTGAGGGGGGGTGTGGGGTAGGGAGGGGGGTTTGCTTCGGGATGAGCCTCTTCGTGACAAGGTGGGGGGAGGAATCGCTGCTCTTCCTCCTTCTGGAACAATACAGCCCCCCCTTCCCAGTCCCGCCGCCTGCCACTGCTCTTCACCCGCTGCGGGCGCCCCCACTTAACCCCTCCCCGCCCGTGTTCGAAGGGCTGCAGAGGTGGGTACCCCCACTTTCGGGGTGTGTGTGTGGGGGGTGTGCTGTCTTCTGGGGGCGGCTCATTCCCCACCGGGAGCTGCCGCCGACAGACAGATCCCCTCCCCGCCGCCGGTGGGTGATGCTCTTTGTGCCACCCAGCCACTTTGTTCTCATTTTCATGTTTATTTGTGTCTTTATTTATTTATTTCCCCCCCTGGTTTTCTGTCGCTTCCCCTCCTCCTCCTCCCAAAAGGGGAAGCCAGACAAAAGAGACCGCTGCTTACCTTTTGTTAGCGGCGGCTCGGGGTTGGGTGGGGGGACGCCGAGAGCCCCCAGACCCCTCTCGGTCCTGCCTGCTGTGGATTTGACTTGGCGGGCGGCTGGTGGACGTGCCATCAGTTTTGTCCCCTGAAGGGAAGCCGTGTCCCTGCTGCTATGCTCTGGGCCCTTCCCTCCGTCCTGCGGGGAGTTCAATCTCTCTCTTTTTTTTTTTTTTTTTTTTTTTTTTTTTTTTATCTAATTAACTTTCTTATGAGTTTCGTCTTTTGGCTTTCTCCTTCCAAAGGTCTGAGGTGCATCTGTGGTTCCTCAGGAGTGGCAAAACGAGAAGTAGGGCTTTTTTAGTTTGGTTGGCAGTGCTGAGATGACTTCCCCCCGCCCGCCCCCCTTTTGCTTGCACTTGATTCTGTTTGCACGAGATGAGGAATGACAGGAGTGCACACAGGGAGGGTTTCTTGGCTGATTGCATTGAAGCCAGGAATTCGCTGTGAAAGTAAAGCCAAGGGGCGATAAATAAAAGATGCAGTCTTCTCCAGGAGACAGACACCCAGCGTGGGCTTTGCTTCAGTTGCTTTCAGCAGTGAAATAGGCCTCAGTGAAGAGTTGTGAAAGAAAAAAAGTAACTTTTTCTATGGCTTCAAAAGGGGGGGGGTTGCATTGAGTAATGTTGGCAAGGGTCAATGTGAAGAAAGAAAATATGCATAAATACAACTGAAGTGTTGACTGCTGCTTCTGGAGGCCTCAAACGTATTCCAAACAAATGCTATACCTACTGCTGAAAATACATTTGTTTTTTTGTTTCTTATTTTCCCAACCTTATGGGAGCCTCCTTTGGAAGGCAGCACAAAAATAGTGGTGGGAACTGATGATGTGAAACATGTCAGTTGTTCTGAGAGAGGCTTTTGGCTTGCCTGGCAAGGGAGTTGTGGAGCACTTGGGTAGGCTGGATGCTGCTGTAGGAAAGTTCTTGTGTAATTTAGGTAGGAAGCTGTGTCATTAGGGCTGGCTCTTGCTGAAGAGATACTCCGTGTGAAGCAGAAAGGTGCAACTGTTAAAGCCGATTCAACTGGAGTGAGTTATATTGGGCAGAGAATGGAATTGGTTCCATCTAATACAGCTGAATATGTAGCATTGAGGGAAACTTAAAGCTGAGTTTATGCAAGTGTGTGTTTAGTGACCATATAAATGTGAACTCTTTTTTTTGCAGTATGAGTAATGGAAACTCTGTAAATGTTTACTGTTGTGCTATGGAAAAGTGTAGTTGTCGGACAAAGTGCATTTTTCACATATCAGTTCTAACAGCCTTACTTGTAACACTAAGTATTACTATAAACAAGGAATGTAGGATTTGATTTCTGGGGGAGATGCATAAGTTTCACTTCCAGTGGTAGTTAAATGGAACATTTGCTTCTGAATTTTACGTTGTGGTTCTTTTTTTTTTTTTTAGTCTAGCCCTGAGTGAACATTCAGACAATTTTATTATGGTAGCTCATTTAAAATGGGACAATTTCAAAAATCTTGTCTATGCTCTGTGTCATCTTCATGTCATCCTGCTTTGTGCTCCCCCCAACTTCATCTCATGTGTGTGATGAAGAGAAAATCCTAAATGAAAGGAAGATGCATTAGTGATAGGCACAAATAATGTTCTTACTAATGAAGCAGTAAAGTTGTCGGCTAGCCTATTTTGATGTTGAATGATATTGTCCTAGCATAATAATTAGCATCACTTAATTTTGAAAGGTTTTTCTCCAAAGAAGCTGGCTTCAAAATTTCATTTGCATCTCATTTATTGGTAGTTTTACAGCTTTTTTTTTTTATGTTTCAATTAGACATGAAGTATTTCCTTTTTTAGTTTATTTTAAAAAAAACCCAAAACAGAGTAAATGTGGGCTCCTAAACCAAACATTTTAACTGCATAAAAGAGAGCTTTTCTACCATACATGTTTTTAATTTATTTCAAACCAAGTATTTTTAGTAAAAATTATAGTCTAAACATGAAAGCACTTTGTGAGTAAATACAACAATCTGGAAGGAAAATTAGAAATGGACTGTTTCATTTGGCCAAATTTGTGAAGATGCCAGGAGTGAGCAGACAGTTTTAGACAGCAAAGTGTATATTTGGTTTCTGAGGTTATTCCTGAGTTAGTATACAGTACTGTATTGTTGTCACAGCTGTGGCTGTCAAGGTTAGGAAGAGGTGTGATCCCTCAGTATCACAGCTGACCTGGTGAGAGCCCTTAATGTGGCTGTTCTAGGAGAAGCAAAAAAACCCACCCCAAACCCTGTGCCCCTGCTGGTATGACTCTTCTGGATTGGGAAGAGATGAAGACTGCCTTCGCCGTAGTGCTGTAAAGCTCGCCTTTGCTACTGCAGCTGCATCTGCCTTACAAGTACTTGAAGTGTTTTTTTGATATGTCATATAAGTACTGCGGGAGTATCCTTCTGTCTGTAATTTGAGGTCGGTTTGTCTTTGTTGCATAGACCCTGCTTGCTCATAGAGGTCTTCCTTTAAGGCTTTACAGTCCTTTGCATGGCAGGCTTTGTAATCGCGGTAGTCATGCCTCTCAGGTATGAATGGCAAGGGAGTGAGTTGGAGGGAAGAGACTCCTAGGGAAGGAAAATAATGTAAAGAATTAATTGAATGGCACCACAGCTCTAGAATTTAATCTTAATATTGTGATCTAGAAAGCTGCCTTGTCTGTGCAAGAGGGTTCAGCGTCATCAGCGTGGAGCTGCAGACTTGTTTCTCTGACGCCCCTCTGTGATGTGTGATTGGGGGGTGTGACCAAAGTACTTCAAGGAAAAACCAAGTGAAATTTCTCGAGTGTAAAATAGTGGTTGGAGGTCCTTGCATGTTTCTTTCCTTGGTTCTTAAATGAAGTTAAATTTGTGATTTTTTTTTTCTTGGTTTGTTTTTTTTTTTTTTCTTTTTACAATTTTCTTTTAATGAGAAGTATTTAGCCTCTGACTCAGAGGTGCTTTGATCATCTGTTGTTACAGCTGATTATCTCCCCCCTTCCTTTCTTTTTTTTACCTTTCTAAATATGAGCTAAAAGTTGGTGATTGCTTGCAAAACCAGGATAAGTCATTTTTTCACCAGGAAGAAGAGAAAGCTTTACAAGACCGTGTTGGTAGCTGCTACATGTAATTCAGGTGGAGTGTGTGTGGCAGTCAGCAAACTTAAGATGCTTTTAACGGATGATGATTCTAGTTAATATTTTTCTAGCCATCTTTATTCAAAATAAAGTGAAATTGTTGAGCAAATAGAACAAATGTAACTTGTCTTCTTTCAAAGTTTAGTTGTTGAGTGTCAACAGTATAAGGTGAAGCACATTTCTGCTGATAAAACCATACCAAGTATTAGCAAAGATGGCACAAACGTTTTTATGCTGTAAGCTGAAATGCACCTTTTAGCAGTCATGCATGTAACATATATGTAATTGTCGATGAAACCGGTAGGACACATGGATTTAGCAAAAAATTTTTATTTAATGCAAGGAATACTGAAGTGTGTGAGAAGACAAAGGTTGTAATTTGTGGAGATGGAAGCACTGTGTTTTGTATTAACCTCTTCGTGCCCTGTGATACCAAATTGCCCTGGTATGTGTAGTGACCTTTTTCCAAGGGGAAAAAAGTTGTATTGAATTTAGCCTCTTTGAGAAGTTTATCTGCTGACTTGCCAAAGGATCAAGTATGGTTTCTTCTGCAGTCAGCCTGATGTTGAGGTTTAGTTAGGAATGCATGACTAAAACAAGTAATCCAGAATTTGTTAATACAATATTGTGGTAGGGGAGTAAACAAATGATGTCTGACTTTTTTGCTGGGCTTTCTTTGACTTAGTTCCAAGACTACGAGAGTCTTGCAAAAATATCTTCATTGATTCCAGTTTCAGTTTGCTTTAAGAAATAACTACCAATATTTCCAAGTTCCAGAACAGAAACAAGTAAACTCATTTAAAAATATTTCTTCCTGAAAGGGAGACATCTGAATGCGTTCCAGTTTCCTTGTTAGATTTGGAATGCAACACATAAATTAGGGAACGCACAAGTTATTTTCAGTGTGTGTGTGCTCTGATGTACTATCCTTGACCTTGAATAATTTCTTTAGAAACCCAAAAAAAGAAAAAGAGGGAGAAGAAGGAAAAAAGCTTGCTTTCAAGACCAGCTCATTAAATGTGGAAAACTTTGTAAATCAACTCCTGCCTTTTTTTCAGTCTTTCTAAAAATACCTAACCTGGATTTCAAGAGAAAGTAAGCGTTTTAGAGTGATTTCAAGATACTAATATAAAACTTTATACTGCCTTTCTATGTAATTATGAATAGTAGGATAAATGTAATAGGACAGTGTCAATACTGCTCTAGAATTTTATTTTTTAAGGAGAAAATTAATTACAAATCACTTCCCATCACGGTTTTTAAAACAAGGAATTTTCTTTTACAGGAAAGTTTTATATTGTGTTGACCTAACAACATTTTCAGTTTTCATGTTTCTTATGTTTCATTTTTCCCTTAACTTCAAATCTTACATCACTTCCAAGAAAACAATTTTCATTTTCAAAGCTTGCTTTCTGTTTTAGAAAGTGATTCCATCTCTGTATATGATCAGATGTTTTGGTATGTAGCAATTCCTGAAGTTGAGCCAGTTGTCATGCCAGCAACTGGTGCCTGCACATGTTCTCTGTCTCGCTGTGCTCTTAACTTTGAGATGAACAGTTAATTAAAAGCAAAATCTGTGTGTGAGGGTAGGCTGGAACTATTTAAAAGTCAGCATTGGACAAATTTTTTTCCTTGAAATCAGTAGCTAGTTGCTGTGTTTTGCCATATCATTTGCTTTTTTTAAATGAACCTGTTAAAATTGAACCCTTACATAAGACTCTGGTGAAAGTTCTAATTTAAAAAAATAACCTACTTTGAGTGAAAAGAAGTATATTATCACGTACAGCAGCATTTTTTACTGGTGAAGGGTAAAGTATATTAGATGGCATGCTATAAGATACGTCTGCATGGGTTCAATTTCAATGTCACCTGCTGTCTAGATAATACAGATATGTCAAGACAAATTGTGAAGTTTTGTGGTAGCTTAACAAAATATGAGTGCAAAGTGTATGCTAGTGTATGCAGCTGACATTCCTTAACTTGCTTTCTCTTTAGCTGGTTTTCTTTGGGGATTAGGTGGGAGAATTTACTGCATCTTTTTAAAAAAAAGAAAAACAAACCAAAAATCCAAACAAACAAAGAAAAGAAAGGACCATACTATTTTAACTGACAAAAGCTATCCTAATTTATGAATACGCTGGCTGTGACAGGAACTAATTTGAAATTTTAAATAGCTTTCATGTGCAACAAGGGTACAGATTTAATGTGAATTCTGATTGCCTGGAATGCAGTCAGCCTGACAGCCTGTGAATACTTGAGTACTGTCCAACAGCTGCACTTGTTCTGGGAGATCTGTCTCATTGAACTTCGAGTTTTTCCTCTTGGTTTTCTATCTAAGACTACCTATGTAAAATGCTTTTCTCAGCTGGATATGTATGCAGCCTTTGACATGGCTTCATAACCTTCTGTGAGCTGGATCGCTAGAGCTGTCAGCTGGTACTGTATGCTGGCTTGCATTCTCCTAGCTACATGCCAATTACCATGATTTATGTGATGCCCTTGCAGTGCATTACCCTGCCATTCTCTGACGAAGTAGTGATAGTCTTTGTTGCTTTGGCCTGGCTATTGAAGACCAGGACGTCTAGAAAACCTGTGATGTAAGTCACTATCTTAAAATATATTTTTCTGACTTAATTCTGCAAATGTGCAAACAGATCAGAGGAGTATAGCCTTCCAATAGCAACTACAGTGTGGAGAATTCCTTTGTGTTTAAGTCAGAACTGATAAAAGGCCTTCTGTAGGAACTGAGCAGTCATACAAAAGACTTCTTCTGGTTTGACACAATTCAGTATAGACTGAAGTGTCTCCCAGTATGGGCTTTTTACTGACACTTTAAACCCTTCTGAAAAATGAGGAACAAATTATGAAAGAAGGGAATCTTTAACAGTGATTAAAGTATATTTTAAGGTAATTGTGATGCACACCATCACACACTTCAAAAAGCGGAGCTTAATATTATTTTTTTACTCTGACCCTCTATTCCTCAGTGCAAGTGAGTGCATTTGACAGTCTTGAAATATCTGGAAATTTTTGCTGTGGAAATGTATGGCTGAGAAGGTCTGATGTTAATTGGAAGGATGCACTAAAACCTGTCGGTAAGTTTAAATTCACACTAGTAGGGCCAGCTGATCACATAAATCAGAAGCTCATTTACTGAATTAATGTGCTAAAAATTCAGGTGACTTACCTTTTGTCCTGCTTTATTTAACAATCTACCTGTTTACCTAAGTCATCTTTCATTGTTAATTGGTGTCAGACCTTTAATACATTATGGGCTTGTTGGAAAAATAGGTGGGGGAAAATGGCACAATAGGAAGAAATTTGACAGAAATAGGTGTTAATAGATACAATGAAAATATATATTACGTTTTTTGGACAAAAGTTAATTGCATTCAAACGATCATCTTAAAGGCTGGGAAAATAAATGCTGCGTAGCTGTATGACTTCTAAGAAATGAGACACACTGTATGTGTGCCAAGTTTAACTGCTAACTCATTACTGACAGCTGATAGTAATGCAGGTACAGTACAGGAACTGCAGGAATTATACAGCTGACTACAATGTTTAATTTATACTGACTAATGAAATAAAAAACATTTGACCATTGAGGCACTTAAAATTGGATAAACTGTTTTATAAAGTGTGAGGCAAATTTACGATTTGTAATAGAGGATCAAGTTTGCATGTATTTTAATTATTTTCGTATTTTTAAGCTCGTGTCAAAAGGAAGGTTTTCGATTAAAGGCTTTTACCAGCACTGGCTCTCTTGGATTTGTTTCCTCATGGTGAAAGATCAACTCCTTACTTTATAGTAGTGTCCTGCCTTTTCTCTGCATAGCAGTGTTCAGCTATGTCTACAAGTCATAGTGGCAACACAAACTGTCTTCAGCAAATCAGCTTCTAGCTTACCCTTGTCAAGAGCAGATGGTGAGCTTTGTTAGTAGTAAATTTCTACACTCAGCCTTGATATTTTGACTGGCCTAAAGTTCACCAGTTCATATTTGGTGATTAATACTAGGATTGATGATTATATGTTTATGGGAATCATAAATAAATGCAGGTAGCGTGGTGTTCAGGGTTTCATACGCTTGCTCATTGGTCACTTGTGGCTTACATGCAGCTTTGGCTATGAACGGACGGCAGATGAAATGTCTATGTTAAGAATTCATTAACAAATGTGTCTACAGATAATATTCTTGAAAATGTGAGCGAACTGGCGAATTTGAGTTGAGAACCTTAGAGTAATTTATTGATTACTTGCACAGCAGTTGCCTCAATGAAGCACTTATTTTGCTTCTCCTGTTTGTGGATTACAGTGCACTGCTTTGGGGGATGAAAAGTAGTCTTGGTAAAACACTCGTTTGCCTATTTACAAAGCTGGCTGCGGTGACCGCATTAAGCATTGGCTTATGCTGCTTTCAAGACAATTTTGCTGAGTCAGCTGATTTTAAAGTTGAACAGGGAAAAGTCAATAGTCTCAATGAATTGTTTAGTATGTTAGCTAAAGGAAGGAAACCTGTGACACTTTTATTCTGAAATATTGTGCTATGACTGATAACAGCTGGGACAACTGGCTATGCTGCTGCTGTTACACATGCAAAATTGGTCTCGGTTCCTCCATTGATTTAGGCTGTAAACTGAAACCTTGCAAACTGACTACTATTAGTGTCTTGGGGATAAAATATCAAGTCCCTTATGGTCTGTGTCTATGTCTGGATTTAGTGTAGCTATATTATACAGAAGCATGAAACTTCAATTTTGCTTCTTACAGAGCTGAGGGATGAAGATGACACTAAATGTGTAGGTGTTACTTAGCTTATTGCAAACCGTGATGCCAGAGCCATCATGCAGATTTTCTAGTCAAATGTAAATGCATGAATTATTAGAGGTGGTTTAGCTAAATATGCTTCTAATGCATGAATGGTAGGCAGTGACTAGGAATGCGACTTGATGTAACAGATGTCATTGTAGTCTTATGGGATAAGGAGAATAACTTGATTAGTACTACTTAGTTAAATTTTAGAAGCAGCATACCACTTCGTTTTGCTGACAGTTTCAGTGATCAAACTTTACACTGTCATGTATCCTGGCAGTAATTTACAGGCTTGATTTCTAGATAGTTATGTAGATGATAAATATAAGTGTCTGGTGCCAGGAATGAAGAAGTGTTTAGGAGTAAACAATAGTTTGGGTCAGTGAATATAATGTACTTGAAAAGAAGAGAGGTAGTAAAATGCTGAATTGACCTTTATAGATGAGACGCGAGGAAGAGAAGTGGGTAGGTGGTGATGCCTGAGATAAGGTGGAGGTCAAAGACCTCAGGTCCCTGAAGAGGTATATTTAAGGAGGTATATTTAATATTTATATTATAGTCTGAATGCTCCCTCTATATGGTCTGCTTTCAACAGGTATTAGCAAAGGCATGGAAACTGATAGATTCTTTCCTACAAAACGAAACAAAGCTTTCAAAATGGAAAGCAGGCTGTCAAACTAACTCAGCTATCCTGTAGCTTTTGAAACTGTGTTTAAAATTATGATGTGGATGTTTTTTTCGTTTTTCAACCTTGTGCCCCAAATTCAATTTTGTAAATAAGATGTATATGACACACAAAGTTTTTCAGAAAGGGCTGACTTTCTATTTATTTGAAGGGTCTTTGTCAAATTGTACTTTATCAGAAACAGAAGCTGTTTTTGTTGAGTTATGGTGCAGGCTCCACCCCTACAGTGGTAAAACAAAGTCATTGACTTCATTTTGTACAACTGTTGGAAATATGTTAATTCATAGAGTAAAATATGCATTGATAAGATCATAGAATATAACTGAATTTCTTTTACTGTAAGCTATAGTCAAATAAATGTCTTAATTTTAAAGCACTGCATATTGCAAAAAAGAGACATATTTTCATATCTTTTTTTCCCACAGTAGTGAATATTTGTGGTACCCAGACTCGTGAATAAGAGAGACTTTTTTTTTTTTTTTTCCCCAGGGCTGTATATTGTGCTGCCCTGGGAGTAAGGATGGATGGTGCAGTGAGGAAAGACAGGAATCTGGTGAAGAGTGATTTACAGCTTTATTCGGCACTTTTTTAGATAAAGGTAGGAAGAGGAAAGAGAAAGAGAACTGTCCAAGTTGCTACAGTGGTGATCAGAAGGACTGGAGAAGTTTTTCTTGTGTATAAGAGGCCATATAGAAGACAAACCTGATGTTGGTTGAGCTAGAAGGTAAATGGTAAAGATTGGAAACTGAACAAATACGAGCACTGTAATCTCAGTAGCTAAGAGATCCAAAGTTTTGTTGGGTTTAAAATGAAGGACTTGTATATGCACGGTGGGACAAGAAAGGGTGCTGATGTGGTCAGAAAACTGCATATGCCTAGCATGTAGAGTAAGCTTGAAAGGAGCAAGATGGCAGTAAGATCAAAGCTGCTACTTCCTGATTACTCCAAGTGTGAAATGATAGCTAGTGAAATGTTGGACTGGATGAATGGAAAGATGTGAATCATGGGCATGCACTTCAGTCAATCCTGCCTGTTATGAAGTTCATCTTCCCCTCCCTTCTTGAATAACAGAAGGAAGTTAAGAAGTAGAGATAGTGTTGAGAAATGTCTACTTGAAAGGAGGAAGCAGAGGAGGATGACTGTGCAATGAAACACTAAGCTGTGATTTTTAGGAAGTAAAAGGAGAACCACAAAAGCCAGTAAAGGTCAAAAGTTCTGCAAGAGGAATCGTCCATTTATATAAGTGCTGAAAGGTAAAGGAATCCAAATCCTGAAACACATCCAGAAAAGCTCTCTAGTGGCGACCATGGTGAGAGCCATCCCAGTGTGATGCACTGCACTGGAACCAGCAAAAGCCCAATGGCAGGACCACATTCCAGGCAAGGGCCTTGGTGTACTCAATGACTTGGCTGTGGGAGCGAGAAGATGGTGATGTGGGACAGGTAGTATGGTGACAGAACACAAGCACCTCAGGGAACGGGTGAATGAGATGGGGGCGGTGGGTGGGGATGGGGGGTGGATCAGTAGCATAAGAGTGCAAAAAGTATGTGTATCTGCCTAGCACACATGTAGCTTGACTGGTAGGTGGGGATGGGGAGAGTGTAGCTGTATTTTGGGCCAGGCAGCCTGGGAGGGATAGTATTGCATTCAGCCTTGATGAGGAAATGCATGTCCTGAGCCTGGGGTTGGGGGAGTGTGGTGTGAGTGTATAAGATGAAAGGTCAGAGCAGATCCACCTGTATTGCAGCTGATGTGGGTCTGAAGTGCCAGAAGTGAAGCAGGAAGAGTATGTTTGTTTGCAGGGTGGGCTGGAGGTGGGACTGCTGTGGAGGTAGCCTGCAGTTTAATCTTCTGTCAGTAGCTGTGTACAAGTAGTGTAAGTCACCAGCAGCATGTTCAGCATAGGCTGAAGGGACCTTTGGGGTTGTCCCCCCGCAGAGCTGGGTGCCCTCACACCCTGCTCTTGCACTGTGCAGCTCCTCTTCTGCTGGCAAAAGCGCTGCTGGGCCTTTGGTCAGTTTGCTTTCCTGCAGAAATGAATGTATTTGTGAGGTTTGTTAGCAATATGTGCTGTAGGTGTGTAACAGCAGTGTCCAGTGTGGTGGTTACAGCTTGTTAGCCCTGACATGGTTATGCTGGTGCAGCCAAACAGGCCTCCATTAGCTTAAGTGTGCGTGTCAGCTGTTCAGAAGTGCTTGATTGCCTGCAAAACCCGGGCTGTGTCATGAAGGAGGTGTGCTGGTTAAAGGTGGAGAGCAGTAGTCTATGGTCTTTGTAAATACGAGTTTAAAGCTAAATAAAAGCCTGATGCCTATCTTTTTTCTAACCTTATGTTGCCTGACAAAGATTGTAAATGACAAAGGCCATAAACCTTTATTCTGAGAGAAGCTGAAACTGTATTTCCAGTTGCAATTTAGCAGTGTTATCACTCTTACCCCTCCCTTTTTCTATGGAGGGGGCACATTCCTGGTTGACCAAGCTGGCTGCCCTCAGGAAAGCTGCTGATGCAGCAGCACACTGTGAGCATGGGTGTCCTTCTCCAAGAGCCCATTCCATCAGTCTCCTGCCCTCTTGTCACTCAGTGAACTCCTCCAAGGATGGACTATGAAGCAGGTCTATTGAAATAAATGTTTTCTATTGTGAAATAACTCTAGTCATGAATATGGTAAAGGAAATAACTGACTCATTTGCTGTGCCATGACTCATTTACTGCTCAGTACCTCATTGTGTAACTCTTAGAACACAAAATGTGCATTGCTGTGTTTATAAACTTGTATTTTGGAAAGGTTTTGTGATTGTCATTTTCAAACTTCACCCACTGTGAAGACCACTATGTGTTACTCACCCTGAAGTTACGTGGTTGCTTTAGGCTGGCTTAAATGCAGGCTGCTGTCAAAAGGACGCTGCAGTTCTCCTCCAGCTTACAGCTTGTGCCAGGGTTTGTGGAGCTGCATGGTGAACCAGAGAACTGGCCTGCTTATGAATTCAGATCTCACTGGGTGAGTTTTACCTGGTTTATTGGCCAAGAAAATGCTACTATTGATTCAAGGGAGAGAAGACTCCAAGAGGGGGTGGCGAGAAGGGCAGAGCTCCACTCTGTCAGTCACACTTAGACTAGCTTAAAGTGATCGTGAAGCCCTGACTGCCTGGGGAAAGTAGGTGGCTGCTGTGCTTGGGAATTCACCGGTGGCAAAAGGCAGGCAGGTTTGTTCCAGAGACAGCGGCACAGACCTTTCCTGAGCCCAGGCTGTGTGTTGGGTATGAGTGAGGTGCCTTCCACATCTCTTCATCCACAGTGTTTTTCTGTGTTACAAACCTTGACCAAGTGATGAGTACCCCTCTGACACTCCACCAGTGGTTAAAAGAAAGCCAGACAAATGTTTACATTAATTGTACAGGAAAGGGGAAGGAAATACCCATTTACTCCTGTTGTACCTGTTCACTTCTTTCTGCACAGCTGTTGCAAAAGGTGCTTTTTGCCTTCAAAGTTCCTATCTGTCTTCTTTTGAGACAGTGCTGTGCGACAGCATAGTTAGGTATAACACAGACTTCCAAGGCAGTCTTTCTGCTTAATATGCAGTTGTTTGGTGACCAAATAACATGTTCTATATTTATTTTCATTCATAGCTGTTGACTTCTGTTGCTAAAGTAAGTGTTTACAGCTTTTTATCTGCTTAGGCCTGCTGAGCCAATTTAGCTAAGAATGAGTTGGAGTCTCCTCTTTGCTTCTTAGTCTTTGATCTGTTGCCACTCAGCAGTCTCAGGGGAGGCTGCAGGGTCATGGTGGTATAACAGAGACTTTGGTTGTCTTGCATGGTCTGTATTACTGGTAATAATGCTTGAGAAGGAAATGATGGAACATGAGTTGGAGATCTTAAGCTGAGTTTGTAGGCGTGGCAGCATGTAGGGGGATAAAACCCTTATTGCTTCTAGACTGAGTACTTTCAATATGGACCTCACTGAGAGTCTAAAATAGCTTTGTGGGATTCCAGTATCGTTACTGCTTCCCCAAGCAGAAGAGCAATTGAGCAGAATGTTGGTGGTTTTGTATAACTTGCTTAGTGTGGAAGCTAAATGGTGGACTGCTGCTCCAGTAAGTGAGGCATATTTACTGAAATGATTCGTTCCCAGGACTCAAAGCCGATGTGTGATCTATTCCAGGTGGGCCTAACTAATGTGGATCTAAGCTTGCCCGTAACTGGTGGAGGGAAAAAGTGCTTTGGAATCCCTGTTGCACACTTCACAGTACAGATGAGTTAATTTTCAGGGCTGAAATGGCTTCCCTTTACCATAAAGAGAGATTTCATGAGGTTTTATGTGGGCTTGTCTGGGAGAGGATGCTTTGGCTTTCTCAACTGCTTGGACTAGGGGAGATTAAAGCTTATTGCTGGCTTGCTTTTAACAGTAGCCCACTTCAATGTGGAAGGATTGATCTGGGTTGCTTACTTCCTAGAGCCTTCCTACAGGTCTGCCTGGATGACTGTGGCTGTCAGACTAAGTAAGGCATGCATAAGTGAGAGACTGGGTCTGTAAGTTGGAGAGCTTAAGCAGAGTGCTTGACCTCTCGGCTGTCTCCTGCTAGAAGGGAGCCTGCATGACCTTCAACCCTAATTGAAATGTCTAGTTCCTTCCTAACCTCTGCAAGTGATGTTTATTGTACTTGTTTATCCAGGCTCCTAAACCAAATATTTCTTATTTGAGGAAGGTGAAGTTACTTTAGTCTGGTATCTTTCCTGCTCTGTTCCTGCACTTCTAAAAGCCTTAAAAGATTAGATTTCTGTCAAACCATGTTTTAGGCTGGTGGTGGGTGTTTAATGTGATACTTCTGTAAGATGACCATTACTTTTGCAAGCCAGGTTTGTTCAAGCAGTACCAGATTGAACCCTTGTCCACTTAGGAGAATGAAAATCAGTCAGGTATATCACAACTTCAGTTTTTATACCAATTAGTGTGGTTTCATGGCTGTCTTCCTTTTAACCCCTCTACCTCTACCCCTACTTCCTCTGCTATTTTGAAGACAAATGCAATCAGGGCAAACTGTCTCTTCAGAAACAGGGTGTTGAGCTGTACAGAGTGCTGTTGCTCATGTGAAGCTAACAAATTGGAAAGAGAAAATCCCCATGCAAGAGGTTCTTTAAACACAGTCAAATGAAACAAAATTATTTAATTTTGAGGCTCTTGTAAGTTATATTGAGTGTAAGAAATACTGTCCCAGGAAGGATGAAGGCTTACGGTACCTGAGTGGAGGAAGAGAGGAGCAGTGCTTGTAGGCTTCCTTTATCTTAATGAGATTCTTAAGTTTTTTCATCTGCTGTGGGTGGATGTGCGTACTTTAATTACGCTATTTGCACAAACCCAAGATTGTGACACAGATTCAGATTAGTCTAGAAAAAGTATTTTAAGTCACATTTTATTCATAATCGAAGATGTTTTGTCTTTAATATGGGGAAAACTTTTTTCCTCAGTAAAAAAGCATTATTTTACTGGAAATACACTTAAAAGAGGGTTAAGAATCTGGGATTTTTTTGCACTGCAGTTGAGTGAGCCTCCTCAAGCCTTCCAAACTTAAAATTTATGGGGATTGATGTTTGTTACTGGAACAGACAGCTCAGAGTGGATGCTCTCATCGCAACACGGAGGTTGAGTGAAAAACAGCCTACCACCAAACCCCAAAAGAACGTACCTAGTTCTTTGTGTACAGATTTGCTCACAAGTTCAGAATTTTGTAGAACTGGTTCAGGAATCCTGACTTGCACTTGCCATCCTTGCCAAAGCCCTCCAGAAACATTACGTAAATACCTTCACACCAGCTGGAGGTGAGAATGCTGCCGGTGGGTGCATGGCCAGAAGCTGCTGTGCGTCAGCTGCTTGCTGTAATTTCCTCTCTTCAGACCTTTATCTTGCACCTTCCTGAAAGACAGCTGACTGCTTTCCACCAAGGGGTAAAGTCCTATGGATTACTTTCCAGTCACTGTTGGGAGACTGTCCCCAGGGCGATTTCCATGGAGCAAAGAATGTGCCACCAGCTGTGGCTTTGCATACTTTTTATTGCTGCAGTAGGTGTGAAGTCATACAAGGCTATTTGAACTAGTAGAGAAGTCTAAGACAACTCCTGGATTTTAAATTTTGAAGACAGGAGGAAGTGGTCATACTGGGCTCAAATTACTACTACTGAAATTGTTTGTGTAGTTTTATCTAATTTGGTGCTATTTGAATTAAGTCAGTATGCTGTGCAGATGGCAGGTTTAGTTCATCTAGTAGTCTCTTTGAATGCATCTATCTTTAAAGATAAAATTGTGCACAAACTAGGAGCTGGGACTCATGAAATTACTCTTACCACACAATTGTGGCTAAATGCATCCCAGAAGAACTTGGAGCGTGTACAATGATTTGATAGGCTTCCATCAGGTTGAATCTGTTACATATTCAGGGTGCATGTACTGAATCTGTTTTAGCTCAGAATACTTGGGCAGAAACAACAGGCACAAAATTGACTAGCTGGAGTCTTTAAGAGGTGCCCTTTAATAGTATCTTCCCAAGAATAGGGAAGGAATGCACCAAGGAATAAGGCAAACAGATGTTTTGTGTATAATGATTGAAACCTTGGCTTTTGGGAGGTGTCAGAACATTGTTCACTCAAATCGTGTGTCTGAAACTTCCTTTTAGATAGGAGTGAGTATTCTTGACTTAGCCCATTGGAAATACTTAGTAAATCAAGAAATTAAAAACAGTGTCTCAGTTTGGGAAATACTGGCATCCTTGAAGGAAGGAAAATTCTATACCGAATGATAAATTATAGTTGAATATACAGGTCCATTCTGCTTCTCATGGAGATTCATGATGGTTTCAGTTCATTTCCTTCTCTCCCTCTCCCTGTCATGTAGTAGTGATAGGACAAAGGTAAACCTGAATCCCATGCTGTTTATTATGAAGAGACAGTTGAGATTTAAACAACGTATTTGTAATTAGAGTGCGACATTGACCTCATTAGGTACAATGATTGTGAGCCTTTCAAAACCCTTCAACTCCTAATTGCTAAAAACTCGAAGTACATTCCTGATGATTGCAAACTTTAAAATATCTTTGTGCATCCTGGTTATTCTGAATACAATTTAGCATGTCTTGATTAAGCCTGCTTTAATTTGATGAGAGAGTGAACAGAACACAGAAGGAGAAACCTCAGCTAAAAGTTGGAATAGCTTCACTCAACCTGGTCACTTAGAAGAAAGTATTTCCTCAGAAGATGGGATAAAATATGTGTGTGCTGTATCTTAGTCATCATTTGAAGTTTACACTTGAAATAAAATACCAAACTGGGAACTGTACCATAATTGGCAGGTTATTTTAGAGGAAAACATAGCAGGTGAAGGGAATCTAGCTTTTAACCAGTTCACTGAAAGTTACGAAATTCTTCAGCATGCCTGGAAAGGTAGAGTAACTTTTCTTCTGTTGACAGTGTTTGGAGTTGATACACATCTACACTGTTAGATTCATATTGGCCCACCTAGCATTCCATTTAAAGCAGGAACAAGGCCTGTAGGAAAACCTCCATTAACCGTGTGTGCTGCTGATGGCTCTGCTGAGCTCTTGCAAATGCTCTTGCATTTCACATTAGCACTTAGCAGGGAGATAGCCTATTTTTGGCACTTTAATTACATTTATCATGCTGTTTGCACAGACTAATTTTGAAGGCTCATACAAAATAGGTGTAAGGGAGGGGAAAAATTATCTCAGAATATATTGAAATGCTTATGTCTTTTGGAGACTTTCTTTCATTGTAAACACAGAAACTACTTGCCAGCTTTCATTTTCTGCCAGCGGTGACAGGTTTTCCATACATACACAGCTGTTTATTGTGTGAACAGCTGACAAAAGCTTAGGCTTTCAGGGGTAAGGTGAGCTGGCCTCTGGGTAGAACAGAGATGTTCAGTAAGAGGGAAAAGGCTTTTTTCTCCAAAAGCACAAGTGTAAAGGCAGCTGGCAGCATGAGTGCAAATCTGAAACATATCTGGAAATTTAATTCCCCCAGTTGTGGTATTACTGAAGGGCAAGGATTTACTTTTATCATATTGTCTTTAAGGATGTCAATATTTAGCAAATAAGACTGTATGCTGCTTTTTGGATTGTAAAAAATGCTGTAATGTACAGAGAATAATTTTATTAAAATAGAGGGAAGGAAGTGCTTGCACAAGTGGTGTGATTTGTCTCGTGGTGAGGAATGGGGGGGGTCACTGGGGTTAAACTAGATTAAATAAATAAACCCTGTAGGTCTTGGAGCTCTTGAGTTTTCCTGAATTCAGCATTATGTGGGAGTGTTATGGAAATACTCATTCAAAATAAGCAATCGCTGATGTTTGTAAATCTGTGTCTTGATGTGCTTGCTTTTGTAATGCTCCTCCCACAGCATAGTATTCTTATTTTGCATGTGTTATTACTTAGATAACCTTAAGGGAATGCACTTATCTCATTGTTTTCTTTGTATCTCAGCCATTACCACAAACCCTTGATCTAGCTCTGTGATTGTCTTAACTTGAGTTGTTTGTTCGTTCTACCGTTTAACCCTGTTAACTCGGCAGCAATGCTCGGAGAGAACTTTCTTAAGGAAAAATGTATGTTCCTCTTTGAAAGGTAGCTGCTGCTATCATGTGTGACTGGATTGGGGGAGGGCTGTGCTGGCAGAAGTCAAATCAAGTTCTTCAGGCACAAAGAAGTGGAACTTCTTTCAACTTAAGTGCAACAGCATGATAACAAAAAAAAACCAGTCCAATTGCACTGTACAGGCTAAGCGATGTATAGAAAGTGAACTCTTCCACAAATGTAGCACAATTCAGCTTGCTCATTGGCAGAGAGTAAATTGGTTTGCCTTGAAGAGCAAAACAAAAAAAAGATTTTATTACAACCTTCGTAATTGGCAAACAGATGTTTTGTACTTTGGTTTATAAACTGTTAGGAATCTAGCAGTGTAAATCCAACAACAGAAGCTACTTTATCTGAAGAGCATTTCTTTTTCTTACAGGGCAGAGTTCGTAATTGAAAACTATGCAGTTAGAACACTTCAGTGACTTATATACAGGGTTATCAAAACACAATGTGCTCAACACTAAATGATACAGTGAATTATACTATTCATAGAATCATAGAATGGTTTGGATTGGAAGGGACCTCAAAGATCATCTAGTTCCAGCTCCCCTGCCATGGCAGGGACACCTCCCGCTAGATCAGGTTGCTCAAAGCCCCATCCAGCCTGGCCTTGAACACTTCCAGGGATGGAGCATCCACAGCTTCCTTGGGCAGCCTGTTTCAGTGTCTCACTGCCCTCAGGGTAAAGAACTTCTTCCTTATATCTAGTCTAAACCTACCCTCTCTCAGGTTCCACCCATTACCCCTCATCCTATCGTTACAGTCCCTCGTGAACAGTCCCTCCCTAGCTTTCTTGTAGGCCCCTTCAGGTACTGGAAGGCTGCTATGAGGTCTCCCCAGAGCCTTCTCTTTTCCAGGCTGAACAAGCCTAAGTGTTCTTCTGTATTACAGATAAAGCTGAGCTGACTCTGACATAGAAAGATCACGGATAGTGATCACTCTGCCCACCAAGCCAAAATGACCTGTCTCCATTGTAGACTTGATGTTTGCTTTTTTTGTTCTTTAATCTTGTTTGTGGCATGCTCTCTGCAAGCTATTGAAGACACCTTTTGGATTGTAGGGAGCAGCATTACTGGAGCTCAAGAAGTCATTTTATGTTCCCTTTGGCTACATACTGGTATCAACGTGTTCCCTTTCCTACTCTTCTGGCCCACTCTCCACATTTTTTGTTTTGTACTGTGTTCTTCATCTGTTGCAAATGAATAGTGGGATGAGTATCTTTTCTGTGACCCTCATTGCTATAGTTTTTTCTTATGTCATTTGAAAGCTTGGTTGGGTTCTTTTGTAGTTTGATACTTTGATCAGTTCTTTTTACTATATTTATTATGAGTCATTTTTTTTAAAACTCTGTATAAAAAGTCTTAAGCATTTTTCAAGGGGTATCTGCAGTTCTTGAAACATGGTTCACCTTGTAAAGAACTGTCTCCTATAAGGCTCATTAAAAGTTGTAGTTTACTTTTCTTTGCTGCTTTAGAACTTTATTGCCTCTGTAGAAAGATGGGTCTTATGACATGTGTCTGCATAGTATGTTGGATGTTCCTGGTAGTAGCATAGCTTTGGCTACATCTGCAGTTGAAGAAAACATACATGTATTCTTGCAGTGTTGATGGGCCTTAAGTTCAGTTTGCATGAATTACATGCCCCGTGAGGCATATACAGCTAATATGGAACGTACTGAAAGCTGACTAAGTGACTACAGAACTTAAACCTAATTTTCACCAAACCCAGAAATGTTGAAGTCAGTTTTGTAGAGTACTTTACACTTGTCCACAGACTTTGTTTATAGCTCAACAGTAGCTATGTAGCTAATCACTTGGTGCGTGTTTGTATTTGTTGGCACTAAAATGTCTTAAACCCCCAACAAACAAGAACAAAAACCCCACAAAAAAACAAAACCAAGTTCTCTCTGGTTTCTTTCAAGAAATAGCTATTCTGTGAAGAGTGAGCTTTAACAAGAGATTCGTAAGCAAAAACAGCACTGCCCCTTTTCTTTTCAGCTTTTAAAATCTTTTGGCAGGCTTCAGCCACTTTTGATTGTGTGTTTGCTGGCAGCTGAATGTAAGGTTTAGAATTTTTGGACTGTTATCAATATAGCTTAGGTCTATTGTTGCCTTGGGTTGTGGGGTTTTTTTGGTTGTCTGTTGGATTTTGTTTGTGGTGGTGTATTGTTTTGTTGGGTTTGTTTTTTTTTTTTTAGTGACCAGCTGAGAATTGAAACACTAACTCTGCCAAAAGTCCAGACTGATCCAGGGAGAAAACTAGTTCTGTTTCTGGGATTTTGACCTTTCAGTCAAGACTGAATAGTATTGATAGGTATGCTCATTGAACTGATAGAGCAATACATGCAGCTGCTTTAGGAATCAACTGTTTTATTTGACTTCTTCCTGAGATTTCTGTCTAGTTTAAAGCCATGTCTTAGAAGATTGGTGAGGAAGCCATTTTCATAGTTAAGTTTTTCCTTACGTTCAGGAGGAACCTCCTGTGTTTTACTTTGTCCTGTCACAGGGCACCACTAGCAAGAGCCTGGCTCAGTTTTCTTTATGCTGTCCCTTCAGATATTTGTACAAATTGATGAGGTCTCCCAGAGCCTTCTCCAGGCTGAACAGTCCAAGCTCTTTCAGCCTTTTCTCCTATGTGAAGTGCTTCAGTCCCTGCATTGCCTTTGTGGCCCTTTGCTGGACTTGCTCTGGTATGTCCATGTCTGTCTTGTTCTGTGGAGCCCAATGCTGGAGAAGGATTCCACGTGTGGCCTCTGCAGTGCTGAGCAGAGGCAAAGGATCACCACCCTCGACCTGCTGGCTGCACTCCTCCTGCAGCCCAGGATGCCACTAGCCACCTTTGCTGCACTTTGTTGAACTTGGTGTCCACAAAAAAAAAAACCCAGGTTCTTTTATGCAAAGCTGGTTTCCATTTGGTTGGCCCACAGCACAATAATACAAATACCTGGCCACATAAACAAAACTGCTTTTATAGATGTTGATGGAAGAGAATGTTACATTTTCTGTGCAGCAGTACTGATAAAACTTGCATTACCACGGAGCTGAACATCAGTGTCCAGAGGTGTGCATAGCAGGTAATGTGTCAGGACTTGATTTATTTGTGGGCACAAGAGGCTTAATGCAAGGAAGTTCTGACTAGGACAGGTGATTGAGGATCTGAGCCTGCTGCAGCTGCCTTTCTGTTGGCACATTAGGGATTGGGTCTCCTTCAGTAAGCTCAGTGTTACTGTGCAGGTGCAGTTTAGCTTGTAGCAAATGACTGCTAGGACTGAGAAATCTGCTCAGTCCCAGTGTACATTTAGGAAACATTTTGGATCTTTATTTCAAGTACAGTATGCATCACTTTGATTACTGGGTGGAGTGTGGGGTGTGTGTATTTAAAAAAACCCCAAACATTTTCAATCCCTTTATTCTTTAAGTGTACTCAGCTTTTGCTTGGGAGGAGGGATAACTGTTGGAGCAGGAAGAAAAGCTATGTAGAAGAGCTAGCCATGTTCTTAGTCCAGAGTGTAGATTATATGGTGATAGCTCTAAATAGTGGTCATCTGTTGAAGGTTTAAAAAAATTCCAGCTCTATTTGGAAGTGCAAGCCCCACTTGCTTTCTTCAAACTAATTCCTGATGGAGTGGGGCTTGGTGGAAATTTGTTTTCTTGCAGTCTGGAAGTTCAGAGTAGTTAGTGGTGTGATTCTGGCTGAAAGTGGAATGCAGATGATTTAAAAGTATCATTTCAAGCTTGTTAATGAGCACTTGCACTGGTTTCTGAGATTGGGATATTATTTGTTGTACAGATATTTTTCCTAATATAAATGAAGAGTTTAAGCATTTTGAAACTTCTAATTATTATTCAGTTAACAATCAAAAGAGATCACTAACCTTATCTGGTTTCAGACTACCCATAATCCAAAAAAGCAGTGAAATAAACCCACTTGCTTAAAAATCAGTCACAACTCCTCACTTGCCCTACCTGTGTAATTGGAACAGTTTCATTCTTGACTCTAAGAGGGAATTGGTGCTGCTTTTATTTGGGAGGAGCTACACAATTACTTAATGAATTGTGTATTTTTTTCTCTGTTAACGTACTGTATGCTAACTAGTGTTAGTTTAGTGTAATTTGCTTGAATTTCTGTTTAATAGAATTTGGTTGCAGGTGACCAGCTGCTGCTTTGGTTCTCACAGTCAGGTCTCTTGGAACATGAGGGTACTAATGGAAGGTTTACCTTGTTTGACCCTTTTTCCCCACTTTTCCAATTCCCCCGGGTCGTCTTGAATAGAGCAAAGTATGCGTAAGGAGGAATTGAGGCTATCTCTCGAGGAAATTTTGGTTATTTTATCTTCTGTTCTGCATACAATAGAAACCTGCTGCAATTTTTAATAAGTGCTTTTAATAGGAAGTCATCAGAATGCTACAGTATTTTAACCTTCTAGCTTTATTACTAGCCTCAGCTGAAATAGAAACTGGTGTAGGTGGCTATCTGTCAGGATCCATTCCTTGCTCTTTTCTTTCTGTCTCCTTTCCACCAAAAAATGCCAAGATAGCTCCTTCTGACTCTAAGAATGTAAATAAATCTTACGATGAATCTCCTACAACTAGATGATACTTCAAAACAAAAATTATAGTTGCATAATACATCTTAGTGGTTTCTTTCTGGTCAAATGGTAAAGAGTGTTTTAATGTACAGCAGAGAATGCTGTGAAAGTGAAGTAGTTTTCAAGACAATGATTATTTGTCCTTAGTAACCATATGTTTTATAGGCTGTTTATCACAGAGAAAGTGGCAAGGAAAACAACTGCAAAATTACATTTGAGAAGTGAAATTGTTTAACATTCTTTTAACAGCCAATCTCTTCCCAAAAGTGGTCTAAGAGGCTCTCAGTTTCCACAGTCTGACTTTTTTTGTGTACAGTAAGACTAAGAAAATAAGCATTTTCATGCAAGTGAAGGGGTAACTAAATAGCAAGTGTGTGCTGATGACTTTTCCCTTTCCTAAAGAAAAGTTGGGTTTTCTGCTTGCAGTTCAAATCAGGAGCTAGTTTTCAAGTGGAGTGGTAGACAACTGATCCATGCTCTACTCTGCTTTCCCTTCCATGCTGTGAGAGAAGTCACTTGTGTTTGCAGAAGATAAGTAGTGCAGGAGGGATTAAAAAGAAAATAAGGATTACCACATTTTTAAATAGCTTTATTTCCTAAAGCATACATATGGGGTCTGCTATTGTTTTTATTGTCAGTATAATAAACAGCTTTGAATTCTCTTTGTTTTTTGACTGCAGTGGAGAAATACGGGTAGGCTGTGGTTTAGATAAAAGGCTGGTGTATGGATGGAAGACTGAAAAGATGATAAAATAGATGTAGATACAGATACCACCTTGCGGTCAAAGCTTTAGCCCGAGGAAAGTTTGAAGTGCAGTAATGATACAGTTTTATAGATGTTTGCAGGTAATGCCTTCCAAATAAAACAAAAAAGAAGCAAGAAAATGTTCTGCAAACAACTGTCTTTGACTTAACTCCAGTTTATGTGCTTGACCTTGTCTCAGTAGAATTCTAATATGTTGTTTCCGTTGCAGATTCTCATATTCTAAAATGGTCTTCCTTTGGGGGGAATTGAGGCAAAATTTCCTACTCCTCCCTTCCCCCCCCTCCCCCCCAATCCCCAATGAAGATCTTCATATGTCTTTGGGCACTTGGTGGAAAACCTCAAGCAGTTGTAGCCATTACCTCTGGATGTGTAAGGATGAAGTCATAGACACAACCTAATTGTCAAAAACTCATTTCTTGTTGGGTATATTCATTTAGCTGGACCTAAGCTGACTTGGAATCTGTAAAGCTGTAGCCTTCTACATACTCTTGAGGACATCTTGCAGCAGGTGGAGATAAACATTCAGGAAAAGGTCATGGTAGAGATTATATGGCTGACGCAGTGTTTGCTTGGAATACATTGCAGAAATACTACTGTTGCTTTTAAGAGGATGTTAAAAAAAATTAAGTTATAGAAAGACACGGAGTTGACTTTAAATGTAATACAGAAGATTTCATGGTAATTAAAGGTAAGTTCATATATTGTGTAATGGATCACTGAAGATGTGTGACTAGGTAAAAATTTAAAATGTTTAGGATCATGCCAGACTGAGGAAAGTATCTCAAGTACAGCCAGAGGACTCATAATTATTACATTAGTGACAAGTGATCTTTGCTTATTCACGTTCCCTCTAAGCCGTGAACATGTTTAGCAAAGTATTCATTTCACCTACCCCATCTCCACAAAAATTTTGCTTTGCAACTCGTTTAAAATTATTTTAATCCAGTCATTGAAATTGGTAAGAAACTGTCTGAGTACAAGGGAGCTAGACTAAGTTAGGTTCTTCCAAGTAAGACTGACTTAGGGAGAATTCAGTTTTACAGTTCCACAGTGAAGTGACATAGTAGTGGAATTTAGAGACTGAAGAGCATGTTAATGGGTGTGAATTTAAATACCTAACCAAACAAGGCAAATGGGTGATTTCAGTCCAAAAGGCAAAATTATTTGGGTCTAGGCAACTTGGTTTGGCAAGGCTGTTGGTGCAAATATGTGGGTAGACTTTTTGTTTTGGTTTGGGTTTCATAGTTTTTTCCTGACAGGGAAATTGCCAACTAATAAAACTCATCTTGGCTCCTTCTGTTTGGGTCCTCTGCCTCCTACAGTTCACTGTCACTGCAAAGCAGTATGACTGATGTATTTTTGATCTTCTTTAGAAGTTCTGCATGCTTTGTGCAGTTTTCTGATCTGTTTTGTCAAGATGACAGTGGTGGAAGAGTTATCAGCAGAGGATGTAAGAGGCAAACCAGAGTCTGTTGGCTCTGGCTGTTTGTGCTTCAGATCCTCTTCTCAGTAATTAAGAGTGGCAGGTTGGGCTAACCTCTCTTTCCTAAAATTTTTGGAACACAGAACAGAGCTCTGTGAGATTCAGGCTTTGCTGAGCAGACATACTTCTGTTCTGCTGGAACAGAGACCCTGTCTTTTCTTCGGTATCTTTATGTTAAGAAGCTATTATTTTGTCCAGAGATTAGAGGCAACTAGGATGAAGCTGTATTTCCTTCCCAGTTCTTTAATTCTGTTCAGGGCCAGTGAAGCAACGTAAGTGGCTCACAGATACATCAGTAGATTCTGCCTAGCCCATTTCATTTGACAGAGAGGGAAGTGACACTCGTGTTCTGGCCAGCACCATCCTGGAGGGAGAAAATAATGTAATTTAGGGAAGTATTTTCTAGCTCAGAAGTAGATGTTACTGCAACTAGATCTGTAGCAGCAGTTAGTTAAATACTTTGATTTCAGCCAAAGTATTTCATGTCTTCACCTTCTACAAAAATTACTACAGTTGTCCCTTCCATTGAAAGCCAGCTTCCTTGGAACATGAGGCACAGAGTGAATTCTCAGTAGGAGTTTTGGCATAGCTTTGGCTTAATGTTATAATTTATGCCCTTGCATGATGACTAAGTATGGTATCAGGTTTTCAGATAAAATCTGAGGTAACCACCACCACTAATTAAAAGACTTGAAAGGCTGCTCTGTGTAAAGATGATTTTAAAAACTTGCATTCCCTAAAATAACAGCAATGAAATAAAAAGGTTTGAAGTGGAGAATTTTGAGTATGACTTAGTCCTTGAGTAATATGGTAGTTTAGGAGCAATGAGAAGGAAATTCCATGTAAATGTTGTTTGTATTCCATGGTTGCTACATTCTTCGTATTAAAATTTAGGAGATTTTTTCCCAACAAAGTTGGCCATCCTGGGAGAACAGGTACTCCATGGGGACCATTTTTTTTCCGTAAAGATCTTTGGAGACAATGTGTTACACAGGGTTGGGTTGGTTTCTACATTTCAGTTTTGCAAAGCCAGTTTCTGTCGTGTTGTCTGTTGGGAAGATTCCAGGAGGCTACTAACGGGTTAGGTGGCTGCTAATCTGCTTTGACCTTCACCCTCATCTTCTCAGAGAGAATGCCCCTTTACAAGGGCAGTCTGGAGCAAACTCGGAGACCTCAGTACTGTTGTCATTAGCTAGGACAGTCCTTCCTGCTTTTTGCATCCTACCCTTAACTTGGGGACAAAAATCTTGTAATGCAACACAATACAAATGACACGCCCCCCCCCCCCCCCCCCCCGATTCTGTAAATAGAATTAGAGCCTGGAGGCTTTGTTACCAACTGTGAACATTACTGCTGCAGGCAGTGTTGTTGCTGTGATGTTTAAACATCCCACAAATTTGGCATTTTACTAGTCTTTTTTTTTTTCCCCTGAAATGGTAGCTTTTCTTGGGTAGTAAATATGATTAGCCACTCGTTGGGGTATCTTTGAGTCACTAATGCCTGTTTAATTTTGACCTACAGCAGTTATACTGCAATGTTTCAGTGCACTTGGCAATCCTGTTTGCTCATTTTATTTTGTGTTGTCTCAGCCATACTACAGTTTTAACAACTGGCTTTTCTGTGTTGGTGCAAGGCAGAAACATTTCAAATTTTTTCTGATCCATTAAAATGTCAGTAAGAAGGGGTGATGCCTCAGAAGGGTCTGTTTTGAACAGGTAATAGGCTTTCAGCTTATGAGCTCTGTTTATTCTAAGAATCTGAAGTTCCTACTTTGTATGATGACTTCTCTTGTCCGATACACAATTGTAGGAAGATACCATAGTAAACTCCAGTGTGTTGCATAAACAGTGTTCATGCCTCTTCTTGTAGGGGCTTGACATTTCAAGAAAAAAAGACGTTTAACCCTTGCTAAAGGTTTGAAGAACTGTTCTGAAAGAGAGTAACTAGCAATATGTGCTCTGAACCACGTCATAGTGAAACAGAGTTTGGAACTTGGTGTCTTTTACTCGAAATGGCAAAATGTAGTTTTGTGTACTCAGGGTGCTTGTGAAAGTTTCATACTGCTTCATGACTGTTTATGCTGTGGTGGCTTGTTAGCTAAAGTAGTGGTGAGAATAAAAAAAGTTCAGGGACTGCTGTTTTCATGTCATGCCTTAACTGACACACCCAGAACTGGGTTTTTAACAAATTGAAAATGCTAAAGGGAGAGAATAAATGTTACTGGTGTGTCTGTTTTATTTACTGTCTTTCGTGTGGAAGCTGTTGCACTTTTGGTTTAGCCAGTTTTACTTTGAAATTTACATTTTAAACTAGAAAAACCTATTAAAATAATTTCTAAGATGGGTTAAATATTTGCAAGTACACTTCAGCATGTGCTGTGGGCCAGCGGGGGAACACAATGCATACTTAAGTATGACTTAGGCTGTGGTTTCACGTATACTTCTTGCAATGTCAGTAAGAGCTGGAGTCACTCTCAGCTGTTTCTTTCTGTCTTTGCCCTCCTAAAGGAGGTGCCAGCAGAAGTGGGGTTTTTATTTTGTGTGTGGCCTGGTGTGGTGATGCGCATCAGGGAATTTAGCCAGTGAAAGATGTTTTTTTTGTTTGTTTTCCCTTCTAGCTGGGTTCATTCCTTGATTCAGTTCAGGATGTAAAATCGCGAAGAGGAGTTCTGGTGAAACTTGAGAGAACAGAGTAGGGGGCAAAAATGAGTGTCAGTGTCTAGTGCAGTCTTCTGCAGCTTCTGCTGCTTCTCTAATACAGATGAGGTCATGCCTGTAGTTATGTTAGCCTAAGATGCTATGGATTTCCCAATCCTAATCATAAGCCATTAATGGAATACTTTGTTACCTTCTTTATTCTAATCTGTGCTTGTGCTAAGGCAGCAAATCTTTGCCCAAGGAGGAGCAGGGAGTCCCCTCTGTATCTGGTTTATCTAATTTCTCCTAGCCGGCTCTTAAATTACATTAGGCATAGCTGCTGAAGAAATTTTTCCAAAACCGAGATGGAAAGAGAAAACAATAACCATCCTCTGCCACCCAAAACTAAGAGGAAGAATTAAAATACCTGACCGCGAAGTGTCCCTTTCCCCCATGTGGCTCTTTCAAGGATTGGTTTATCTGATGTAGGTCTGCATGTAAAGAAGATCATGTAATAGCCTGAGTGGGCAAGCTTTATCCTACTCCTGTCTTTGCTGGTTGGAGGAAAAAAAAAGACTGTATGCTGCCCTGCTTCCTGAAATACATCCAGGTTGTCTGAGAAAATGGAAGGAGATTGTTCCCTCTGCAATGTCGGTCATTCCTTAGGTCTTTGCTGTATTGTTTATGAAATAGCCTGATGCTCAAAGCTTCATTGATACACCACAATGCAAGGTAGTAACAGCTGCTTCAAATTGCACAGTGTCTGCAACTATTCATTGCAGTACAAACTCTAAAGGCAGGTAAGGGACAAGTTAAGGTCATTTGAATCTCCCTTTTTTTGGATTCTTATGAATGAAATTTTGGTTTGTAGAGATGATCAAGAACAAGATATTTTGGAAGTGCGGAGCTCATGGGAGAAAACAGTGTCTTACTCTGCATAAATGGAATGTAAGAGTTCAGTTCACAAGTTCTTAAATAGAACTCAAAGAGCTGTCAACTTTAAAAAGGGTGCAATTTATACTTAACTGCAATAAAAATAAAGATGTTTATTGGTTATTAGCCACCTTAGCTTTTCTCTTGAAATGGAGATTTTAACTGTATGATCTTTATGCTGAATTGTGCTTCTGCTTCCCTTTACTTCTGTGTTGTTCATGAGTTAGAGAAGCTTTTCCTCTATGATTTTCTCTTTTGTACTATTAAGGCTTAGAAGCTTTTTATAATCATATTTATCCACCTTACAAGGAAACAATGATTTGTTTAGAGTTTATTTAAGCCATCATTTTTGGTTGATTTGGTAGATATCTGTAGATGGCTGAAGGATTTCTTCAGAGCTTTTGTACACTGCTACTCCAGTACTTCCCTGTCACCTCTTATCCACCTATACTATAATGCATGGTGTTCGTTTTGTCCTGTTTGTGTAAACACACACTACCAGTCAGTCCTTGTTCTGAAAAGTTTATTCTTAAGTTATGATGCAGAAGGGTGTAGCAAAAAAAAAAGGGAAGGGGAAGAGTGAATGAGGACAAAGATGTGAATGTGTGGTTTCACTGGCTAAGTAGGTACATAATTACACAGTATTGCATAATCATCAACTGAAGTGTTCACAAATCATGATTAACTTTGAAATCAAAAGGCTAAAAGTGCTAGGAGATAATTTTGAAATTCTGCTCTAGGTGTTTGCAGTTTTCAAACTGTCCTCTGCAGCTAAAAAGAGCTTAAAACCAATCCAAAGGCTAAAAAGCAGACACAAGTAAAACTTTACTGTTTTAAATGAGAAGCCTAATGGCAAGTAGAAAGCTCTGAGAAATCTAGGAATGGGATTGTTCTAGGAAGACTTTTGAAGATAGCAGCAGCTGCCTGTGCTAGTATTGAGGTGTTCAGCTTTTTCAAACTGTAAGTTAGTAAAGAAACACAAACCTGGTGATACAGTAAACAGTACATGATGTGGTTGGCTTCTGTGCCTATGACCTTCCTTTCTTTTGAGGACTACTGAGATAATTGTGATAGTGATATGGTAAAAACCACCCAAAGGACATCATTCTCAATGGGATCGCTACCTGGAATTGTCCTGAGGAAGTGTTATAAACATGGTGGAAAGTTAGATCTAAATTTAAAATGTCTGTCCACTTCTACATCTGAATGTAATTGTTAATTTCAATTTTGTAACACTTGGTCATGTCTAAAAAGGTGTTCTAAATGTTTCTCAACTTGCGTTCTATCAACAAAGGTGATTTAGGGCCATTACTGAAATAGAAAAAATGGGGAGGCTCATGGGGAGCTGTTTGTAGTAGTTCACCAAGTGCCACATATAAAAACCTAAAACTAGGAAGGTAGAAGCTCAATATCTGAAATCCCTTTAACACTGCTGTCAGTTACCCAGTGGAACATTTTAGTCAGTTTGTGGAATTGGCATTGTTAGTATTATTTCAGGAAGATTAATGTTTTTATAATCTGAATTGTATACTGCAATGATAAAGATACAGCAAGAGATCCTTTCCAACTCATTTATATATTACGTGCAAAAGAAATACAGAGCTTGCATGTTTAAAGCAGAGACCAAATCTGTAAACGTCAAGAAAACTAAAAGTTATGGCCCCCACAGTGAGTATTAAGTCGTTCCCTAGTGCACTTGAGTTTTTTGTGTTGCTGTATATGCTGATAAAATCTCGCCGTAAAATATGTATGTTGTGGTGGTTATAGTAGCTATGGGGAACTTTTATTCAAGTAAGTGCCCTGGTGATTTGAAGGCATTGAACTGATTCATTCCACGCATTGAGATACTGCTGTCAGTTATGCATTCAGATAAAATGCTTTAATTTGTTGTAATTATCTCTTCAATTTGTCCAGCTTGCCACCACAATGCAATCTGTGCAAGATTTATAAAACTTAATGTGAAAGGAGTTGTAGAAATTTTAGGTATTTATTAATATTTGAAACCCTTTATGCTGTCAGTTAAAATTGTATATGCCACATGTTGCAGTCTTATAACATTGTAAAGTTTAAGCTCTGGAGAGTCTTGACAGCTGGAGCTTCCGTACTTCCTAATAGTGGTGGTTACAGAAGACTGGAAAAGGGCTTTCCTTGAAATCCTGCTTTAGATTGCATAGATGGCATAGAGGGAGTGTGAGGGAAGAGGCATCCTTTTTCTCCCACCCTACCTACTGTCTGGTTTGAGGTGCTTGTTGAATGCTTTGTATGTGAAAGCCTTGCACAGTAAGTGTGCAGTCACTGAAAAGAAAAATTGGTTCTGTTTTAGCCAAACCAGCACACCTACTCATTCAATTTAGGAGCACAGGTTGATACTATGATCTCTTTCAAATTAAAATATAGTGTGAAGAAATAATGGTTCAGAAGTCAAAGCTCTTGTTTTGCTTTAACTGTCCCTGAACAATGTCCTATTCTTAGGAATGCTAGATGACTTACCTTGGTTTTGGGTTTTTTTAACCGCGAACTTTAAAAATGAGAACTGTTTTGTTTTGGTTGTTTTTTTTTTTTCCTGATAAACATGAACATCCATTTTAGGAAATCTAGTTTATTATTTTAAAAAAGGTAACTGTAAACTTAGGAGTCCTTGGCAACACTGCATTTGCCTCTCTTCAGGTAGTATGTAGATGTGTGTTTTGTTTTGGTTTCTTTTCTTTGGGATTGGGTCATCTGACATGGTTACAGCAATATGATTACTTGTGTTGTAAATGGTAGTGGGAATCTGTAAAAAGTTGATCAAAAATAAACTTCTGTGAATTTTTTTTTGCTTTGTAAAGAATGTTCTGTGACAGTGTTGCACATTGCCAGCAATCTACTTGCTAGCTGAATTTAAAATTCTCTCTAATGTTACTTTGACAGTGTTTAGTATCTGTAATACTATGGTACTGAGGTAATGCTGACAGTCAAAATCAAAGGATTTCATACAAATATTTCTTAGGGAGATCACTGTTTTAAAATGAGTGCCCCTTGCTGTGTGAGGCACTGTGTACTGGGTAGATGTTCACTGAGAAGGGCAAAACATCTGCATGTGCTAGAAAGTATTTTTGTGTGGCACGTGCCCAGAAAACTAGAGCTAAACTTCGAGTAGAATAGGGATCTGTGATGAGAGAAGGTTACAAAATGGGAGACTGAGTATGCTTTATCTGAGAATTTGTTGCATGCTGGGAACGCATTGGTGACACTTGCACTTGACAGTGTTAAACTGGTTTGAGCTCTTGTGTTTAACTTCACTCTTAAAAACATATTTTTCAAAAAGTTCAGGGATAGTGAAGCTTTCTTCGCCTGTTGTTGTTATTCATGGTGTTAGTTGCAAAACAACTGGTGTGTGTTTGGGGGGGGCAGACATGACAGTTTGAGCAGTGATAGTCCGTGGCTCTAATGGAGCTACATTCTGGCTGCAGAAGTCTAAAAACAGGTCATTGTCTTCACAGAGTCTCAAAACCATGCATGGGGGATCGTGGGAAGAAATTTACTACACTGCACTGCCTTCACAGCTTTAGAATAGGAACCACGTGATGTCACTAGTAGTAGGGCTGTGTGAATGAGACATGGAAACTAAGGTTACGTGACCTTCAGATAGCTTCCTTCATTTTCTTCAGATTTGTAGTGGTTACTGGAAATGATTTGCATAGCAGATGTGGCAGGCTGTCAGGACAGCTATACTTTGCCTCCTCCCCACCTCTGTTTTTACATCTACTTGTTTTGAGTCCTCTCTTGACTGGGACATCCAGCAGAGTGTGACAAGGGCCACATCTTCCCTGGTGGCCTTGAGCCCCAAACCGAAACCAGGCCCGGTGTGGCACCGGTGGCACCTTGCTGGTTTCTCTGCTTGTACGGATCCATGTGTGTGACCGGTAGCACTGCCAGGATTCATGTATGAGATGAAAATCAGAGCTGCTGTAAATACGGTCTCTGTGTCTGAGTGCCAACACAGGGACTCGGGTAGAACCAGAGGAAACGAAGGCGATTTTCTGGCTGTAACTGCCCAGTCTGCATCCATGCTGTGATGCTTGGGACCCGGAGTTCCTTTTCCCACATGCAGTTTTGAGTAGAGGTGACAGTAAGTCCCTGGTCGCTGCAGCGTGTGTTCTGGAGAGAAGCACCCGGTGTGGGGGTGTTGGGGTGTGCGGGTGAGTAAGGGGTTAAAGGTGGAAGGGGCCGAGGCGTTATGCAAGCGGTGGAGTGAAAAGGAAGTGCATTACAAAACGCTGAGCTCAGGAGTCTGGCTCCCGGCCAAGCCGTTGCTTTCTTCACTACAGCTGAGGGCTTTCTAAGCTTCCCACCAGTGGGTTCGTCTGCTCTGTTGAGGAATGCCGCCGCCGCCGCCAGCTGACGTCAGGGCGGGCGGTTCAGCCCAGGGCCAGGCGGGGGAGGGGAGGCGGCCGCTTCAGCCCGCCTCTGCCTCCAGCGCCCTCCGCTGCTCCCGCCGCGCCCGCCTCGCCCCGCGCCCTCCCTGCCGCTTCCATCCCTTCCTCCCGCTCCGTCCGGCCACGGTATAAGGTATGAAGGCGAAAGTACCGTTTAACTAAAAAAAAAAAAAAAAAAAAAAAAAAAAGGGTGTCTCCCCAGTGGTGCAAGTTCTGCTTTTGTATTTCGTTTCCAGTGTTGCAGATCAGCTCGTGAAGAGGGCGTGAAAAATCACCGTCAGGTGTCAAGCTTTCAGGGCTGGAGGATTTCGGGAGGCGGTGTGATGCATCTTCCACCGCTGGAGCTCCTTCCCTTGCCTGTCCCACACCACAGTGCCATCACAGACACACCCCCCCCGCTTTTTTTTTTTTCTCAAATTAGGGGAAATCTTATGTAGAAAAGTATTTTGAGGGTGGCAAAGTGTTATGTTTTCAGTTAAAAATGAGGAAAATTAGCGTGGTTTTGGATTTGATTTCCTTCTGAGTGACATTCCCTTCAGATTCAGTGTGGATCCATGGTTCTGGATTATTGTGAAACAAACAAAAAAAAATGATTGTATCTGGAAAATATGCAGGCTGTGGAAGAGTGACAGAAAGCGTATTTCAGTATCAGTTCTACTGGCAATATAGGTAAATGGAGCATTACTTAAATGTTTCTCTTTTTTTAAAGGAAAATAAAAGGACTTTGGGAGCAGGGTTGGTTGCAGAGGCTTCTGGGCTGTCTGGGCACTTGCAGTGCAGGTCCAGGCAGCTGCTTTGAAGCTGCTACCTTGGCTTTTTTTAATTATTTTTTTTCGGGCTACCTTCTCTCCTATAACCAGTCTTGCTGCTTCTAGTTTTCAGTAGTACATGTGCAAAACTGGGGCAGTGTTTCTCATCACAGGTCTCTGGTCAGCATGCACTTGTCACTAAGTCTTCTGTAAAAGAGTCTGATCCTGTTGTACTGTAGAGATACAGGTTGCAGAACTCCCATTTGGAGTTTAAATATAAATACATGATGGAATCAATTTAGTAATAGTTTTATGATGGAGAAGGGAGATGGGAAAAAAACTGAAGAGAAGCCCTTTTCTCTTTGTTCTCCCACTTCCTGTCCTGTGAATGATACTGCAGATGTAGGTGGCATCAGTATAGTTACCTCTTCTTAATAATAAGGAAGACAAATGAGAGAACAGTCAGCAGACTGGAGATAACAAATTTTGAAACTGTTAAAAAGAAACTTGTTTGTGCAAGGCAGAACTAGTTCACAAAATTCATTGTCAGATGGTATTGGGGCCAAGTCTTAAGCAGAGCCAAAAAAAGACCAGATGTACTAGTATGGAAAACACCTTTTAAAATTTGTTTGAGGCATAACCTAGTCAGTGGTTGGGGTTTTTGGAGTCAGAAGTGAATTTATTCTGTACTGCTGAGGTGCTGCATGACTCTGGGTGAGTCAGTCTGCTTGTGTGTTGCTTTCTCCACTGTCCTTTTCCTGTCTTGTCTGTGGGAGATGATTATTAAATTTCATGACTGCTGGTGGACAGTGCATACCACAACAGTGCCTCGAGTTCTGTCTGGGGCATCCGAGCAGTAGTACTACAGTAGTGTGACTATGAGGAAGCCTCTGGGTTGCCTGTATGAATCAGACTAGTTCTACACCTCTCATTCCAGTGAGCATAATCTGGGATTTCCTCTTTAGCTGTAAAATGACTAAGTCTAGTTAAATGCAATATAGACAATATAAACCAGGAGTTGGAGCTTTCAAGCTTCATAAATATTGCTGTGTATTGAATAGAAATTGCATATATGGCATTTGAGCCATGAAACCCATTCAAGTTCTGTGTTTCTGCAACATAAAGCTTAACATATTGCTTGCTTCTGAAGTTCTCTGTCAAGAGGTTTAATTTGATGTGCGGAGATGGATTAAACCTCAAGGTTGTAGATTTTACTACAATGTCTGTGTAAGTGTGCATTTATTTTTTTATTTTTTGATTGAATCTACGAATTGTCATGGCTGAAGCAGTCTTGACTATGCAGTTGGTTTTCATTGGTGTTATGGTGGATAGTGTTCCTCGTGTTTGTTGTTTCACTTCTGTTTTTTCAGAGCTTGGTTTCTCAAGGTGCAGTGTTCCTTCCTCTTACAGCTCTTAGTCCCCCATCGTCGTGACTCATAATGCAAGAAACCTAGAAGCAGTTTGGAGACTCTTCCCCTGTAAACTGCAGGAAGACATACTGAGTAAGGTATCCACTAAGAAATCCTGTGCAGTACAGCATTTATTCTTATTTTGAAAATAATAGAAGTATAGAGTTATTTTGAAAAGAACAGTAGCATAGAGTGGTGCTGCAGTACTGATACTCAAATGGCACATTGTTTTCCTTTTGTGCTTTACCAGGTGGTGGTCCTGTCTTGCTCAAGTCTTGTCCATCTGTACTGATTCAGTGTTAGCAATTCAGTACACTGTCAGTACTTATACATTTTGGAACAAATGCTTCCAAAAAAGCTGAAACAGTGTAGCAACCCCCTTGCAAACACAGATGTTGTGTCCCTCTGTTAATGGGCAGAGAGTAATAGTCAGAGATGAAACTCCTAATAAATGCCACGTGTGTGTGTGTGCTGCTTTCTCTGGATGATCCTCCTTTCCCTGACAGTGTATTCAGTGATGTGTTGGGTTTTTTCCTATATCAGCTATTTGGGCAAAGGGGCACTTGGACTAAATTTCCACTACTGTCTTGAGTTTTAATAACAAAAGAAATTTGAAACACAACATATCCCTGTGTCTCTTCTTTTCTAGAGGCATTGACTAAGACAGTTTCTACAGCTTCTATTTCAGCAAGGGTTCTGATTAAGATACCACTTTTTCTTCCCCACCTTTCCCCTACTAAGTCTCTCTTTGGGGACTGCCCATCTGGTGAACTCCTGCAGCCAGAGAACTGACAGCAGAGTGCTCTCACAGCTGGTGGATAAATGAAGAATAATAAATTAGGCAGTTTAGGCAGCTATTTCATTAGGTAAGAAAATAACACTCAACAGAACTAGTTTCCTGAGTATTACAAGTAGCCGAAAATAATTTAAGTGCAGCAAAAAGTATTTCTAGTGATTCTGAGTAGAACTTTATGCAGCAGGTGAATGTGAATGTTTACCAAGTATCTCCCCCTGCCTTATTTTTTTAATGTGCTATGGCACAAAAATAGCAACTGTTTAATAATTGTCATGGGGTGGGGATGGAAATGCTCCTCTAGCTTTAAAAAGGCAGAGTTCTTGTTTGGCTTTTTTGGTTCTCTCTTTGTTTTGGAGAATCAGGAGAATGGAAGGCTCTTGCTTGGTGCTTGAATTGATGGGATTTGGACACAGTAGAGGTGGCAAATAAACAGCCTTTCTGTTCCATCCTATTTGTGGCATATCACTTCCTTTTCCATCTCTCCTTCCCCGTACACTTGGCAGCTGTCGCTTCAAGTCTGTCTGCCCAGCACTGTGTATTGTTCCTACACAGAGATGTGAGGCGTAGTGGCAGTGTAATTGCTGCTCTTTGCCAGGAGATCCTGGGGGGCTGCAGGGGCCTCAGCTGAGCAGCACTCAGTGTCTCTGGGAACCCCACACCAAATGCAGTGCATGGCTCAGAGAGCTCTTCTGCACAGTGTAGATTTGACTGCAGGCAGCTGGCTTCACTGGTAACAGTTACTTAAGTTTTTCTCCTAATGCTTCTAATAACAGTAAATAACTGTATCCACAGGGGACTGTAGCTAAATGAGCAAATGGAGCCTTTTCTTAAACTTCTGTTAAAATGTCTTTTCAATACCTGTAGAAAGTTTTTTAACTTGGAACCCTTGTTTTCTTTTGATTTGAACCTTAATTTGAATCTTTTATTTTTTTATTTGAATTTTGTTTTTGATTTGACCATATTCCAGTTTTACCTTATTGTGCAAAACACAAACTGCGTTTTATTAACTTTAGGATGTAAATGACAGCTTGTTTTGCTGCGTGTATCTTTTGTCTGCATACCGAAAGCAAGGCAGTAGTTGGTGTGGCTTGGATGTGGCTGGCCTGTGCTAGTAGGAGTTGGTTAAAGGGATTTTAAAGAGATTTTGTGTCCCCTTTATTTAACTGCATGTGATGGCTCAGGTGTGGATAATGATTTTCCATTAAACATGGTGTAACCTCATTCTAGCCTTGAAAGCTCTTACAGAGCTCTCTTGTACTAGCTGACAAATTCTTGTTCACAGTGTGGTACTTATGTCAGAGATACTGTAACAGTACATTGAGATACAGCGTCATCTGCATTTCTCCAGTGCTTTGAGCTTTGTTACATATCTAGAAGCAGACTGGAAGAGTAAAGGCTTGGTTTTGGCAGACCCAGGAAATTTTGGAAACTTTCTCTTAAAGCTGTTTCAAAGTATGCTCTTTGAAGTGACAGTTGCTGCGCAGATCCTTATAATTGACATCTTGTTGTACAGCTAACTGAAATTAAAAACAATAAAGAAAAGGATTCACAAGTTTTGATGTAGTTACCTCCTGCCTGGCTGGAATTACGTGGTGGTTTTAATAAGAGTTTATTAAGAACTTATTACCTGCAAAATTGATGATATACATGTACATCTGGCTTTTCATGCTGATAATGGCACACCCCAAAAGAGTGATTCCTGTGTGTTCGGAAGTAACTTCTGTGGGTAACTCTGTACTAATACTCTTTATCTTCCGTGCATTGATGTTTCAACAAGTAACACAAGTAACAATTACAGGAAAGTGACAAAGTAGCGTTTTTGTAAGCAGATTTATGCAGGCTGGTTTTTACTCACTGTTATTTTCCCTGTGTTGGCATAAAGCAATGAGATACTTTTCACGTCGACAGGTGGAAACATGAAGAAAACTTTGACTTCACTTGCCTGTGTAAGGATCTGTTGTCTGAAATTTTTTGCCGCCTTCAAAACAACAGCTGTTTTTGTACTAGCAATTTACAATTGTATTTACTAGGAACTGGTGCCTACCAAAATCTGAGCAGTGCTTTTGATTTCACAGATTATTCTGTCACAGTATGTATCCTATCTAGTTGATGTTTAGGTGAGCAGTGCCTGTTTAAGGTACCGGGAAGTGTCTGAGTTTGAGTCTTACACTGGCTGAAAGTGAGCTGTTCTTTTCGGTAAGAGAGCTTTGAGCTGTTGGGGATATGCTGAGTCTGAAACAGTTCTGACTGTGAAAGAGGAGAGGAGGTTCTTTTTGGCTGAAAGGCTCGGACAATTGTTAAAAGTTTTTATGGTGAATGTGGCTTGTTCTCTGTAAATACAAATTTCCTGTTGAATGGAGCATTACAAACCAATCCCCAGTGAATTCTGGGTGATTCTTTTTGGCAAGTGGGGACCTTTCCCAGAAAGGTTGCCAATATAAACATCTTGTGTGTGCACTACCTTGGGCTCCTCCTTCTGCCCCACCTCTTTGAAACAACTTAGTTGGCACTGGCTTTGCCAGCTGCTGTTGCGTAGGCTGTTGGAGTGAGTTGAGCTTGTGTCGTGCTATTACTTTGGAATTACTGCCTTAAATTAGAGTCTCTTTAGCCAGCAAGAATTCCATGTGGCAGGGAACATTATCTGTAGTTTGTCGTCTTGCTTCCATCTACTGGGAGGGGAAAATGAATGCATCACAGCCAAACAGATTTCAGAGAGCTGGAGAAACCAAATGACCAGGACTGAGCTTTTGCTTAAACTGTACCTATTGGGAATAGTTTTAGTTCAGCCTGATTGTTTTTGAAGAATATTTGTGGGTTTGCAAGCGTTCTGTAGGCTTGTAAGGTTTTCACAGAAATGCAATTCTTAATTTAGCTGATTCTAGTTGTAAAGGGTTGGTAAAAACCACAGGTGCTTTCAGAGGTGGGGAGTTGAAGGCCTAATGCTAGAGAACCTGGTCCCAAATACTTAGTTATCTAGTTTAAAACCATATAGGCTTTGTGTATTTCTTTTAAAAACCTCAACACGTATAAATTGTATTTGTGTTACAAGTAGGGATGTAGTTTATTAAAATCAGGACTAGCAAGATGAACAGTATTGTGTTAATAACATACAAAGCATGCTTGGAAGCTGTTGCTGTTAGTAGGGATTTCATGTTGTGAGTATTGGAGCTTGTCTCAGTTGGAGGGAAGAGAAAGTTGTATATGATATGCCAAAAAGTATTTACTAAGTAACTAAATGATATTCTTGTTTGACACCATTTTAACTGCTTGCTTAATTTGTGAGATTTAAGATATAGTCAGCTTGTGCCGACATGGACATAAAATCAATGCCTAGTTTGCCTGAGGAAAAGGCTTTTTTTCCTTTTGGGGTCTATATCTTTTTTCTTTTTCTTTTTTTTTTTTTTTTGAAAAAAAACAGTAGCAATTCAGAGAGCAGAAGCAAATAGCCATTTTTAAAATTCATGTCTTCAAATGTTAATTTGATGCTTTGAGGCATAAATGACCTTTCTAACCAGTCCAAACTTGTCAAACAAAGGAACGATAGAAACAAGCTGCTTTGTTCTAATACAACAGGCTGCTTTTCAGAGAGAATTTGAAAACAATTCTGCCTCCCTCTTCTCAACAACATTAAATTAAACTTTGGCCTGTGCTACGTTTGAATTTAGATGTGTATGCATCATTGGAGAGATGGTAATGGAATCTAGACAACCTGTGCAAATTGAACCATAGACTTCAACTCCTGAAGCCCAGGACAAGTGAATAATGCTTTCATCCATAGCTACCCCAGTTGGTATTACTTAGCACTGGAAAAGTAGTTAGGTGTGGGTCAGAAGCTGGTGGGAGGATTAATAGGGGATTTCTTGTCACAAAACTGAAGAGGCAGGGAGGGGGGAAAATGGGGAGGAGAGAAATAAAACCACCACCACTTCTTGAAACACTTAATTTAAGTGTTTAGATTGCTGTATACATCTTGGAGGTCAGATTTAAAAACTAAATATAAATCTTTTTCTAGCTTCTGGGGATTTCATTGCGACTGGACCCGTATGTAAGTATATGCTGTGCAAACAGGAAAAACGCTTAGTACGTCAGTGCCAACTCTCTGTTATTATCAGATTTGCCAGATAAAAGAAACACATAAAAGGTCAGGGTGGAAGATATACAGCAATATCAAAAATGAATATATCTTTATTCAGGGTAATGCATTCTTTTTTCCTACCTCTTTCCAAAAAGAAGTTTAGTACGTGAACACTATTCTTCCTGCCAGCTGTGCTTGGTAGCATCTGAATTTAATCTCCTGAAGTAGTGATATGTTTCTGAAGTAAGTACTACAATAATAAACTTCTCTAGGAGATAAGTAAAGAGTGATAATCTGGTGTTGCAGTTGCATCTTGTATCTTGTCCATCTTTTTCTTATCTATATGTTTTTGTCTTTGCTCACTCACTGATCCACATCCAAAAAAGGAATATCTAATTCTTGAATTTGTTCAAACTTCAGAAATTGAAAGATGTTCTTTAATTGCTCACTAGTTTTTCTATTACGTATCTGCTCAGAGAATTGCCTAGTATATTCTGCTGTATAACCCATATTGTTTATCTAAAGCACGATCCTACTGTAAGTTTTGCAGGTACATGGGAGGAGGCAGGCACTGGTTGTTTTCAAATACTCAGCAGCTGAGCACTATCAAAAAATTTCGGGATTATGTTATTACTGTTCATTAATATTTGGTTACTTGAATCTTTCATGTTATAGTTTATTTTAACTTAGGGATGAAAAGCACAGTATGTTATGAAAATATCTGAGGTAAGCTTATGTAGTTCCTTAAGCTTTTCTTTAGATGATCTTCTCAAAGCCATTTTGTATAAAATGAGAAGAGAAAATACATACCTTTTTGGCCTAGTGGGTAGTTCGTATATAACCCCTAATGGTAACTTTCCTGACACTTCAGTATCTGTTCATGAAGGTATCTTTCTTTGATGGACTCCCTGGTTTCCATGGGTATTGCATGATTTTCTCATGTAATTGAATGGTGTTGGGTTTTTTGGTTGCTTATGGATCAATGTTATATACATTTTGGTTTTTAAAATTTTCTTTTTGTTCTGATCCCTAGCAAGAGGAAACTGGTCTCAGGGCCTGAAATCTTGTAATAAGCACTCAAGTCAGCTCAGGCTAAACCTCAACCAGATGCTGTACCTGTGGCAGTCATGGTGAACGGGAACATACCATGTCTTATAGCTAGGGTTATTTGACTCCAGAGAGGAAAAACAAAAGTAGAAGCATAATTCTTCCAAAAATACTGAATTATTTCTAAAACTTAAATGCATGAACAAACTGTAGGACACAAAATTCTGCTCTCTGGATAAGAACAAAGAGACCTTTTTTTTTTTTTTTCTACTATAGTGTCTGCAAAATCAGCCTGCGGAGCTGTTCTGGACTGTGAAGAGTTTTATCAGTCTGCAGTCTCCATTCAGATCTAGGAATGAGCTCTGTGACTGCCATAAGGAATACATATGCATGTACCAAACTCATACAGAGTTACTGGTGGAAAACTTGGGCCAACAGCACATAGCTCAACCAGTGTTGTTCATACTTATGTCAATATGTTAATTATCCCATAGCTTATTAAGTTTGCAGTTGATTCTGGTAGTTGATCCAAATTGCTGTCACATTGTATTTTCTTGCACACAAACACATGTGCTTTTGCTTTAAATTGGTACAACTATTTCAATTCTAGTTGTGCATATGTTAAGCAACTGCTACATCCTCGAGATGATAGAACTACTGTATAACAAAATGTTTAAATTTGGTATATTTAGGTACAGTTCCGTTTTGGGCCTCTCACTACAAGAAGGACACTGAGCTGCTAGAGTGTGTCCAGAGAAGGGTAATGAAACTGGTGAAGGGTCTGGAACACAAGTCTGATGAGGAGCAGCTGAGGGAACTGGGGGTGTTCAGTCTGGAGAAGAGAAGGCTGAGGGGAAACCTCATTGCTCTCTACAACTACCTGAAAGGAGGCTGTAGTGAGGTGAGGGTTGGTCTCTTCTCCCAGGAAACAGTGATAGGACAAGGGGTAATGGCCTCAAGCTGTGCCAGAGGAGGTTTAGATTAGATATTAGGAAAAAAATTTTCACTGAAAGGGTTGTTAGGCATTGGAAGAGGCAGCCCAGGGCTGTGGTAGAGTCCCCATCGCTGGAGGGATTTCAAAGATGTGTAGATGTGGTGCTAAGGGACATGGTGTAGTGGGGAATAGGCAGTGCTGGGTTAATGGTTGGACTTGATCTTAGAGGTCTCTTCCGACCAAGGGTATTTTATGATTCTTTGGTTCTTTTATATTTGGTTATTTGAGTATTGAAATGAGTGTCTGGATGGATCTTTAGGCAAGGTTTTAAGCACAGCAGAACTTTCTGCTGTAATTACACTATTACTGTCTTTTATCCAGCCAAGGTTTATCTGCTTTCTGAGGCCACAGCCTTTTCTTAAAGATAGGAATTCCTCTATATGCTGTACATCTGTCAGATAGCCACTCACTAAACTGCTGAAAATGCTTCTTCACCTGTTTGGCTTTGAGTGTGTTTTTGCTGCCATGACAACTTGGTCACAAAGAGCCTTGGGTTTGTGGTTTCCAGGCCTGATTAATACAATGTACTGTAATTAGCAATAGGAAAAACCCCTACAGGCTCTTTTCCAATTTAAATATTCCCACTGCTCCCAAGACTTCCCCAGCTTTCATTGTGCATTGTTTCAGATTCAGTCATAATTGAAATATTTTGTTTAGTGCGGCCCAGACACTGGGAAGAGTCCCTGGAATTTGTGTAGCTTTCAGCCTCTGAACAGCTTGGGTTTGGAGTCTCTGAGAGGACTGTATGATTTGCTATGTACCCTAAGAATGACCTGAGGTACTATCATTAACAGCATTCCCATGTTGTACTTTTATAGCACCAGTGCTTTTCCAGAAGGGAATTGCAGATAATACAAGCAAGTCTACTGATGTTGCTCTTGAAACATCCTTCAGTCGCTGCTGCTACTTTTCTGTGCCAATATAGATGGGAAATGAGTGAAACATTAAAGCACTGAAATGGGAAAGAAAGCAAAAGAAAGCTACGTGTATTTAATTTTTCTAGGTACAATGGTAACTGGTTTGATAAAACAGTTTTAGTTTTCCATTTTTCTAATGTGAATTGTAACTTAACCAAATGGCATTACTTATTTTTTGACTACAGCTGCTGTTTTGGTAAACAAAGCCTAGTAGCCAGATGGCAGTAATATTTAAAAAGTTGAGTGATATGGTTTGGGAAGCATCCAACTGGAATATGCTATGCTTTGCCTAGGTACCTTAGATTTAGTACACAGTGGAAGACTTTAAATGTGTTATCACTGCAGTGGCTTGAAAGAACAAATAGACTATTATGTAGAATACAAATAATGCTTATTAAACTTGCAGTTGATTCCTTCTGATAGATGATCCAAATTGCTGTCAGACTGTATTTACTTACACATAAACAGATGTGCTCCTGCTCTAAATCAGGATAACTACTGCAAACTAGTTATGCATATTTTAAACAACTGTTAAATACTATGTTTCAAATAATTTCTGGTTTCATGAAGGCTTAATTTGTCTAATGGGTCCTTTTCTCACACTTACTTCATTCCATCTTCCTACTTAAAAGGTTCAAACTTGGTACATTTGGCTAGCTCTTGTATGACTGGAGAACTGCTGTTGGGGGAAGAAAGGAAATAGTTTTCTTGCAGGGTATGGATGCCTAGAGTACTCTGCTGTTCTTTTTATATTTTTAATCTGTTGGATAAGCGTTTACCATCATGCATTAAAATAGTGAGCTTAGTGGTTTTGCCTAGTTTGCTAGAAGTAGGCTATAGACTAGGCTGGAAGATTCTCAGCATCAACTTAGCCACCATCAGATCTGTTGGGAGATAATGAATCGAATCCAGCTCTTGGTGACACAGTTATGGGAAAATATGATCCTTGAGCTATTAAGCAGCAAAATAACCTTTTCTAAGATGTGAAGTATCATCAATAAATGGTGGCAGGCTTCCTTTCTTTATTAAAAAATGGGGCAGGTCTTCCTGCAAGGCTGCCTGCCTCTTTCCCTCCCCTCCTTTTGATATGGGGAACAGTCTGCATTGTGAAGCTGTTGAAGCAAGCAAGCTGCCCGTGCCCCCCCCCACACCTCCTCCATCTACCCCCGTGCCCCCCCACCCCCCCATCCTGTCTAGACTGCCTGTTTTTCATGCACTGCTCTTCCTTGGAGCAGACATTACTCACAGGTTGTGCTCCTTGCTCCTCTGTGAGCAGCAGCATGGGCTCTTTTGCTCTTTGTCCTCTGGAGTTCAGTCTCTGCTAGTGTTAGACATCCTTCTCATCTGAGGAGGGGTCAGTTTACCCTGCAGACTTTTTATGTACACACTTAGGCCTTTCAGAGTGCTGCAAATAGGAAGCAGTTTGACAAGTGCAGCCTGACTCTGGGTCTGGGAGAGGCCAGGTGTCACACAAGCATTCCTCCAGGATGGCTGTTAGCCTTGCCATGGCTTAGTCCACTCTAACATCATGCCATGCCATCACTGCCTTTCCTGAATGCAGCCCTGCCCAATCCATAATAAAAGGAGAGATAGATTCTCCCTTCCCCACCAGTGCAGGTAATTTTTGTGGATTAGGAATATAAATATACTCTAGTGCTGCAAACATTAGCAAACTGCTTCTGGTGTGTTGGAAGCTTTTTCTCTGCCCTTTGAAATGGTGAAGTAGGTCAGTGGTGTGCAGCATCCAAGTGTTGGAGTGAGCAGGTTGCTTACAGCAGGGCCTTTGGAGTCATGAGGAAGGCAAAGCAAAACAAACTTCATAAGGTCATTGGAGGCACAGGTATTTAGTGAGATTATGTAATTTTCAGTTTCTTCATTATCCTTAAAGAACAGTAAGAAAGGAAGTTTCCTCTGCTTTCAAGAAAGGAGTTTTCTTATGGAAGAACTCTAGACCAGGTGCTCTGTGTCCAAACAAATGTTCTCTTTTTATTCAGGCTTTTTTTCTTGTTTAACAGATAATTCAGCAAGAGAAGGGGAAAAAACCCAACCTGAAATAGTTTGTTTTCAGTAAATTCTACTTACGATTTCAGTATTAACTCTGAAGGAATAACTAGAAGTAGTACTTGTTTTAGGCTGGTCAGATTGTAGAACATCTTTAAAGTAATTATTCTTTCTCTTGCTAAACCACTATTTCATTACAGCAATATATCCTACAAATGTCCTCAGAAACACTTTGGCTATAACAATGAGTTCGTATGAAAATTCCTTGTCCAAATGTGACAAACAATAAGGTTACAGGGAGAACTAGATTAAAAACAAAATCCCTGAAACTCACCTGAAATAGAAATAATACTCGTGACTTTTCCAGTGCTCATTTATTTGGAAGGCAGCCTGAAAATACAAAGGTTACATCTCTTAATATCCTGGAGAACTGGACAATTTTTTTCCTGTTTAGCTTTTTCCAGAAATGAATTATTATCCTGCTTTAAAAGGTAGTTTCTTCATGTTTGTCTACAAGGTTTGGAATTTGCATTGCCCTCTCATGCAAAAAGCAAACATCACCTTTCAAAACTAAATGTGTGGACTGTGACTTACTCTAAAAAGAACTAAGTTCTTTTTTTTCTGACCAGTTTTTATCTCTGGCAGGAATATTTTAAAAGCATCTTAAATGTGCAAAACCAGAATATAACAATTCAATTTTTCTACTTCATGAATTTTATGTAGATGAATAAAAAAATTTAAAAAATCCTTTTTTTGAGAGGATTCTTGGTTTTGTTTCATGAGTTTGGTGCTCAGATTTTCTCTTGTGGACTACAAGGGAATTGTCTTTGTTATCTATGCCTATGTTGGAAGACAGATTTTATTTTTTTTCTGAGTCTGACATAATTCATTAGAGGAATGATTCTGCTCACCCTCATATGCTTCATAGGTTTCAATAGTTGCCATGGTTCTTCCTCACTAATGGGGTCACCATTGCCTCAACTTGAGAGATGTTGGTGAGTTGCTTTAACAGCTTACTGCTTTAAAAAGAGAAACTTTGTATATTCCTATTACAGCACACACACAAAAAATATTATTCTTGTTGCTTTATAGAATGTCTTAAGCAGATCCAAACCAGAGCAGATTAACTGGCAATTTTCCTGTTTTGATTGCCTGCAAACTGTGTGTGTGTGTGCACATATGTGTAAGGAGTGGGAGAGGGAGATGTTGGTCTTTCCTTCTGCAGTTCCTCCCTGGTATAGTCTTCTTGGCATCTGCAGTCCATACCCTGATCAGTGATGCATAGCAGGCAGCAATCTAGCCTGCTGATTTCTCTAAGCTGTCAGGCAATGCGGTGGTGCTCTGCTTTACAGAATTCTTAGGGCAGTGTTTTGGGTTGCACATCAGAGCACGTGTGTGTGTTGAGTAAGCAGAATGGCCCGGTTCACTGGAGTCCTTTGGTCCTCAGGAATGAGGCCTGTCTACTGCATAAATAAAGAAAGGAGGGATAGGAAAGCCTTGGGTATCCTTTCATATTGAAACAATGGGCTCTTTGACTATCACATGCTCATAGCAGATAAGAGAAGACTAGATTGAGGCTCTGCCTGGCCATCAAGGACTCTGTCTGCCACTTCTTTCTCATCTGTAGATCTGTTTGTAGCTTGGAACTAGGAGAAGGGACCAGTTGGGATTTTGTTCCAAACATCCTAAAGCAGCCTGTGGGGAGGTACTGCAGTGTTGTTATTGCCCCCAAGTCTTGCTAAGATCAACATGATCTGAAAACTAATTCTAGCACAAACATCTGCCTGCGTAATCCTAAGCGTCTAGTTGAGATAAAGCTTGTTTTACCTAAATACTCTGGAATCCCCTTTGCCTTACATTTGCCTCCAACAGACAGCAGATTATCACTTGCTCCAAAGCAGGTTTAAAGTAGTGCTTCCCAGAGGTCATCACTTCAGTAATGCAGAGTAGATTAACTACCTTTAGTTGGGCTGCTTGGGAAGTGTGTAGTTCAAGTCAGAATCTGAATAGAGAACCATACATGCTAATGTTCTGCAATCTAGATTAGATGGCCATTTTGTCACCTGGAAAAACCATGTTCATCACCAGTTTTGCTGGAGTTAGTGTCATCAAACCTCCCTACACCTGTCTTAGGAAGACACCTGGCATAGGAGCGTGTTGAAGTCTTTCCTGAAGGACATGAAACATCTTACATATGCTGGTTGAACACTTGACTCCAAACCCCCTTTTTCTCTAGTTTAAAATTTTGATTCCTTTCCTCTGAGGTAGTTTGCTATTTTGAACAAAATGATTAATAACTGTATGTAATAGAGCTTAATATTACTGCTTTGAGTGTCCTTTAGTAGAAAGAATAAAATCTGTTGCAAAGGCCCCTGCTCTAATACAAGTATTCACAATTCCAGTGGCAAGAGTAGCCTGGAATAAGTTTCCCACCAGCTGTTGAGATACGATTCCCTTTCCACTGCATATTGTATCAAAACAATGTAAAACTATAGTCTGGGGAGTGAGACCTAGGAAATAAGCTAAATTATATTCTGCAGACCAGAAGCTTCTCACGTTTGGTTGTCTCACTGGGTACTGTGGGGTTTTTTTGGTCTAGAATAGTCTATGAGCTGCTTATCTGGGACTGTGTTACAAAGAACACCAGGGAGAAGGCCTAATAAAAAGTACAGTGTTTTTCAGTGGGAGTAGTGCTACTTAAGAGTACACAATATCTGAACAAACAGGCAATGAACAGCATATAATTCTGCACATTATGCAGCAGAATTAAATATACATATTAGTGAGGTAGCAGATGCTGTAGTTGTGAAATTGCCATGTAGAGTAGCAGTCTTTAGCAGCAGGGTGCTGCTCTATGTGAGACTCCTTCACATGTAATGAGTAGCTAATTTCAGCTCTATAGCCCATGAGAGACTGGAGGGGATCCGGCAAGGGTAGAGCATTCCAGCAACCAAAGCCAGCAGGATGTGCTGAGATGTTCTTTTAATGGGGCAACATTTCTGAGCTCTTGGGGGTAGATTCACAGAGAGGGATGCTAATCTGTTATTTCATATTCAAACTGAGGAATTATGAGGCATGTGAAGTGCATGTTGCAGGGATGAGATGGTGATAGGTTTCGGTCCTGCTTCTGAGGTGGTGGATGTCTTGTTTCTTACTTTCTTTGTGCAGCCAACAGAAGAAATAAAAGCAAGCTAAAGCATACATGTGAATTGGCACTGAAAAAGGTGAGCAGTGTTTGCCCTCATCCCTCTTTGAGAACATGTGAGTACGCTTGTTGATTCAATTTATGTATGTCACAGATTGGAAGGTTCAGCTAGCAACTGAATCTGGCACTTGCACATCTCGTGGGCATTGTCTTGTGAGGTGAGAACTACAAGTTTTCTTGCTGAGAAACAGGGTTTTCTGGCTGAGTAAGCAGGGGGCCAACAGACTTTGTATTGCAGGTACATTACTGCTATTATTCTATGTTTTTAAAGTATTTTGAAAATAGTTGATATGATGTTCAAATATTTATGTCGGAAAGTGACCTCATTTAACCTTAAAACATCATCGTTGCTTACTAGGACCAAACTAGGTCTGTGAATCTGAGCTTCTAAGACTTGCTTGGAGAATTTAAGAAGGGCAGGAGGTATCGTATGGACATCTGTCACACTCTCATCCAGAGATTCAGACTTTAGAGAGGAAAGGCAGATTTCTAAGGAAATGGCTGATAATGTTTGCTGCTTCTGTTATGTCTTACTCCTTATCAGAGGAGGAAGCCTCCTGTTTGACTAAGTAAACAGGAAAAAACAGATGTAGGGATTAGTAATCCTTGCTACATAGATCATTTACTATACCGTGGTAGATTAGACTATTTAAACCACTTTTCAATAGATAAAAACAACCTAAATCATAATTGACCTTCTGGAAGCATGATGCTAGTTCTCTTCCTTCCCATTTAACTGAAGAGGGTATGGATGGATTTTTTGGGGCATCATTTTAATTCTAAAAAGTGGACAGCTCTGGCATAGTACCCAGCTGCTTCCTTCAAACTAGTCTGTTGAGAGAGCGCATGGGAGATCTGTGGAAAGGGGCGGGGATGTTGTGACAGGTGAGGAAAGGGGCGGGGATGTTGTGACAGGTGAGGAAAGGGGCGGAGATGTTGTGACAGGTGACAGAGCATTCTTTCTAGAGACTCTAAATTTCTTTTGAACTGTTTAAAATATAAAGAAAACAAATTGATAGCCTTCTATGTAAGGGGCATGACTTTGAAGTATTTTAGTTTATTGTGATGAGACCTGGGAAACCTGAGACAGTGTTGAAAGTTAAAGGAAAGGCACAGTTTTCAGTTTATGGCTCTTCATCATTGTAACAGAGGCTAGACAGAAACAGAACAGTTAAATTCTCTGATTTGCTTATTGTGATATAGAGAACTACTTCAAATACTAGCAGGTCCCCAGATCTGAGTGTCTTGGGCAACACTGAAAACTAACTCATATATTATCTTGTCTGTGTCTTGCTATTTAAGTGCACTGTGACAACACAACCTTAGGCAGATGACAATGGTGTGATGTAATAGTCCATTATGTCACTGAATTTAATCTTACTTTAATCCAAGCCAGAAAAGTCTTTAACCTTTAGTAATAATACAACTGAAGTTAGAGGCATGATTCTTGTTCGGCTTTTCTGCCTGCAAGGGGCACCCTCTTGCTTTACCTGCTTCTGTTTCAGAGTTCATATAAGTGTGTTTTTCTTCAAGAACTTGGAATAGTCTTCCTTTTTTTTTTTCCCCCCTCCCAATTATTTTTATGTAGGTTATGACAAAAGTTAAGAGCATAGACAGAACTGTCTTGTATCGCAAAAGGTAGACCTCTGGGCATGAGACCTGCATCAAAAAGGAGACTTAATGCCACTACAAGGCCAATGTCTAGTTTGAGGTAAGTCAACAAACAACTGTGAGTCACGAAAGTAGTCAGCAGGGTACTTGCTCTTGTGGACTGGATTTCATGTTCATCAGCAAGCCTAACCCATGACCATTTTAGTAGGCAATCAAAGCTAACACCATGAGGCAATAACCGCAGTTCCACAAGTACACCAACTACCACCTCATCACAAATGCTAATAGTTGTAGTATAGATAGGTTATCAGAAGCTGAAGCCCAAAAATAAATGGCAAGAGAATGCAGGGAACTGGAAGAGAGAGTTACTTCATCATTGCTTGAATGCAGCTTGTTGCTTGTTCGCTGGCAGATAGAGAGAATTGCCATCCTTGAGGTTTTTGTATTGTGTCTCCCTGCGGTGCACTATAAAAGTGAAATAAATGGTGGTGGCTTTGTAATTGTTTTGTTTTCTTCTGTCAAAAGGTAGTTGTAAGGTGCTCCTTGGCTTGTCAGTGAAACTTAGAGATGTTATATATTGCCTGATGCACTTTTTGTTGGGGTCCTCCTTCTAATAGCTTATATACTGTAAAAGCTGGTCTGGAGGCCAAACCACAGCATGCTGAATTCCAGTAACTTGCTTAGTAAATCTAAATGACAAGTTAGATTGTGTTTAGATTGTGTATAATTTGTCCTCCTTCCTTAGATTGTTTGTTTTTCTTTATCTTGGAAGTTTTGCTTCCTTGATTGTGCAGTTCTGTTTTTTTCCTTGCTTTTCCAAAATTTCCATTATCTCTGTCTGTGGCGTTGTCTGGCAAGCTTTGATTTTGTGGGTGTGAGGCATGAATGTAAAAAAAAAAAAGAAAAAAATCTCACGTTGCATTTTATTGCTCAACCCTATGCATGTTAATAGAGGTGTGGATAACAGGTTAGGTGCTAACATACTATCTAGAATCTGATTAACAGTCAGAATAACTGTTGCTTGTTAAACTTCTGGGTGCTGCAGGTTAGAAGTAAATACTCCTAAGAATTTATTCCTAAGAATTTTCTGGCTCTGGCGAGGAAGAATGGTATGCCTTGCTTGTTCAAGGGGAATTACTGTGTGGCTTTAGAAGAAGGGGTGGGGTCCTCAATTACCTCTTTAAGAAAATTGCATGTTAATTTTACCTGTATTGTTTGAGGAGCAGCCATGTGCTCTGAATGTCCTAGCATTGCCTTAGTCAGTAGAAGAATGTAAATACATTAGGCTCGCCTACCAGCACATGCCTACCATTACTTATTCCAAGTGTTTGGGGGGAGGATACAGCTCTCAGAAATCAGAGATGCCAAGAAATTAGGGCTTGGAACACGTAATTTCTGTGTTTGAGCTAACAGGTACTTGTATTTTATGAATATAAAAAAGATACATGAGCAACTTACCCTCAAAATTGTTCAAGCCTTTGGAAATAGTATTTTCTTACGTGAAGGCTATTATTCTGCATCCCATGTCTGGGAAGAGGTGGTGCATATGTATGTGGAGGAGTACTTGTATGGCAAGTCTTATTAGCCGGTTTTGACGATGGGGTGCACTACACATGACTACTTGTACATTGCTTTGATTTCATTGAGTAATAATTGGAACGGTGAGAAGTGAATTTGGATCTAGCCTAGCAACGGCATGGAAAAACTGTGAACCTGATTTCATACAAATGTCCACTTGTTGTGTGGGTTTGGGCTGTATGCCGGTGTTATCATGGATATTCCGATATATAATATGTTACCTTTGCATGACCTTTTTTAAACACTTTCATTATTACTGTAGTAGTTCCTTGGGATTCCGGGCTGCATTTGGGACTCAACTGCAGTTGGCTCTGGATGGGTAGAAAGATACTTCGCCCTATGTTGGCTTCAGCCATGCAGTGGTGGCTCACTTGTGATGTTGGTGGTTTTTTTAGACTCATCTTGGAATGCTTTCAACACTATGGTTTTAGTGGCTTTTTCTCTGCTGCTTTGTCAGGAAATACTGTGTTGTACTTCGTTATTTTTACTGGAATCCCTTATAATGCTCTGGTGACCTGAGAAAGTTGCTGAAAACATTTATCTTGTAAAACTTGCTGTCCAAAATGAACTGAGCCCCTCCTGAAGTCCTGTGTATAGTGACTGTTTTTTCTACACTTAAAAGCCTCTTTCTTTTTACTTCCACTTCAATTATGAATAAAACAGTTCAGTGAACGTCCTGACTCTTGGAGTAATACACAAATGCTTGTTAAAAAATTAAGGCAATAAAAACACTTTGTAAATGCTAGGAATTGTGAATAGTTAGTATACAAGTAGAACAGAATCATAGCCATAAAGAGTCTCCCTTACTTTCTGGGAGTTTTAATGACATTTCTTATTTGTCACAAGTGTAGCATTGATCTCTTTGGGGTTTTTTTTCCTCTCCTTTTTAAACAAAACAAAATTATTTATTCCACAACTAGTAATGCAAATGGGAGTGGCATTTTCCTCTTTTAGGCCAAGTATAACATTTCCTGATGGAAGGTCAGCTTAGTTGCAAATTTATATTGGCTTGTGGTTTTGCGTAGCTTAAACTTGAACTGCTCGAGTGCAATCTTAAATTACTCAATCAGTTAAATGTTTTGTGTTGTTGGAATGACCTAAATACCTTTTACTGCAGGATGTCTGAAACACAGACATCCTGTGCTTGGTTTTTCCAAACTGTAAGTATGACTGTGCCAGTCCAGACACACTTTTCAGGAAGTAGTCATTTTCTAATCTTTTAAAAATCTCTTCCCAAGTTTATATCAGTGATTGCTGTTGTCTTCCTTTTCAGGATTTTATCTACTTCCCATTAAAAAATACAGTGGGAGTTTGATCAAGCCCTTAACAAGAGGGTGAGAAAGCAGTTTTTCCTGATACAGCAGTGTTACGAGTCAAGCAGAATGTAATTTTTCAAGGTTTTTCCTTCTTGCTTTCAGCCATGTTCTGATGAAGCTCTGTTCTGTTCTGTGGGCTATGTTAGTTGAATTCAGTTTGTCTTTGAAAAGCTGTGTAGACAACTGCTGATAATCATGTCTTATTTGTAAAAGCCGAGCAATGTTGGGAGCCTTACAGGGGCCCTGTACAAATTAAGTTGAAGATGAACCCTAACTTAAGATGATAAAGTGAAGCTAATACAGGCTGTATGATTTAAGCAAAGGACATGTATAGCAGCAAGAGTGTGTGAAAAGAACAGAGGTGTGAAATTTCAAAACAACAAAGAAACTTGGAATGACTGGGTGGTTCTTCTCTTTCCCTCCCTTAAAAATGAGAGAGTCTTGCTGGAGGTTTTCTTCTGTCTCAAATGGTTCAATTTCTGTTACTTTCTTTGGTGGAGATAGATGATTCTCAGTTGAAGGTAAGCCTTTAACTGTAGACATGTAATACAGAAAATTTATCCTCTTACAGAGAATGTACATAGTAACTTAAAAAAATGACCATGTTATATCTATTTGACAGGCAAGGCATCTTCTGAGTTGCTTAAAACAACTGATAGTCTCTAAATATTTATTTTCATGAATGTTAGAGCAGACTATTTCTTGTTGTATTACTTTATGGATATTTTAGTGAACGCAGCAGTTTTAATCTGAGTTTGTTTAGTTTTTTTGTTGTTCCTCATTTGCAGTCACTTTCCCATTTGTGGTATTTTCACTTGTGCTGTAGCAAGTAAGCCTAAGTGCTCCCTGCAGATGTCATGTGAAAACTAAGTAGAAGTAAAAGCTGAAATGGCATCACCTTGGGAGACAGATACCATGGGCTATGGGATAAATAACTGCTGCCTGCTTCCTGGAGGAGGGATGCCACTATAGTAAAGCAAATTCTTCTTCAAAAACTAGCAAGAAATATCTTTGCACTGATCCTCTGAAGGCTGGTTGCCATCAGTCCTTGTTTTGGGGCATCCTCAGTGTGTTCCCAGGATGCAGATCTTTGCAGACTGTTTGCATATCCTGCTGTCTCAGTCTGTTCCCTTTCCGACAAACAAGCAGCTGTGAAGTTTACCAGTAGAGTGAAGGTTTGTTTAGCAAAATTTAAATGTAGATTAGTAATCCATCTCAATTTGTTTCCAGCATTTCTTATGGCTGAGTGTGAACTTGAGCCTGATGCTGGGCTACATTTATATTCTATTACAATTCACCTACAAACATTTCAGTGTACATTAGCTGGATGGCTGGGGCAGCTGGCTAGTTAAAAACTATTATTTTGGAGTAGCTCCACTTCTAGCAACTTAAGTGTTAATTACCCTTTTATTTTCCTTACCCTTTGTTTTGAATTTGCTTGCAGTTTCTCTTCAGCACCAGTATAGTTTTGACTTCCACTTCACACTTCTGCTGCAGTGAGCTGCTGTATGACAGATCCAGCCAGTTTCCCTCAGCTCAGAGTCTATTAAGTCTCCCTCAGAAGTTTGAGGCTTACTATGTTTCTTGTGTCGTAAATCATAAAATGTTAATTTGCCCACGTTCTGCAAAGCTTTTGATTTCTTTGGCATTCTTGATTTTTTTTATTTTTTATTTTTAATAGCTGTCACATGATCTCTGTGGGGAACATTACTAGAAAAATTTGTACATATAAATAAATAAATCTCCTGTCTGCTGGTCTCACACAGGAAGCTACTTCTCTACCCATCAGCTTCAGGGTTGACAAACTCATGTTGAGATTTCTTTATTTTGTTTACTGATGCTCTTATGGTATGTTGTACGAAGAGGGGAGCTGTTAACTCTTAGCATAGAGGAGCAAATTTTTTTTAAAACTGTGGCCCTTATAAAAAAGAAATCCACAACACTACAAACCAAAAACAAACACCACCATAAATGATCAACCACAAACCAATAAAAAGGCTCGGATTGTATACCTGATAGAGGGTGGCCTGCAGCCATGGACTGCTAGCCTGCTTGACCAGACAGGAGTCAGTCAGCATTCACATGAACGCTTGGCACTGTGTTAAGCCTTTAATTGAAAAGGCTTGCCTGTGTCTACTATACTTCTGCATTGTGAGCCACAAATGTTGTTTGCCATAGCATCCTAGATCACAGTTTGAGCATCACCTTGCTAGAGGTACGGTTCTATATTATTGCTGTCTGGAAGGCATTTTTTTTAACATAACTCTTATTTGCACCAAGATTTAGGTGCTTTTTCTTTGTGCACAAAACTAATCATAGAATCATAGAATCACTATGGTTGGAAAGGACCTCTAGGATCATCTAGTCCAATCTTTATCCCAACATCTCCCTAACAACTAGACCATAGCCTCAAGTGTGAAATCTACTCATTTTTTAAACACCCCCAGCGACAGTGACTCTACCACATCCCTGGGCAGCCTGTTCCAGTGCCTAACCACCCTCTCAGTAAAGAACTTCTTCCTAATATCCAACCTAAACTTCCCCTGACATAACTTGAGGCCATTTCCTCTTGTCCTATCATTAGTAATTTGGGAGAAGAGACCAACATCAGTCTCACTACAACCTCCTTTTAGGTAGTTGTAGAGGGCAATGAGGTCTCCTCTCAGTCTCCTCCAGACTAAATAACACCAATTCCTTCAGCCGGTCTTCATAAGGCCTGTTTTCCACACCTCTCACGAGCCTCCTTGCCCTTCTCTGGACTCGCTCCAGCACCTCAATGTCCTTCCCATACTGTGGTGCCCAGAACTGGACACAGTACTCAAGGTGTGGTCTCACGAGTGCCGAGTATAGGGGCACGATCACCTCCCTACTCCTGCTGGTCACACCGTTTCTGATACAGGCCAGGATGCCATTGGCCTTCTTGGCCACCTGGGCACACTGCTGGCTCATGTTCAGTCAGCTGTCAACCAACACCCCCAGGTCCTTTTCCACCAGGCAGCTTTCCAGTCACTCTTCCCCAAGCCTGCAGCGCTGCATGGGGTTGTTGTGACCGAAGTGCATGACCCGGCACTTACCCTTGTTAAACCTCATGCAATCGGCCTCAGCCCATCACTCCAGCCTGTCCAAATCCCTCTGCAGATCGTTCCTACCCTCAGGCAGATCGGCACTCCCACTTAATTGCATGTCATCTGCAAATTTACTGAGGGTGCATTCAATCCCCTCATCCAGGTCATTGATAAAGACATTAAACAAGACCGGCCTCAAGACAGAGCCCTGAGGGACACCGTTTGTGACCGGTCTCCAACTGGATTTAACTCCATTCACCACAACTCTCTGGGCTCGGCCATCCAGCCAGTTTTTAACCCAGCAAAGAGTCCACCTGTCTAAGCCATGAGCCGCCAGCTTCTGCAGCAGAATGCTGTGGGAAACAGTGTCAAATGCCTTACTGAAGTCCAGGTAGACAACATCCACCGCTTTTCCCTCATCCACTAGGTGGGTCACCTGGTCATAGAAGGAGATCAGGCTGGTTAAACAGGACTTGCCCTTCATGAACCCCTATTGTCCTGCACTTGCCGTGTGATCTCCCCCAAGATGAACTGTTCTGTAACCTTCCCCGGTACCAAGGTCAGGCTGACAGGCCTGTAGTTCCCCAGATCCTCCTTCCTGCCCTTCTTGTAGATGTCACATTGGCAAGTCTCCAGTCATCTGGGACCTCACCCAATAACCAGGACTGCTGATAGATGATGGAGAGTGGCTTGGCAAGTTCCTCCGCCACCTCCCTCAGCACTCTTGGGTGGATCTCATCTCGCCCCATAGACTTGTGGGTGTCCAATTGTCTTAGCAGGTCCTTCACTACTATTTCCTGGATTATGAGGGGTTTATTCTGATCTCCATCCCGGTCTTCCAGCTCAGGGGACTGAATACCATGAGGATAACTGGTCTGACTGTTAAAGACTGAGGCAAAGAAGACATTAAGTACCTCAGCCTTTTCCTCATCCTTGGTAACAATGTTCCCCCTTGCATCCAGTAAAGGATGGAGATTCTCCCTGGTTCTTTTGTTGTTGTTAATATATTTGTAAAAACACTTTTTATTATCTCTTGCAGCAGTGGCCAGGCTGAGTTCTAGCTGAGCTTTTGCCCCCCTAATGTTCTTCCTACTCAACCTAACTAAATCCCTATACTCTTCCTGAGTAGCCTGCCCCTTCTTCCAAATGTGGTGGACTCTCCTCTTTCTCCTAAGTCCCGGCAGAAGCTCCCTGTCCAGTCAGGCCGGTTGTTTTCTCTGCCAGTTTGTCTTATGACACATGGGGGCAGCCTGCTCCTGTGTCTCTGAGAGTTTCTTCTTGAAAAAAGTCCATCCTTGCTGGACCCCTTTGCCCTCTAGGACTGTTCTCCAAGGGACTTTCTCAACAGTGTTCTAAACAGGTTGAAGTCTGCCCTTCAGAAGTCCATGGTAATAGTTTTGCTGCCCTGCCTCCTAACTTGGCTAAGAATTGACAACTCTATCATTTCATGGTTGCTTAGCCCAAGATGGCCTCTGACCACCACATCCCCTACCAGTCCTTCTCTGTTTGAACAGGTCTGGCAAGGCACCGTACCTAGTGGGCTCACTTGCCAGCTGAGTCAGAAAGTTATCTTTCATGCACTCCAGGAACTTCTTGGACTGTTTCCTCTCTGCTGTGTTATATTTCCAGCAGATGTCTGGTAAGTTGAGGTCCCCCACAAGAACAAGGGCTTGTGATTTTGTGGCTTCTGCCAGTTGTCTATAGAACAATTCATCAACCTCTTCACCTCTTCAACCTGTAGTAGACTCCCAATGGGATATCCGCCTCGTTGGACTTCCTCAGCTTTACCCATAAACATTCAATTGGTCCATCACACTTGTTGACCTCCATGCAAGCAAAACACTCCCTAATATAGAGCGCCACCCCACCACCCTTTCTACCTTACGTATTCCACTTGTAGAGCTTATAGCCATCCATTGTAGCACTCCACTCATGAGAGTCATCCCACCACGTTTCCGTGATGGTGACTATGTTATAGCTGTTATGCTGCACAATCGCTTCCAGCTCCTCCTGTTTGTTGCCCATGCTGTGTGCGTTAGAGTAGAAGCACTTGAGCCGGGCTAACAACTTCATTCCCAACCACGGCCTGCCACCCATAGGCTCAACTCCAGGGGACCCAGTTTTAGCCGCTTTCCCCTTCGACCCTAGTTTAAAGCCCTTTCAGTGAACCTAGCCAACTCGCATGCCAAGATTCTTTTCCCCCTCTGAGACAGGTTAACTCCATCTGCCGCCCGCAGACCCCACGCAGCATAAAGCTCCCCATGTTCAAAGAACCCAAAATTCTGTCTGTGGCACCAGTCTCTCAGCCACATGTTTATCAGGTGAGTCTTCCTTCCTCTTTCAGTATTCTTCCCTGCCACTGAAGGGATTGAGGAGAACACCATCTGGGCTCCCAAGCCCTCAAGTGATCTCCCCAGGGCCCTGAAGTCTTTTTTAATTGTTTTCAGGCTCCTCTCTGAAACATCATCACTACCAACCTGCATAACCAACAGTGGGTAGTAGTCTGATGGCCGTACCAGACCATACAGTTTCCTAGTAATATCCCTGACCCTGGCCCCAGGGAGACAGCAGACTTCCCTGTGGTGTGGATCCGGCCTTGGTTCCTCTCAGAAAGGAGTCACTGACTACAATTACCCTCCTTTTTTTTTTTCTTGTTAGAGCTGGTCCTAATGCATGGGGGAGACCGACTTACCTTGGGTGACTCCCTGATAGACTTTCATCTCCATTGTCATTTGTTTGTCCCTCAATTCCCAGAGCCCCATACCTGTTGTGCAAAGGCAACTAGGAAGGGGAGGGAGGGAGGGTATTCACCTGCCTTGCTGAGCAGGGACCTGTTTCCATTCCCCCTCGTCTGAGGTAGTCTCCTTTCACCTAATGGCAAGGAAGGAGGGGATCCTCTACACACACTGAAAATGGGGTTGATTATATTCATATTGCTTGCACTCCAACTCATTTAACTTTCAGGTTTTGCAGCAATGTGATCTGAGGCAGTGTTGGTGAGAAGGTCATTCTGTAGTTTGTATAGGTTTCCTGTGGGGTGGCTTGCAAATTGTTTAACCACAGTGATAGCAGTGAAACCTTTTGCCAAGGTTTGGGGCTGGACTGGCCATTAAATGAATGATAGATGATTTCTATTAATTTCTCTCCCTTCCCATATGGGAAGGGAAAGAAGAAAAGGGAGAGAGTCTTATGGGTTGGGAAAAAACCTAAAACATCTTTAGTGAAACAGTAGCAATAAAAAGAAAATAACAAGAAAAAAAACTAATGAAATGTATACAAATATATACAAAACCGGTATCAAGCTTACCCCCAATTGTACGTTTCCCCCAGTGATGCTCAGGTCACCATTGGCCCTGCAGCACTGGGAAGATCCCAGGCTGGACTCAGTGGCAGATGGGAACTGGGTTCAGGAACACAGCAATTGGGATCGGAGACAGAAGAACAGACCAAGTCCTCCCAGGCCACCAGCCATGGAAGAATAGGGCTTGCCCCACTGTGATCCCTCAGCTTTGTACTGAGCTTGATGTGTATGGCATGGAATACTGCATTGGTCAGTTCGGGTCACCTGTTGTGTCCACTCCTCCCCACAGGTGCCACCCTTTTTCACGCTGACACTAATGGGGCCCCAAGGTGGCACCCAAGGAATTCACTGTGCCTTAGTTTCTGTAAGATTAAGTATAAGCAAGAACCAAGAGCACACCATTGTACTGTGAGCTCGGTACCAACTATAAACATCGAGTGTTACCACTTCTAGGAGCAGACAGTGTCTGAAAAACACGTTGTTGACTTCAGAAAGTGCAGTCTTAGACCTAACTGAAAAGTAGAAGCACTGAAAGGAAAAACTGGTTCTGTTTTAGTCAAACCAGGACACTTTGAGGAACCGCTGAAGCATGGGGTGCATGTTTTTGTTGCCTCCATGTCCAGACAGCATGAGCTGCAGCAGTCTGCATCTGTCTTAAAACAGTCCAGATGTTGTATTTTCCTTGGGCAGGGGAAGGCATTTTGCTATGTTACTTGCTGTTTGAAGAACCTTTCCTTCTCTCTAGGGATAAGTAGTCTGGATGGATGTATGCCATCCACAATCATCCATGATCCATGCTTGGACCACAGTGGTAAGTGGCTGCTTTTGAGCAGCAGAGGTGTGATCAAGCTTTGCTTAAGGGGTTAATGGAGGCCTTTGTCTAATGAATGTGGTTAGTTGAACAATTCTCAGACTTGAAGGTTTGGGCTGCTGAAGGAAGTCCTGGAAAATGTGAGGTTTTTTGAATGCAACTGTTGAATTTGCAGGGACAAATAAATCTTGCTGTTCAAGTCGCTAATGCTGTCACTGTCCCAGTGTGCGTGTTCTTGGACATGCATTAGCAGTAGGGAACTTCAAAGTTGTCAATGGAGTGTGTGCATGGAGTTACTTAATGCTGCTTCCACACTCTCTTGCTTGCAAAAGTCCTGAATATAAAATCCTGGCTACTGGCTTTATGAAAGGGTGTTGTGGCATCCAGGCAGTTGTTTGCGATGGGTCCTCTGTTGGTGTTTTCGTGCAGTGGTAATGCCAGTTTTATTCTAGGTGGTGGTACTCTCAGAACGTGAGGTCTTCTGTGCCTTGTGTATTCTTTATGTACAGTAAACATCTTATGTGCTGCTCTTATTTTTCCCCCACTCCTCTTTCCCTTTGTACCAGCATGTTGAAGGTACTATGGGTAGGTATTTTCCATTTTAAATCAATGTTTTTCTCTGGCTTATAAATAGGCTGTTAACATTAGCTTCAGGCTAAGTGGTGTCGTGCAAAGTTTTGACTTCATAATGATTTCAAAGTGGTGTTCATCTGTTTTTAGAGTGTTCCAAAGTTCAGACAGAATTGAATGTAGGATACTACTTTACCAACTTAAAGGAAAACCACTTCTTAAGAGAAAATTTGAATGAGGTAAACATGGTTTAGGCTTTTGCTTGTCTTTGGAAAGAAATGCAACCACTGATTTAAGTTATGAAAAAATAGCTAATGGGCATAGTTGAGAACTACTTTCTATAAGCATTTCTTCTTGTTTGCTAGGGAACATGAAGCAGAAATGTTTTTCATTTAACACAGTGATTATGTGTTTGCCAGGTAATACAGTAGTCTGAATAAATCGTAGCTGGTAGGCCTGCAAGTTAATTTAAATGACTGTTAAAGATAGAGGGTATGACTCAGATTACCAACATAAGGTAATGTAGGGGGAGGTTACCCACATGGGTATTACATGCTGAAGACTCCCCACGTTGCAGATGAAGCTCTTCCTTTTTTTTTTTTTTTTTTTTTTTTCCCCCCCCCCTCTAAGTAGCTGTATCTGCCAGTCTCTTCTGTGAATGTAAAACAGCTCATGTGTTTTCTTGACTAGGAATATACATACGTTTTTTTTGTAAAGTACTTGGAAAAAAGGTCAGTGAATCATTAAGGAGCACATCCATTTCCATTTTCAAAATACAGTTGGTAGCATATTTCCTAGTTTTAGGATAATGTTTGCGTAGTAGATGATGCCTGAGTGGTGTTCTCAAAAGGTACAAAGGCAGAAAGCTATTCAAAAACACCATTTTTTTGCGTTTTAGGTTATTTCTGTAATCTACTTCAGACATTTTTATATTTTCTGTGAAGGATAAACAGTACGCAGTAGTGATGCATGGCTATGTCTCAATCAAAGGTTTCAATTGTAAGTGTGAATTTAAAGTGATGTTTTTAATAATCACTGGAATTCTTGACAGCACAGATACAACTTTAATATAAGTAATGCAGTTTTGCATTTTTAATACATTTTGTTAAAGTACTTTTATTGTTTCCTCATAAGAATAGCCTGCTATTTTTTAAGATGGTAATGTGTTGGTTTTGATTTCATGTTACTGGTATTTTTGAATAGGCAGCTAAAAAGTTTGAGAAAAAATAATTCTTTCAGATGGAAGTTCACTCTGTTGCTGTAGTGTTGGCTGAATCACAAATCGAATGAGAGGTTTTTTCCAAGTCTTTTTTTTCCTGTGTCTAGAGGAACATTTTAGAATTTTGAGTTGTAAATTACCAAGAGAAAAGAAACCAATGGTGTAAAATTTTAGATTGAATTACTATTTATAGTGTATTTTTAAATTGTATGCTGCTCTTGTTTTATTTCTTTGAACCACAACACCATACAATCTCAGCATAATATCCTATCCATCTTCCCTCCCCCCAGCATTTTACATGGCTTGTTCTGATATTTTTTGTTCATTTTGGTCTGTATCTTTTAAAAATACATCTTTGAATTTGGGCATATTGAGGAAGATGCTTTGTAACACAGGGTGACAGTAGCAATTAATTAAGCTTGTGAGATGTCATTGATGATGCTTATTTAGGGCAATAACTTCCCTGCTTGTCCCACTGGATTAGTGGAACTCACTATTTCTAAATTTGTTTTTGACTTGAGTAGCTGAAAGCTGACCCACTGCTGCTTCTCTGAATGCCACTGTCACTTCTCCTTTAGTGTGTTAGTATGAAGTTTCTCATATTTTATTCTGAAGTAGTTATTTCTTTTATGACAAGCGTATATATTTGTGTTGGCAAATACTACATTGTAGTAATGAGAACTTTCATTCATCAGGCAGCTTTACAGTCTGATAATGTTTTTAGTTAATAGATCAGATGCAGTCTGGTTTTGGCAAAAATTGCTTTGTAAAATTCACTGACTTCTTAATGCTTTCCTCCTGGTGGCACTTTGGCACAGTCCCCTTCCAAAAGTACATCAGCTGAAAAAGCTATTTTATTGGCTGTTAAATAATTTTGCGGTATGTTTGGGGTGAGTGTTGAACAGAAGCAAAATCTCTTTGTAAAAGGACTTCATTTGATACTTTGTCTTAATGCTCCATCTGCTTTTCTAAACGCATTTTTGCAGAATGCAAAGCCTCTGCACGCTGAAGATGTCAGCAGAGCTTGAATTACTGGCCATGTGCTCGTTTGAAAACAGCAAAACATTCCCAACTGCAGCAGCTGAAGGGAAAAGGTGAAACATGACTGCTCTGTTAATAGCTTCTGTAGTGAACACGTGCTTTTCTGCCTGCAGCTCTTTTGTTGTCTTTAGATAATAATGCACAAACTTTTAGTTAGAAGTGTAACATTAATGTTCTTCGTGTGTGTGTGTGTGTGTGTTTGGAATGGATAAGTATTTACAGCAAAGGTTTCTAAAGGTTTCATCCAGTTCTGGGACAGGGACCTACTGGAGAGAGTCCAGCAGAGGGCAGTGAGGATGATTGGGGGATTGGAGCATCTCCCCTGTGAGGAAAGGCTGAGAGAGCTGGGACTCTTTGGCCTGGAGAGGAGACTCAGCTGAGAGACGATTTAATTAACATTTACAAATACCTAAAGGGTGGGTTGAGGGAGGATGGAGCCAGACTCTTTTCAGTGGTTCCCGGTGACAGGACAAGGGGTAACGGGCACAAGCTGGAACACAGGAGGTTCCATTTAAATATGCGGAAGAACTTTTTTTCAGTGAGCGTGCCAGAGCACTGGCACAGGCTGCCCAGAGAGGTTGTGGAGTCTCCTTCTCTGGAGATTTTGTGGCCTCGCCTGGATGCAGTCCTGAGTGATGTGCTCTAGCGGATCCTGCCTTTTAAGCAGGGGAGTTGGACTGGATAATCTCTGGAGGTCCCTTCCAACTCTGAATATTCTGTGATTCTAATAAAAGGTTTTTTTCCTTTGATGCGAAATACCTATTTGGAGTGAGAGCTTGCAGCTTTTAGCTGAAGACACATATTCTGCTACTGTTGCATGTTAGTGAAATGTCATTATCTTTGAGTCCGGGCACAAGTGATACCTTTTACCTTCTTCCAGGAGCATGTAATATCTCTGTTCTCGGCAGGCTATCAATTGCTGCCTGTGAAAGCTTTCTAGCAAAGCAAAGTCCATTTTTTACCTATTAGTAACTTTTCATACTTTGGAGAGTATTAGTGGTTAGGGTAAAGATAAAGGCTATGCCTGCCCTGTTGAGTGCTCTGCAGTGTTGCGGCCAGTGGAGAAGTTGGCATTGGATGTCTGGTAGGTTAAATTATAACAACCCTATCATGGCTCCTGAGCTGAAATTTCCTGAATTGTTTTCTATGGTGTGTTGAAACCTTTTTGAAGGTCATATTTACTAACAACTATTTCTTTCTTTAAAAACACAAACAGAAAAAGAGAAGAAAAATAGTATTTCATAATTACAAGTCATACTACATCATTGAGGCATAGTTAATATAGAGCTGCTACTATTTAGCCTTCAAGGGCAGCTGATGTTTTTGTTTAAACCCTCTAATTTACGAAGGGTATGTTAGGTAACTTGACTGTATTAGTGCTGTAATTGTTTAGACCAGGATCTGTGTTTATGAATGTTGCTGCTTGTAACATGAATTCTGAAAAAACCTCAGTGGAGAGGGAGGGGGAGCCGTAAGCCATGTTTGTGGCTGAACAGTGTAGGGACTTACAGGCAAGCTTCCTGTTTACTCTAAATATTTCTGGAGACCTTTGTCTTTCCAGCAAGATTATAACTTTCTTGAATTCTTGAATTATACTGATAAATTAAAAGTGATAATACTGTTGGAGTAGCTGGTTAGGTGCTTTTTCTTAAAAAAAACCCTCGGTTTAGCAGAAAATCTTTCATTGGGACTTTTTCTATAGGAATTAATAGGAGTTCAGATACTTATTGCAAGTAGGAAGGAGTGGGATGAGACCCATTCAGTGTTCAAATGTTCGACTTCTCCTCAGATCATAGATGAGACACAGTTCTATGTATCCTTCATAGGAAAGTGATTAAAAAGAAAAATCTCCCATGCAGTTTCTTTGGGACCATCAATCCAACTTTGTCTTGCTGGGAATTAACCTGAAATAAGTACATGGCTAGACTCTCTTTTCGAGAGAAGGTGCTTATAGGAACATCCTATGACTACTTAAAAACCAAAGGGAAAGACAGAGAGAAGAACTCTTATGTGAGGGGCCATTCTACTCCCCTTCTCTGTGCAATTTCTGAGTGGGGACAAGAGCAAGAATACTGTGTAGGCCTGGGCTTGGTCGTCCATCCCCTTTCCTCTCTGCGCACTTTACAGCTTACTGTCTCTTCAGCCTTGACTCCAACAGCTTTAACTGCTAAACATCCTCTCGCAAAGTTGAGGTGAGTGTGTGCATATGACCACTTTCAGGGTAGAGTATCGGAGTACTGCAGTTGAATGTGATCCAACGAGTGATCCTGACTGTACAACCTGCTCTGAAATGTACAGTGTAAACAAATGGGGAAAGAAGGAGATACTTGCTTTGTTTCCTTTAACTTGAAGAGTTTTTCAAAAACAATTGGAGATACAACATTTCGGACAAGAGCTATGTATATATTTCTTTTTTTCCACTTAATTTTCTACTCTTCTGGTATTTTAGAGATACTAAATCAGTTTTGGACTTTGAGGGAGTATGGTTTGTTTTATTTCTGTTACAGTTAATGTATAACACCTTACTTGTATTGTCCGTCCCAGGTTTTATAGGCATTGTCTATTCAATTTTAATACTGGCACAGTATATGAAATGTAGTTGTATTGCCCTGTATCTATGCCTCTGACTTTATGCTTTAACCAAAATCCATGTCATGCTCATGTAAAATCCAAAAGAAGCCCCCAAATTCTGCTGTTCAGTGATAAGTATTGAGAGCCAAACCTGGACCTTCATACTGGGGAAACAGAGGTAGTTTTGGGTCTGATGTTCAGTTTGAGACCTTAGTTCAACAGGCTGCTGTATCATCTAGTGACATCTTTGCGGAAATGAACATGTTATGGTATACCGTACCTTGTTACAATACAAGAAAACTCCTTTGCCTTCTGCTTTATTATGCAGAATCAAAACCAGGACCATAATACAAACTTCTGAAACAGTGTACACGTGCCTCATTCGGTATTCTAAAACTGATATTCTGTGTATGGGTAACTGCAGCAGTTGCTATCTCCAAAGAGCTACACAAACATAGCCATCCTACTGCATCCTTTGGGTGATGGTGAGCTTTAACATGAGCTCAGTGGTGAGAGAGGTGAAAGCAAAGAGGTTAAGTGGCTTGTGTCAGTGAGTCTGTGGCAGAGGTGAGACTAGGACATGGATTCGTGCCACTAGAGTGCAGTACTTCCCTCTTGCTTATTGAGAGAATGGTTAAATTTGCTGGTAGGTGCTGCAGGCTCCCTGGTGTGGGGGATTTGGAAAATTGCTGCCAACTTGCTGAGGTACTGGGAATTTTGCATTTGTTTTAATTGGATGCACCTCTGCTTCTGCAGTTATTATTTACCAAATTAGATTATTTTCTTACTGTCATAATTTTATGGATGTTGTGATTGAATGGCAAAGAAGGCTTGTCAACTAGGTTTTACCCTGCTTTTGATTTTATTTAAGATGAAATGGGTATGTACAAAAGAAAGGCTTAATCATATTTGTAATTAAAGCGAGTTTTTCAAGATATATCTCAGAAATAGAAGACGAGTTTTACTTTCGTAATGAAAGGTTCTTGATAAAAATAAAATGCCGTTTCTCATTAAGTTCTCTTTCTGTCCCTGCACAGGTTTCCACTTGAGTGGCACAGTGACAGAGCCTGCAATGCAATCGGAGCCAGAAACTGTTTGCAATGTAGCTATCAGCTTTGATCGTTGCAAGATTACCTCAGTGACCTGTAGCTGTGGAAACAAGGACATATTTTACTGTTCACATGTTGTGGCACTCTCTTTATACCGGATCCGCAAGCCAGATCAGGTCAAACTGCATCTTCCCATTTCAGAGACACTCTTTCAAATGAACAGAGACCAACTACAAAAATTTGTACAGTATTTGATCACAGTGCATCACACGGAAGTTTTGCCAACTGCTCAAAAATTAGCAGATGAAATTCTTTCTCAGAATTCAGAAATCAATCAAGTCCATGGTGAGTTTGATACCTGTTCTTCCTTTTACTTCATTCACTCTCTGGTTCTGAGCTTTTTTTGTGGCATTCAGGAGTGTGACCTGCTGAGGTCCCTTCCAACCTGAATTATTCTGTGATTCAATGGTGTTTACTAAAGAGGATTCTGTTATTGAACCTTTGCTTTAAGATGCTTAAAAAGCAATACTTTTTGGAAAAGAGAAGAAATCATAAGCAATGAGGTTGTCTCCAGTGCTGTTAATATGTGGCCAGATCTCCTTCACGCTTGTATTTTCCAGCTATGAAAAACTGAGTAGTGGTGATCTTTGTAGGGCCACATTGCTTAAAGGAACTCTCTTACCAGCTTACCAATGGCATGGTTTTGTTATTTTGTTGGTTTTGAACCAATCTTCTGACATTTTGATGATGTAGTTTTGTTTTAATGGCAAAGCATAAAAGCAAGTAGGTGTTACTGTTTTTTTCAGTCATTAAATGTACTTTTGTTATCCTTTGGGATTTGCTTGCTTTATGAAGTCAGGAGAAAGAAAGCTGTGTTCCAATGATTTTTTTTTTCCTATTAGTGCTGCAGCAGCCTCCAGCATCAGCAAAAGTCTTGATCTTTCCTCCTCGTTCTGCTGCATGTGGTTTTAATGGCTCTCAGTTTCTTGTACTGAACATCTTATATTTGTTAAAGGGTGCTAGGTGTGACTTGAGGCTTCTGAGGTGGCTTTTCTATGGATCCTGCTGAACTGAAAGTAGGTGATTGTGGGTTTGAGGTGACCCAGCTAGTTTGAGTCCTGTGTTCATGTAAGGTCACCTGATAGAAGTGTCCTCTAAGGTGACCAGAGCTTTAAGTGTAGGAGCAGCTTAGAGGGGAAGAATAAGTTATCTAAAAGATCTAAAAATACCTTTTTTGTTTGTTCATTGACAGGAACAGTTCTTGTGTGTTAGATACTTAAGAGGGATGACCGCTATTCCAAAGAATTTGCAATACAAACATAACCAAGCTGCTTAATATTAGAGAAATAAAAACGTGTGTTAGAGTGCAGGCAGAAGATGGTAGTCTTTCCCATAACAGGACTCATCTGCAGCTTAGCCCTTCTTCTTAAGGTCTCATGACCCTGGCAGGTCAAGGCAGGTGGTGCTGCAAGAAGGTGAATTTCAGGAGCAGTGCTTTTTTTGTGTCTTTGAGGGCTGTGGTGATGTGGCCAGAGGCAAGGCAGTTGCTCTAGTTGTTATGGAAGATAATGAGAAGGTGATTGGCAGAGCTGCCTGGTGATGGTGGAAGGAAAGGGAAGCTAAAGCAGGACATTAAGCAACACAGGAAGATGCTCAGATGTTGTAAGCTGAAGATTTGTATCGCATGAGAGTTTGTAATAGCCTGAACATAAAGAATTAAAGGGAAGGAAGAATTATGGTGGGTATGACAGTGACTCAATCAAGGGTGATTAGAAAAGAGGAAGGCAGGGGTGGGAAGGGAAAGACAGATGATGACTATGCATGTCTATATTAGCTATATTACAGCTAGTGTAAGAGAAACAACAAGGTGTTGCAGAGAGTGCTTAAAGTTGATCAACGTTGTCTGTAACTACACTAGTCATAGGCAGATTGGTCTTTTTCAGCTATTATTGTCAAAATATCTCGCTACACATTAGTATTTAAAGTCTTTTTAAAGACATATTTCATGCTTATATTGTAGCCCAAATAGCAAAAAGAATAGGAAACAAAAAACTAACTTGATCAATTATGAAATTTCACAGTGATTTTGAGTACTTAAATATTTCAGTTTTGTGGATATTTTTATTATACACGTTGCTGTTTTCCTAGTAAACGAGATTACAATATGTCTTCATTGACGCTTGGTGTTTCTTAAAGTACCAGAAACTGAACTAGAAAATCCAGGCAGCATAAGAAAAGAAACTGCTATTACCAAAGAAAGCTGGGTTACAAACAATCTATAGTTTCCTGCTTTTCCTCCAGACTCCCATAAAACCATGGTCTGAATTTTTTTTAATGTGTTCACAGTGTTTAGGAAAAAGTAAGTTCCTCTGATTATGTAGCAAGTGTTCTTCTGGAATTCATAATGTAATTCTGTTATTTTGATCTTTAATCAAATTCCTAAAATAAAAATCAATGAAGTGTTAACCAAAAGAAATCTATGAAAAATAACCAAAAGTAATCTATCTCTTGTTCTCATAGCATAGGCTGGTGAACACCATTCACTCAGTCACACATCCTCTGCTGCAGATGTTCAATTTGTAATACAAAACTGTCTTGTAGACCTGTCTGTCCTTGAACAGTTTAACCTCACTAAACTAGTATTTGATAAGGAATTATATTGAACACCGCTGAAAGGAAGAGGAAAAACTTATACGAACTTGCTTATAAAAGTAAGACAACAGGAACAGCTTTGATCAAAGGAAGTCCTGAATCTGGAGGTGGATAAGGAAATCCTTTTCAATGTTACCTAGAGGTGTTTTAATTTCAGGGTTGTTCTATATAAAACTTTCATTTTTTTTATTTATTTTTTTTTTCTCATAGTGGCTGTATTTAGTTTTCATATATTTCTAGTGACAGGCAAAAGAAATCAGCTTTCGAATACTGTTTATTCCTACATAAGAGTGATATGGGACTCTGAAGAGCTCTGACCGCATCAGTCTTCTTGGCTTCCGTATGAGCTGGCTGGGAGGATGGAACAACACTGCAGTACTTTTCTTTCACAAAAGGTGTATTGAATCATTCATTTGCTCAAAATTCTGTCCTGTGCAGCATTTGATGACTGGCTTTGGTCACCTTCACTAGTTCTTCCACTAACCTCCTTCACAAGGAGCTGACTTACACTGATGACAGAATCCTCTTCTGGTTTTGCCATGCTGAGTTTCCACTTGGTGGTAGTTACATTACAGAAGGGTTTTGCACATTTTTAGAGCACAAAAGCACCTAAGATTTGAGAAGATTTTTTTTTGTGTTCTGATTTTCTCATGTGATACTGCTATAGCTGTACATGTTCCTGATGACATCAAAACTGGATGGTCTATGTGGTCTAATCTTCTCTACTTGAAGACAACTGTAGGTATTCATACTGATATCCTGATGTCTGTGCTGCATAACTGTTGGCTTAACCCCGTGTTTCAATTCAGGGATGCTGACTCAGGAAGCTAGATGTAGATTTGTATCCTGCTTAGCTGTGGCTTTTTTTACTCCATGTTAATTTCTGTACCATTGTAGCAGAGGAAGCTGGTAGGTGTGTAAGGCTAGGAAGAGAACAGTCAGATGAGTTTTGTCATCTTGGATCTGTCGTTTCTTAGGTAGGAAACTTTCACTTAAATTGGTTGGAAGGTCAAACTATGTTTCTGAGAATTTGAGTGGAAATAGGAAAGTAACTGCAAGATAGGGAGGAGGTCTGTTTGCATATTAATCTCATATTAGTATTGATACTATGTGCATAATGAAAGATGGCCTGCCTTTTATTGGTATAAGGACAGCCTAGCAAACCAATTCCATTTTTACTTTCAAGCTGTACTGTTTCTTTCTTGAGTCTTTAGTGCTGCTTTTGCAATCTCTACCCTTAAACTGTATGGATTTCTTCAGACTTTATCCCATTCTTTGATTATCTGATTCACAATATGAGTCACTTGCCAGTACAAAACCATATGCAGATGAACTCAAATAAGAAGGAGGATCTGGGAGAAAGCAGTTTAAGTAGATTTGTCTTCTCAGAAGCAGAGGTAGCTGGGTGGTAGTTTCTGTATTTGTCCAGGCAGATCTAGGTACATCCTCTGCAAACATTAATCTGTAGTGGAAAATGGTAGGGTAGGACAAGGCTGAACAACAGAATACAATATATTGCCAATCCACTAGAAAAAGGAACGGTTAATGTTAAAGAACATACATTATTAAAAACTGGAGTCTTTCATATCACCCTGCTAAAACTGGCCAAGTTGATTAAGAGACCAGTTGCAAAAGAATGTAGAAAATGGCAAGTGAGTTTCCTGTCAAGAAGGATGAAAGTCAAGTGCTCCAGTGCTTAGTATGAGAATTGTTAGTGAACCAGATCTGGGAAGGAAGTAACAAGACTAACCAAAAGTAGAGAAATTTCAGAAACTCAAGTAGAAGTAAACATAAAATAAATTGAAAGATCGATAGCTGCATAATAACATTTAAAAAAAAGCATGAAATTCATACTTGTAGGAAAGGTTTTCAGTTACATTAAATATTAAAATAAAACTGTTTATATAGGAAATAGTGACAATTTATTTTGAGACATGGAAGGTAAAAATAAATGAAAATAATGTATGCTAGTCCATACAGATAAGGAAGTTGTTTTATCTGCTACACAGAAATAGACTTTGAAACTTACTACTATATAATGTTTGTGAGACCTGGATTTTAGCAGGAGAGGGGAGATATTGTCAGCAGATAAGTTTACGCCTTTTGCTGTATGTGCAGATGGAAGGGAAAGAACGTTTTGGAAGTTAAAAACTTGTTGGGGGTTAATTAACTTTCTTCAGCAACATAGTGTAGCCTGTCCTGTCTCTGTATTTTCTGTTGTGAGTGCTGGCTGCTTCACAGCAGTTGCTGTTTTTCTTAAATGCTCTGTGCTGCCAAACAGGTGCTGTATTCCAGCCAAGAGTTCTGAAATTAAGTACAAGATGAAATGACTTATGTCTAAACTTTGAATCATTTGGGGAATCAAAGGCATAATAATATTTTTGAATCATTAATTTTATGATCCTTGGTTTTATGTAATTATTGTTTAGAAAGACTCTGAGCACAGTGAGTTTATAAAATCAATTACTATTCTGTTCTGAATCAGCATACAGCAGTGTTGGTTTCTAGCTGGGATCATTCAGTCTTTGCATAGTAGTAAGTTACGCTTTTTATTAGTAATCATTTTTCTGTATCTTCTCCTTAATGCTGCCATAGGATGACATTTAATCAATTGTAACTGATATACAGTTAATTTCTGTACTTAAATTAATAAGATTTTTATAAAACAAAGTTCTGAAAAGTTTCACTCTGGCTATGAGTAAGCAATTTGACGTGGTTTCATTTGGAAACAACTCTTGTTATACTTCAGAAATGAAGATCAGGGAAGCAGTTTGCCTTAAAGGCTACTTTCTGTTTTAACCAAATGTCACTGTTGATCTGCACCTGGGTAGTTTGCAATATAGGCAATTTTCAGCCTATTTCAGTCAGTGGTCCTTGCGTTGCTTCTGCATACTTTCTGAGGTTAAGTTGTCCATATACAACAATGTGGTTACTCACTTGGACAGCAGTTGAATTTGCTATGTCAATGATCAAAGTGTTTATTTTTTTAAAATGCTTCTGCTGCTTAGAACTTGAGAGTTGATGATATTTAACATGTAACCTGCTATGACTGCAAGTGTATAAGGCTGTTACCCAGTTTCAAATTTTATTTGGATGTTCAGTGTTTCAAGCAGTTGTGCATAGTACTCCGGCTTTGATTGCTGAGATTGCAATTTAGTAATTTTAGCAAAAGAGCATGAGTAACTATGTATGGCTCTATCTATATACTGAGTATAAATACTTTGTCATATTTAACTGTAAGTACCTGTAAAACCTATTACAAAGACCAATCATGACTGAAGTTTAAAAAAAACAGAGGTTTGGAAGAAGGGAGATTAATACAATAGTGTCTATAAACTGGTACAGTTTAATTACAGGTTTTAATATTTAGTGTAATTATGCAGTGCTTTTCACTTTCATAGTTCAAACGTGAACTAATTTATCCTTGTGACACCCCTCTAAAGCACATAAGTAATACTTATCCCCAGCTTACGAATGGGGAATGGGCTTTGGTCTCAGTACCAAGCTGCACAGCAGCAATTAAATTCAGAGCTGTGCACGTTCCTCTCTACAGCCAGACTGTCCATCTGGTGAAGCTTCGCAGTGCCCGTTCGGGGCCGTGCTGCACCCCAAGCGAAGCCACAGCCTTTGGGCTGAACCTTCAACTCTGCCTGGTGTTGAGCCTCAGCCTTCCTGCCAGCTGTTGCTTGGTCTTCATCTCACAGCTCCTTAGGCAGCTCGCTTCTGTTGCTTGTTCACTTACTTTCTTGTTTACTCATCTGATTCTATGTCTTAAGAAGAAAAGTGTAGACATCCTCAAACACAGCGATCTGTGTTTGAGTGGGAGAGAAAACAAGCTGGATGAATCGGTGTTCACTTGACCCATAAGTGAACATAGTGAGCTCAAAGTTCTTCGTTGAGAGAAATGCAGATGGTCATATGTCGACCCCAAAACATGAGTGATGTGGGCAGTGGAAGTTGAATCTTCCCCAGCAGCAACACTAGGATGCCTTGCTGTTGCCATGGTGGGAAAGTGGTTTTGGACTCATGCCTGATCAAACACACCACCTCCATGCCTTGTTACTCCACAGCTATGCTGAAGACTGCCAACGGTGTTGAAAGATCAGCGAATTACAACTATAGCTGGTGACAGTTACATGTATATTGAAATTTCTATATACATCCCAATTAAAATTTTTGATCATACTGAGTGTAGTCTGTATAAGATCTTGTGAGGAAAAATCACTGAGTCAGACATATCTGTAGTACTGTTCTGAGCAGTAGAGCTCAGACCCTTGGCTTGGTGTCTTCAACTTTTACAGTCTTCTAGCCTACTGACATGAAAATAATGCTCGTGTAAGTATAGCCATGCTGAGCCCCTGGGAAAGGTGTATTCGGGAGAAGAGGCCTTGGTGGGGGCACTACATGCCCATGTTTCTGTAAAGGAGCCCTGTTAAAGAATCTGCAGTAGCTGTGTTAAAATTTAACCTTATAGCACAAACTGACTGATGAGCTTTTGATAAAATGTAAACAGTTATGGAAGGAATTTTGTTTTCTTCCCTAAATAGGGAAGTGTATCTGAGGAATCTTGGACTATTTTTAATTCAGTAGCCATACCAAGATTATTTAAAGATAAATCTCCATTGAACTGAAGGATAAATATAAATGTATTTTTTTTATATTGGTGCTCTTACATAGTTCCTTTTCACAGGTCTTTTCTCTGTGTTTGAGCTAAACTATTTAAACTATTTGCAAGGTGATACCGCAAACCTGGCTCTGTGTAACAGCTGCACTGCTTGTTCTCATGTGGCTTGATTTCCCTTTTTATCTTGTTCTTTGCAACTGAAGACTTACCAGTATGTGTTTCGTGTGGCTGATGGAACTGAAAGTTCCTTGAAACTAACATACTGAAGATGGAAGCACTCACAGAAGAGGTTTTTCATTCCTTGGTTTTGTACTGTCTTGGGCTTGATTCCTGTCTTCTGAGACATTGTGATGGTTCCTGTAGAAGGCAGGAGAGTTAATTCGCATCTTCAAAGACAAAATTTCTTATTAATCTAAATATCTCTGTGTCTGTGTGTATATATATATGTATATAGCAGTGCAGCATAGTTCACTGTGGCTGCTTAAAAGCTTCACCTACATGGCAGAGCTGAAATTGTGAAATAAAGGCTTGAATCAATAGAATCAATGTTTAATTCCTGTACATCTGAAAAGTTGTAGCTGTCTTTGCTTTTCAAATTCTCAGGGCTTCTTTGAAAAAGCAAGTTTGTACATATCTGAGTATGTAACTTTCCCTCCCTGCCAGTGTCCTTTTTTTTTTTTTTTTTTTTTTTTTTTGGCTACAGAGGTAACATGGAGTTGGATTCAAAAATGATAGATTGTGTAACATGATTCAATTTCTAACATCTTCTCAAAAGCTAATGGAGATAGAGATTACACAGTCATGAAAGGGCCAAAATCAAAATGTCAAGTTAACTTGAGTCTTGGGCATGCTTAAAATACCTTACATCTGGTATGGTGATGCACTACCTTGAGTTGTTTCCCTGACAGTCTAGATAAGTGCTCTTCAGCTTTTTCAGTTTGAGTACCTTTTAAAAAATATCCAGTGGACGTGCAGGCTTCTTGAGAAAAATGTAAGTTGCTAGATGGTGCAAGAACTTGTTTTAGTTAGTTTTGTCAGCCTTTAGAACACTCCAGTGGTGGAAAATCACTGATCTCAACTGCAAACTTTGAGTTAGGCAGCCTGTGGCCAAAGCACTGCCTGATGTGAATCTAGTCACTTCAGTTCACACTAGGCTAATTTGGTCAAGTTGCTCTGAATGGACTCTGTGGTGATGTTGGCTATGTAAAAATGTTCCCTGGGAAGCAGCAGTCTTACATTGCTGTAACTCTTATTTATGATAGAAATGTCATTAGTGCTTTCAGACTTTGGATTTGTTTGGGTATTTTTTTACTTCATTTAGCTTTGCAGAGCCATCACAGCTCAGAGGAACTGAGGTAATGATTTTCTTCAAGTTCATCAGTAGCAGTGCTCACTAGCAGTCACTTAAACCTGGGCAAGATTGCTGAAAGTACAGGAATTACACAGGTGTTACAGGGAGAGTGGTTTTAACATCACAGTTGTAGAAATACTATGCAAAAGTCTAATTTTTGTTGCCAAAACATTTTAGTATAGCTCCTGAGATGGGAGGAAAAAAACCTCATGTTAATTTTAATGTTTTGATATAAAATAATATTTAAATATCTTGTCATAGGCTGTAATTTTTAAGTGCTTAAGACTACTGAGGAGAAATTTAAATCTATTGTAAAGACTGTTTAGATTAAAGCCAAGACATCCAAAACAGGACAAAACACATCCAAAGACCCTTACACTACTCCTCTCCCCTGGATGCATGAAACTCTTCCTTATATAGAACATAATGATTTATTTTTTTGCTGTTTGCAGGTGCTCCTGACCCAACAGCGGGTGCTAGCATAGATGATGAAAACTGCTGGCATTTGGATGAGGAGCAGGTCCAAGAACAGGTTAAACTCTTCCTCTCCCAGGGTGGATACCATGGATCAGGGAAGCAGCTCAATTTGCTTTTTGCAAAGGTATGTTGAGTACTCTAAATCTTTTATTTTTTCTCTGTCCCGTTTCCCAAGCCGGTCTGTACTTGTTCACATCTTACTCAAAGTCCTGTTGTTCTAAAACAAGACAAAGCCTTGGGAACATAATGGCAACTTAATATGAGTTTTACAGCAATGGACTGCAATCTGATGTGTCTTGAGATTAGTTTAAGGATATGAAGTAACATTTCAACCATCTGCCGTTTTTCCGTTCTCTTCCTTCCCACCCCCAAAATTTTGGAGGAACCTGTAGAAATTGGTCTTGCAGAAGTTTGCTTAGTACACCTGTGAATTACTTGTAATTCTTCAAAGATACTTATTCCACAACGGGATACTGAAACCAAAAATTGTTAAAATTGGGAAAGCAGACTATTTTTTCTACTTAATTTCACATCACTTAGTATATATTACATTTCGTATTTAACAGAGGTGGAATATTTAACACTGCAGCATATTGTCTGTACTGTGATTTCTTTGTTTTTTCAAGTTTGTATTAAAAGACTTGTTTCCTAGGTGCGAGAAATGCTAAAGATGAGAGATTCAAATGGAGCTCGCATGTTGACGTTGATAACAGAACAGTTCATGGCTGACCCTCGTCTGTCGCTTTGGAGGCAACAAGGAACTGCAATGACTGACAAGTATAGGCAGCTCTGGGATGAACTGGGTAAATGCACAGACTTCAAAATGACTTAGATGTTTATATGTACAACGAAGAAACAATTACGTATTTGGGGTGGAGAGAAACTTTATTGTGGTACCGGTAAAGCAGGTTAGAGTTCTCTGCAGTTCTGCTTGTTCAGTTAAGATTGGGTGAAATTGAATTTCTGATGTACAGTGTGAGACAATTGCAGTTGGAGGAGAGGAAGCATGGTATGAAACAAGTGCAATTGCAACAGGTTGTAAGTACCTGAGGATCTAAAAAAGAATAAAGCAAAAAGTAGAAACATAGCTACACAACTCAGGGTAAGTATATAAGCCACTAGTGCTAAACCGGAAAGGTTAAGGAAGAAATCAATTTGCAACTAGAGAGAAATAGAATGCAAAAAGAGAAGATTCATTAAGAGTATGAGAAGATAGCAACAAAGGAAAGCAGAATTCCATTATTGAGCAGGAAATGAGATCAAATAAGAGGGCTAAAACAATTAACACTGCTTTACAGGAAGGTCCGTTGTGACCAGATACATGACTTTGTACAACAGAGAGAGGAACACAGGCTGAAATGGGAAAGGAATATTTGAACTGGTACGGTCTGAGGACACTTGCTCTAAAGTGTTCCAGAAACTTGCTAATAACAGCTTTGAACTACTGCTTCAGAAGTTCTCAAAATCTGTTGGAATTTGGTAGGGAGGGGAAATTCAAAACAACTTGAATGTAAATGTCACCAATATTTCAAAAGTGGGTAGGTGAGTTGAAAGAACTTAAGTAACCACAAGCATTGCTTTCCTAGGGATAAGGTACTAGAATAAACTACTAACCAGTTGCTGTGCAAGTGTGTAGAAGATAAAAGCAATAAGACAACCTGAATTACTTAAAATACAGTAGTAAATCTAATTTTTTTTTCTGTAAAAGGTAATTCACTGAGTGTATGAGTGAAGGGATTAGTGTGTGTATATATATATATATTAACATCCAAAGCCTTACTACAGCTGTCTTGGAGGCTTTCTCAAAGCAAGCTGAAGACACACAGCCTAAATGGAATTGACTTGTGGTTCACGAAACTTGGAGTAGTTACCTGTGCTCTCACTCACTCTGGAAAGACACTTCAAGTTTAGACTTAAAATAGTATGTCTTGAGATGTTCTGGTCATGATTGCTATGCCTGATTTATGTGGCATGTAACATGAAAATACATAATATTAAATGACAAACGAATGAACAAAAACCTTACAGAAGATGCCCTATGGGACATTGTGTAAACACTGCAGAGAAGAGAGCCAAAGACCATAATGATCTTGATACGTTTTAAAGGTCTAAAACCAAGCTAAATGAAATTAAAGCCAAGCAAGAATACCATGCTTCATTTAGAACAGAAGCATCAAAAGCAAGACTTAAGTTTTCCATGCTTAAAGGTTAAAAGATGACAGTCATTGATTGCATATTGACTGGTGGGGCTAAGTTTGGATATAATCTGTTTATCATAAATTATATTCACTCTAAATGGAGTATTAGACTAATAAAGCACTAGCTGTCCAGTTGAGATTGAAGACTTCTGTGGTGGACAACCTTAATATGGTGGAAAGAAGGCAAAGCTCTGTCAGAAAGTGTAGATATAACTACTTGTCTTCAACTGTAACAACCCTTTTAGTATGCCATTTTTATGATGCCTTAGCTTGTTGGGGAATAACAGTTTTTGCCAAACAGGGCATGTGTTTAGCTGGACATATACACAGCAAAATTGTATCCCACCATACTGACAACTAGACGGTCTTACGCTTCATTGCTTATGTGGGTTGAGCTGGTGGGTGGTGGGAGAAGCAGAAATGTGTTCTCAGTCTGTTACCTGTAGCAGTCTTACCACATGCTGCCAATAACCATAAAAGGTTTTGTTAAATTTTCTTAGCAGCTCTTCTCTTCTTGTTTCATCAGTTTCATATTAATGTCACTTTCTGGACAGCACCTGTCTGAAGGTAGGGGAGGTGGAATCTCTCTGCCTGCAGCATCAAATAAGCAATATTTTAGATTAATTGAATTGATTAGTTTACCTCTGTGTAATCAGAATTATACATGCCACTCCAAAAAAGCCTGCAGTGCAACCTTCAGCCTCACCACTACTTCAGCTGCTGTATTTGCAAGCCCAGGCAGACCTTCTTGTCTTGAGAGCAGTCTTGAGCTGCTCTGCTGCCTTTACCAGTATCAAAATATGTTGAATTTGTATCATGGTTTCAATAGTAAACACATTCAGTCAATTCTGGTGTGTAGCAGGCTAAGGGTAGAACTTAGTTCTTCCACCTCCAGCTTGTGTTGATGTTGCTAAACTGTTGATTTCTTCCCCACACCAGTAGGATTCCTTCCACTGGTGTTTAGCAAGTTCCCTTGAAATTGCTGTTAATTGGATGAATGTCTCCAGCTTGACCCCTACCTTGTGTGAAGGTTACAAGCTGCTGCCATGTTTTTGCTAGGATTTTGCCTTGAGTTTCACTCAAATTGAACACATTCATTTTTCCAGGTGAAACATGCATCTCCAAAAATAGAAAGTGAATGTGCCAAAGTTAAAGGAGATTTTAAGGGAGACCAAGGTTACAATAACAAACTGCAGAAGGAAGAGCAGGGTAGCCCTGGCAACATAGGATCTGTGCCAGTAGTGGCAGAGAACTCAGACATTGGGTTTAAGGGGGTGTTGTTATAATCATGTTCTAAAACAATGTTGGCTTCCTGTCTTGTCATCTTCCAGGATGTGAGAGAACTAAAATATCAATTTAGCGAGCGAGACAGGCCTTTGCATACTTAACTTTTTGTCTTATCTGTTCAGAGTAATTTGGCAGTGGCATATATGTATGTCTTAAACCAAAAATGTTTTATCTGTCATCTCATCTGCTTTGCAGCTAGGTGGCAATTTAACATTCTAGTTATGAAGAATTTTAGGATACAAAAAGTATGTAAATTTCCTTTACTTAATAAAAGCTTGCTTGCTTGCCCAGTATGCTGTCTGCCAATTGCTAGGCATATGGCCACTTTGTCAGTTCCATCTTGGCATGGGTTTTTAAGCATACTTAAATAACTTCAGCTTTGCTCCTTGACTGGGTCACTTGAGCCTTTCATTAGAACTTAAGTGATGCTTCCTGCCTGGCATTGGGCATTGGCAAGGGTGTACTGGTAGGATACACTGGGCTCTGATCAGAGTTCCTGCTGAAGTTTATGGTAAAAAGTTGACTTAGTAGAAGTTGTATTGAATTTAAATGTTCAAAGGTGCTGATTTAAACAGCAGCAACAACTACAAAAAAACCCCACCCAAACCCCACAAATACTTCACATCTAAGTGTGGACCTGACAGTTTTCTAATGTGAAGTCCTAATTCCATAAACAACTCACAATTCAAAATCCTCAAGTTAACAAAAAAGCCATACGTGTAACTAGCTAGTTGTTTTTAAGCCTTTAGATCAGGAGGAAGAATGTAATAATTATACTCAGAAAATTCCCCTGTTGTACATCAAAGGTTGGATTGAGCTAAATGCTTCTCATGGAACTCCAAAGGTGTGGTATTGGAAAGATCAAGATTACAGGTCAAAGCTATAAGGGTTGTTCATATACTTCCTGTACTGGAAGAGTTCAGATGCCACTTTAGTGATGCGCTGCTGAACACTTCCAACTTGCCACAGTAATACATGAATGTGCTTTCCAGAGTTCAGAGTGGAGTTGGAATTCTTCACGTTGCTGTTTAAATGGTGTCTCAGTAGGTAAACTTCACATGCTGATCTTTAGGTGTTTAGCTCCTGGTGACCATGGTTGAAGAATTCAGTGTATCAGAATGATTAATTATCTGAAGCCCCTTGGTTTGCCTTTTTAATTAAATTGCATTGGTGAAATGGAGGGATATGGAAATGCACAGTAAATATCTGCTGATGCCTGTTGAAATGAGATCACTGATTTGAAGAAAAGGTCAGTCAGCCTTCTTTATAGTCTAGAGGGAAAAAATGGACCATGCAATATTAGTACAGCCATAATTCATTAATAGTCATCCATTAAAAAATAAGTAAAAGTTGCTTGTTCAAAAAAGGTGAAAATTTGCAGTTATGCCCCAGCCCAGGGATCAGTGGCTTCAAGGCTCTGCTTTGGAATTGAATGTTGAGAGCTGCCAGATGCCAGTCTTCGGAAGAGGCTGAGTTTTGTCGGCAAATGGGATCTGCAAGTTAATTGGTGTTTTCTGCAGGCTTCTGACTGTGAAATGAAATTGGAAGCCCTTTAGCCACATGGATAATACAGGACCTGAATACAAATGTCACATGTCACCATCAGGGCCCACTGTGAAACAATAGCGTTCCCACTCGAACACTGCACCATTACAGATCATTTAAATATGGGGATTACATTTAAACTAAAAGCCCCATTTGCCTTTTACTGCAATTTAAATGTCCTCTTAGCAAAAGCTAAGTGACAAATTAAATGAGAAAAGTGCCCACATTTTTAAAACTGTAATGCAAAACAACCTTTTATTGCTTCTCATGTGCCACGAATGAATCATTATACTTGTCAACCCTAAACCAAGCCATAATTGGAGCAGCTACTGTTATCAAAGTGGGTCTGCTCTTGTGACAGCTTAATAAAGCTGAAACTGTTAAATTAAATCTCAGATGCTTAATCTGATGAAAGCAGTCAAGTAGAAGGATCTAAGACAAGTATCTACTGCTTGGTGGAGTGATGGAGTCCAACAGCTTGTCAACACGTAGATTACAGGATCAGATAAATTTTTTTTTTGTGAACTACCATTTTCGGTATTTTTATATCCTCTTGCTCACCTTCATGGTGAAGAATCTTAACATAATTTGCATGTTTCAAAACAAACATTTCTACTAGGTTTCCTCCATTTTTATATTTAAGAACTGTTTAAGAGGGGAGGAGAGCTGTTTTTCTTTAAGTCAGGGATTAGTTTATTGAGGAACAAAAATACCATGGTAGTGTCATGGGGAAGAGGGTGTGTCCAAAGAGCACTTGCAGTGCAGTGGATAAAATTGACAAATGTATTCTGGATTTGTCATGCTGATCCTGGTCTCTGTTGGTCCTCTTATTTTATGATATTGAGAACAACTTAAAAGGTATTCTGTACTTCCAGCTGGGTAGTCTCCACACTTTCTTTCCACAGCTTCTCCTGCCTACCTCAACTACTTGTTGGTATCTAAAGTTTTTAAGTGTGAGAACTTCTCACAAGGTTGACACAAACCTCATTCATGGGATAAAGATTTCCTGGATGACATCCTTAGAATCTTTTCTGTTTATGCATCCTAAATGGGTTGTTGTCATAAAGGTATTTCCTGAGCAGAATAACATGTCTTTTCCTTAGTAGTTCTAGTAGTCGTAGTAGTTTTTCCAATAGAACTTTGCCCTGTTGTATGCTGCTTCTTATATGTTGGAGCAGCCTGATGGTCTACTTTGAGTTGACATTTGCTGACATTTTGGCCACTTTCTGGATCAAAGAGATATATTGTTGTGTTAAAATTTAAAAATAAAATATGTTACACGGTTGTCATGTAAAGAAATAGTACAATATATTTCCTGAAGGATCATGCCTGATTTTTTATTAGTAACACTTTGCTCCTCATCTAAAACTTAATTCTGAATGTTGAGTTTAAGCAGGGAATCATTATAGATAAACTAAGAGATATTTTATTACCATTTTGCCATGAGCAAACTAATGATTGTTAAATAACGTTTGGGTTTTTTTATTTTGAAACCACCTGGAATTTTTCTGATAAAAGTTTATATTCATCTCTAGAAAATACCAAGTTAGATTCTTTTAACCTTAACTAAAAAAAGCTATCCTCAGTCTATATTTCTGTCTCAGGCATTCCTTCCCTTTGTAGTTAGAGAGACAAACTTGTATGAATGGGATATGCCAGTTGTTCTAAACAGATTCTCTGTTTAGTACTTCAGTGGAGGGGAAAAAAGGACAAAAGCAGCTAGGGTTGTTGCCAGTATGCCCCTAGAGAAATTCCTTCCTGATGCCAGATTTGATGAGTACTTCAGGGCTGCCATGAAAAAAAAATCACCAAAGTTAAGCATTCATTATATAGTTTTTGTTGTCTAACAAAATTTTTCTAAAGCTGCATACTTCATGCAATCCCTTTTTAGGATCAGCTATGCAGCAGAAACACTCACCTTTCCCCATATTTTATGGTGTTTCAAAAGCAGGACAGCAAGGCTCTAAGTGTCAAATTTGAGTGCCAAGCTTACCTGTATTTTCATGAGGGTTTTTTTAATATTCCAAGTGCATCGTGTTCTGCCTTAAAGCTAAGGAGAGTACCAGTGCTGTGCACCTGTAGAAGATAAAGTTAACTTCAAATTTCTAAGTTTAGATTAATCAGTTGCACATAGTACATTTGTGGCCTGAAAGTGAAGGCTGTAGGAAGACCTATATTTCAGAGGAGGTGGGATGCACCATGCTTTGCAGCATTTCCCTTAGTCTTTCATCATGGGTCTTTTAGGGTCTTGTGTGATATCTTACACATATTTGTGTCTTTGACTGTATCATATCCAATAGGCTGTCTTTGCTTAATTGATAATCTTTCTCTTAATTTCATTTTGTTCAGTCTTAGCTGCCATGGTGTGGTTTCCATACAGTTATAAAACCTGTGTGCCTTCAGTTTGTACACTTAAGGTTACATCTGCTCTTCTACAGAATAAGGTGTTAATATATGTCATTGTATTTGAAAGATTTGTGCTATTGGACGTACTAAATTAACAGTTCTTCTGAGTTAGCATCAGAAGACAGTTTTGCTGCTCTAAGGCCTGAGTTACAGATGACAACTTGAAAGAAACTGCTGTCATGGCCCTGGGCTGTGTTGGCTGTTGCTGTCGCCTTTGTTTCCCCTGTTAATGAAGCCATGCTGCAGTTCTGCGAAGATGGGTTCTGTCCATCTTCTCTGAGGATGATTTCCTTCCTCCATTACTAGCATGTGCCATAAAAGTATTTGAAATGAGGGTATGTGAGGCCAGAGTATGATAGGAAGTGGGAGCTGTTTTGAAAGAGGGTATTGTTTTCTCTGGCATTTCTCAGATTTGAAGAATAATGTTGGAAGTAATTAACAGTAGTCTATAAGCATAGCTTGAGGGGCTTATTTTTAATACCATACAGAATGTTTGGGTTTCCATTTAGTTCAGGTGGATGGAAATTACTTCTAGAGCAGGAGACAAATTTCTTGAAGTACCCACATGAAAACAGTTCTTGAAGTTTTTATTCCTAAGCTGTTGAACCGATTTACTTACAAACGTCCTAAAAAATTGTTCTGCATTGGAGCTGGTACAAAACTCATTGCGGCACTAACTGGAATCATGACTGCCAAGATTAAGGGCAAAATTTTATTATGAGCCTAAACTGGTACTTAGCATTATTTTTTTTTCTTCCTCTCACTCTTTAAGACTTCGGTAACATTAAGCTGCCATTTAATTTTCCAGTACCACTTCTAGTAAATACTAGAGCTAGAGTGAAGTAGTAGATTTATGGAGAAGAATTACTGAATCTTCTCTAAGCTTTACTGTGGTCCAGAAATCTAGCCTTGTGATGTTTTCCACTTTTTTGTCTTGAACGGATACTGGAAAAATAACTGAAAAATTGGAGAAGTAATATAAAGCGAGAAGTGCAAGAATCTTGGTCTGCTCAGGTCGCTCAAAGCAACATGAAGGAAATCCTTCATAATTTAAGATACCTACATAAACTAAAAAAATGGATAGGGAAGGCACTTCTGCCAAGCAAACAAGGTAGCTGAAAATTGTAATTGGAGCTGGACAAATTTAACTAGAAAACTGGAAATAAGTTTAGAATTTTATGTTGTGGCAGCCAGACAGTAGATCAGCTGACCAGGAGCTGTGCTTGATTTTTGTATTAGAAATCTCAACTGAAGTATGCTATTTTTGTAAAAACTCATTGATTGCTTTTGGACTGGACGTTAAAAATAAATTATGAAATCTTGGAGTAGGAAGGAATTCAGACTGGACAAAATGTGTCCAGTTACAGTGGTTTATTTACATTCTGTGAGCATAGTTGTTGCAATTACACTTTTTTCTTAACTTCCCACTGTGCAAGGGAGTGTTCATGCTTGCTCTACTTTTTTTTTTTTTTTTTTGAAATGACAGGTATTTCCATCCCTGTCTTTTATGAATATCGTGTTTTGTTTGACAGTCTTATGCATCTTCCTAAAAAAAAAAGTAATTCGTTCATCTCGATGATAAATTTAAATAGAGGTAGGTTAGTGTGTTTATAGTTAGTAGTCACATTTATTTTTCTTCTTAAAATTATCAAAGTCTCTGAAAATAGACCGTGACTGCTGAGATTGTGTTACCAGTTAGAATACTTGATAAAATATCTGATCTCTGTTTTGGTCAGGAGCACACTTTGTGTTCACCACTTAGCTGTAAATATTGGCAACTACTTAAAATTGTGAAGACTTGTATTAAGATACTCATAAAGGAATATTTTTGTGCTACTTGTGCTAGTAGTAGCAATGCTTTTACCTTCAATTGATTGATTATGAACAAATGAATGGTTTTGTGAATATTAGGGAAGTTAATCAGAGATTCATTTGCAGGTGCTTTATACTTTCCTCTAGCTTTGTTGACTAGTAGCCCATGCCTTGCTACAGTGGTTAGGGTATAGGGTACTATAGGTGCATAGAGGGACATGTAATGGACATGTGACAGGTTTGAAGTGCTCTCTTAAGTAGATTTTCGTTTTAGGCTATGACTCTGTAAACTGCACCTTTCAAACGAATTTATGTTCTTACATGAAACTTTTTGGTTAGATGGCAGAGTGTCTGCAAAGATGGAGCAGTTTTTAAAACGAGCTCAGAAAGGCATAGCCCAGAACAACAGGCTTCATGCAAAATGACAGAAGTGCTTGGTTAGTTCATTTTTCCATTGTGCAAAAATTCAAAATGTAGGAGGAAGATCAGAGCATACAGTTCATGATAGCTTAGAATAGAATCTGAATATGTAAATACCCATTTCCTTTCAGCAAAATACACCTGTGCCTTCAATCCTTGGAGCTGCAGTGTGCAGCAAGAGAGAAAGTGAAACTTAAGTAATTAGGCATTTTTTTTGTCCCTGGGTTACACCTCCACTCCCTCTAATGCACATTCAGAGTTTTGTGTGCAGAATGATTCCCTATCACCGTCAGTACTGCAGGTAATCTTTTGCATTAATCAGCCAGCTAGTTTGAAATGGGGAGTGATTATACTATCATACACAATACAGTCAGCATGAAGCACTTGTCAAGACCAATACATCAAAGTTCAATTCAGTAATAGAATGAATTAGAGCAAAATGAAACATTCTGTTCTCCAAGAAACACAGCACCCATAGAAAGCTTTTTTTTTTCTGAAGGCCACACAGAGAAAACAAGAATGCATTAAGGAATTGTTTTTATGAAAAAAATTGCAACTTGGATCCAACTGAATGCTGAGAGTACTTTTCCTTGGGGTTTTCATCAAGGAGAGAACAGCACTGAAGTGCTTTGCCTATCTTCACTATTCTGTAAAAGCAACTGTTTAATTGGAGTATTCTCCAGTGGGACTTCTGATTATGCTTTGTTGTAACGGAGATCTCCCCATGCCTGGAGAAGGGAGATGGCTTTGCTAGTCATTCTGAAGACACTTGTCCTTCCTTGTTGAGAAGCAATAAATACCATACACTGCCTTCTTTGAGGTTTTCAAGTGACTGTCCCAGTGAAAGTGCGTAAAAAAGAGATGTAAATCACTTGAAAATCCTTTGCTGACACTTCTACTTTAAATGGGTCATAGGTTCTGTCTCCTAGTATTGTTTCTGTTCTGGCATTTCCAATGCTAGAAAATTATTGTTTTGTAATGGAAATGATTAGGCTCAAATGAGGCACAGTGGCAAGTGTGCAGCAAGTGCTGAAGCCAATTTGTCTGTTGCAAAAATGGAATGATCTTGACTACCTGGCTCCATTTTCTTTGAAATTATCAGATGCTACTAGCTTAGTAGCTTATGGGTTTTATTATTTAAGGAAGAGATGTACATTAATGGAAAGGGCAAAAAAGTCACAGTAGATGTGCATCCATTTCTTGCATATTTTAATTTTGCAAATGAATGGTTTGATCTTAAGTATATTAAATGTAAAATTCTGAACCAAAGGCCAGGTCTCAGCTATTCATTAAACAGATATTGTAAATGAGGAAATGCTGACCCAAGCTTAGCTACACAGCAGCCCTAATAAGGTAGCATAATATTTCTAGGGAAGATTTCTTGAAGACTGCAATCAAACAGAATTGCACTCTGGGTCTTCCATCATCGTCAGTGTCCTAGCCCCTCACTAAAACTGTTTCCATCACCACCTTCCCATTTACTGGGGCAAGAGTAAAATATAATGGGATTTATGAAAACTGAGCAGTGCTTAGTATCTCAGGAAAGTCTACATACATTCCTGGCACTTCCTTTGCCTTCATGGATTCATGCATACACAGAATGTATAGTTATTACAACATCTACTTTTACTGTGACTGAACACTACTTAATGTTTTTCAATTTGCATATTTAAATCCTAATCAGTATAAAGGTATGCTGTCTTTCTCCCCCATGAATTCAAAGATAGGGATGTCTACTGAGAAGCACAAAAGTACTGATGGTCCCTTGTATGTACAAGGAACGCATGCATTGTGTAAAACAGTAATGTAACCAATTTTTTGTGTGTGTTGTGAGGCACAGAATCACAGATCGTTAGGGATTGGAAGGGACCTCAAAAGATCATCTAGTCCAATCCCCCCACCAGAGCAGGAATACCTAGATCAGGTCACACAGGAACACATCCAGGTGGGTTTTGAATGTCTCCAGAGAAGGAGACTCCACAACCTCTCTGGGCAGCCTGTGCCAGTGCTCTGTTACCCTCACTGTGAAGAAGTTCTTCCTCACATTTATGTGGAACCTCCTATGTTCCAGCTTGCATCCATTGCCCCTTGTCCTGTCATTGGATGTCACTGAGAAGAGCCTGGCTCCATCCTCATGACACTCACCCTTTACAGATTTATAAACATTAATGAGGTCACCCCTCAGTCTCCTTCAAGCTAAAGAGACCCAGCTCCTTCAGTCTTTCCTCATAAGGGAGATGTCCCACTCCATCATCTCTGTGGCTCTGCACTGGACTCTCTCAAGCAGTTCCCTGTCCTTCTTGAACTGGGGGGCGCAGAACAGGACATAATATTCCAGATGCAGCCTCACTAGGGCAGAGTAGAGGGGGAGGAGAACCTCTCTCCACCTACTAACCACACCCCTTCTAGTACACCCCAGCATGCCATTGGCCTTCTTGGCCACAAGGGCACATTGCTGGCTCATGGTCATCCTGCTGTCCACCAGGACCCCCAGCTCCCTTTCCCCTACGCTGCTCTCCAACAGGTCAGTCCCCAACTTATACTGGCACATGGGATTGTTCTTCCCCAGATGCAAGGCTCTACACTTGCCCTTGTTATATTTCACTACATTTCTCCCCACCCAACTCTCCAGCCTGTCTAGGTCTCTCTGAATGGCAGCACAGCCTTCTGGTGTGTCAGCCACTCCTCCCAATTTTGTGTCGTCAGCAAACTTGCTGACAGAGCACTCTATTCCCTCATCCAAATCATTGATGAATATATTGAATAGTACTGGTCCCAGTACCGACCCCTGAGGGACTCCACTAGACACAGGCCTCCAACTAGACTCTGTCCCATTGACCACAACTCTCTGGCTTCCTTCCTTCAGCCAGTTCACAATGCACCTCACTACCCGATCATCCAGACCACACTTCCTCAGCTTAGCTGCAAGGATGCTTTGGGAGATCGTTTCAAACGCCTAGCATGAACAACTATGCATTTTTCAAATGGAGGACTGAAGGTCTGTTTTGGCAAGCTGCCTTTTTCCAGGTTAAGAGGATTAGTGTTGATCCAAAATAGGCAATTCCTCACTGTGATATGACAGTTCTGATATTCATTCCCTTGTGAAATGAATATCAAATTGCAATTGCAGCAATAAGAGAGCAAGCTGTGTTAAGGGAGAAAAACAGAGTATGGAAACACAAGCATTCTCTGTTTAGTTGTTTGTTTTTTCCATTTAGTGAGAGATTTGTTCATATTGCAGCTGGCATAGTCAAACAGGTAAACTTCAGATTACCAGGAGTGTATTTTGGGAAACTTCTTTTGAGTATAGACTGTTGCCAGCAGCAGTTTCCAGGCTGAAGTCACTGGAAATGGATTTAGATATCTTCCCCACAAATTACAAGTAGCTGCCCTTTGTTTTTCCCTGAGCCTTTTCTGTAGTAAGGGGTAAGCCTGATCAGCCGTTTCCCCTGTATGGAAGCCATTAGGTCGAAAATAGAGAATCTCTTGCTTGAAGGCAGTGTTAGGTTGGTGTAAGCCAGTGTGGGTCTTCAGGTTGGTGGTAACATTTAACAGTGTGGGCCAGCTCAAGGGGGCTTCCACAAAGCGGCATCAGAGTGAAACAGGAAGAATGTTCTCCAGGCTCCTTCCAGGTGGCATGTGGTAAAATCTAGGCACAAGTTCCTAGAAATCCCCAAATAGGCTGAAGAGTGTGGGGTCATTGGCATTACGCATCCTTCTCCCAGATGGTGGCCTTTGTAGCACTACAGGAGCTTTGCCTGAGGGTCTTTCAGTTCCTTTCTCTTCTCACGGGGGAGTTTTGTCTCACGCTCTCTCTTCCTGCAGGGAATCGGGCAGCCGTGAAAGCTCGGTAAGATCTCAGATCTGCACGCAGCTCGCCCTGAAGTCATTGGGAGCAGGGTGCAGTTTGGACTCTATTGAAATTTTAAGTGGTTTGTGTGGGATTTATTAGAAATACACTTGTCCTTGTGCTTCATTTGCATAAAAATAGCCTCGATTTCTGAGACAGTCGCTTCTAACAATGTAGTTATGCTTGACATAACTTCTCTCTTTAAACCAAAGAAGTTTTTAAAGTACTTTCGGGTATCTGTTGTATACCGCAGTCACAGTGGAGCTTCTGAAGAAGTCTGAATTCTTTTGCCTCTAGTGGTATTTTTGAGACATGGAAAAAGAAAAGGCCACTCATTTCGTAGGGGCACGGAGTAATCAGTAGTGTGTGTTCTGCCTTGCTGGATAATTGAAATACTTAACGAATGTGGTTAAGGTATTCCACTTTGCTGTTGCTTCAGTCTGAAAAAAACTAGGAATCTGGTTACAAAGTATTGAATTGGCCTTATTTTTTCGTTAGATGCTGAGAGGTACAGTGTCTCGTTAGTGCCCTCAAGTGATGCTTGATTTTGAAAATAAATAAGCAACTGTTCTCCAAGGCTTTCCAATATGCCCCACCTTCAGTTTTGTTTAGCAGATTGCAAGAAATACAGTTGTTCTGTCTTGAGCAGTGCTTGAATGCGTTGATGCTTAGTAATAAGAATCAGTTGTAATTTGATTCTGTGTGGAGAGTGAAGTGTGTTGATGAGTGTATCTAAAGGAGGTCATATGATTTGATTTTAAAAGAAGATTTTAAAAATTGTATTGGCCTTATTTACTCCCATGTGAAGTTTCAGCCGCTTAAAAAGACCCCAAACTCTTGCTGTATTGTATTTAACTACTGTGCAGTAATCATCTGTAGTAGCATGCTGTCTCTGGTGTTCTGCACATATTATTTTGTTGTGGCTTTCAGATTTCTTTGATATTACTTCCCCATTCCATGTTGGTCTGAATAGCAGAGGACTTGCAGCCTTAAGGATCAAGCTGTGTTTCCACTGGCTCCTGTGCCTGTGGCGTACGGACTTGCTGAGTTACTTTAGGAATGAATGTAATGCAGTGGCCTCTGCTCTGGGCATCCATTTTGCATTCTTAATTAGCAAAAGAATACTTGAATGTGAGAATTTTATTATTCTAGAAGAACCAGCTGCATTTTTACACTTTTTTTTTTTCCCCAGCCTGTCACAAAGATTGCATAGTTTAAGCATATTCTCTAAATCTCTTGTATTATATAAGGCACACTCTTAATGAGCAAATGAACTGTTGCTAAACAGTGCTTTCAGATGTCTTTATGTTCCTGTCAAAGTTCATGCAGATGAAAAGACAGCTGATTTAGAGAAAAATCTTTCCATTTGAAAATTGTTGCTGGAGACCCTGATATATTTATGCCTGCCCTGCTATATAGTCTGAGGGAACAGGTTCTAAAGTGATGTTATGTGTGAAATATCAGCACAAAGTAGCTTTCCCTTCGAGTTCCATGAACACAAAATGTAAGACATATTTTCTAATGTAACCAAATTACTGAAGTAATTGCAGTAAAAATATTTTATTCCTATTGAAATGCATAAAACCAGTGTTTACTGGATTTCTGAGGCCCAGGTGTGTTTGGGAATGAGTTACATGATCAGCAGTACTTCTGCTGGGTTCTGAGTGTGGAAGTATATGTTTACAAAATACATGTTTTACTAATGTACTTCTTTGGTTCCTGCAATGTGAAGCTGGAATATAGTTCTTGTTGATAGAAAACAACATTCACTTCTGGTAAAAATAATTAGAAGAAAAACTTGGGTAACTTCCTGCTGTAACTTTATGTGAATTCTTGTTTGCTTTTGACTGATGTTTCTGTCTGATGAGCCATACATTGTGAACTCTGGATTTTCTGATACAAAATGCCTTTTAATTAGAAATGTTGGCTTGGTACCCTCTTTCAACTGCTTCAGATGGGCCATGTGAGCTCCTAGATCCTGCATCAGGAATTCAGTCTGCCTAGTGCTAGGCGTAGCTGGGAAGCAAGTAGTGTAGCCTTTGAGGGGAGAAAAAGTATTACAGTGTAGAAGTTTGCAATTAGTTATTGGCTGTTACATTTTTAATAGAAAACATAATTTAGCAATTTTTTTAAAATCAGGTGCTCTGTGGATGTGTATAGTCTTAAATCCCCACTGCAAGTTGGAGCAGAAGGCCAGTTGGCTAAAACAGCTGAAAAAATGGAACAGTGTGGATGTTTGTCCCTGGGAAGATGGAAACCATGGAAACGAGCTGCCCAATTTAACCAATGCTTTGCCTCAGGGTGCAAATGCTAACCAAGGTGAGCCTAAACATATGCACTGACTGCAACATATAATATAACCTCTATCTTATATACTCTAGCCTTGCAGAATTCAGCACTCTTTCCTGGGACAAGTACCTTTCTTGTTGAGGATTGACCAGCCAAAATTATTTTCATTATCCTTGCAGAAGGGATAAATGGGTGGGGTTTTTTGTGCTGGGGCTGCAATGTTTTCAAAGTAAGTAGTTAAGTTTAGTTAGGTCTTCTAACTCTTCACTTGGTGCTTCTAAGTAAGTGTTGCATGAAAACTGGACGTCCCTGAAGTACATCATGTAAAAGCCTGTTGTTTCGTTGCTTGAGTATAACCTTGTGTTCCTTCGGGTGTTGGGGTTTTTATTTTGTTTGCAGTTACAAAGCCTTTGATACCTATTTAAAGGGAGATCTGTTGCAACTGCATTAAACTTGAGTGTGAGATAAACTAAAGTAGCTATCTGTGGGATGTGCTCTGTATGTGCAGTCTGCACTGGCAGATCTGTGGGGGTGCAGAGGCAATGCTGCTGTCTTGGAGGAGGTGTCTCTTCTTGCTTGGTATCATGCTTCCTAATCTAAAATGTGATTATCAAATCTGACTGAAGCCTTATCCAGTTCTCTTCAAGTAAAAGTGGCTACTTTGCTAGTAACTGGGGAATATGCAGGGTATTTACCTGGGAAAAAGCCCTCATAATACTCAAAACCCTCAGTATTTTGATACGTGTTTCATGTAATTATGATAAAGTTAAAATTAAATGCCTAGGAGATGGCAGATTTGCACTTAGATGAGTTTTTCCTTGTTTCTTTTTGTTGGAAGATTATGTCTGAAGGAAATAGAGTTGGTTCATTTTTAAATCTTGCAGCTAGCTGGGGACAGAAGTTCATTCAGCATATAACTGCCTACAGAGGTGTTTTTGCTTTTTCTATTATGTGATGTTCAGCCCAGCCTGGGCAGGCTAGACAACTCTGACATGGCATTTCAATGTTCACAGACATAGTGCCATGTTGACAGAGTGATTTTTGCTATAAGATGATGTCCAGTAAGGATTGTGTCAGTCCCTTGGCTGCAGTACCTCACTTTCTCTGCAGTATTCGTACAAGTTTATGACAAAGAATATAATTATACAAGTCCTCAAAGTCAATGTCGCTTCTCAAAGAGAACAACTAGAAAACTTTCATGCAATGTTTATCCGTCCCTCATCCTGGCAGCTCTGGGGCTAAAGAGGAGAAAAACTGGGGATGCTTGAGTAACTGTATGCCATGTACTCTTAGGTTTGTTTTTAGGGGACTTTGTACGTACTATTGTTGAATGTCCTTCATTTCTAGCCGTTCCAAGTCCTGTTTAGTATCAGCCATACTGGTTTGTGTAGATCTCTCTCTGACTGCAAAATGAATGGCACGCACTTCGTCTGAGCTGTTGGGTAATAATAGGATGTGAAATGTCATCTGCTGGCTGCTTGGTGCAGAGGGGGGCAAGGCTGCCATCGGTTGGGGGCTGGTGAATAGGCAGAAGACAAGAATACTGTGAATGAATGATTCACATATGAATGAGTAAAATCTGATGCAGCTTTCTGGACTTGTGAAAATGATAGATTCATCGAACAGGCCACATCGGACGGTGTTCACTCGAGCCATTGAGGCATGCGATCTGCACTGGCAGGACAGCCACTTACAGCACATTATCAGCAGTGACCTATACACCAACTACTGTTACCATGACGACACTGAAAACTCGCTCTTTGACTCTCATGGGTGGCCCCTCTGGCATGGTAAGTGGCTAAACCGGAAAGACGTTTCCATGACTTGCCGCTTTGTTCATTTTCTATGGCATTATTTTGGGGAGGATGGTGGGGAGATGAATGAAAAGCCTGGCAAAAAGAACAGAGGCTCCCTTGAAATGCTGGCTCAGAAGTAGTCCTTTAAGTCTCTCTTGCATAGTTTTAAAAACAACAACAAAAAAACCAAAAAAGCCCTTTTGAGTAACCTAGCAAAACAGGCCATTGCAGACATGGAAGCATTGCTATTCCTCAATTATTTTCTCCATTTTAGAACATGTTCCTACAGCCTGTGCAAGGGTGGACGCATTACGATCTCATGGATACCCACGAGAAGCACTGAGGCTGGCAATAGCTATTGTTAACACACTAAGAAGGCAGCAGCAGAAACAGCTGGAAATGTTCCGGGCTCAGAAGAAAGGTAAATGTGGGGAAGAGAAAAGGGCAAAGGACGTGCTGAGGTGACAGTAACACCGGACTGGAGCTTTGCATAAGAAAACCAGTTTTGAAACTAAAGTGAAAGAGGTGATTTCACCACTATGATCATTTGGACCAAAGAGTTAATGTCACATTCTGGATGTTGGAGGTTTTCTGTAAGCTGGGTTGTGAGCTGTGCAAGGCAAGGGCTCTGTTCTGCTTTCTGCAATATGTCTGGAATGATGGGGCCTTTATCCCAGTCAGGGCTTTTGGTTACACAGTGAAAATATTTGCACTGTGTAATTTACAGGCTTCTAAACAGAGTTTTGCATTTGGCATGTTGGGTGTTCATAATATCTTTTTTCTGACACATGATTTTGCTGAGCTATATATTTCTGAGGTATAAGCCTAAAGTTGACATTGAGGGTAATAGTGAGGCAAAGTCTGTACTCCAAAAATTCATCAAATTTGGCATTTCTTCCAAAGGTGTCTCTTACAATGCTTAAAACTTTAGTGTTTTTGAATAGAGGTGGATTGCCTTTCTTTGCTTTGAAACACTTTTTTTATAAAATGTTTTATGGTATTCCTCTGATCAACACTACCCCTGCTTTTTTGGAAGAAGCATTGTCCTTCAGATACAGTTTCTATACCGTGTGATCCTTGTTACTCAAAATAATCCTGCACTGAACTTCTTCAGTTTGAAGAGGCAGTGGAAGAAGGGGATGGCTTTGTGGTTAAAGAATGCATGTGGAAAAAATGGAATTACTTTCTCAGCTATTAAAAGAATCCCTTAATTCAGATTTTACTTTAGGTCTTCATTGCTACCCTTAACTTTGTGTATCCTCATGCACTGTAGGCAAAAATACTAGTGTGAAGTCATATATGTAAATTCTTGAAGTGTGTGCACATGTTTTCCCTGAAAAGAGTGTTTAGAAGACAAGGTAGACAACTGACTAAAAAAAAAAAAAAAAAAGTGCTGGTAGTTCCTATGTGCCTCCATTCCTCCCCCCTCCCCGTACTCAAGGAAGAAGGTTTTTGAACGCTATTGTGGATCCTAGATTTGAACAAAACTTAAAAGCACTTTGTATAATTTCTTAGGAGAATTTGCTAAGTCTTTTTACCATGTAATATCTTTCCTTAACAAGTGTTCCCTTAAAAGTTTTGCAGCTTTTCTAGCATCTCAGACTGGGGGGGTAAGAAGAGAGGGGCCTATGTCAGTGTGTGTATGTGTGTACATACCACTGGCACGTGTTAGAGGGTCCGCTGCAAGTGTGCTGGTTGTTGCTCCTTTTCATTCCCAGTTGCTAATGCAGTATCTAGACATACAATGTTTATTTGTCCCTGTAAGCAGTTTCTATAGCTATGAACTAATATTATCCTATTATAAATAAAAAATGGAGTGTACCCATCCTAACCCAAAACAAACAAGAAGTTTGTCAGAAGTTTGTCACTTCTATGTTGTCACCTTTTTTTTTCCCCTCGTGTGCAATCAGCACAAAATGTGCTGATGTTCTCTATAAGCAGATGAATTCTGCACCTAGAGTCTAACTTTAAGTTCCAGTTCAGCAACCTCCATATGCTTCTACTTAGCTTTTATTCATGTGAGTGATCTGAAGTGTATGGAACTAATTGTGTGATTTAAAGTTAAGTGTCTCTGTTAACGAGTTAAGGTAGCTGCGGCCCTAGCATTCACACATGATTCGGGGCATTGCACACACACTGTAGCCTTTAACTGCTGGGACCAGAGTCCCTTTGCAGCGGGTGACTCTGTGCCCCTCTTGACTCCTCTCTTACACATACAGTGTCTTGGGTGCACTTCATCCTTCTTCAGGCTCAGCCCTCAGTTTCCTGCAGCAGAATCTCAAGCATCAGATTTTATGAAAATGAATATCTTAATTGAAAGGTACAGCAGCACAATCAGCTCAAGCTGGTGACTTCAGAGAGGGATCCTGAACAAAGAAATCTCTGGGCGATTATACCCTTACAATCTATGTACCTGCCCCTCATGCACTCTTCATGCATGTCTTTTTAGTCCAGTGGTGATTTTTGGTGTGGGATCTTCATAGAATCATAGAATGGTTTGGGCTGAAAAGGGGCCTTATAGATCATCTAGTTCCAACCCCCCTGCCATGGGCAAGGACACCTCCCACTAGACCAGGTTGCTCAGAGCCCCATCCAGCCTAGCCTTGAACACTGCCAGGGAGCGGGCAGCCACAGCTTCCCTGGGCAACCTGTGCCAGTTCTCACCATGCTTGTGGTAAAGAATGGTCACCCGTAATGCATCTGATCTCTCATAGTTCAGTCGTGTCTGTGTCTAGGAGGAAGGAAGTTGGGAGTTTGAGTCAAAGGGAAGCTGTTGCTGTAAGGCTAGCAGTGAAAAAAGGGATTTGGGGAATCTCTAACATGTTACCACAACCACACTTTTTTCAGTTCACTGTGCTAAACTATTTTTTCATGTTCTAACCAAATGATGGATGAGGACTACAAAACAAAGTATCTGTGAAAGTATTTGTCAAATGATATTCTGGAATGACAAAAAATGCACTTGATCCACTGAAAGGTCATATTTTTCTTATATACCTCATTTAATCTTTTTCTTTTTTAAAGGAGCTGTGATCCTGAGTTTATTACTTCAATAAATATTTAGTTACAGGAAAAGCTTGCATTCTGTTTATGAAATTGGAACATATTTTAGGATATTTGCATTTATTTCAGTGCCTTCAGATTAACTTAAAATGTAAAAATGGTAGTGCATCTTTTTAAGTGAGGAAACTGTTGTGAATATTTTACCAAAAAAGTATTTACTGTAATTTTTCAGCAGACACTTTCAGAAGAGTTACTGGTATCAAGAGATTTCAAAAGGCACTGCAGTTGAAATTTCTGACCCATAATACACTTTGCTAGTGCTCAAAATGTTTGGTCTTAATTTATTTTTTCCCCTCTTTTAACATATTCACAAAGGGCAATGAATTTACCCTGAAAGATACTATTTTCTCCTTCTAAGTGGAAACTACTGGAAGTATTTTCAATTTTGTACTGAGAGCATTTTAACCAGTTTCATTTTTATAATTGTTTTGAGGGGCTAACATACATTCTCCTTCCCTCCCTCCTCCCTGCATCTTTTCTGTCACAGAACTTCTCCACAGAGGAGTAACTTCAATATCGAATCTTGAAGGTTGGGTGGGACACCCTTTGGACCCCGTTGGCACCCTCTTCAGTAGCCTAATGGAAGCCTGCAGGGTGGATGATGAGAGTTTCCATGGATTCTCGGACTTCATGGGTAAGACCACGGAAAGGAAAGTCATCTATATGTCTTCATTTACCAGAGGCATTTTTCTACCCTGCTTTTCTGAATTGGCTTCAAACCCAGTATTTTTTTAGTATATGAACTCGCACTTCCTTTCATAAGAAAACAAAAGGGAGAGAAAATGTTTGAAGTAAAATATGAATGCACTTAAAAAATTACTAGTTACTCATTCTTGAAGACAATTCCGTATTTCACACTTGAAATAAAATTGAGTAAGACTTTGCTTTGTCCTAGAGTGCTCTGTCAGCAAGTTTGCTGACGACACAAAACTGGGAGGAGTGGCTGACACACCAGAAGGCTGTGCTGCCATTCCGAGAGACCTAGACAGGCTGGAGAGTTGGGCGGGGAGAAATGTAATGAAGTATAACAAGGGCAAGTGTAGAGCCTTGCATCTGGGGAAGAACAACCCCATGTGCCAGTCTAAATTGGGGACTGACCTGTTGGAGAGCAGATTAGGAGAAAGGGACCTGGGGGTCCTGGTGGACAGCAGGATGACCATGAGCCAGCAATGTGCCCTTGTGGCCAAGAAGGCCAATGGCATCCTGGGGTGTATTAGAAGGGGTGTGGTTAGTAGGTTGAGAGAGGTTCTCCTCCCCCTCTACTCTGCCCTGGTGAGGCCGCATCTGGAATATTGTGTCCAGTTCTGGGCCCCACAGTTCAAGAAGGACAGGGAACTGCTTGAGAGAGTCCAGCACAGAGCCACAGAGATGATAGAGTGGGACATCTCCCTTATGAGGAAAGACTGAAGGAGCTGTGTCTCTTTAGCTGGGAGAAGAGGAGACTGAGGGGTGACCTCATTAATGTTTATAAATCTGTAAAGGGTGAGTGTCATGAGGATGGAGCCAGGTTCTTCTCAGTGACATCCAATGACAGGACAAGGGGCAATGGATGCAAGCTGGAACATAGGAGGTTCCACATAAATGTGAGGAAGAACTTCTTCACAGTGAGGGTAACAGAGCACTGGCACAGGCTTCCCAGAGAGGTTGTGGAGTCTCCTTCTCTGGAGACATTCAAAACCCGCCTGGACATGTTCCTGTGTGACCTGACCTAGGTGTTCCTGCTCTGGCAGGGGGATTGGACTAGATGATCTTTTGAGGTCCCTTCCAATCTCTAACATTCTATGATTCTGTGTGATTCTGTGAAATCACAGGATTGCAAAACTGCTGAGGTTGGAAGGCACCTCTGGAGATAATCTAGTCGATCTGCTCTACTCAGAGCAGGGTCACCTAGAGCAGGTTGCCCAGGACAGTGGCCAGTTTTGTTTTGAATGAACACTGTACTACCTCTCTGGGCAACCTTTTGCAGTGTTCAACCGCCTTCACAGTAAAAAAGTGTTTCCTTTTGCTCAGATGTGGTTTCTTGTGTTTCGGGTTGTGCCCATTGCCTCTTGTCCTGTCACAGGATACCACTGAGAAAAGTCTGACATTGTCTTCGTTATAATTCTCCCATGAGATATTTATACATTTGGTAAGATCCTCCTGAGCCTTCTCTTTACCAGGCTAAATAATCACACCTGTCTAACTCATTATATGAGAGATGCTACAGTCCTTTAATCAACTTTGTGGCTCTGCAGTGAATCAGCTCTCATATGTCCGTTTACTGGGGAGCTCACAATTAGACACGTCACTCCAGGTGTGGGATGACTAGTGCTGAGCAGAGGGAAAGGATCACCTCCCTCGATCTGCTGGCAGCAGCACTCCTAATGCAGCCCAGGATGTTGTTAGACTTCTTAGCTACAAGTGTACATAATACTTCAAACTGTTGACAAAAACTTAAAATTGGTAACATACATGGTCTATAAACTATATGAATCGTTAAGCTATGTTGGAGTATCAATACATGATTTAGTATAGGTTGTGTATGCCCATTTTAATTTCAATATTTGCTTCCCAGGAGTTTAACTGATTAATTCTTTATTCTCAGTCTCTTTCCACCTCTGTGGTAGCTTCTTACCACCACCTGTGTGGACAGACACTAGATTCATCCCTCTGCCTGCAGCTCTTGTGTATGTACATCACAATCTTCTTGGTGCTTTGCCTCAAAACTCCTTTTATTCAATTAGACTTTCTTCAACAAATTTCTGATCCCACATCCACCAATTCTGGAAGAACTTTTAATTAAAAGAAATCAGAAATCAGATTCTTTGCACTTATAAAAAAAAAAACAAAACAACAACACAAAAAAACCCCTAAACAACCCCATGAAATAAAAAGTGCATGTTGGAAATTAACTTCCTCCTACACATGTACACAGTCTAACAAATGCATTCAGCCTTCCCTGTGGCTGCAATTGTCCATCTCCTTACAGCTGTCCATTATAACTTTTTATTTCCAGATTAGACTGTAAACTGCTGCAGGTCAGAATAGTGTTTTGTCATACAATGTGTCTGTGAAGTGCCAAATGAGTTGGTAGTACTCTCTAGTTTGTCTTGCTCTGTGTGGAGTTTGCATGTAATCTTTACTGTAAGTAGGACTTCTAATACTAATAATATACATTTTTATCCTAAATACAGCTGTAACAAATAAAGCCTGGAAAGAGCTTGGGCAAGCAGTACATGCTTTAAAGCTGTGGAGTTTCCAGGCCTATTGTATTTACGCAATCCTAATAGCTTCAACTGAAGTCCATGCAAGTGTATAAGCACCTTTCCCTTTGTCAAGGCCCCAGAAATGGGTGGAGAAAAAAAATTGAACTGAGTCTTCCTATTTTGGCCTCATAAATACAAAGCTGGAGAAACTGCCTTTCTCTAAATTGTGCATTTTAAAAATGAAAACTTACTTGAGTGGGTTATTTAAAACCTAACGTTTCATGTATTTCTGCCATGTGCAATTGGATGGCATATTTTAGATAGGATCATTGGATTTTGAGATTGAGCTAGTAATTTAACTCCTTTAAAAAAATATACAGGAGGAAGCATTTGTATATGTGGTTTTATAGGCAGATTATGGGTTATAATGATTTGCTGATGTGTTTTTCTTTGTGTCACCCCTTACAGAGAACATGGGGCAATGCAAATCTCTGGAGTACCAGCACCTGCCTGCACACAAGTTCTTAGAAGAAGGGGAATCTTATTTAACGCTAGCTGTGGAAGTAGCATTGATAGGGCTGGGACAGCAACGAGTAATGCCAGATGGCTTGTATGCACAAGAGAAGGTTTGTCGAAATGAGGAGCAGCTCCTTTCTAAGCTACAAGAAATTGAATTGGATGATACTCTGGTGAAGATTTTTCGAAAACAAGCAGTCTTCCTATTAGAAGGTAGCTCAACATAGATGCTAACTGCTTCTTTAAACTGTCTTCACTCACAGAAGCACACAGAATTAGTGTTCCTGTGGAAACTGCCTTACATACTTCAGATGGTTTTTTGACATAGAACACCAGCAAAGTTTTGTTTCCAATCTCCTTTTAAAATCAAACATACTTCAGACACCACATGATTATAGAGAAAAGGCATCTATTTGACCTATAAGCCTTTTGTTTTAATTTTTCTTACATTCTTTAGATTTGTTGCTTGTCATAATCTCAGTATCCCAGTTATACAACCGAGGCTCACAATTGAATAATATAGACATCAGTTATCACAAACAGTTTTTGAGTAGCAGAATTCTAAGTGTTCCTTGTTGCCTGAAAAAGGAACTGGCAGCTTTGTATGAAGACTTTCACCTCTCTTCCCAAGTGAAGAGCTCAGAAAATTGACTTAGAATTGTTGGGACAGAAATGAAACACTTTATTTGTAGCAATTAGGAAAATTACCTGTGGGTAAATATTGAGGCTTATGACCTGATCTTGTGACTAAATTTTGACTGAGACAAACAGTTTGTGTTTGGGAATTAGCTGATGTATTGGAATAAAATGTACCAAAAAGTGTATACTTTCACCTTTTTAAAAGGCTTAGCATGTAGTGCTTAAGCTTCATGTTCAGAGAGTAGTCTTCATGGGTCCTGAGATTGACTTTCTGGGTTTTGGGGTTTTTTATATGAAAGAAAAAACTTTAGGGGAAGGAACTAGCCAAAGACATGGTTGAAGTTTTGAGTGCTTGCTCAGGAGATGGTGGTGTGTGTGGTACTGCTCTAAGTTTTAAAAAGACTATTACACAGCAGCCAAGCTTTGCTTTAAGATATGTCTTTTAAAACTTCCCCTTCATTGTAGAGGTGCAGTATGTTGTTTAGGGTTCTCAGCTTTGAGTCACTATTTTTGCCCAGATGCTTAAAGACTTTCATACGTACTGATGGTGCCATCTGAAACTGCAGAGAAGCCGCACCGTTGGGAGGGTTTCCTTTATGGTGTGGCTGTGCTGCTGCTTTATGGCCTTTGGACAAAGCGGCTGCTTTCTGGATCCAGCTTTTAACTGTCATACACAGGTTCTGTGGATTATAAAATCACTGAAATCCCTCTGATGTTTTTTAGAGTAATAAGCAGATTATCAGAGTAGATGATCTGCTAATATAACTACCTACAAAATTGCTGTGGTGAGCAGTGTGTAACGATGGTCTTGCATTACAGTGTGCTGAGAAATCTGGCTTTCCTGCAATGGCTTTAGTTTACTCAAGGTTATGCAGAAACTGCTAGCTCACATGGAGGAAAAACTGCAGTGATTTAAGATGCTGATCATATTAATTGTGTTTTTATAGTTAAAGTCCTGTAGATAAAATAAAGCTTAATCCAATGTTAAGTTGATTTCTATGCTGTTATTGCAGATTAATGCATACTGTATATAGCTGCCATTTGAGTGTGTGGGAAAGCAGAATGTAAGACTGTTTTGCAAAATCAGTCCTAATTGTTTTGCTTGACTGCTAAGTTAATGGTGGGTGGAATATATTTTCAGAATATATTTTGATATAAGTGCTTTGTCATCTAATCTTCTTGTCCTAACTGAATTTCTGACTGGAGCACCAACTGGCGAACATATGTGAAATGGCTTCTTTCCTTGAAGAAATGCCGGCTAGTTTTGCATGGCTTTCAACTTCCTTTTAAATGATTGAGAGATTTTGTCACCTACTGAATCTTCACTGACATTTCTTTTGTAATCAGCCCCAGTCTTTGGAAATGCCTACCTATGGAGCTCGCAATTTTTTCATGCCTAGTGATTTTTACTGTTGCTGTTGTGCTAAGGCACCAGTCAGAAAAACAGTGCTGAAACAGCTTGGCTGTTTTTCCTCATCTGCTCTCCTTGTCTGCTTCAGTGTAAGGGGGCTGTGTTAGTTTGAAACACTACTGGAAGCAGTTTAAATGGCATGTGATTTTTGCAGTGAAGAAGTGTGCTCACATGATCATTCATCCATCCGTCCAAGTGAAGTGGGTTGGAGTCTCTAGTAGAAGGAGTAGTAATAACTTCTAGTACGGCTGGCTGCTATCTGTGCAATAATAGTCCAGTAATACTTTAATGTAAGATTCTTATTCTGTTTCTTGCAGCATTTAATGCCTGAACCTCTAGTTGCTGAAATCAAAAACTACTTGATACTGTTTCCTGTTAACAGGAATAGCAGTCTTAAGGTTGCAGGAAGAATGTAAACATGGAATTCATATACACTGTGAACATACAGAACTCAGCAAGGAAATAGTTGCATTTAACTTGTCAATCCTGATGCTGCTGTTATGAAGTTGAAATACTACACTGGCTGCACTGAGTGTGAGCAAAAGCCATTGCCCCAACAACGGGGATAGTGTTCCCACAACAAATAACAATTTTTAAGATTGTGTGGCTATAATGGACTAACGAAACCAGCTTTTGTGCAAGATCTGACCTAGTGTTCTCTGGAGACCAGGTCCAGCTGAAGGGGTTGTTTAAATGCCTAATGTCAGGTGAGACATAAGTAGGGATCAGGTGCTGCTGAAGTGATTGGTTGGGGAACTTCAATTGAATATCTGCATTTTTCCACTATAACCGCACTTTTTTTTTTTTTTCTATTTTCTGGTGGATTTGTGTTAAAGCAGTCACACACTAACAGCATACATGGGGATTTATGTGCACAGTGTAACTGGGTGGAGGCAAAGCTGGGACTGTCACTTTCTACTTTCACATACCATAGGTTTGCTGAATGAGACCCATGGAGCACTGGAACCGTTCCATCATTTGTATGTGCCCTGATGGTGTGCTTAGTGCAATATGACTTGTAGTCTGTCTTGTTGTCTCAAAGAATACGTGGTATTTAATGTACTTGTAATATGTTGTATATATGTGATATGTATGTAATACATTTCACAGAAAATAGCAATATAAGTTTAAATTTTGTACAGCAAACTTGGTCTCTGAATACCAGTTCTAACTGAAGGTCCAGTGAATGTTTTTAAAGATTCAGAAGTTGAGTTTTAACGGTATGTAAATGATGACATTCTGTTTTTCTTTCCTGCAGCTGGACCATATAGTGGTTTAGGCGAAGTCATTCATCGAGAGAGTGTTCCAATGCACACATTTGCCAAGTATCTCTTCACCTCTCTCCTACCTCATGATGCTGAATTGGCATACAAAACTGCACTGAGAGCCATGCGGTACGTATTCATGAGTTATCTAGAAAGAGCACAAGTAGTGGTTGGGAAAAGGAGAAAAAGCTTGGTAATCAAGACCTAGTCTTTTTTTTCTAAAAGGGAAGTCTCTTTCCCTTAAGGGGAAGTTAATTTGGTTCTGTCGTCTGTAGAAGAAATTGGTGTCTACAGTAACTAGTGTAATAGTTTGTACAAATAGTTTTTATCTACAACTGTAAAACAGCATTATCTGTTACAAATCCTTCTGGAATACCATGCTTAGGGCATGTGGTTTTATGTTCAACAATGACAGCTTTAGCATATGTGTTCTCTTATGTATGTGGCTGTGTGTTTTTGTGATGGTATTGGTGAGGAAATGAGGAAAGAGGCATCTCACCAGCAGTCTCAGAATCAGGAAGTTGATTAGCCTGTTCAGTAGGACTATTTGTTCCACTGGCCTTCTTTATAAATTAACTCTCAGTGATAGATTTGACACTATATGTTGTGATCTGAGCCAGTACTTTTTTCTTGTGCTTCATAACAAAGCAGTCTGGCCCACTTCTGGGTGCATGTTGGGATTTAAGTGAAGTATGTCACATGACAACAAAATGACTTGCTTCCCATTTGTCTTCAGTAAATAGGAAAAAGATGTTTCTCAGGGAGTGCTCAGTGTGTGCTGGCTTTATCTCAAGGCAGGCTAGACTGGTAATAGTGGCTAAGAAAAGCCTTCTGAAGGAAGTTTCGAGGGCCTTAAGTGGTCAGTGATAAATCTGTTGTTCATATACAATGCAGGGAAGAAACTGGTCCCATCTGGATTGTCTGGTCATTGTCAAGAACCTTACAGTTGATGGTTGACGAAGACTAGCCAGAACTGAATACTAAGAGCAATCAAGTTCCAGATTTTTTAAAACAATTAAATATTTTTGCTTTCCCTGGTCGTTATTAATAAGAATGATTGCACAGTGATTGAAGAACACACTGGGCACATAAGTAGTATTTAGCTTCATCAGACAGGTTGTGTCCTCGTGGTTCGGAGGTGTGTATTCTGGAGCTAGTTTCTCCAAAAAGCTAAGCAGGGAGAAAACAATTCTGTGTTCAAAGGACTAACTGGGAGGGCGCACATAAGAACAAAACATAGCTACTATCAGGTCAGGCTGAAGATCTGCATTGCCTGTTTGGGTTTTTTTGCCCTCCAAGCACATCTAGTAATGGACGTTAAGGAAAAGAGTCTGGGAAATACAAAGAGTGACCTTGCATACTTGCTGCTTCAGTTAGCATTTTAGGAACTAGATAGAGAAGGCCAAAGTGCATTACTGATGAACTATTGAGAACATTGAGATATGTGATCAGAAAGCTGTCTGGGCCGTCTACGTACATGCCTCTTCTTATGGCAGGTTAAGTACATCCATAACCCTGGTCATATCAGATCAGCAAAATAGTACAAAATGTGTTGGCTGGGTTTGTTTGGTAAAATTTTTTTTTATTAGGAGAAAAGGTCAGTTTTATAAGGTAGACTTGTGTCCTTGTATTTCTTTTCATTTACTACCTTAAAGTGTTTCTCAGATTGTTTGTGTGGAGTTTTTCTCCTTAAACTACACTACTGAAACCACGCTAGAAGGCTGGAATGGACACACGTCAGCAGCTTTGCGCAGTGCACTGAACACTTCCGTGAACGTGACGGCAGCACGCCATTCCTTTTGAACAAGGATTTGAGCTTTCCCCAGAAACTACTCGTAACTGAGAACTTATTTTCTGGAAGTTCCCTTTCTCAGCTGGAAAAACAAGCAAGACACTGAAAGATCCAAATGATGAAATCTCCAGTTAGTCATGAGTAGCTCCAACCATCAAGCTGTCATTTCAGCCAACTAAGAGTTGTCTGTTTGTTTCCACGTGGTAAAATCACAGGAGACATCAGTGTAATCAAGGCTGTTCTCCACAGCCATTTTGTCATCACTGTGTAGGGCAGATCAGAGTTCAGGTCTAGACAATAATCAGTCTTTATGTATTTTGTTGTTTGGCACTTTTCAGAAATGCGGACTGCTATCTTGAACTGTGGTGGTGGCAGGTTTAGACACTTTCTATTCCAGGTCTGTCTGCATTCCTCAGCGCTTCTCAAATTCTCATGGAGAAGGTTGCTTACTCTTTCCGTTCGCACCAGAGTGATAGTTCAGTGTATAAGTGACTCCCAATACAAACCAAATGAAAAAGTAACTTAATACTGTCTTGAGAGGGGAAGAGGAAAGCAAACATAAAGATTGAATGTCTGCCTCATGGCTGTGAGCTTGAATGGATCAGAAGAGGAAAACTTGAGCATCTGCCCTTCCATGGCAGGGAGGAAATGGCTCTTACAAGGATGAAAATCTCATGTGGAAATTAGTACAGCTGCTGCATAGAAATCTGTGCAGTTGCTTATACTTTCAGAAGTGGACTATTTCTTCACTTCAACATTTATTAAAGAAGTTAACTTCCCCAAACCCCAGCTAGTTGTTTTCCAGACATAAGTGTTTAGTGTCAGTCTACACACAATCCAGTTTTTATTTTTTTTTAATCCTACTTTTCTGTGTGGAACACTCAGTATGAAATCAATGGAAGCTGAGACTGTAAAGCCTTTCATGCATATGCCTCAGGTCTGCAAGGGCAGGGTTGTGCTATCCTTGATGGTCACTTCTGTCTACAGTTCTCTGCTTGCAGCATGAAAACATATGGAGCGGAGCCTTGGAGCATGTGGATCTGCAGTGACCTAGTTGACTGCTCGCTTGGAATCTGAACTTGAACGTTTGGCTTAGTTTGGGTGATCCCTTGTTAAGCCTGAATTTCACCCAGGCTTCAGGAGCCAGACCTTAATGGTGATGTTTAATCACAAGGTAGCTTTGCTAAAACCTAGCTAAATAATTGATGTTTGAAAGGGGGAAAAAAAGTGAAGAATGCTAAATCTGCTTGTGTTTGTCCTGATGTTCCCTAATCTTGCCAAAATTGTGTGAAAGTCACCAATTCACAACAGGATTTCTTTTCATAGCAAAAGAATATAGAAGCTGGCAATGAAATATGAAGTAACAAAAGATTTCCCCTAAACAGCCTTTTCCTTCCATATTCTTTGTCTATTTACTGTTACTCATAACCTAATAATCCCTTTTTTTGCATTAGGAAGTTGGGACTTCTACTGTTTATTGAAACAATCTAATAATACATCTCTCCCCTTGCCCTCTCTATGCTTTGAAAGAGTCAGCTGAAGAGTTTAGATGTATTTTGTTTTTATATAGAGAGAGGGCTATGTAAAGAGGTGTCTCAGTGGTACTAGGGAAGAGTTTTGACTTGATACAAATCAAAAGAAAAGTTCGTGGGGTTTTTTATATTAGTGTGCACGTACATGTGTTTGAAAATGTAAATAACTATCAGCAGATTATAACATGGTGTGTTTTATTTATGTGTGCCTGCTAGATATCCTTCCATATCTTCAAAATTGCCTTTCTCAGGGAATTCTTAAAGATACTTTCATATGCTTCAGGAACCTACAGAAAACTGATGGAACTTAAAACTATCTTGCTGTGAAAAAAAAGACATGCACTGCAGTTACTTAAAGAACTTAGGTATTTATTTAAGTGCAAGAAATTGTAACTTATATTTAAATGAACTTATTTCATAAGAAATATTCTGTCACAGAAAATCACAATGCATTGGATTTTCAGTATTCAGTAGCTGCAATTTTATGTACAAAAGAGATCCAATTTCCTTTGTTTTCCCAGTTGACTTCCTGCTAGAAAAACACTTGCATATGAAAGCTGGTAGAAATAGAACTCGTATGTTAACCCTGATGAAGAAGTGAAGCACCAGAAAGACTTTTCTTCTGGACATTGTCTTATTACTGTCATTTGATGTCTCATTAAATTATGCTTGTATTGAATAAAAATGCCTATTTTTGTTCACTCCTGCTTTTTATATATACTTTTTATATAGTATCTGGTGTACTGGTTGTATCTAGTGTGTGTTAAGGGCCATCATTTATGTTGCAGTAGTCAACAACAAACATACTAATTTGAATTTCTAAGTATGAATTCTCTTTTGTGGAAAAGACTGTTGTAGATTGATGCATACTCAAAGAAATTTTTGCTTCAGGACTAGAAAATGGAGTCTGAAAAGTAACTTTAAAGGAAGCTTCCACTGTCACTTCTGTTTGGGCCCCTAACATCAGATTATGGTAGATTATAAAGTGCTGGTAGGCTAAAGTTTAAGGACTTTAAAAAGTAGTCATAGTTGGACAGTAAAATGTCCGGTTTGGACATAAATTCATGTCTGAATTTATTACAAGGTCAAAATCTGAATGACGTGTTGAATGTCCCTCTTCCTTACTTGGAGCATTTGTAAATGAAGAAAGTATGTTCCAAATATTGAAAAGTATGTATATGTTCTCAGTACAGTGGAGAACTACTCCACTTTCCTTCCTGTGGTTCAAAGACTGAAGCAAGGCAGGGAGAAAACCTTCAGCTCTATGCATGATGCAGAAAGTTTCTGCTGCCTTGGCTAGCGGGTGGGTTAATTGTCCTGTGACTTCCTGCAGATGCCCACTGATGTAGGCAAGTTTGGCAAATGGACTTTTAAGATTCCCAAGTAAAGAAGTAGTTTTCCAGTCTCTTTTTATAACCAAAAAGGCGCATTTCATAAACAAAGTCAAGTGTTCTTGCAGCTTCAATTTTGCTCATGAGTAACCTATTGTAATAATGATTTAATGAAAGAGGATTTCTTCCTTATTTCAGGTTGCTAGTATTGGAATCTACAGCTCCTTCAGGAGACATGTCCCGCCCACACCACATTGCATCAGTTGTTCCAAACCGCTATCCCCGCTGGTTTACCCTAAGTCACATCGAATCCCAGCAGTGTGAGCTGGCGTCGACCATGCTAACAGCAGCCAAAGGTACATTGCTTTCAGTTGTGTATTCAACTAAATGTATGCCTTTAATATTGCATGGAATAAACACATTGTAAGAATTGTGTTTAAGAAACCAAATTGCAGTCTGACAGGAGCTTGAAATGGGTACAACAAACTGAACTGGCTTAAACCTGTCACTTAATTTTCTAGCAAAGTAGTTAAGCTAGCTAGATGGTAGCCAGATGAGCTCGATTTGTGGCTGATGAGACAGCTTTTTGTTCGTCTGACACATGACATAGACTGGGAGACTCAGGAGTGGACTAATCACTTCTAAAATGCACAAATCAGAATGACTTTTGGCCATGTACCACACTAACACCATCAGGCGCTAGCAGAGTTTGTACTGTCTTGTGTCTTTCATTTGTATCTGATTTAATAATGGAAGGTTTCTAAAGACACAGTCTTTATAACTGAAACTTCATACTTTTGCATAGCAACAGCAGGCTCAGTATATAAATTATAATGCATCTCTGGATGTTTTGTGGGCTTCTTTTTGTTTTGCTGATTATGTTTACACTTTGCAGGTGATGTTCGGAGGTTGGAAACAGTGTTAGAATCCATCCAGAAAAATATCCACTCCTCATCACACATCTTCAAACTTGCCCAGGATGCATTTAAAATAGCAACACTGATGGACAGCTTGCCAGACATCACTCTTCTGAAAGTTTCTCTGGAGCTGGGCCTTCAGGTATTTCCTTCATTCGTTATTATTACAGTAGGAGACAGGAGTTTGACCCAGTGTTGGTGGGTATAGCTTTTAAATGCTGAGGACCATACTCAGTTTAGGCTCTGTCTGGAGTTTTTAGGTTCTGTTTTCTGATACAAAGCTCAGTGGACTGGTAAACACAGACCAAAGGTCTGTGCAGCCCCTTTGTGCCATTTAGGTGGAAGAGAGAGCTGGGAGCAGCTGACTGCAGGGTACTCTTCTTCTGTTCATCGGTAAGAGACCAATGCAATGGGTTCAGGACTATGTATAGGACTGGCTAGAAAGCAAAGTTATTCTGCTTGCCAGAAATGCACTGTATTTTGTGGACAGCCTTGGAAGATTTCTTACCATTCCTTCCCTTCCTTTCCCTTAAATGAGACTTTATAGGTGCTTGTTGAATGACTAGAGAAAGCCAAGTTCAACCATGATGACCTCTTCCTAAGGCAGACTGTGCTAACAGCAGCCCTCTCACTTCCTTCATCACAATATCCTGTACTCCACAAGCTGTGGGATGGTCAGGTGCGTCAGACTCAGCTCAAGATGTACAAGAACCTCAGATCAGTTTTTGGGCTCTTAGACTTTGCAAGCTGAAAGGAGACAGCTAAGTTTCAGGAATCTGGAGTAATATTGCCTGACATTGATGAATCTTGGAGTTTACACAGTTTATTTCAACAAAAATAAATTCTTTTGTCTCTCTTCAGGGAGTTCTTCAAAAAAAACATGCAAAGATCAGAAAACCATTTATTACTTTGCTTCGGTAAACAAAGCTCCAGAGACTTCTGGGGAAAGGATATTATCCCAGTTGCTTCTCATGCCAAAGAAAGGCCCTGTTTGCCTGTTCTAGACATTTAGAAGCTAAAGTGTCTGACTAGAAAGCTGAGATTCTGTATGCTTTGTTAGCCTTTCATATTCCCAAGGTTGCTGTGGAAATCTCTTTTCACATCTTGGTATGTTTCTGCCTTAATTGTTTGTTTACTTGAGAGAAAGACTCTTATGATTGACCTGTGTGTCACCTCAAGCATTCAGCAAGTATCATTCAGTGGTAGTGGCACACTTAGGATGTCACTGTATTCATGGATACCCCTTTGTGGTTGATGGTATCATCAGAATGCCTTCAGTGAGATGTAGTGAAAGAAATATCATGAACCCATACTCTCTCCTAAGTCCCAGGGTTTGGAACAAACTGGTGTAGAACTTGTCCATGAGGGTGTTTTAAGTATCTTAAAGGTAGTTTGCTTTCCAGAGGGCAGATGCATAGCAGTTTTCTTGTAGTAACTCACAGCTGTGTAGATTTCTACAGTTACACTTTTCCTGCAAAAAACCTTAGTGTCAGCACTGTCTCTGGTGGCATACAGATGCTTCCCCTTTCCCTGTCCCTCTGACTTAACAGCAGTTACATATCTGTCTGTATTCACTATCTAGTATCTGACTACTTATGACATTCAAGTGCCCTAGAAAACTCTGTCCCCTCACATGGTAAACTGAACAGCACTGTCCCCACAGGTATACTGTTCTGCCTCAGCTACAGCAATGATAAGTTGGCCTGGCTGGGCTGAAAAGATGATACCAGCAAATTCACAACTCTGTCACTGGGATGTCTGTGACAGAAAAGCCTCATATCGTTCTAGATTTGGGAGTAATGTATAGACTCCTGTGTTCTTTCTCCTTATTTACAATGACAGCATATGTTGTGTGACTCAGCAGAGGAAAGGGTTTTAAACTGGCTGCCCAAAAGGGTCATCAGTATGGCCAAATGGGCATGGAGCATCTTGGGTGTATTCTGTCCTTCAGAACGCTACTGGCACACTAAGATCTGCAGGTACAGGAGGGGCTTCTGTTCCTCTGTTTGGCTGTTGTATGCTGCATCAGTGCAAATAAGTATTACCACACAGGCGAACAGATACTGTTGGTAGAACTGCTGAGCCAAGTTAATGCAGGTGATCACTCAATGTGTATTTGGCAAGTGGTGTCCTTTCCTCCCAAACTCGTGAATAATTAAATAAACAAAGCTTCTCCCAGTGTGCCTGGCGAAGAGGTTTTGCATTGGTACAGGAGCTAATGGTTGGTTGGCCATTTCTTGTATCTCTTACGGGTGGTGACATCTTCTGTTCCTCTATAAGAAATTCTTATAAAGATCCGTCAAGGCTATTCTGCGTGGAAGAGAGCTTGGCTTTCAGATAAGCTGTGTAATTCCCAGGAGCCTCTCATCATTTTCAGACTTCCTGTCTTGTTGAGAAGCTCTCTTCAGTTCATAGGAGAGATCTTGGACAGACGTGGAACTCCCTTTTAGGAAGAGGTAGCTCAAGAATGTATTGAGCAGAAGCGAAATATTTCTTTTGCCATGTGTGCTACAATATAAATTAACTTTATCTCCTCCTTGGTCAGGACATCAATACATGCTTTATTTGAAATCCATAGGTATTTTATCATCAGTAAAGGACCCTTCTCTTGCTGTTCTCAACTTGTCAGTTTAATCAAATGAAAAGAGCCTAATTCCACAACAGTTTGACAAGAAACTTTTCCATGTCAAGAAACTAGATGTAGTATTGGTTTTTAGCTCTTGAGTTAAGACTGTCTACACTGGAACTATTATGCCCACTACACATGCTGAAGGCTCTTTTTACTGCTCATCCTTTTACAGACCACCACAATGAGGGGAGTCATCAGAGAAGACTTTCAGAGAAGTCGTCATTCACACACCTTTTTTTTTTTTTTTTTTTTTTTTTTACCTCCTTCCCTCCCTCACCAGTAGCAGAATTCAGTCTCTTAACCCTGTATTTTTTTCTTGGATTCACTCTACTTAGGAGAAGCTGAAAATTGATCATGGATATTGGAAGAGTGTTAGCCTTCGATTAGTGTGTGCATCAATACAGGAAGTCACCTAGACTCCTTCCCTTTGGACAGAAGGGGACCGATTACTGCACTCCACAGCATTTTGACTTGGGGCTGCCTGTTTTTCTTCCAGAAAGTCGAGCAAAGGCTGATTCCATGGTGTACCTTAGCCATATTTTCATATTTCGAAATGTTCTCCATTGTTCCTTACAGATCAGATTGCTTTCTTTCAAAGTGCTATTTTCCAGTCTAGCACTTAGATTACTGTTTAGTTAAAACAATACCACAATGTCTGAGGCCAACAAAGCTGGCCTTGTCCTGTAACTTTGGGTGGATGTACAGCCAGTCACTAGGGTCTCAAGGTGGGAATGTTTGGAGGCCAGCTTGGAACCACTCATGGTTGCTTAAAACCGGATTTCTTAAAGATCATCTGTGCATTTGTGCTACTCAGCAATCTTTCTATTTTCTTAATTATCCTATCTATGGTGAAGTACTAAAGGAGACGGGAGTAGTAAAAAAATGACATTGGGCTACATGCCACTTCGAGGTTGTCGTAGGACTGGGAGGAGTTGTGGGTTGAGAATCCTGCTACAAACGCTGCTGACTCCAGACTGTTTTGTGTGTGTGTGTTGAGTTTAACCTGTGAAGATCATTGCTGAGAGCTCTACGATTGACCTGTTATGCTCTTTATTTAATTGCTGCCATTATTCCTTGTCCTATCACTGGGCACCACTCTGAAGAGACTGGCATCTTCCTCTTGACCCTCACTCCTCAGGTATTTATAGACATTAATAAGATCCCCTCTCAGCCTTCTTTATTCAAGACTAAACAGCCCCAGTTCTCTGTCTGTCTTCATAGGAGAGATGTTCAAGTCCCTTGATCATCCTCATAGCTCTCCGTTGTACTCTCTCCAGTAGATCTCTCTTTCTCCTGAACTGGGGAGCCCAAAACTGGACACGGTATTCCAGGTGTGCTCTCACCAAGGCAAAGTAGAGGGGCAGGAGAACCTCCCTAGACCTGCTGGACACACTTTTCTTAATGCATCCCAGGATACCATTGGCCCTCTTGGCCACAAGGGCACATTGCCATCCCATCGACAACTTACTGTCCACTAGGACTCCAGGGTCTTTCTCCATGGGTCTGCTTTCCAGCAGGGCGACCCCTAATCTGTACTGGTGCCTGGTGTTATTCCTCCCAAGATGCAGGACTCTACTCTTGTCCTTGTTGAACTTCATGAGGTTCATCTTCACCCAGCTCTCCAGCCTGTCTAGATCTCGTTGGATAGCAGCACAGCCTTCAGGTGTGTCAGCCACCCCCACCCCCCAGTTTTATATAATCGGCAAACTTGCTGAGGATACACTCTGTCCCCTCATTTAGGTCATTGATGAAGATATTGAACAAAACTGCACCCAGTACTGATCCCTGGGGAACACCACTGGCCACAGGTGTCCAACTGGACTCTGTGCCGCTAATCACAACCCTCTGAACTCTATTGTTGAGCCAGTTTTCAATCCACCTCACAGTCCAATCATCTATCCCACATTTCTTGAGTATTCTTAGGAGGTTGTTATGGGAAGCAGTATCAAAAGCCTTACTGAAGTCAAGGTATATGACATCTACTGCTCCCCCTTCGTCTACCCATTTGCTTGCTCTTTCATAGAAGGATATCAGTTTAGTCAGATTAGTTTTGAGAAACAACAGAGGCAATAACCATGAGTGATGTAAAAAAGGGGCACTACAATCAAAGCTTAAAGTCCTTTTTCTAGTATTCTGACAGTTTTATGATGAAACTTCTTTGCAGGGACTCCATGTTCAGAGAGAAGAATCACCACTGTAGACTTATTAGTATTTGGATATATCTGGAATTATATATATATCTTTGCAGAATAAGCGCCCAGTCAAATCATAGTACTCTTGTCTGTATCGTTTGAAAAGAAATGCATATGAGGGAAAAATTAAAGGGGTTAGCTTGCCCAACAAGAATTGACATGTTTCTACTTTAAAGACTACTATGCATTGAGGGAGGAGACACAATATAATTTAGTTTGAATAATTGGTAACTGATTGGGCTTTTTTTGTTGGCTGGGGGGGGGCTGAGTGCTGTGGGGCTGTGTGGTTTTGTCTTGGTTCCCTTCGCCCCAGATAAAACTGTCTCTACTTTAGCCTTGAAGGATCTGCAGTTGGAATTATTCTCCAAATGCTGTTCTAAGATAGCTGAGCAATATTTTTCAAATCTTTTGACGTATCAGCTTAAAAAGAAGTAACAGAGTAGAAAGGGCAAGATGCTGATGTTTTGAACCTTTGTGTACTTGAGTAACTTAAAACCCCTAATTGTTTGTGTATTGCCTTGGTTTGCAATAAGATTAATTTGTATTTTGTTTGTATTGTTTCAATAGGTGATGCGGATGACTCTGTCAACGCTGAATTGGCGACGACGGGAAATGGTGAGGTGGTTGGTAACATGTGCAACAGAAGTAGGTATGTTCTGAGATTCTTTTGTCAGCTGATCTTAGAGGGCTTGATCTTGCTTGTCAACAGTCAGTTTCTGCAAATGCCTCCCACTTTCTGTTCATCTGTAAAATTGCTTGGGTGAGAAGATGTTATGGCACTGAGTGTTTTATTTAGGCACACACCAATTGAGACAATAGTTGAGTAATGCAGTGTGACTTCTTTCACCTGCAAGGTGAGGGTGTGCATAACCTATGAGAAATACCCTAGATTTCTCCTTGTCCCTTTCATGATAGGTTTGGGTTTGAGGCTGCAGTAGTGAATAAGCTTGCGGTTATGGGCTGTTGCACTGTGCTACTACTTTGCTTGCTCTGAAAGGCAAGTGAGAGCAATATCTGGTGAGCTGTGGCAAGAGGAACCACAAAACAGGTGAGTGAAATGCTGAGGATGCCTCCTACTGTGTGGCTAACAGGAAGGATCTCATGAAGCAGTTCTCATTGTTACGGTTTGGTTTTTTTAAGCCCCTGGGTAAATGTAAGCTTAGAGTGTAGTCTTTAAGTGGCTGTGAAGTTGTGCAGGCCTCTCCTCTTCGTGGTAAAGCAAGCCAAATACCAATGCACCCATCATTAACCACGTAAGGTGAAAATAAAGTGGGAGCAGAACCAGCCTTAGAGGACAGCAGCGGGAATATAGTGCATTCAGCAGGACATTCTATTTATTTCTGGGCTTTGCCATAGATTTCCTGTGTGTCTTGATGAGGTGTCCCTTAGCTTCTGTATTCCAGTTTATGATCTGCAAGATGAGGATAGAGATCTGAAAGTGAAGATGAGTGCATTAAGAAGTCTGTGGCTGTAGAAAAAGAAAAATAAAAAATCAGCAGCTGTGGTAGTGGGGACAATATAAGTACTTACAATAAGGGAACAGTTTTAAGTGTCGCTTAAGGTATTTCTGGAAAGCATGTTTCCCTACCGTTTTTCATACACCTGAGTTGGATTGTATTGCATAGATGCTTCTTGAGTTTCAGAACTTCAGGGGATTGCTGCTGCTTATTCTCTGAATTAGTTTCTTTGCTTTATGCTTAACTGGGAAATTAATGTTGTCAGTAGCATGGGAAAATACAGCTTGCCTTTCTATGCCCTCAGCCAGAAGTGGTTTGTGTCTGCAAATTTTCGTGCAATGCTCTTGTTTTATTGCTTGTATATCTTTGCTAAGATAATTATTGCTGAGGCTATCTTACAGATATTAGTGCCAGGGTATTATTTTGTGCAGTTGCATTTTGGCAAATAAAATGCTGGGTTTAATACTACTTTAAATTAGTTTACGTATTCTAATAGAAGTATCCCATAAAGAACCTATAATGTCATGCAAAGTACTCTTGAGACTTAATCAAGTTGCTAAAGCAAGGAATCTGTTTGTTTAGATGAAGATCTGATATTCTCTGGCTATGCTGAATTGTTGCACATGAGGGACAGGGTGCACAGGAAGCATCAGTCCTACAGAGAAAATGAGAAGCTCTGGGTGTGGTTTAGGTGGGCTCACAGATGTGTGCAAACTGCCTCTAGCAATAATAAGGCAGCCTAGTTAGCTATGAGATTCAATTTATGGAACCCAATAGTCACTGTTTCCCCCTTACTTCCCCTGCCAAACATGCACACATCAGGAATAAGGTGATATTAAGGAAAATACCTATTTCATGTCATATTCAGTAGTTCACATTGCTCAATTTTTTTATTTTTTTTTTGAGGTGTGCTTAGTGTGTTGTGTTAAGGTGTGCCACGGCATCCTATTAAGAAAGCCATTTAGCATACTTTCACATGCTTTTGTGCATGCACTGTGCCTTGAGATGCACAGTGAGAAAAGAAGTTAAAATTGCCTTTTAAAAGTATTCAATGTGAGGGCTGCTTTGAGTGATGTGATGAGACCAAATGAATTTTTTACCCAAATTTGTCTTAAATAACAAGTAAAACAGCTCAGTTGTCACACCAGGAAATAAAAGCTTGTCTTACAGGCTCTTTTTGTTATTCTCTGCATTTTGGTGATAGCTACAGAGTTTGCACAGTAGCCTTTTTTTTACTGCCCTTTTCTAGCCCTGCGATCTGGTTTAGCCCTTGTTGCTGAAGCACACACCCTTGGATGTACTGGCAGCCTCTTAGACTTTGCTGAAAATGTAATCTCTTGCTGAACATCTGTCTGCTAGGTTTTATCAGCTGTGGCTAATCCTTTTTTATCTTTCCTCAGGTGTTTATGCACTGGATAGTATCATGCAAAATTGGTTTACACTTTTCACTCCAACAGAAGCCACTAGTATTGTTGCTACAACAGTGATGTCCAACAGCACCATCGTCCGTCTGCATCTGGACTGCCATCAGCAGGAGAAGTTGGCTGGCAGTGCTAGGACGCTTGCTCTACAGTGTGCCATGAAGGATCCTCAAAACTGTGCCCTCTCTGCACTGACCTTATGTGAAAAGGATCACATAGCTTTCGAGACCGCTTACCAAATCGTTCTAGATGCTGCTACAACCGGCATGAGCTACTCGCAGCTTTTTACTATAGCACGATACATGGAGCACCGGGGTTACCCCATGCGGGCCTACAAACTGGCCACTTTGGCCATGACACATCTCAACCTGAGTTACAATCAGGACACACACCCTGCCATTAATGACGTTCTGTGGGCATGTGCGCTCAGCCACTCCCTTGGGAAAAATGAGCTAGCGGCTATAATACCTCTGGTGGTCAAAAGTGTCAAATGTGCAACAGTACTGTCAGACATTTTGCGTAGGTGTACTTTGACCACTCCTGGCATGGTGGGACTGCATGGAAGGAGGAACTCTGGTAAGCTCATGTCACTGGACAAAGCCCCTCTACGGCAACTCTTGGATGCCACAATTGGAGCCTACATTAATACAACTCATTCACGTCTCACTCACATCAGCCCGCGCCACTATAGCGAGTTTATAGAGTTCCTCAGCAAGGCCCGAGAGACCTTCTTAATGGCTCATGATGGTCACATCCAGTTTACACAGTTTATTGACAACCTAAAACAAATCTACAAAGGCAAAAAGAAACTGATGATGCTGGTTCGTGAGCGGTTTGGTTGACGAAAAAGTGTGAATGGGGGATCGGGGGGTGGGAGGGGTGGTTTGTTTTTACTTGAGCCTGCCTTTGTATCCTTTTTAACTTAAAGAAACAGAGCCACACCGGTATTATATGTGTACAGTTATATTGAGTTTGCAGACTAAACTGTCATGTTGTGAAAGTTTGTGTGTTTAATTTTTTTCATTATATTTTTTTTTTTCTGTTTTGTATGAGAGAGGGGTTAAAAAAGGTTTGGTTTACACTGAGTATATGTTGTCAAGTGGCAAAAGCCCACATCGCTCTCCTGTTGTTTCTGTATACGTTCACAGCCTCAAAAACAAACATATATTGCAATGGCTTTAAAAACCAAACAAAACACCTCCATCCTGTGATAAGTACCTCGAATGGATTCAGCTTTACTCCTTTGTAACTCATCCTAACATTTCAGCATATTTAAACAAACCAACAAACGAAATACTAATAGTTAAAAGGCTGACCACGTGGCTTTGCAGTGCTGTTCATCCAGAAGCATGGCACACAATGCTTGTGCATGTGGAAACTTAGCGACTGTCAACATACATTCTCAGGGATTTATCAAAAAAATTAAAAAAAGAATGAGAGCATCTATTGTACTGTATATATATTATAGTATATGTCTGAATATTGAAAAATATAACATTAACTAATTTATAAAAAAAATATGTAATGCAAAATACTTGAAGCTGCAGTAGCTTGGTTTTAAACAAAAAAGAAAACCTATCAGAAGGACTAAAGTGCGCCTTGCTTCAGGGTTGGCTCAGGTGGTGAACTATATGCTGGGCATCTATGCAGAGCCACCTTCTGAATTGCATGGTTGGACTGATACCTAATGGGGAAAATTTTATATATATATATTTATACAACCCGTGTATACATATATATGTATACACGCATACACACATGCTTGTAACAGGCACTATAGTAAAGAGGGACAACAAAAAATACACAGCCAGAGCAGCAAGCCTTAGCATTCAGAATACAGTATGCCAGAATTGGGGTTTGTGCCTCCTAGCCTAGAAGACTTAAAGAAATGTCCTTTTTTTGACACAAAACAAAATGTTTTCCAAAATGATTGACATGATACATTACACCTTTGCAGTGAGCTAATAATAAGCTAACCTTTGTGCACAAATAACATATATATTATATATATATTCTGCATAGGTATTTTGACTTTGTGCAGGACAGAAAGTTGTGTAGGTATGACTGTTCTACTTTTCAGTTTGTTTTTTTAATATATTTTATTTTGTCTAGAATTACTCAAACAAAAGCAGCCTTCTATCTTGCCTTGTCTTAATGCTTTAAAATAACCAAACTGGAGATCTAACTACCAAACTGTTCATTATATTATTAAATACCAACTTTGGTTACAGTATAGTGTCTTTACTTTACTTCAGCTGATGGTTCTGTATCCTTGTGCTTTTTAAAGCAGTTTTTATGTTTTGGTGCAAAAGTTGTCCAGTGTCTCTTGTTACCTTCATTAGAGAACATGCTAGAGGTATGTTTGTAGGTATTTTTGTTTAGAAAAACTATTTCATGCTCTCCATTTTATTTATTATAATAGGTAAAAAGGTTGTACTTCATCACCCATGTAAACATGCTCATGAAGTTGAAAGTTATTAAGATTTGATACACTGATATCAATTTATTTATGTAACTAAATTACTGTTTTATAAACTTGTTAATGATCAACAATTTTTTTGTTTTGATTAAAATTAGTTTTTTGAAAGTTGATTCTGCCTCCTTTATGGTGTCTGTTACTGGAGTTGAACTGTGTATGAATAGTTTATAGATCTTAAATGCCCAGTTTGTGACTTAGGTGCATTATGGTGGTAAGCAGTATGACCGTCAAGCCCAGGAAATAAATGTGGCGTTCCTCAAAAATCTGCTGAGGAATGACAGTGTTCACAGTTGCTGATGGAAGATGACCTGGTGCATCAGAGGAGGGACTGAATGCTGCCTGTGATTGAAGTTATATAGTCTACACAAGGAAAAGTAAGCCTTGACATATTGCCCTGGTAGGATGGTAGTGTGTGTGGGGTAGATTCCCACTCAGATTGTTTGGGCGAGCATGAGTGTTAAGATGTGCTGCGGATATATACAAGGACAGTTCTTGCTGTTCTCGAATTGGCTTTTCTAAAGTATTTGATGTGTTTAGAGTCATGTAGCTCATTCCACCCAGCAAGATGTTCTCGCTGACTAGCTGGCAGACAACATTTCTGCTTTTTTGGAGCCTGTGCTCTGTAGTTGTGTGAGTTTTCCAGCCCTTAGTGAAGAATGAGATATGGCATACTTGAGAATTAGAGGGGAGCTTTCCTCTTTACTAACATCTTTATATTCATAGGAATGTTGTATGATGTCATATTTGACTACATGATCTGAACATTTTTTTTACATGATCTGAACACCATTATTTTTTATTTTTTTTTTTTAGTATCTTCAGCTGAGAAGAGAATTAGTGTGCAGCAACCAACTATCATAGATGCCAGTGTACCCATAAATTCTGACAGCGAGGCTTGTGTCACTGGAAAGTTAAGGAGGAAAAGATCTGAAACTTTGTACAACTTGTCATGTAAAGTATGAGTCTTTATCAAGCCTTGCTAACAGCAGGGTTGTTCTGGCCTGATAGGCTAACCTTCTGTAGCTTCTGTGACTTCTATCACTTCCAAGTATTCAATCCTCATTACGTTTTTGCTTTGTCACTTCGTCCTAGACAGATTTTCTGCTACAGTCAGTAAGGAATAAGAGGGATACTCCATTCCATAGGGTTTGTGTGGTTTGGGGTTTTTTTGTCTGTTCTAAATTATTCAGTAGTAAGGATATTGTGGATTATGTAGATTGGTCTTCAAATAAGGCTTCAGTTTTGCAAGCTTTAGAATCAAATGCAGTCCTGATGGTTGCCACCTGCTTTTGATGAGCACAATGTTTTATTCTTCTTTCAGAACTGATGGAAGTTTTTGGCTTGTTTTCACACGTGAGTAAAATCTCTTCTGTGTCTTCTATGTCCACAGTGGTGCTGCACAGTGCAGTGACCACCATGTTAAAAGCCCTTAAGGACAAACAGAGGATTGGCTGATCTCATTAGCAAACATGTCTAGATATGTGCTGCTCTTGTTTTGTGGGCGTAGGAAGAACACAGGAATGGACATCCATGGAAAAAAGCCTGAGGACTCTTGCTAAAAACCGATTAAATATTTCTATAATTTCTAAAACTACCTACTGCAATTGCAGTTAATTCTCAAGCCTAGGGAAGCCTTGTCACAATGCAGTGTCTCAAATTCCTTTTCTTCAGAGCTGTGTGTTTTGAGATAGACAACTGGACACCACTGGTATCATCGTCTCTGAGTGTTGGAGTACTTTTCAACACTCCTTTAAATGAGAGCTTTTCTAAAATCCAGGTCTGCTATTCAGTAGTGACTGGTACTGAGCGTGATTTTTCCATATCATAGGCAACCACTGAATCTTCATTCTTTTGGTGAGTTGAGTGAAATCCTGAAAGATATGATATTACTGTATTATGAGACTTTCTTGCAAGCCCAAGAAACTGACTTTTGCCTATAAGTTTGTTTTCAGGTTTCCTTTATTATGACAGAACAGAAGCCAGAGAGATTTTCATTGCTCAAATTACCTTTATTTAGACTTTTAGTGTTTCAACACTTAACCTCATTTCCATATCCAGTTTTCCCATTAGAGAAAACTGTACAACTTCTCAGCGTGAAAAAGAGAAAGAAAGGAACATATGGGAGACTCAAACTTTAAGGTGCAACTGAAATCTAAGACAGTTTCCCTTGAAGTACTTCATGTGTTATTCTCAATCTTTGTTTTTTAATGCTATGGCAGTGGAGCTAAATGCACGTACATGGCAAGGAATTTATTAGATTGTTTGAGAGAAATTGCACGTAGTAGTCTGAGCCTAGAGCTGCAATGTGAAGACTGGGACTATCTCACTGTGATTCTCTAGTAGAACAGATGGAGCTCTTTCAAGACAGTGCATTTGCTAATAGGTGCAATCAGTGCTTTGCAGGACCCATCGACAGTTCTTGCAATACAGATGATATTCTGGAGGACTTTTTTTTTTCCTGGTTTGTTTTTTTTTTAATACTATCAATAAGTAAAATTGGCTTCCTAGTATTTGTAAGGATAGAGATACTTTGAGTGCTTTGAATTAGTAAATTTCTCTTCTACAGAAAACCCGTTTTTCCATTGTTTTCTTTGTATATCCATACAAAGTTTCCTGCTGCAAGCTTTCAAAAGTCTCTGTGAAAGTCACTTTTCAACAGTGGTTTAGCGTTCTGTCAAAGTAATTTGTGCTACAATTTTCTTTCAGGTTTCTCTAGTAGCAATTAAGTTTTTCATATAAGTGTGCGTAAGTAACATAAGTGCATCAAAACTGGGGTACTGCTTACATGGGGGGTGAATTTTGCTTTCTGAGTTGTGCCAATTTAGATTTTTAATTCCATAGAGTGGAATGTGCTGTAAGTAAATTTATTTCATTGAGATGCCTTCAATTTGACTAAAATATGGATTTTTACTGAAAAATCACCCAGCCTTCTATTTCTGCTGTAAAAGTAAAAGTCCTGATAATTCATCTACTTCTAATGCAGAATATAATTTGGAAAAAATAGCAATATAGCTGATACCTTTACAGAATTGGGAAGTACGATACCCTCAGGTACTCTCTTGCTTTACAGTTCTGGCTAGAGATAGTGTTCATAGAGAAACATTTTCCTCCTTTTAAGTGTTACGTCCAACCCCTGCCTCATGACAATGCAATGAGTAGTAGAGATTTATGAGTATTACATGTTACAAACTACACTGAATATGAGATGAAAAGCTTTATAAGATTAATTGGAGAGTCAACAAAGTGTTGGGGATCACTTTACTTGAGAGAAGAGGTTGCTAGGATTTGCCTCCCCTGTAGAAGTGTACACTCCATAGTGCACATGGGAACAGTCTTGCTTCCAGTAACACCCTGGGCTGTCAGCATCAAGTAGCACCTAGCTGACAGCTGAAACGTTTGTGATTCATCTTTACAGGTAGTATCACTGTCCCAAAAGTTAGTAAAAGTAGGGCATTGTATGCTCCAAGAAAAAGAATTTGCCTTAAAAAGAAAATTACATCAGCTGCTATATTTGCAGACATCTGAAAGGTCATAGTATGGAAGATTTCTATTAACATGTATTGGCTACAAAGCACAAGTTATTTCTAAACCCGACCTTGACAGATTTCTATAGCCCTTGTTGTAGAGAGCGATTATGACTAGAAAGTACCACAATCATGAACTGCCCCAGGAGCCAGCCAGTCAGTAGTCTTTTACCAAGTTTTGTACCAACTGTGTTTCATTGTTATAACTTTCCTTTTCTTCCTCTTTAACCTTTGTCTTTTTGTATATGTAACTTCAAGAGCTTTGTATTTGGAAAAATGCTTACCTGTAAGACAATATGCTTGTGGTCTGATGATGTAAAATGAGCAATGGAGCTATTGCTTGGTAACTGTGGTCCCTGGTGTTGGAAGTGTTTGTGGAGCAATGGATGGGAAGGGTGAGCTGTTGAGTTACACTTACTGTAGGGGCTGGTGAGCTGAGACCTAATGCAGCAGCCACAGCTGGCACACAGAACGAGCACTGTCTGCCTTGCCACCACTTTAACTTTGGAATTACTTGTCCGACCACAAAGAAGTCTTGGGTTAGTGTCCCTGGAATCAAAGGCAAATCACTGTTCATAGGATTCTGGAAAGCTGAAAAATGGATGAGGGTGATTAAGGACAGAGCTAAATATTCCTCTGGTGAAGTTTCTGGAATTACATCAAGGCTAATCTTGGCAGACACTTTTGGGAAGCCTGTTAGTTACAAGAACAACAGCGGTGAGAGAAGTAGTGCCAAATTCTGCCTGGTCAGGGGGCAGGAAAAACCATTTGGGGTTTTTGGCCTTCAGTTCCAGATGACCTGAGTCTCATTAAACAGCACAATGAGTACTTGTAGTGCTTTCTTTATTGCCTAGCTTTTCCAATGCACAGGGAAACAAGTTGGGCAGACTGCAACTCATATCTTACCAAGTGCGTTACAAACAGTATCACTGGAGCCCTCTGGTCCCCTCTGAAAATGAGGGGTCTGGGAGAAGGGTTGGTGTTGCTTGGGCCATCTTACCTACATATTAAGGAACCCTTAGCTTCACAATCAAACCAATTCAGGAAGCTAAGGCTGCAACAGGGAAAATTGCATTAAAAGTTTTCCCAGCAAGTTCCTATAAGCATAATGTTTAACAGTTGTTCAGACCTCTGTGTAGTGGAGTCCCTCAGGGAGCAGTACTGGGACCAGTACTATTCAGTATATTCATCAATGATTTGGATGAGGGAATAGAGTGCTCTGTCAGCAAGTTTGCTGATGACACAAAACTGGGAGGAGTGGCTGACACACTAGAAGGCTGTGCTGCCATTCGGAGAGACCTGGACAGGCTGGAGAGTTGGGTGGGGAGAAATTTAATGAAATATAACAAGGGCAAGTGTGGAGTCTTGCATCTGGGGAAGAACAACCCCATGTGCCAGTGTAAGTTGGGGACTGACCTGGTGGAGAGCAGCGTAGGGGAAAGGGACCTGGGGTCCTGGTGGAGAGCAGGATGACCATGAGCCAACAATGTGCCCTTGTGGCCAAGAAGGCCAATGGCATCCTGGGGTGTACTAGAAGGGGTGTGGTTAGTAGGTTGAGAGAGGTTTTCCTCCCCCTCTACTCTGCCCTGGTGAGACCACATCTGGAATATTGTGTCCAGTTCTGGGCCCCCCAGTTCAAGAAGGACAGGGAACTGCTTGAGAGAGTCCAGCGCAGAGCCACAAAGATGATGAAGGGAGTGGAACATCTCCCTTATGAGGAAAGGCTGAAGGAGCTGGGTCTCTTTAGCTTGGAGGAGACTGAGGGGTGACCTCATTAATGTTTATAAATCTGTAAAGGGTGAGTGTCACGAGGATGGAGCCAGGCTCTTCTCAGTGACATCCAATGATAGGACAAGGGGCAATGGGTGCAAGCTGGAACATAGGAGGTTCCGCATAAATGTGAGGAAGAACTTCTTCACAGTGAGGGTAACAGAACACTGGAACAGGCTGCCCAGAGAAGTTGTGGAGTCTCCTTCTCTGGAGACATTCAAAACCCGCCTGGACATGTTCCTGTGTGACCTGATCTAGGTATTCCTGCTCTGGCAGGGGGATTGGACTAGATGTTCTTTGAGGTCCCTTCCAATTCCTAACATTCTGTGATTCTGAAGAAAACACAATTTTTTTTCTGTGCCTCTAATTGACTCCTTAAACATGTTTAGTAGATCAGTGTGGTAACTAAAAATATCCACCTCAGCGGCAGACATGATTGTCTTCCTAACTTGTTGCAGAAAGGTACTTGTGGAAGAATTTCTTCATTAACTCTCTGCCTGCCTCACCCTGAAGATGAAGCTGTGGCAGGTAAAGCAGCTCTTACTTGACAGTGTGGTAACAACCATCAGCCCTCTCCATCTGATTTTGGTGGGAGAGAGGATAAGGAGGTATTTTTGGAAGGTGTTTTGTTTCTTGAGTTTAAAAGCCTTTTTTCTCTAGCCACCTGATGGCCAATTTCCAAGTATGGTGTGGATGCAGCAGCAATCATGGGAGGACTCTGCCCTGTTACTCAGGATGTCTTTGCTCCACCACCCCTCTGTGTCAATACAAATGTCTGACCCAATGCATAACTTGTTCTCGAGCACACTGCAATTTTTACGCCCCTGAGGCTATCTCCGCTCCTGTCATGCTGCAAAATCTGGGGAATTTCAGTTTTGAAAGCTGAGCTTCACCGGCCATTCTCAAGAATCTAGGATCTAGATTAAAAGCACTAAGCGCTACAAGACTTTTGGTACTCTGTTATGACAAGCTTGCTTGGCTGCTACCTAGTCATTTAGGAGGTCTTTTGTGCACTGTGTCTAACTCATATAATGGGCAACTGAGAAGCATAACAGGCATGTTGGGAAATTGTATTGTGAGGTTATACCTAAATACTGAAAAAGAAATTTCAGCAATGGCTTATGGAGAGGTGATTGTACTCGCGGGTTTTTCAAGCTGTTCTGAACCTCTCGGTCTTTTAAGGGAAGGTTATTCCGTATGAGAAAGATTAATTGTTGCATTAGCACAATGGCTTTGGTTTCACAGCCTGCATTTTCCCAACTGTAGCTGCATTCTCCATCTGGAACAATCCAGGGCTTTCTCCATACCTCAGAATTTATTTTTTTTCCATTTCACCACTCACAAGGTGTATACAGTGTAATACTGTGTTCCTCGCAGACTGGGAGACAGTGCTGGGCTGCGTTAACTCAATGTAGCAAACAGAGTTTGGCCAAGTTTGGTTTGGTTTTGTCTGGAAACCTGGAGCCTTACACTGGTCAGTTCCTGCCTCTCAGAGTTCTTCAGGGACTATGTATGCTGTTCTCAGTTGAAGAAGAAGTGGCCATGGCTTATGAGGAAGCGATACGATGCTATTCAGAGTTTGATGGCATTCATTTTGTGAACGTATTGACTGACTTACACAGGAAATGCAGGCCATAAAAGCCAGAAGCTAACAAGAAGCAATTTTATTGGAAAAGGCAAAGATCTTCCAGCATTTGGTCTGTCATGGGAAAGAATCAAGTCAGGAAAACGGTAATAACTGACAAGAGTTTGGAGCACATCACTAAGTGTATACACTGCCAAGGCACAAGTTCTCCAGTCTTAGAAAAGTCCAGACAAACCAGACAGGATGACTTGGTCTTTTAGTGGCCTGTTGTTCAGTACCCAGATGGTCTGTTTAGTTTGGGAGTGTGGGTGGGAGATCTAATTGGATGCACTAAAATAGCACTGACTCTATTTATCCTAGCGTGAAAATGCTAGTTTATGCACCTGTTTGTCCTGCTGAACTGGAGAATAACATGTATTTCTGGCATGCTTGCCACATTGGCAATCTCCCTGTGCTATCTCGTTGCTCACCCCATGTTGCTCACAATCCATCTAGGTTATCTGTTACCAGCAGCAATCCTGAATCTGTGTTTTCTACTGATGGGGAAAAAAAATTATAGACATTTCTAGCATTTAGATTGGTGCTTGAGAAGAGCAGCTGCACTGATAGCTCTGAGCAGAAGCCTGAGCTTTAGCGACTGCTGGGTTCAGGGCCTGAATTTGCCAGTATTTTCACAGGAGTTTTGTCATTGCTACTATTCAAGTGCTTACAGGCAAGTATGTTCAGTGGGGGCAAATGTAAACTGACCTCATGGTGTGGGGACAAGGGAGATGTCCAAGCCTAAATACAGCTATTAACCACAGGCCCAAACTTTTCTTCAAGTGTTGCAGATGGATGAAATATTTGTCCAGCCCAGAAGGGGACACAGGACTCTGGATGAGGCCTCACCAGGGCAGAGTAGAGGGGAAGGAGAACCTCTCTCGACCTACTAACCACACCCCTTCTAATACACCCCAGGATGCCATTGGCCTTCTTGGTCGCGAGGGCACATTGCTGGCTCATGGTCAGCCTGTTGTCTACCAGGACCCCCAGGTCCTTTTCCCCAGAGTTGCTCTCCAGCAGCTCAGCCCCCAGCCTGTACCAATCTGTTCTTCCCAGATGCAGGACTCTACACTTGCTTTTGTTGAATTTCATTGTTTCTCCCTGCCCAGCTTTCCAGCCTGTCCAGGTCATGCTGGATGGCAGCACAGCCTTCTGGTGTGTCAGCCACTTCTCCAAGCTTTGTATCATCAGCAAACTTGCTGAGGATACACTCTGTCCCTTCATCCAGGTCATTAATGAATACATTGAATAGGACCTGACCCAGTACCAACCCCTGGGGGACACCACTGGTCACAGGCCTCCAACTAGACTCTGCCCCACTGACCACTACTCTCTGGGCTCTGTCCTTCAGCCAGTTCCCAATCCACTTTACTGCCCAATCATCCAGTCCACACTTGTTAAGTTTGGTTGTGAGGATGCCATGGGAGACAGTGTCAAAAGCCTTGCTGAAGTCAAGGTAGACCACATTGACTGCCCTCCCCATCTAGTTATGTCCTCATAGAAGGGTATCAGGTTGGTCAAGCATGACTTCCCCTTGGTGAAGACATGTTGACTACTCCTGATAACCCTCTTTTCCTCAACATTCTTTGAGATGGTGCCAAGAACAAGCTGTTCCATCACTTTTCCAGGGATGGAGGTGAAGCTGACCAGCCTGTAGTTACCTGGGTCCTCCCTCTTGCCCTTTTTATAGTTTGGAGTTATGCTGGCCTTCCTGCAGTCCTCAGCCACCTCTTCTGTTCTCCAGGACTTTTCAAAGATGATGGAGAGTGGTCTAACAATGACTCTGCCAGCTCCCTCAGCACTCGCAGATGCATCCTATCAAGGCCCATGGATTTATGGGTGTCCAGTTCACCTAGCTTTTTGCTAACCCAATCCTCTTAAACCAGGGCCCAGTCTTCCTCTCTCCTGACTTCTTCTGCGGTCTCGAAGGTGTGGGACTCCTGAGGGTCTGCCTTAGCAGTAAAGACTGAGGCAAAGAAAGTGTTCAGTAATTCTGCCTTCTCTGTATGCTCTGTCACCAGGGCACCCACTTCATTCAGCAGAGGGTCTGCATTTCCTCCCAGTCTTCCTTTTGACTCCAATATATTTGAAGAATCCTTTCTTGTTATCCTTCACCTCCCTTTCTAGGTTTAATTCTAAGGAGGCCTTAGCTTTCCTTATTTCATCTCTACATTCTCTGACCACATTCTTGTGTTCCTCCCAAGTGGTCAGCCCCTTCTTCCATGTTCTGTAAATTTTCTTCTTCCACTGGAGTTTATTTTGTAGCTCCCTGCTCAACCATGCAGGTCTCCTGGCTCCCTTACATGATTTCTTGCTCTTCGGGATGCTACAATCCTGAGCTTGGAGAAAATGATGCTTGAATATTGACCAGCTCTCTTGGGCCCCCCTACCATCCCGTGCCCTGTCCCATGGGGTTTCTCCAAGGAGTTTCTTGAAGAGGTCAAAGTTAGCCCTCCTGAAGTCCAGGGTTATGATCCCGCTTGTTGCTCTGTGCCTACTGCACATGATCTTGAACTCCACCATCCCGTGATCACTGCAGCCAAGGTTGCCCCCTACCTTCACATCCTTGACTGGTCCCTCCTTGTTTATCAATACAAGGTCCAGCAGTGCTCCTCTGCTTGGTTCTTCCACCACCTGTATCAGGAAGTTGTCATCAGTGCACTGCAGGAACCTCCTGGACTGTGCATGCCATCCTGCAAGGATATGCTACGGCCAGGCCAGAGGACAGTAAGGGGGACAAAACAACGAGGCAACACGTTTATGTCCACAACTACATCTCTTGATAAGCCACAGGTAGTGAATGCTCTTTTGTGCAGATCTTGGCTTTCTGCAGATGTTTCAACTTGCCAGCACTTCTGATGATTTTCTGTATGTAGGAATTGTGAGGAATTTAACTGCTTTTTGAACTGCCACACTGTGGATTTGTGATTGAATTCAGAGATGATAAAATTTTGAAATTCTTCTATGAAGAATATTCCTTGGCGGGTTCAGGGAGTCCTTCATGTCTGGCTTTTCCAAACAGTGATGGTTTTCAGCTTTCTGTATTTATGATCGGCAGCACAACTGCAGAGCCCTCTTGACACTACATACAAAGAAAGCATATACAAGACGCAGGTTTCTGGAAGCTGTAATTCCAAAAGACTAAATATATATGTTTTTTTGGTTTTTTGTCCCCCAAACTATAATGCTATATGTTGGGTGAATAGCTGTTCCCAGAGCAGACCTTGGGAATCCCGAACATGAAGACCAGCTGTAGGTCTGGAATGGTCATACATGATTTAGGTCTCTGAATTAGCAAGATACAGGAGCAGATGGCTGTTTCTGTGCATGAGTAGTCCCTTTCAGTGGTGCTTCTCACTTCCTTAAAGTACTTCAAAAAAAAAGGAGGACTTAGAAGCACTGTGGAGTGCACAGCCCGCTGCTTCAGCAGCTGGTGGGAACCAGACTTTGTGAAAAGTACATCATCCTTGGGGACATCTGCCTATGCCTGCTGGGGCTGACTTCCCACTGCCACCCCTTGCTGCAAGGCTCCACTGGCAGGTCACGGGAGGAGCTCGTCCTGCTTTGCCTGGAGAGACCCATGGGAGGGACAGCGCTCCCTGGAAATTCAGAAATGGACATGAGGGAGTATGTTAGGGAGGCTGGGGAGGAAACTGCCAGCCTTTCTTAAATGGGGAAGTTTTTCGTTTCATTTTCTTTGCTTTCTTGTTAGCAGCTTAAAATAAAAAGCAGAGTAAGACTAAAAAATAAAACTTAAAGAAATCGCTTCTTCGCAGCTCCGTTTCACTTGCTAATGTTTTGCAATTGTATCAAAGCTCTTTGCAGCCTAGTATTTAAAAAAAATCCTCCTATTTTAGGAAGCGCTTACAAAGGCTACCTTTAAGGAGGTTTTCAGACTGCTGCTTGTTTACCAAACAGCTCATTATGGCCCTGCTGTGGAAATGTGCATGGGGATGATGAGGGAGGCTCCCTCCAAAGGTGAAACTCCCATGGCAGTAACATGATAACCCTCAGGAGAAGAGGAAATGGTGTAACAGCAGTTGCTTTTCAGATCTGTAAAACAAGTGCGTCCAACAGGAGAGCAGTGAAAGTAAACAGCCATGTCAGAGGCTGAAGATAAATTATTCTTTTGATTTATATCATTTCGGGCTACAGAACTGCGTTAAAGACTAAGATCCCACAATTGCTGTTGTGTGTGTGTACACACACTTTTAAAAGTCTTGATATAGAAACAGATGAATTATGTCTGTCTGCCAAGTGACATGTGTTTACAGCTGAGTTATAAAACACTTAAAACCAAGGGTTTATAATGGTAAAGACAAGAGTTTATAATGGAAACACTGACATCTTTAAATACCTTGATGCTAATAGGCACCACCATAACAAATACCATTGAGGTTCTAAAAGATGCATCTATTGCTGTGGAAGAGGGTATACTGGCTTTTGCCTGAAGTGAAGCTTGCCATTTCTGTTCTTCAAACCATTTTAATCTTCAATGGCATCTAAGACATCCTGGATTATATCTAGCACTTCAGGTGGTACCAGTATGTAGCAAAATAATATGTTTGATATCAAAAAGCTTTTCCAATTGCAATATGGGAACCACAGACCTCTTCAGCACATGTAAGGTTCACACGTGTGGTACAGTGTGTAAAGCCTTCCAACTTCTTCCCTATTTTTTATTTCCTGAAATAAAGACCAATATGGAGCAACTGTTCTAGTCTTTTGTATACTAGGTACGATCACCAGACTCCTGCTTTTGTTAAAATTCCTCCCAGGAGAAACCTACCTTCTTGTCATTACGTTTATTCTTCATAATTTTCTGATAGATTTTAATAGGTTTCTGACTTTCCTATAGACAACAGTAGACAGAAGCATGCTGCAGCATTTAGCATTAGCTATAGGTAAAATTTTTCACCCAAGCTCTTCTGGGTGCTTTTGGAGGGGATCTTTCTCTGTTGCTAGCAAGAGGCAGACAGCTCGGGGCCAAAGAGGGCAGATGTGCAGCACAGCTGTGCAACATCATGCGGTTGCTCAGGAGGGTGAAAGCTTGCCTGCCATGCTCAAGACAACAAAGTAGATCTGTAGCCTGAGTGTGGTGACACAGTTTGGAGCTGAGTTGTGGTCCCAGGGATAACATCCTCACTCTGGAAAGCAACACAATCAGGGAACAGGGGTGTTAAACACAAGAGTGCTGCTATTCTGCTGGACGTTGCTGGAGCCTTTACTGGGGCTTGTTACCACAGTCTTCCTTTTCTCTTGCATGAGGTCTAGTGACAGCACATTTTTTCTGCAGTTGTTCTTTGTTGTTGTTGCATTTCCTTGTTTTTCCCCACGGAACAAAATGTCCTCTGATGCAGGGTCTCCCAGCGTGTGTCAGCAGCCCACTGCAGCCTCCTGCCCTAAGTGATCCATGTGGGATGAAACTATGTTGACTGTAGGGTGAAAAATTGTGCAGTATGTCTGAGGAGGCTCAAAGACAAGGCAGGGAGTGTTGCACAGCTGGATGCTGGGGCCACGCTTTCACAGAGGAGTGAAAGGGGGCCAGGTTTCTTAGGGGTGAAATGCTCAACTGGGTGCTGATGAGAAGATGATTTAAAATCAGCAAAATGACAGCAAAAATGAGGTGGTTCACAATGTTTGTGTTTTCTGAGCTGTGGTGTGACCGGTGGTTATTGCAACTGGAGCAGCAGCAAAGTCTGACAGATGATGATTGACTGTTTTCCCCTCTGCTGGATGTGCAGTACCACACAATCCCTTTCATATCTTGAGCAAATTCCTCCTGCAAACCCCCTAGAAGCGTGCACCAGAACACTCAGGGAAGGTAGGTGCTGTGTCAGTCAATGGGCAGAGTGGGGAGCAAAGCAAACTTCTTCAAAACCTGAGGCCAGAGACGTGAGCTACAGGCTGGTACGGTAGGGTCCCATCCTACAGGGTGGGATGAACACAGGTGCACTTACCTTATGACAGTGGAAGCTGTATCCTTTCAACAAGCCAGGCACAGGCTCAGCTGCAGTATTTGTGGCTACGATTTCACATCTATGTGCATGAGGAATTCCTTGGTGCAAATGTTATGTGAGAGCATGTAGTCTGTGAAGTAACCTACAGAGCTAATGCAAAGGCACCAGCTTCCTGAAAGTCTGCAGTTTGTGCATATGCATCTAATACAGTTTCTTCTGCAAAAGAGCACCAGAACATTTAATTCAGTATACTGAAGCTCTGTGAGCTTATTTATCAGGTTTTCCTTCCAAAGACTCAATTTTCTCACTAACCTGCCTTCCTTCTGCACTTGCCCTGGAGACAGATAGTGTTCTCAGGTTAGGGTTCTATTCTTAAGTAAAATGTTACCCCACGGGGGGCTTACGCTCAGGTGGCAAAAAAAAGCAAAACCCATGCAACAAATTCAGTCTTTAAACAAGACTGTACTTTTGTGAATGGTGGAAGTTTACTTCAATAAACTTCAGAACTGCAAATAATGATGAGAAACCTACTGTTTGTATTAGAATCACAAATACAGGAGTGGCTATGTTACTGAAATAAATCGGTCATTGCAAGCTGCTTTGTGGCTTCCTGTGATAATTAATGATTCCTGAATTGAAGTTGTCAAACAAGGGTGTTTGTATTGTTGTAGTATCTAAAGACCCCAGCATGGTCCCATGTGTCCTTGCATCACCCATGCCTCCAGCTTAGGCATGGGAATCAGCGCAGAGAGAGTCCTTCCATTCAAAACTATATGGCACTTCCCTGGTGCCTCCTTTCCTTCCCAAGGCTAGTTCCTTTCTAGGAAAGTAGAAAGGCTGATGCTGTGCAGTACATTCTGGCTAATCAATCTATGTCTCCTTTGTGCCAATAGTATCAGAGTGGTAGCACATGAACCTCAAATATAAATTGCAATAACATAATTTATGTAGTAGTTAGAAGGAAAATTAATTTTAAGTTGATAATCCTTATGGGATTGTTTACTGGCTTCCACAGAGAAGAACAAAACTGGAGGGATCAGGAGCAGCAGGCTGCTTAGCTTTCTGACACAGATGGATAAAACCAGCTTTATCTGAATAGCATTGCCATTAGTACTAGGATTCTCATCTGTGCATCTTTGTTCCCCAACAGTGGGATAGTGGATGAGTTGGATCCCATTATTAACTCATCTCAAAGTGCCATATAAAATTAATAATCACAGAGAAAGAGTGCTTTCAGATCTTGAGAGAATTAGAGTGTCAGAGACAACCTGAACTTAAATATGTAATAGGAAGTAAGCTGCATTCAGGGATTTCTATAATAAAGATAATGTAATCTTTAAATGCAAGAGGGTCAATGAGCTTTTTTTTTGATCTTATCTGCTCTGTTGAAACTGCTCTAATGACAGATATAGTTACAGAACTTAAGTATTCCATCACGTTTACAGCATGACTTTGGTAGTATTGAGAGAAACGACCTGTGCCGTGACCACATTCCCAGACTGTGCCACTCTGAGGTCTGTTGTTAAAATGCAGTTTGAGAATTCAGTTTAAACACAATCCAGGCTTGGCAAAAGTAAGTGATGCTTCTGATGAAGCTGTACGGAGTGACCAGTTGGTTTTTTAAACAGTTCCTGATGGGATCACATTAAAATCAGTTGCCTAAAATATGGCTTACTTAGATGAGGTAATTTCTTCAGCTGATCTTGACTAGTCTTTCCTCTCCTGTGTATCTTCCCAGAAAGACCAAGTTTAATCTCTTCTTTCTAAACTACGGCAAATTGCATGCTCCTCTCAGATCATAACAGAACTGACAGTGGGAATTAACTGCTGTTGAGCAGCCTTCTCTGGAAACGATGGTAATCAAATGCTATGGTTGCTTGGTAGGGCCTTTTTAATTAGCAAAAAGTGCAGAACAGACTGTTCCCAACAGTTGTCCTCATAGGTACCTCTACTCTACCCTAAAGAGCACTGCGAAGATAGTGCTACAAGTCTCTCCTCACTAAGCAGAGGTTGGCTTTAATGATACCCACTGAACTAGGTGATGACTTAATGAAGGATGCCTGTGGACTATTTCATGCCTTTTTTGCTCAAGGGTGTTCAGTTCTTAGGTGATATTTTAGGACTACCTATTTTAAAATAGAGAATCATCAGCATAACATTCAGCTTATAAGAGTTTCCAGAATGGGACAGAGGGGTGTCTCTGTCACTCACAGGTGTTATGCCCACTCCATACGTGACACAACAGCCAAGGGTCTTGCAGGGAAAGGAGGCTGATTTCACCCAAGAGATTTCTTCCCCAGTAGAAAGCTGACAAAGCCATCTCCCAAGTCACCCAGGGCTGCATGGCAGGACATGTAGATATGCCTTGTTACACTAATTGCACCATACCTACTGCTGAGTGCAAGAGAAGGAATAGCTCCTCTCTTTGACTCTGTTGACGTATGTGTCTCCTGTTACTCCAGCTATCTCAAAATGCAAGCACCTCCTCTACTGATGTTCTTTTAACATGGAGAGTGAGCAAAAACATTTCATTTATGAATGCCACAAACATGCTGTAACCTTTTGAAATGTGTGATTGCAGCTTTTAAAGGAATATTTGTACTAGCTTTATTTAGCTTGGATAGCAAGAATGAAGTCATGCTCTTCAGCACAGACTACACAAAGTAGGTTTGCTACATGCGTACTCACATGATTACTTTGGTGCCTAATTTCAACAGAACAATGAATAATTATTTTAGTATAATATTTCCTTTCTTTACACAAATTTCTGTATACTCAAGTGGGAAGGAAGAACTGCTAAATTAATGCTTACAGTAAATGAGCTGAATACAATGAATACATATGTGTAGCACTGAAAGAATGATCTTCATACATGAAAGCCGAGACATTCACAGTGACTGTGCAGGACACATCTGCAAAAACAGGCCAAGTACAACAGTTGGAGTCACCGGAGAGCTACATAGGAGTTTGGGGTGGGGAAAAAAGTCAGCAATGTGTGTTATTCATCATTTGTCATTTGCAGTTGAGGAAATGGAATGTGCTGTGACACATCTGAAGAAGTTCATGATTTATTGGAAGTTGCGAAAAAAGTATAAAGCCAAATAATAATGTAAACCCCTGGGGATGTTTTGCTACAGTCTTTTACATAGCATTAGAGCCACTGTAAAGAGTTGGACTAAGATAAAAATCCTGGCAAATATTTGGCATGAAATGCTTGAGATATGAAACCATTCTCTGAAATCAAGAGATTTTAGTCCTGTCCAGCATCATAATACTAGAACCTGCTACCTTTATTTAAAAGTCATTCAATCTGTCACCCCACATCCATAATCTGTTTACAGGAGGTGGCCTGGACGATGAATAACATTAGCTACAGCACCTCAGCTTTGTGGACCAGTTTTCTCATTAGGAGAGCCCTATTAATTCACAGTGATGGCAGTGGACATTGTATGAGGTTTGCTTTTGACACGGAAATACTGTCATCATTCACTTAGTAGCCAGTACAAATAGAATCATTCCATAGAAAGTGGCCAGTTGGGACAAAATACTCAATGGTTTAAAAAAAATAGTTTTACATGTATGCAGTAGTTATTCTGGAAATCTAGAGAGCCAATTTGAGTGTTTTCCAAATGCTGTCTATAAACTTCATTTCTGCATGCGAGCCTAAATGAGCAGCAGTGTAGCTTCATAAACTGGAAATCAGCAAACACTCCTTAGAGGCTGCATCACTTTAACAAACAATAGGTATGCAGCCAGTCGTGCCTGGATTTGATCCTACACAACCTGACATTTGTGGCATGAACACTCACTGTTTTCCTCCTCCTGTTGCACTGCAGGTTACTTGCTTTGCCTTGCAGACCAGGAATTCCATGCATTAGAGCATGGATGGAAAACAGAGGAAGAGGGGTAGAAAGAAAACCAAGAAGTCACCTGTCATGAGTCTAAACACCAGAAAGCACATGCTCTTGAAGAATGCTTGCTATGGTTGTTTAAATAGAACTCATGCCACTGTAAATACTTAGGCTTAGACAAAAGTAAGTGGTGCTGGAGAGGTAGTTTGCAGCTGTATGTTATGTAACAACTCCAAAATTCATCTAACTTTTTGTGTTTTGTCCTTGGACAGTGCTTTTCCTCTAAATTATCAGAAATGTGAATTTGTCTTTAAAATAATCAGCAATACACACACAAAAGGCTGCAGAGCAGACTTTGTGCATGCTAAGCAAGAGAAAAATCTAAAGCTGGTAAGTTACCAGTGCAAGTGCCAGTCAGTTCTGTGATTTAAACATCAAGAAAGTGCACACAGCAAGTAACACGGAATAGTGCTGTAAATGATATCCTAAAACAGGAGAACAAGAACCACATGTCAGTAGCTCCATGAAGTTATAAAATGATTGTGTCAAACCGATCAGGGATAAACTCAGCTTTTGTGAGTTGAAGTGTCATCCTCTTGCAGTTTAAACACAAATTTTCTTTATTTTTTAAATATCTCATTTTTGTGCATGCAAGAACATATTAATAATATAAGACCTTACCATCATACTCCTGTCATTCCTTTTTTTTCCCTATACCAGATAATTTTAGTAGCCAACTTTACGAATGAAGATGCACACTTCAGCTGGCTTTAGAGACAGCAATTCCAAATTCCTACATAGGACACAGCACTGAGTTCACACTCTAGTGGTTTGGCTGCAGGGATCATCAGCCATTCAAGCAGAGTCCAAACACAGCCTGGCAGTTCTGCTTATAGCCCAGAGTAAATCGGGAATGAAGTGAGTTTTTCCTACATGTGCTGCAGGGCAGACACATCTGTGTTTTGCAATATGCACAACTGAGTAGCGCAAACAGTTGACAAAATATTCCTCTTTTGTCCATTGCCATTGAAGTCTCTGGCACCCTTCACAAGTACCTCAGGACCTACTGACATCTTTTTCCTGTGAGAATAGTGTTATGATTTGGCCTGGTTTGTCTATTCTCATTTTCTTTGATTTTTTTCCTCCCCAAATGACAGGTACTTGTAATGCCATGTTATGACTTCCTAGCTGCAGGTCCCCTTTGGACAGTGTCTTACATGATCCATGTGAAGCTATGCTTTCCCTTATCTCAACAGTATGTCATAGTCTCTCAGAAGTGAAGGTATGTTTCATTATGTTGCTGTCAGCAGGCTAGCCCTTAGCCTTCCTGCTAAGGGAGTTAATGTTCCTGAATCAGCCCAAGCTTCCTCTTTTTTTTGCCCAGCTGGTTTACTGCCTGTAAGCTGATGGAGTCAGCAACTGTGATGCAGTTGTCTGCAGGTCTCACTACCCGGTCCCTTACAGGGCTATATGCCACGTCCATTGCCTTTCAGTGCATGTATGCTAAAGATTTATTTCCTAGGCAAAAAAAGCACTGGGAGGGTTCTGCAGAGTCTGTAAGTGAACACATAGATGGAAGTATAAAATCAAAATTGAAAGCACTGGTTTAATCTCATTGAAATAAACATTTACAGCTTTTCTGACCTTTTCCTGTAGATCATGTCAAGCCCTTCATCAAGTTCAGTGTGATTTAAAATTTAGAGCAGCACTCCCTTTAGGCTGTTACATTAAAGTCCAGATGCGAGTGAATGTTCAAGCTTAATCTGAAATTTTCCACCAACTTCCAAATTCATAACCTGCAGGCCATTGCAAGAAGGCTGGCTGCACATGCCTTTTCATTGATCCCAAACACGGACTCTTTGTACACAATGGCAGAGGGATGTTGCATTTTTCCCCTTACTGCTTTGAAATAAAGGTAACTTACTAACACTGCCATTTTTTAAGAGTCTGCTTTTGGCACATTTTGTTCTAATCTTTAGTTTTCAGGCTATTTTCTTATTTAATCTACTAAAATACTATCAACATTTAGGATAAAGAAATATTTTTTATTACCTGAAGTTTATACTTCTGCTGCAAGATCAAATACTCTGCAGCTGTTCCTCACTTAAGGCTATAGATCTGTATCGTGATGATGTGCACAGAATCTTTTAACAAGGGTGATGCAAATAGGACTTTGGAAAACCAGCTTTGAGTTTGGTCAAGGAGGTAGGACAGAACTCAGGAGTATGTTTTGGAGGAACAGCTCATATTGCTGCGGACCCAGGGGCAGGACTGAACATGTTTCAGCCACCTACCTGCTGTACTCCTTTTGGTTTGTGCTAGCAGGGAAGGAGTCTTCCCGAGCCTGAACTGCAGTTGCCCAGCCCTGGACACCTCTGACTAGAAGCACTGTTTGGCTTTACTGTGTTGCTACTCATTTGCAGCCCCAGCTCTGACTCCATCCTCCATTTCTGCCCTGTAATTTTCTTGAGGTCCTGCATGAGGCCAGATCCTTACCCCAGGCTCAGAGGGTACTTCTGGCTTACTCAGCAAGTAGCCTTTTCCCATTGTGTTGTGTTGCTAAAGCAGCTTTTGAGGGACTGAAGATAAAAATACTCTTTCTCTAGATGGATGCAGCTATTCCACTTCCTGCTGGATTTTGGTCCAAGTGCTCACATTTCTAACACCCCAAAGATGTAATTCTTGTGTTTGCCATGTCATTTATGGTCTAGACAGCCATGGTGCACCTTCCTCAGTGACCAGCCGGCCTCAGGCCTGTCTCAGGCACCTTGATCATTTTGGCTAAGCCTGTGAACCCTGCTCTTAGTTCATACCCAGGAGTGAGGCAAGCAGGGATGCGTACATCCTGTGCGTACGCACATGAATGCATACATTCCTTGCTTGTGTGTATGCCATTAAAAGGAATGCAATAATGTAATGTGTTTATTATTGTTAATCATTTGCTATAACTGGTTTAGATGCTTTTTTGTTTGTTTGCTTAGCCAAATCACATCCTTTTATTAGGTGTAGAAACACATACGGTTGAGCATCTCTCCTTAAAAGGGGAGAAATACGGATGCTTGAGTCAGCAAGGCAGGAAAAGAGTTCATGATTTCTTCAAATGGCCATACTGCTTGGACATAACAACTCAACCCCAAATTTGTGACCTGAGTCCCACCACTCCTCTCCTGCCTGAAGGTTTCAGGAGTTTGATGCTCACATGCGGATGTTGCCCCTTGGCCTCTCCTGTAACTTCAAGGTTACCAGAAAATCACACTGATTCACTCTGCTGATGCCTCTTGCACATCCTGTGTTTCTTCAGACTTCCCCATTCTCTTTCCTTCCTTTTCCACATCCTCACCCACATCCAGCATTGCAGATGCTATTTGCATGAGGTTGCAAACCATGCTGTGCTAGGCCACCCTGCCCCCATAGATTTCTCTCCTTGCCCATGGTCAGAAGTCTTTGATGGAGTTGGGCTTTCTTACTGAACACTTCACCTGAGCTATAAAGCTATGTAGTAATATAGGAAACCTTGCAAAGTCATGCACAGTTTAAAACCCTTAAAATTTCATATGAGAGTGAATCATAGAGTTGTTTTATTCTCATGTTGCATAAGGAACTGCATTAAAATTGGAAAGAAAAATGATTCCTAAAGCAACTTTGTTCTTTTCGTGTTAAGACATCCACCCTAATCTTTCTCAACTCCCCCTCTGCCTTTTTTTCCTATTTTTGAGAAAAAGACACAGTTCTCATCCCTCATCGAAAAAATGAAATGAAACATCTTATTTTGGGGTCAAATTGAGCATTATAATCCACTGTGAATTCTCCTTTGGCAAAAAGCAGATAAACTGCTTTAGGTTGACTAATGACAAAAAAAGTGTTCTTGGCATCACCAACAAACCAAGTGAATCCACTGTTCACACAACTTGAGGGACAGCCCTGCTTTGAGTCAAGGGCTGGAAAATGAACTCAGTGTTCCATTTGACTTTGCTGATCCTCAGAAAGGGAGGATGCTTGAGTCAGCTACAGATCAGTGATGTAGTCAAGTGCCCAGCCACATTTGGAAAGGGGAAAAAGCGTGACGAGGTGGCCTTAGCCACAAGCCTGGTGTGGAGACAATAGTGCTGGGGTGCCTTTTAACACCATTATCATAAGGTCCACCACAACAACCTCCACTTGCTCCACCTGGGTGCAGGGTAGCCATGAGTGTGGTGTTCCTCCCTGAAGGTGACGATCATTATCTTGGCAATGGTCCCAGCTCCACTAATTCTCAGAGCAAGTGACCCAAGGCAGCTCATCTGAACCAAGCCTGCCATTCAACAGTGTTGTGTTCAGTTATTAGGCTGGAGCCTGCTGCTTTACTTTCCAAGTTGTATTAATTTCAGTGTATATTGCTGTTGGCTCTGCTTCTCAATAGCTGGTGGTTTTGTGCTACAGATGGAAAATAGGCACGTACAAGGAGCTGTCATCAAATGCAAGCCTTGAGGGGCCTGAACTTGAGAACGTTAGTGTGCGCTTATGTTGTGCCACCAAGTGCAGACGACAATTTAAAAGCATCTGTGCTTCTGTTTAGAGGGGCCATGTTCAAGGACTTTCCTAAGTGACGTGAAACAAAGTAGACGTGGGAGGGAACAGTGCTGCTCAAGCAGCTCCTTGGTACTGATGTCCCCCACTGAGCAGGAAAGCACCTAGGTTGTCTAATTGCCTTGATGTGCACTTGTATCTTCGTGCTGATGCATAAGACATTTCACTGCCAGTAAAGCATGAGGGACGTGCTCAAGCTAATGCATTTGAACATCCTAGGAGGGTGGGAAGTGTCTGAATGGGATTCCTCCACCTAAAGGGGGATCTGGGCTGTGTGTTGCCAAAAAGTGCTTTAAATGTGTTGTAAGGTCACTGCAGCTTCACCAGCAGAAGTTGTGATATCCTACTGTTTCCAGCCCCTGGAGAAGGGATTTCTTCCCTGTCCCCATGGCAGGGTGAGGAGCATTTGGGGATGCTTCTTTTGGCCTTTGTTCCATGGTTTTACAGGGGTGCTTGCCTGGGCTGGGTCCTTGGTCACACCAGCCACTCTGGGGTGGCCTCTGCCTCCTCTGGCTTCTCGCTTAGCGGCATCCCTGGAAAAGGTGAGCAGTGCGAACACTACATAGCACTTTTAGCGTCTGTACAAACATCAGTTAACCCCTGTAGCATCTCAATGATGTAGTGAAGTGTTTGTTTAACTGAGGAAGCCCAAGTGATTCTCCTGGCTCTTGGGAGATAAGGGAGGATGGGGTGCTGGAGGGCAGCATGGTAAAGGGGTGACTCATTCTATAATCTTTGAGGAGGAAATTAGACAAATTTCCCTACACAAGACTTCTCTTTCTTTTGAAGGACAATAGGAGAAGAGAAACCCAAAATGCAGAAGGAAGGATGTAACCCAAGAGGAAGCAGCAAAAACGGATGCAGTAATGCAGAGCGGCAGAAAGAAGGACTAACTGCCACAAAGCAAAGATGTGACTGTGAAAACAAACACACCAAATGACAGAGGGAGATACACCAAGACATCTCCGTGGACATGGTTTTGCTGCAAGAGCCGTTCAATGTGTAGCTCCACTCCTCTGACAGCATCTTCTGCCACACAGTGTTGTCCTCATGTTCAACGTTTCTTGTTCAATGGACACTGCAGGCGATGGCAGGCAATGGCAAATGTGTGTGAGTTCAGATATTTAAGACACAAAAATCTTAGACGATGTTGTACCTCATAGTTCAAATGTACCAAGCACACTAGATGAAAAAATGCAAGAACATTTCATAATGTCTCTCTGTTACTGTCTCTTACAGTTGGATCTTTAGGGTAACAAAGCACAGCACATAGTACAGAAACCACCATGATTTTTTGAGTCTAAAACCCTGGCCCCTACAAAATCAGTAACATTTAATGAAAATGCTAAGCCCCTTGCATTGGGCTTCTTGTTTGGCACATTTCATTGATTTGTTGCTTTTATATTAAAAACGTACCCATCAAATGTTGTTTGTACTCCTTACTCCCTATAAAAATTCTGCCTTCACAGCTTCTCCCTGGCCTTTCCTCATCTCTGGCACTTTCATTTCTGTGGCAGCTCTGGAAGACTTTTCCCCTCCTTTTGAAAGGCTATCTGTTAAAAAGTTAACCTTACTTTTTCATTGAAAATATGAAGGACCAATACAGCTCCAAAGGATAACCTCCAGATTCCCAATGCAGGCTAAGCAGCAACCCAGAGCCAGTCAGCAGGAGACATGAAGCCAGACGTCCTCCTCCACTCCTGTTCCTTCCTGGTGCCTGAGTCAGAGATTTACTCTGGGTGCTCTCCATCCCCTCAGGACCCAGAATGTAGCCACCACCTTGGTGCTGGGAGAGGAGACCTTCCTGCTTGAAAGATGTTTTTCACCTTGCCATTGCCACCCTCTGCTGTTGTCCTTGCCACGGTTCAGAGGGTTTCTGCAAAAAAGGGCCTTGGGTCAAGGCTAGCTTCTCCCACCAGCCAGGTTATGAGGTTACGCAACCAGATTTTCTGGAGTTTTTTTGTTTGACTGGTAGCCAGTGTCCACCCTCCCCCAGCTTCAGGAAACTCATCATTTTGACTGGTGAAAAAGAAACTTTCAAAATGAAGGGTAAAGGATGTTCCTACTTGGAGGACTCAGCTGGGCAAGGAGGGAGGTGCAGGGACCTGACAGCATGCCTTCAGACTGAGAAAGAAGCTGAACACAGACTTCCCATTTCCTAGGTAAGTATTCTGCCCACCAGGCTAAGAGCTGACTTTATTTATTCATTTACATTTGTAGTTTTGTTGCACATTTTATTGACTGCACACATGAACACACAAAATTTATTCTCTTAGAAATACGCAAAGGAATTGGAAATGTTATAGGTATTGGTGAAAAAGTGTATATGACTGATATTCTCATTTTTAAAACATGTACCTTGAAAATGCTTCTTGGTCTTGGGAGAAAAAAATACTGTTTGTCTTCGGTGACCAATCACGCAGTCCAGCCAGTGAGCAAGCAATAACTGTGGCACAGCATTCACAAGTATGTACACAGACTGCAAGATGTTCCCATACATTATTCAGTGAATAATTCTAAATAATGAAAACACTGAAATCTGTGTGTAGATGTAATACGAGGGACAAAATTAAGTGCATTGTTTAATATGAGAAGCTGACCCAGCTCTGGTGAGGAACAGCAACAGCTGTTGAGAAAACCTGTGGGTCTATGTAACATGGATTTACTGTGTGCTAGCAACAGTAATCCAAGTCCAGCAATCTGTAGTGGATGGCAGGTATCATTCAGAGTGATGAAGCAGTTGCCAGACTCTGTAAACTTCACCCAGAGGCTACACCTTCACTGCAAACTCACCTGCTGAGTCATTTTCATTTTCTATGTTGAATTCTCCAGAGCTGACTGTGGTCAGCTGAGAAACAGCTGGGCACCAACTGCACGGCACCTGCCTGGGGTTTGCAGCACACGGTCACTTGAACCACAGCTGATGAGCTGTGGGTACACAGACACTAGCCTATTTCTCCACTTCACATTACGTATGCGTTGAGACCTGTCTGTAGATTAACCTTGAATTAATGGCAACACGCACATTATAACCTAAACCCATTCTTGCAGGCAAGAAAGGTATTTACATCAACTTGGGGATGTTACAGCTTTGTATGCATTTGGTGGTTTTATTCTGAGCTGTAGCACATATTCAAATAGAATAGAATGACAACTCTTTCTTCCCTTAAGGTACACATCAAAGTAATCATATGGGTAAAAAAACCTGAACTGTTGAGATAAAACTAGCTCATGACCAACACCTTCTTGGAATTTTTTTCCCCAAGTTGCGATCTAGAGGAGAGGGGCTAAAGTTTATAGCTGTTGCAGCAAATTTCCCTGTTGTTTTCAAAAAGTTCCTACTTGATGAAAGGCAAATCCTTAGAAAAGTTACTGAAGGGCAATGAGGAATAACAGCAGATTTATATTTAAACAAGAAAAAGTAGACCATCGTAAGATGTTTTCCCAAGCCAAAATATGTCATAAAGCCAAACACAGGTAAGTTGTAGTGAAAAGTTGCACATTCTTTTATTGATTTTTGATTGCATATTTAATTTTGTACACACAACCAATGTGTTGCTCGCTTGCAATTAAGACCTGAAAGTGTGAGAAAGAACAGTAATAAGAAATTGAATCAGTCATTTCTTTGAAAGTAAGCCAAAACCAACAGTCTGGAGAGAAAGGAAGGAACTCGTGAAAGATCTACCTAATGTTTTATATCCAACATTAGGCTCCTTAGCTTTAATAGTGCCTTAAATATCAGTCACAAATCATGTCCAGAGAAGGGCAATGAGGCTGGTGAGAGGTCTGGAAAACAGGCCTTATGAAGACCGGCTGAGGGTACTGGGGTTGTTTAGTCTAGAGAAGAGGAGACTGAGAGGAGACCTTATTGCCCTCTACAACTAAATAAAAGGAGGTTGTAGTGAGACTCCCAAATTGCTAATGATAGGACGAGAGGAAATGGCCTCGAGTTACGTCAGGGGAAGTTTAGGTTGGATATTAGGGAGAAGTTCTTTCCTGAGAGGGTGGTTAGGCACTGGAACAGGCTGCCCAGGGAGATGGTGGAGTCGCCGTCCCTGGGGGCATTCAAAAAAAAGATTGATGAGGCACTTGAAGCCATGGTCTAGCAGTCTAATGGTTAGGAATATGTTGGGATAAAGGTTGGACTTGATGAGCGTGGAGATCCCTTCCAACCATAATTATTCTATGATTCTATGATTCTATGGCTGTGAAGGTAAATATGCAATGTGTTCTGATGATTGAGTGGTTTATTCTAAAGGCACCACAGGAGAAGAATGTCTTGGGGCTTCAGCAGGTTTGAAATGCTGTACAAGAAGTCAGAAAGAAATTGATCTAAAAGATGCGGCAAATGGATTTACAAGTCTTATTGAGTACCCTGCTGAGTTACTGCTTCCAAAAAGCTCTGAAGTCCAGGTCTGCACTAAAGGCTTTCCTTTCAGATATTCAGCCTGCACAATCTGCTGGCATTCAGCATTGGTACATGCTTTTGTTGGAAAAATACAAGAGGCAAGCTAATAAAGTTTTGTTTTTCTCAGGATTTGGTGATCTGAAGTCATAAGTGTTCTGGAGTATCTGGTTCTCTTTGTGCAAACCCTCAAACTTTTGGGATGTTGTGATGGAATGTGAACAACATTTTATTTTACTTTAGTCCTTTCAGAGTTCCAAAGTACTGTGGCTGTATAGCTGTTAGGTTTTGTTCAAAACACTTCAGAAATCTGCATCAGGTTGGGTTTTTACTAGAAACACGAAGTTGGATGGGAAAGGCTGGACGATTTTGCTTTCATCCCTCAAAACTTTTGACTTTTTACTGCTCTGACTTTTTACTGCATGGCTGTTATCTGCATGTGTGCTGTCACTGGCTGCAGTGCTGTGCAGTCATCATGTGATCTTTCATGTCCATGCCTGTAAAAGACATGTCAAGAAACAACAGGCCGTCAAGTGACCTGATGAAGAAGCTGTGTCTGTAAATTGTGTTCTGACTTGGCATTATACAGTAGGTGTGATCTCCACCTTTGGGGTTTGGTACTGAAACAGTTCTGGCCAGTATTGCCTCATTTGAGGAGCTGTAGCTGTGAGAAGGGAGTTTGTATGGATGGAGAAAGGGATCTGAGGGGAACAACCTGTACTTCTGCCTTTAATTGTAGGGCTTTAAACCTATCGTCCCAGAAATTTGGGCCAGAGCTGCCATGGCCATTTCCAGGGAGCTCTCAGCTGCTCTGTCACTAAAACTGAGGACAGCAGGTCGTCATGGAAAATGTGTTATCCTGAACAGCTCTGGCAGTTCTCCTTGCTTTTGGAGTAGCTCAGCCTGGGACTGAACAGAACTACAATAGCAATCTTTGAGAAAGCCACAGAAGGCCACAAAGGACCCATGACTCCTTCAGAAAGGCACAGAAAAACCTCTCTTCTCTCTACCCTCAAAGTTTCCTAACCAAAACTGGGTTTTTTTTTGCAACATCTCTGCATTAGTTTCCTCTTTGGAGGAGATGAATAATTTTAAAGTCGAGGAAAAAAAATATTAAAGTTATTGCAGTTTATTTAGGGAGAATTACGAATGCATGATCTATCCTTTCTTTGTACCTTCAACATGGAAAGAGACAGGCAGACTTCAAGGCTAAGCAGAAATTTACCTGCATTTTAGCTTGTGGAAGAACAGCCATTAATGGTGCTTTGAAGGTCATTCTGTCAGGGTTAACAACCGCTGAAATGTGAGACTTGGCACAGAATCCTTAATAGCAACCCTTCAAAAGTCTACCTCCTTTTTCAAAAGCTTTTTCTTTTTTTTTTTTTTTAATCAAATAGGCATCAAAACAAGGTGTATAAAGAACAGTGAAATATATTTTCTAAAAGGCAAAAGTTGCAATGAAAATTTTTCTCCCATTTGTAACTGTATTCTATCTCCTAGTTCAAAATAGCGTTGATATATTGGAAAGAAGGGAAAAAAAGAATGAAATTTAAAAAAAAATTAACATTTCATTGTTGTTTTTTTTTTAAACTGAAGCAATTAAAACTTTTTTTTCTCTATCTTTCTCAGAATCATTCTTTTTCTCACCAGAACATCATCACAACCAGATTTGGAACAGGCTCTCCTCTTTCCTAAGGGCATTCCTTCAATACACCTCTAGCTTTGAATATATCTGTGCTGGCTTTGACCAATTTAAATTAGACTGGATGAAACAAGCAGAGTGATTGCAAAAAACAGGAGCTCTAACCAGGTTAGCTGTGAGCCTCACCATTTACCCGTGCTCTTGGTCAGGCTGTCTGCCTGTGTTGATCTTCATGTTAATGTAACATGCTGCTGGCTATACCCAAGTGTGTCAAACTGCCTTGCCCACGTGTGTCTGCATGAGCCATCGGTCTCAGCACTGATTGCGACAGTGACGTCCCCGCAGTGCTGGCACACTTCTAAGGCAGGATCTTTTCATCACCACAATCCAGGCCTGCAATTTGGAGGGGAATATCTGTGAAGCAGTTATTGCAGAGTACTAGTTTCCAAAGATTTGTTATCAGCAGTGTGGGAGCAGCAGCTTGAGTAAATTTAGATGAAGATTAGAAAAGTACTTCCTGCCTGTAAAAGTAGAACAACATGCCAGGAACATGTGTGAAGCCCATAATTTGGTGTTTTTCAGGTCCAAACTGTAAGGAGCAGCCCTGCAATGTCAGGGAAGAATGTGACTTCTTCAAGTGATTTATCTTCATCTCTGCTTTTTAACATTTATATTGTGTATATTAGATACTTAGTGACACACTAGAGTTAATCACAGAATCAGAGAATGTGAATATATTGTGAAGGCACGTGGACTGATGCAAGCACACCCTGTTTTGAACAGTATGCTAAGGGCACTCTTGCATGACAGAGCATGTGAGGGGAAAGGCTGGTGGCACACATTTTCAGCCAGGAAGAAGTGTTAGTTCCTTCATTTTCCATCTCTTCCTCCCCTGCAACTGTGTGGGCCTCATACGTCACCAGTACTGCACTCACCTGCTGTGGGTGTCTGAAAATGGAGAATTAGAATCATAGAATCATAGAGTCACTATGGTTGGAAAGGACCTCCAGGATCACCAAGTCCAACCTTTATCTCAGCATCTCCCTAACCAATAGACCATTAGACCATGGCCTCAAGTGCTTCATCCACTCATTTTTTTAAACACCTCCAGGGACAGAGACTCCACCACCTCCCTGGGCAGCCTGTTCCAGTGCCTAACCACCCTCTCAGGAAAGAACTTCTTCCTAATATCCAACCTAAACTTCCTCTGATGCAATTCGAGGCCATTTCCTCTCGTCCTATCATTAGTAATTTGGGAGAAGAGACCAACATCAGTCTCACTACAACCTCCTTTTAGGTAGTTGTAGAGAGCAATGAGGTCTCCTCTCAGTCTCCTCTTCTCCAGACTAAACAACCCCAGTTCCCTCATCCAGTCTTCATAAGGCCTGTTTTCCAGACCTCTCACCAGCCTCATTGCCCTTCTCTGGACTCACTCCAGCACCTCAATGTCCTTCCCATACTGTGGTGCCCAGAACTGGACACAGTACTCAAGGTGCGGTCTCACGAGTGCCAAGTACAGGGGCACGATCACCTCCCTACTCCTGCTGGTCACACCGTTTCTGATACAGGCCAGGATGCCGTTGGCCTTCTTGGCCACCTGGGCACACTGCTGGCTCATGTTCAGTCGGCTGTCAACCAACACCCCCAGGTCCTTTTCTGCCAGGCAGCTTTCCAGCCACTCTTCCCCAAGCCTGTAGCACTGCATGGGGTTGTTGTGACCAAAGTGCATGACCCAGCACTTTGCCTTTGTTAAACCTCATGCAATTGGCCTCAGCCCATCACTCCAGCCTGTCCAAATCCCACTGCAGAGCCTCCCTACCCTCAGGCAGATCGACACTCCCACTTAATTTCATGTCACCTGCAAATTTACTGAGGGTGCATTTGATCCCCTCATCCAGGTCATTGATAAAGACATTAAACAAGACTGGCCCCAAAACCAAGCCCTGAGGGACACCACTTGTGACCGGTCTCCATCTGGATTTAACTCCATTCACCACAACTCTCTGGGCTCGGCCATCCAGCCAGTTTTTAACCCAGAGAAGAGTCCACCTGTCTAAGCCATGAGTCGCCAGCTTCTGCAGCAGAATGCTGTGGGACACAGTGTCAAATGCCTTACTGAAGTCCAGGTAGGCAACATCCACCGCTTTTCCCTCATCCACTAGGCAGGTCACCTGATCATAGAAGGAGATCAGGTTGGTTAAACAGGACTTGCCCTTCATGAACCCATGCTGGCTGGACCTGATCCCCCCATTGTCCTGCACTTGCCGCGTGATCTCCCCCAGGATGAACTGTTCCATAATCTTCCCTGGCACCGAGGTCAGGCTGACAGGCCTGTAGTTCCCCGGATCCTCCTTCCTGCCCTTCTTGTAGATGTCACATTGGCAAGTTTCCAGTCATCCAGGACCTCACCTGATAACCAGGATTGCTGATAGATGATGGAGAGTGGCTTGGCAAGTTCCTCCACCAGCTCCCTCAGCACTCTTGGGTGGATCTCATCCGGCCCCATAGACTTATGGGTGTCTAAATGACTTAGCAGGTCCTTCACTACTATTTCCTGGATTATGAGGGGTTTATTCTGATCTCCATCCCAATCTTCCAGCTCAGGGGACTGAATACCATGAGGATAACTGGTCTGACTGTTAAAGACTGAGGCAAAGAAGGCATTAAGTACCTCAGCCTTTTCCTCGTCCTTGGTAACAATGTTCCCCCTCAAGGATGGAGAATCTCCCTGGTTCTTTTTTTATTGTTAATATATTTGTAAAAACTCTTTTTATTATCTCTTGCAGCAGTGGCCAGGCTGATTTCAAGCTGAGCTTTTACCCCACTAATATTCTTTCTGCATGACCTAACTAAATCCCTATACTCTTCCTGAGTAGCCCGTGCCTTCTTCCAAAGTTGGCAGACTCTCTTCTTTCTCCTAAGTCCCAGCAGAAGCTCCCTGTCCAGTTAGGCCAGTCGTTTTCCCTGCCAGTTTGTCTTATGACACATGGGGACAGCCTGCTCCTGTGTCTCTGAGAGTTTCTTCTTGAAAAAAGTCCATCCTTGCTGGACCCCTTTGCCCTCTAGGACTGTTCCCCAAGGGACTTTCTCAACCAGTGTTCTAAACAAGATACAGGCTCGTACTGTAAACACCAGCACTGATGAGGGCAATGGCAGGGGGAAGGGGCAAGAGACAGGGTCAAAAGGAGAAATTAAATCCTCCATGGCACAAGGATGAACCTCTGCCTGGAATATGGTTCCAGTACAAAGATCCTGTGAAGTAATTTTGGGCATTCAGATAGACCACAGCAGCTGTTTCTTGATTACAGACTGTGCGTATGCTCTTGCCCGTGGTATATGTGGAGCAACTCCTTCCCTGAGGGGGAAGAGAGACACTGGTGTACATCTGCCCTGGAGTAAGAGCATCCCCATGGGTGGCTATCCTGAGCAGCCAACAGCATCCTGTTTGTTCACATCTCAGCTTAGCCTGTGGTAAGCTGTTTGTGCACTGTATGTGAAGAAAACAGCCCTTTTAAAACTTAAATATCAGCTTTCTTTTTTCTAAGGGAGAGAGGATTTCCAGGCATATTTTAATCTGGAATTTATTTATAGCATTTACATTTGAATTCAGTAAAAGTTATCAACACTGACAATGAAAAACTCAGTAGCTCTACAGCAGTGTCACAGACGATGCCAGCAGAGCCTTTGTCATCACGTAATATGATTAATATGGAATTCTCTGTTGCTGCAGTGTATCACTACAGTGTTTAACATCTTTTTCTCAATGGATGCTGAAGGTGAGCACAGATATTTTATGCTAGGAGGCAATTCATTATTCCAGGCACAAAATCCTCTGCTACAAACCCAATACACCATCATTCAAATGAGCCACACATAAAAGAAGAAAAATATCCAGAGGAAAAAAATAGTTTTTTCCTCTTTCCTTCTGTAATGTGTTTTTGTTTTGGTTTGGTTTGGTTTGTTTTGGTTTGGTTTGTTTTTTTGGTGTGGGGGTTTTTTGTGAGGGTTTTGTTGTTGTTACTGTTGTTGTTGCTGTTGTGTGTGGTGTTTGTTTGGGTTTTTTTGTGTGTGTGCTTTGGTTTTGGTTTTGTTTTTTTCCGAGCACTGTAATTATAATCAGGCAGACAGTTTGGATACTGGAGGATATGGAATACAGAGTTGTCTCCTCCATCTTGTTTTTTTTCACAACTACTCTGCATTTATGATAGCAACAGGGTTTTAGTCAGCTTGCTACACAACAGCTTTTTTTATGGTGCATTTTTTTCAGGTTTCCATACTAAAAATATATCAATGGGGTAAATTTTTTGTGTAAATTTTTCTGTAGGTTTTTACTTTCAGAATTTTGTTTTGGCCAGTACCAGTTCCTTACATTTTGTGTTTTAGCAAAGCTCAGCAAGAGTTTTTTGTTCATTTTTCTTTTCTATGTCATTATCTTTCATTTCACTCATAGTACTAGGGGAATACATTTTCCTGTAGTATTTTCAGTGGCACATGGAATGGAAAACAGTGCACTTTATGTCCTTTTTCTCAAGCCGTTTGTTGTGTCTGCGTACATGTGGATACAGAGATAATATATACATTTTGGTGGTTAATTATAGACTAAGTAATTTTTGGCTGATAGAAATCTAATCTATTCTATGAAAATAACCATTGTATAATGGAAGAAAATAATACAAGCACTGGACAAAGAATACTAAACAATTAAACCTTGAATGCAAAAATCTCATTACTGGATTCCTTTTGTGTCAGACCTCCTATATTCAGCTCTGCTGTTCATTGTTGGGGTTTCCACTGACCCAGCTATCACATAATTATGAAATCCAGGACATGCACAACAATAACTACAAGGGCCCAGAAAGGAAATTACAGCATTGTGACTGTTTGCCACATACACAAGACCTGCTCCAGGATGACAGATATATGGCTCAGGAACGGCCGGTGCTGCTGAGGGACTCAGAGAAGCCCATCCCATGCCTGCGAAGATCAGTCTGTCTTGCAAGCTGAGGTTCATGCTGGTGACAAGAGCTGGGATTCGGGTGCAGAGATATGGCTCGATCGGCAGTAGCAGCTGGAGAGTGTGGCCCTCCTGCAGGGAGCCGTTCCACTGATCAGCTCTGGGCTGTAGGGCACAGTGGACACCAGGAACCTCCCATTCTAGGTACCAGGCACCATGCACTTGGATGTATTAGTCCAGATTCCAGCCTTGAAACAACACCTGGAGGAGACATAGCAGTCTACGTTATTCAGAGGAGTAGATAGCCCCAAAGCCCTCTGCTCTTACTGTCTATGGCAATTTGCTCTTTGATTTTTTTTCATGTTAGGCTTCCAGACACATCAAAGCAAGAAAGAAGCAATGAAGCTGTGCTAGGAAGAGTGATGATGCTGACATATATTGCAACAGCAATCCTTTGTAAACTAATGAAGGCCCCACTTGGCACTTCAGGGTAAGTGGCAGGAGGCACACTGCTGCGTAAAGTCAAACACCTACACCTTATGACACCACGCTTGTGACTTGGGTGTCTAGCTGCCCCATGACAGCAAGCATGTAGCAGGCAGGTACCCGGGGAAATGGACTTCTTGCCTGGTGCCCCACTTGCTGACTTGTTCAGCAAAGAGACAGACAGCACGCACCCACCACCGTCATCTGGGAGGAAGAAACCCTGATGGGATCCTGACCCTGGATGGAATCCCTGATTCTCAGCAGCCCAAGGTACAGCTAGTATGGCCATGCCCGTCTGGGTGGATACAGGTGCCAAAGAGCTCCAGCTCTTTCCAGCCTGGCTTTCATGCACGATGAAGGTGCATGCGCAGTGCCACTGAAGGAGCAGCTGTGGTCTCAGCAGGGTTCAGGGAACATATGTGCCCCTGGGGGACTCAGGCTGAACATCAGTCCATGTTTCCAAAGGCTTCATAGACCAACAGATGTGAGCCTCTGTAGCCTCTGTGTTTGACTTGACTCTTGCATACCCATGTTGCCCAAAACCTCTGAGGTGGGTGTCATGGTGTGGCATTGACATGAGACCCCTTGTGCAAGTACAGAAAGGGTAGACGCCAACTGCTCGGGTACTCTGCCTTGAGTACAGCCACTGCTAGGGATGTAGCTGACGGCAAACCCCAATGTAGCTCCTGGCCCAAAAGTGCACACAGCAAGAGACATGCTGGGGTTTGCTGGCAGGGAGTGAGAGCCTGGGTGCTGCAAGTAGGGCTGATACAAGATGGTGTAGCTGGTGCAGGTGAGACTTTCCTGTGTTTCCTTGCTTACAGTGCCTTATCCTCTCAGCACCACAGGTCTCTGCCTGGTTGCTGTTTGAAGAATACAACGATACCATCAAGAACAAGATATGTGCAGAAGGCCCTAAGTAGACTGATCCTGGACTCATTTTTATAGTATCTGTAAAAGTTTCCAGATGTTGATCTTCCTTGCCTTCCCCTTTGCTTTACCAGTGTGAGGAGCTCCATCCCTTCCTCTTCTCACTCTGCTCTGAGCAGGCAGGATTATCCACTGATCTGGGATTGGTGAGAAATGCCAACCTTGGTAAGCGAGATCCTAACCTCACCTTTTCCAAGGCTACTTCATTCCTAGTGGGCTCATAACTATTTGGAAACTTATTTTCCCAGCTGAATGTGGATTAATATCTTCAGTGGCAGACATTCTTAAGCTGTGGGGTTTCTTTTTTAAAATACATATTTGAAATATAAATCTGAGGAGGCAGAGAGACTGGGTATAGATTTTTGTCATTTTTCTTTCTGCTGCATAGGAGGAAGATGTTTTTTCCCTAGTTCTGGTATATGCTAAATAGTTTCTGTGAGATTGCTTACGGACTTTGATTAAACAGTAAAAGTATAAATTCCAAGCTGTGGTAATAATCATCAGTTTGGTGACAAAAGCCTGCTGGGGTGGGGGATGTGGGGAGGAATGGAATGCATGTTAATGCGGCAGAGGAGGAGGTAGGGTAGCTGTGTGCTGGTAGAAAGGCTGCAAACAGGAATGAAAAGGAGTGTAAAAATGCAGTCAGACATCCAGACTTCCTCTTGCTATTTTTATGAAGACATTCTTTGTCCAAATGAGGAATGAGAAATTACAATGGACTGGTGGTGGCTGCTGGATGTGTAGGAAGCGTTGCTGGCACTAAAGGGGATTTGCTGCTACTGCTGCATACACAGGGTCACTCACTCACTGGGGAATAAACATTTCTGCTATAAGGTCACTGGCTGTCAACAAAAGAAAGTCCTGAGAACCTCTGCTGATCATAAAGTAGCTATATACATAATGGGCCTGTGAAAAAAAAATGCAATCCTAGGTGGTGTCATTAGAGTTAGGGAAATATCTTGTATATGTCAGAGGGTGCAATGCTGAAGAGATCTCACCTGGATATGTGTATACAGGTCTGGTCTCCTGTGCTTAGTGAAGGCACTCAGATGGCAATTGGGCATAGAGAGGCTCCTACAAGTGTCATGGCAAGCAAAGGTAGTGTGGCCTAGGGAACAAGGTGTTGGTTTCTTGCCTTTGTTGGCAGAGAAAGGGACGTGGCCACTCTGTAAATAGCATGGGAAGCAGAGTGATTTAATGCCAAGAGGAAAAAGACAGTTACAGCTAAGAGAAAACATCAACTTAGAAACAAATGCAAAACAACTATGCCTGAAAAAAAATGAGTGATGAATTAGTGGCAAATTTCTTTTGATGATTAGAGTCAGGTATTTTAACATCTACTCGTACTGTTGAGGCCATAAACCTGTTTTTACATTTTGCTTAATCCTCATTTGTTTATGAAACAATAAATTTGATGCATTTGCTTGGGCCAGCAGGATCTGTCCTCCATCTCCCTTCCAGTCTTGTTTTTCACAGGAGCTGGTTTCATAGGAGACTAGTTTAAGGAATGCTTAGAGCAGATCTGGCATGAGGATAGCTTCTGTAAAGGTGTAAGCCAGAACCTTAAGAGGTGTTCCTAGAAACAGTGGAATACATGTTCATTTCATACCGTAAGATAGAATCACTTACTCAATGTTAGACTGTCAATCATTGATCATATTTGCTAAGAGTCTATCAAGAACTATTTTATCAAAGAGGAAAAGGTATATTTTAATCAACGCTTGTAGCAAAGAAGCCTCCAAAACTCACAGTTTGGCACGTGTTTTGCATTGACATGCAGCTTACGCCTGCACTGCTGGACTCTGGCCGCAGTAGGCTGGGTGCCACAGATAGCTTCATGGTAACATGCTTCCTCTGAGCCATATCTAGAGGTGGCAGTTACTGGACTGGATGTGGCTGCCTTTGTCATAGTGAATTACTCAGGACAGCAAAAGGGAGTTGCTGGGGGGATGACTAAGTGACAAAGCTGAGCCTGTGGAGGAGAGTGGTGTACACTGCCTGGTTAGGTAAAGCTCATGTGCAAGCACACAGCCATGAGTCAGAAGAGAGAGGTATTATTTAGGAATCCTCTGTGAAAAGGCACCTGCAACTCAGCTAGGCTCAATGGCCAAGACAGTTTATACCTCCAAAGTGTGCTTCCCAAAGCACAGGAGTTTTCCCTTTTCGTACTTCAGCTTTCCAGGGTCCAAATCTGTTTCAGACCCTTAGTATGGTGACCTGGCAGTGTTAGCCCTCTTGAATACCTACAAGAGAAATAGGTGGATGTTTTGACCTACTTATCTTGACCGTATTGATAAAATTCTGCTGGAGCATTCAAAGCCTTGGTGGCGGTCTCAGGAAAAGCTTCACTCTGCTGGAAGATGCCCTGCGTTTTCTTAAAAGATAAAGTGGTTCCTCTTGCCAGCACAAAATATTTTGAAAAAATTTGAAAAAAAAATGTTCTTCTTGTAGCACATGAGTGACTGCCTTCTCAATGGACCTGTACAGTATTTAAGGGAAACACCAGCCAGCACATGCAGTCCTGCAAGCAGCAATTTCTCCTGAAAACTTGGAAGTGGTTTGCACTTAGACTATTGTAAATGGTTATAAGCTTTGTCTTATTGCAGTCATTCTTCTGGAAGAGAGGGGCAGTAGCTGTTGTGGGTTGTTTATCAACACACATGAAAAAGAAATCTTTCTCATCATGTGCACTGGGGTAAGCTCAGGGTCCTGCAGTGCTGGCAAATAAAACAGAGTTCAGAGAAGAGTTGAAACTCAAAAGCTTCAGAATTGCTCCAGAAGAAGTTAAATTTGTCAAGGAAAGCTTGAGGATTTCCAAGCCCATCCCATCTGCTGCCCAGGGAGGACACTGAGAACTTCCTCCTTCCCCTGAGCCTGCAGGCACCCACTACCCAGCGCAGATTTTGGCTGCTCCTGCCTCTCCTGCGGCTGGAGCTCAGGAGGCCACAAGACTCTCTCTCACAGGTGAAGCACTGCAGGTCAGATATGTCCCTTGGAAAGGCACCATCTCCAGCATGCTTGGGCTCTGATTTGGGGAAGAAAACGTTTTTCTATAAAAAAAACTTTATTAATTAATTCAGGGAAGTCCTGCAACCTTTGCTACAAAAGCAGTCAGGTCAGATGGTCACAGTTGCCCTTGCCTGTCCTTACATGATGTATTTAGTTTATAGGCATGGTGGGATTTAGCTCACTTACTCAATATTAAGAACTATAACCACAGATAAGTACTTTGCAGTGTGGGCTTGCAGGGTCCCCAAGTACGGACTCCCTGTTAGAGATGTGGCCGCTTGGGCAGCCTAACTCCACTGAAACCCAACCAAAACTCTGCTCCATCATGTTGCTCCGTTAATAAAGGACTGTCAATGTTTAATGATCCTCCACTGCCAACTCAGTGTCACCACTTGCTAGAATTGTCACCCACAAGGAGATGAAGACAGAAAGGAGACAGGCAAGCCTCACAGCTAGCATTGGGTTTCTACACTGATGTAAACACACAAAATCAAGTGGAATTATTATATAGACAGTGCAACTAGTGTAGTACAATCCTCATATCCCATGTCCAGCATTGAAACTATTTTGGTGGTGTTCTCGTGAGTGTGTTTGCCAAAGCACTCTGAAGTTGCAGTGACTCAGTGGTGTCCAGTAACAGGACAATGCGCACGAACTGGAACACAGGAGATTCAATCTTAACATAAGAAAACAGTTCTTTACTGTGAGGGCAACAGAGCACTGGCACAGGCTGCCCAGAGAGGTTGTGGAGTCTCCATCTCAGGAAACATTTAAAACCCTTCTGGCTGTGTTCCTGTGTGATCTACTCTAGGATCCTGCTCTAGCAGGGGGGTTGGACTAGATGATCTTAGGAGGTCCCTTCCAACCCCTACCACTCTGTGATTCTGTGATTCTGTGATTCCGTGTGTGAAAAAGATAAATTTCCTAATTATTTTTTTCTAACCATCATGTAGAATACATTAGAAATATACAACATTACTGTGGAATTTCGTAGGGCTGTTCAAATATATGGAAATGAGATTATTCTTTATGAATGCTACTATCTTTTGGTATTATGTGTTTAGATTCCTACTGACCTCAGCTCTATTACTTACATGTAACTTTTCCATACAGTGGTATTAGAACTTAGTTCTGCTGAACTAAACACAGACGCCTTGACTTACTATAAGATGAGCTCTATTTGTCCACCTTTGGGTAACTCTGGTGGAAAAAAAGAGGCACTTTTCACAGCCTAAAAATGGGACAGGACTAAATTTAATGAAATAAGGCCTTGCACTGTATAGCTAAATACATGCAGTCATCCATTAATGAACCCTAATAGGCTGTGAAGAAAATAATATTTCCATTTTATAGATGAAGACACTGAAGAAATGGAGTTCAGAGTGATATTTAGAAAAGGAAGTGGGTCCTAGCCCTTCTTTAACAGATTATTCCTCAAAATGAAGGGGAGTGTCTGGGCCTCAGACACTTTATTAGGAGAGAGGACCCAGAGCAAGACACCTTGGAAGTTTGCACAAAATTAGAAACTGCAAATGGTGCTGCTCAAGCCCACCTCTATTTGATGTGGTTTAGAAAAGCTTTATTTGTCTTCAAAGAACTAATAGTTTGCTCTCTCATTTTTCACTAATGAGAGCTTCAGAAATGTAAAATACTTCCTTGGGGAATCTACTTCAGGAAACCTCTCTTCTTCCCAAGTCAGCTGCTTGCACCAACAGAGGCAGAAACCATCTACAGCACTGTGGGCACAAGTTTGCCTACTGATGACTCCACCACGGATGTACCCTAAAATGGTGGTTGACCACTCATCATTGCAGTGGTTTTGAAGGTATGCAGTGTCAAACTCCTCAGCTGCAGTGGTGGGCAGGGGAGTTTGAGCCAGGCAGGGCTCCTGGCTTGTCCTTGGCGTGTGGTGCTGCCTGCAATGTGCCACAGCTCCCTTCCCATGCACGTGTGGTTGGTGGAGATGAGTGGGCTCATGGGTGGAGACCTTTGCTCCCTCTCTTCAGATCCCCAAGCCTCCTCCAGCCAACTGGTGGAGGCAGGCTTACCACACCCACTATTTCCTATCCTCAGAATTATACTTGTTTTTCTGCAGATTGCAAATGAGCTCTAGTGTAGCTCCCCTGCCTCCAGAAAAGGCAACTTGGGGTAATTTCTGGAACCTGCCTCCCCTCCCCATTTCCCCCTGTTTTCTACCCTCTGATTTTCTTCTGTTCCAAAGCAGGTATTTTCACCTAGGGTGTCACCACTCATGGTGTTTTCCTCTACGTTTTGTCTTGTCTGGCAGTACAGCAAGCTGCACGCTGCAGAATGCAGTAATACGAAAAGGAGCAGGAGCCTGAAATTCTTCTTGGTGGGTTGATGCAGACTCCCCCTCCTGTCTCTCTGTGTGCTCAGGGACTGGGTGTCTCCTCTCTAAACAAACTTTTGCAAATTCAAGAGCACGTATAGAAAAGGATCATGTAAAAATTAAACTGAAAAGACGTAAAGAAAAGTGTATATATAAAAAGCTCAGCACACCTCCTAACATGAGAGTAGGAAGATATTTAATATCAGCAAACTATCAAAGCAAGCTGAGGTTTGGGACCTTGCGGTTGTGTTTACTTCTCTCAGTACTCTTGTCCAACCTTCAAACACCGTTCACTGTGTTCATAACAGAAATAATAATCAGACCAGACAAAATCAGGAAACATACACAATAGCTCAGTGTCAGACTGGTGTTGCGTCACTTCAGTCCCTGATTATGTACACAATTGGTAGGGGAGAGGTAAGGCTGACTTTTCAAAGCTGTGACGTACATACACATACATGGATGTGCAATGGAGTAAGGAGGCATGTAACTGGGCACACAGAACCTCCAGATGTGTGGCAGAGCCCTGCCTCCTCTGTGCCCGATGTCTACACCTCCCCGCTCCATTAAGCCCTATGTCCAGACTTGGCCTTCTGCCTAGTCCTAAGAAGTGCTATGAGAGTTCACCAGTTAAATCTGGAGAATGCAGAAATGTTAATGAGAGGAACTGAATCAGTATTTCAGTTTCCTCAGCATCAGAGTGCAGAGGGATGCCTCTCTTGAAATGCTCCTCAGGTAATCTCCTGAGGTAAACAGTCCATGTCACAGCCATGGTGTGGGAGCTGTGCTCAGTAATATTTCCACTTTCCTTCTGAAGGCCTGGAGATCACGGTATCAGCTCTTCTGCCTGGTGAAGGTACTGAGCCTTGGTTAACTTAAAATTTAGAGTGACTGCAGAAAAACAAGTATGTCTTGGTTTTGTATCCATACGTGGTTCCATCACTTGCCTGAACAGAAGTGCAGGACTTGAGACACTACCTCGGTTCTTGCTTCAGCCCTTTTTGGAGCATTACAGATTTTGCTTTCATCCTCCCATGCCCATGAAAATCAAACTTAAGCACATCAAAGCAGGCACCAACAAATGAAAAAGAAGACCATGCACTTTCATGTGCAATTACATGCCTTGTACATGAGGTGTTTGCTCCCCAATACAATTTTAAAACCATGGAAGCTTGCCAAATTCCAGTGTATACCAAAATGTTTTCTGGAACTAGAGAGGTAATTACAATTTTTTGACTAGCCATCAGTGCAGGTACATAAAGTTCAGGAAAGGTATAATTTATTTGTCTGTATAAATTTTTCTAGTATTATAATTAGAGCTGTTCTGATAGCATAAATTCATAGGCACGTAGGATTGGGAGGTACTTGCTGTGCCATTAGGTCCAGTTGTCTACTTTTGAAGGTAACTGTGTCATGTAATGCCTGCTGCAAACTGTCCGAGTAGTATAAAGACAGCCTAGTGCTCTGTTTTCATGTGTCTTCTTTTCCCTGTGTTGTTGGAAAGACATCGGCTGCGGACTCACAGTTTGATGATGAGTGTTTCACAAAAAAGATTTGTTAAACACTTAATTCTTGCAGCTAGTTTGAGAACTACTAATGACACAACTTGATGCTACCTGGACAATCATTGTTCTTAAAACACAGCAGTCTGAGGTTCTACTACTCAGAAATAGAGACCTCCTAAAAGTGTGTTGCTTAAGCAGAGGTCCTAAATCATGGACCCTCTCTAACTGAGAGCACTGTAAAGATAATGTACAGAGCAAGTCCTTGGATATGCGATTTGCAAGTATTGCAATGTGTTTATGTGGTATGTTCTGTGTAATCCTCAAAGCTTATGCTGCTATATAGGAAGGCTTAGCTGCTTTGGTGTCAAGACAAATGATGCAACTGTACTTTTCTGGGGCTCTGTTCCTATGGCATAAAAAAAATTTCCTTTAGATGGTGTTTGCAATAGTTAATGCTTTTCACCTGCATATATATAATTCCTTTCCTAATTATTATTTAAGTTTTTCACCAACTACTATTGACTGGGCTATCTGTAAGGGCTGACCTGAGGTTTTTGAGGTTTCCTTCCTTAGTCGATAGAGAGAAATGGATTTCTTCAGATGTTGTTCAGAGTAGCACAGTTGTGATTTCTGTTGTCATAACCCCACAAAGAGCCTTTCTGTGTTGAAACACAGTCACACTGGCTTCACGACTACTCACCAGCAGTGGTGACTGTAATCAGCGTGCTTCTCCAGGAGGGCTGCATGGTCTGGTGTTTGGTCTGGTGTTTGGTGTGATGGAAAGACTCAGACTGAGTCCAGAAAGAAATTTTCTCTCTACCAACAGAGCCGCAGGACCAAGCCCCGTGTTCTGCTATTGATTACTCATGTCATACAAGCTCTTTCATTAGATGAGCAAGAATATGAGAGAGGTTAAATCCTTATCCACTGAGAAACACTCAGAAGCACCATAACTTTTAGAGGAAGTACCCTTATTGAGCATACAAGCTTACAGAAAAAGCCATAAAAGAATGAGGGATATTCCCAAAATGCCACGTCTACAAAGAACCTCTGCCACTGAAGCACACCTACTCCTGTTTGTTGTAGCCCAACACCCTCAGGGGCATTTGAGGCTCAGTAAAGTGCACATAAATCCTCGTTTGATCTTATTTCTGATGTCCACACGGTATTAACCTCTATCTAGCCCCACTGCAAATCAGAGTTTTGCTAGGGATGAGTGGAAGGGTGCCAAGGTTGGCCTGAAGAGAGAAGTGGTCAGCCGAGCTCTTTTCCTCTTCCCCCTTGTTTTATTTTTCTCCTCCAGAGCACATCAGACTGTCTTCAGTCATGGGGAAAGATGGGTACTGAAGCAAGCAAGAGCTGTGGTGGGTGCTTGCAGATCTCTCAGTTCTGCAGACATGCTTCTCAAGAGGGACCAGCTGGGGGTGTAAGACTCCCAAGCAGACCAGCACCTGCACGCAAAAAAGTTAGTACTGAATGCATTATCCTCTTTACTGGGTTCAGAGAAAATGAAAAGAATAATTACCACAGAACTGGCCAACATACAGTTCATGGTCCACACAGCAGGCTTGGCCTTCTACTTGTGGGTTTGTACTGAAAATGGAAGGTAAAAAACCTGGTTTTATGGGTCTTTCAATTTGCTAAGTGGGTGGTAGCTGGAAGAAGAGAGAGGTAAAAAAAAACCCTTTTTGATTACCAGAATATGTAGATCTATCTCCATCCATGAAAAAAAAGAAAAAAGAGAGATGGATGTTCACATGCAGCTCCAGTGGCTTATTAATTAGGAGATGGAGAAAGAAAAGTAGGTAAAGTAGGTAAAGTTTGGTATCTGAATGCTTGAAGATACCAAAATTTCTCTTGTGTCTTTAGTGACTGCTGTTCAGCTCTTTATCTCCTGGAAGTTCAGTAAAATACCTTATTAACTTCCAGACCTGATATGCATTGTAGCGCAGAAGCAGCTGGTAATTTTGAAGGAATATTTGTGTTAACTGCTGTGTTCTGTGGAGGCTTAATATAAAGAAATGTATTCAGGAACTCAGTTTGCTATATTGGCAATGGGAATTGGGAGTGCCACTGAAAGGAGCCACCTATTATTAATTTCTCAGGTTTAATCTTATTAACAGATGCAAATGATTTGTTAAACAAATATAAAACAAAAGAAATAGGTGAATGAACTCTGTGACATCACAGGGCTTTTCAGTCTAAACACCCCACTAAAAATAATCAAAACCCCCTGGGTACCAGGTGCATTTTATCTTGAGTTTACACTACACTGTAATGAAAGGCCTTGGAAGGAAATGGCTAAATAAACCACCTTAAAACTTCAGTGTTTTCATGTCAGTCACACATTTCCTTGAAGGCCAGGTCCCTGTTTAAGGTCTAATGTGTTTGGAGAGCAAAAAGAGCTGTGTGTTATTAGGCAGAATCCCTTTTATACACAGGGAATTGGATCAATTTGACTCTGATTGTCTATCTTGACTTCATTGTCCCACTACTTCTAACAGCTGGCCCCTGGCATTATCTTAAGTAACGGGCTGATTGAACTGTAGGTCTGGCACTTGTCAGTTGTGGGTAATGCTGGCTTCAGTCACTCATGCTCACACATAAATGAGCCATAACAGAGACAGACTGGTGAAGAGAACAAGCAGTTTTACTACAAGTAACCTTCTGGTGTAAATGCGACAAATAATAAAGTCTGCTCCTTAGGAAAACAGCCTGAAATACATAACGGAGTGATACATTATCTCTATTGCGAGCAGGAATTGTCCGTTTCGAAATGGGCACCTTGTGGGGAGAAACAACAAAAGAGCTGTAATTATAAATGCTGCCTCTGTTCTGTAATGTGAGATAACGAATGAGGCTCCTGCATGTGAACAGAAGACGTTGCTGCATACAGAGAATTGCAGCGGCATCACTGTGACATCAATTCTTTCTTAGAGAAAGGTGACACACATCTTGAGTAAAACAGCAAACAGAAATCCCCTTCTTTTTCTTTCTTTAGGTTTTTCTTCCTTTCTGCTTGCCCAGGATTCTAAAAAAAATCTTCCGTTCAAACCAGAGAGTGCAAAGCACAATTTAAATGCTGAGGCCCCTAATTGGAAAAAATTAAAACCAATATAAGTTTATTTCTATCCATGTGATGTCACTGCAACTCTGCTATGTACAATGTGGAAAGGAATTAGAAAAGAAAGGAAGGAAGGGTGGAAGGAAGGGTTTTTTCCTAAAGCAAATGCAACTCCAACACACTTTCAAAACAATTTGCATAAACATTTCTCCCATGATTTTTTTTTTATTTATGACCCCTAAGTTTTAATTAAATACTAATTAATACTATCCCCAGAATTGTCTCCCATCCTCAGCTCTTCATAGCTTTGACACTTTTATAAATGCATAGTCATTTATTAACTTATTTAACAAGCTGAGGTGCCTCATGACAAACCAGATTAAATTATCCCCGTAACAGTCTCATTACTGCAAAAAAGGACTTCTAAACTTAATAAAAATTATTGTCAATAATGCTGAAGCGTTTTTCATTGCAACATTAAAAGATGAAAATAGGTTTTTTTGTTTGATTTACAATATATGGAGTTGTATAAAGCATCCACTAATAAAATGCGTGTGTTCATTTAAGCTTGATCATTGCAGCGCTTCTATAGCCCTGGGTGTTTATTATTTAACTTTAGCTGTATTTATGAAGATAATTAATGTTCTGATCAGACAGGGACTAAAATACCCACTAGAATGAGATAATTTGGGGCATAAATAACGTTTAGGTCTTGTGTTTTGCTTTTTTAATTAATTGTTTTGTTTTCCAGCTAAACCTGGTAAAGAGGAAATCAGAGTTTACCTGGGAATTACGATGACTTTGCACAAAGTGGTTTGACAGTGTCGGAGCTGTCTGGGAGGCTGTGCCAGGGACTGGAGAGGGGTGCAGCGGAGAGGGATGCAGCACCCCCGGGACCCCGCTGCCACCATGCCAGCAGGGGTCTCTCCCCGGGAAGCCCAAATCCCACCCTCTTCCCTTGCATCCCACAGGAAAGGCTCCCGGCCACGGAGGTGTGGAGGATGGAAACGCCAATTTGGTGAGTAATGAGGATGCCCATAATGAAGCTGTGCTGAAAGCCGCTGCCTGCTGTCAGTCTGCGAGGACAGGGCGCTGCTGCCAGCCGCGGGAGCCCCTCCGACACACAGGCTGCTGGGTTCCCAGAGGATGTAGGGATTTTGTTGAGCTGCAGCCCTTCTACTATTTGATTTCCACATGCAGGAAGAGTTGAAAGAGGCTGGCAGGCAGCGGTTCACTGCATTTGCTCCTAGAGCTTCCTTCTTCCCCTGGCTTATTTCCATAATTTTGTATTTATTATTTATTCCAGTTTCCTTATCAAGGAGCTCCCTGTCATTCCACCTAAACAACACATACAAATCATATAAAAATAACAGGGAAATAGTCACTTGATAAGGAAAGCAGAGCGACCTCTCCTTAGCACCTGGTTTCTCTTTATTCTTTGCATTCCTCAAGAGGGGGCAGAGGCGAGGGGAGCAGTGTCAGTCGGTGCCGAGCACATTGGGACCAAGGTGAGGATACACTCCTGAGCTGAGGAGGTGCAGAGAAGACACTGACTGTTCATTGTGCCTGAGAAATAAATCAAGTGATACTCCAGGAGGCAAAAAACCTGCCATGGCCTGATAATCTGAAGTACGTTGTTGCAAATTCCCAGTGACTTCATGCAAAGAGTGGTTGCACACCTAAATAGCTTTTGAGATTGGGTATTAAACACTAATTTTACCATCCTATTCAGGTAAATAAAGGTCATTTTTCACGGTTTTTTGTTCCCAGTGACCTGGATTTTACTATGTAACATGGCCTGGTAAAGCTAATTAATATGATGGTCTTTTCAGTAACCTCTGATGAGTAAATATTTGCAGGAAAATGACACTTGCTAGCTGCAGAGTCTCAGGACATAAAAAGCATGAGTATGTGGAAGGTTAAAATTAAAAGCCAATGACAGCAGTCTCTGTAGAAACTATTCAACAGCCTGTACCACTCTTGCATGTCTTCTGAGGTAAGTCAGCTTTACCATAGTCTCATTTAGGGCCTCCTCTTTCTTTTTCCCTTTTTTTTTCTTACGGTCCCCTGCTGGGTTTTTATTTTGTGAAAGCTGAAGGTGGCCAATGGCAGGTTTGTGTGCAGGTAGAGGTCAAGCTTGACAGGGCACAGCACCCAAAGGCCTTTGCTCAGGTTTGTTTAAGAGTTTGGTAACGATTGCAGAGTCTGGGTTAAGCCTAGGTTATGAAAGTACCTCTTCCTGATTTCTACTATTAAATAAACCAAAACACAATTCCTCAGAGAAGAAGCACAGAAAAACACAGGACTGAGGAAACATCAGGCAGTGCTTTGCAGGATTGTTATGCCGTAATGAATGCTTGCCGAGCTCCCTGACCGCAGGAGAAGGCATGTTGGTGGCTATGCAAATCAGACAGTGGCGTCGGCATACGAGAGTGGGAGATTTCTGTCCTGTTACTTCTCCATCCTGCTCATGGGGACTCTGCACTTGGTACCTCTGTGAAGTTTGTGAGTTACTATGACAGCAAAGATAGCTTGAAGGACCTTTGCCAGTCTGGAGTCTCTTCTAAAACCTTGAACTTCAGGGCCAAAAACAGCTATGGAAGAGTTCAAGTATCTTGAAGCTGTATTGGATTAGATAGCCTGAGGCAAGGGGTTGCTACAAGTAACAGGGAAGTTATACTAGAGACAAAAGAAAAGAGATAAAAAAGCCTTCATTTGCTCTTCTAAGGACATTGAGCTCCTTTGTGCCACATTTCACAAAGGCATGCACCTTGCTGGTGGTTTAGATTCAACCCCTGCTTTTCTGATATCAAAGTACCTTTCCTTTCCTCTGGTGTTTTGTTCCCAGTCAAAGTGATCTTATGTTTTCTAGCCAAAATTCCTGTCATTTGTGTCTCAGCAGATGACCTTCATTCTGATTATAAATTTAATCCTAACTGTATTGCAGTCGTCCCCAAGACCATTCAGTGCTTCTGAGATGACGTTGTGATCTTCGTCTGTATTGACGATGCTTCCCATCTTAGTGATACTAGTGTGTTTACTTAATACTGTATTCTGTGTCATGCATGTCTATGTGTGTGCGTGCCTGTGAGTGTGTATACATGCTTGTCTATATACTTAGAGAAAAAGAATTACTTTTTTTTAATTATTTTTTTTAAATAAAAGAATTTCCAGTGTACATATCTAAAATGGTATTTTTCAGTGGGGTTCATCGATTACATAGCTTAGTCCTATGGAATTTCATACTGAGGTGTCTGACTTCCTCACTCTCTCTTAAAACTCTTAACCTTAAAGAAATGAAAATGACTGCAGCAATTTCTTTTATATTTATAAGTGCAAGCATTATTTATAAGGACTAAATTTGTCTGGACCAACTTGTCTGGACCAATTTAACTAAAGCTGAGTCTGGATTATTACATGAGATATTGCATCCTTAATAATTTTCTCATATTTTCTTGATAAGAGTAAGCTGTGAAATTTCACAGGGCAAGGAAATGCTGAAAGAATTGCATTCCCATGAGCAAAACCTGCATCTGGTTACCTTGGAGAGGTCACTTCTCCCTCAGTTGATGGATAAGATGTAAAGTTAAATTTCAAGGTGGAGAAGCACCAAGAGGTTGCTCAGACTCCCTTAATACATGAGATGTCTTTGACACCACTGCACAGGTTCCTCTGTACTTTTTATACAGCAGAGTTGATAAATGCATTAAACGCTTAAAATATTTATTGGTCCTGGGACAGGATACAACATGACAAGAAATGAGGTCTTTCCTTACAATGCTACAACATATGAAAATTGAAACAGTATCTTCCACCACTCGGAAGCATTACGCAAGTGACAATTTTTCTTCGAAGAACTGAAGTACAGAAATGCTCTGGCAATTGAAAATTGCAGGTTTGCAGAATTGGTTAATATTTATTCTGCTTTCAAATAAGTCATTGTGCAAATAGAGGAAACATATTGCAAGTCTTTTTCTCTTTAGTACATTCTAATTTAATGTCAGCCACTAGGTAAGGTTTAACAAGATACGTCAATTTAACTATATCAAACTAGATGACAAGAGACTTCCCTGTCAGGAGAAAACTGAAAGTCTTCTATATGTGGAAAGGGGGTGGTGGAGTTGTTCTCACTGCGTGCTGTGTGCACTTAACTGGTGTTTAATTATTCAAGTAAATTGAGGAAAGGTGCTGAACACATAGCTGTAGATACCTATGTTAGCAGCAGAGCAGGCACAATGCGACCTCTGCAAGTGTAGCTCCAGCATGCTTGCTTCAGTGGTGATCTGGGCCACTCTTGGCCACTGGTGGTTCAATCTCCACATCTGCTTAACCCTCCACCTCTGCTAATGTGTCGTCGAAGGTGGGACACTTGGTGCTCCCCATCAGCGCACGCAGACCGTTCTGTTCGTTGTCACTGTGCACAGGCATCACATCCAACCCCAGCTGCGCTTCAGCTGTGAAACATGAATTACTCATCTCTTAAGCCATCACTTTTGCCTTCCTGAGCTGAAAGAAACACACAGCCAAGCTGTGTTGTGCTGTACAGCAAAGCTGCAGCACAGCAATTGGGGAGTCACACTGGGTGACAGAAACTGAATACATTAGAAGTGAAGGCCAGGTCTGGCTTTAAACAAGAAAGTATGGAGAGACCAGTACCAATTGCTGTAAAGTTTGCATCCACACCAAACTGTAATTTAGTTGAAGCAATTTCATTTTTCCAGTGCAGAAAATTATGGGGTTTGTGTGTTTGCATGTATGGGTGTGTAAACACTGTCACAAAGATCATCAGGGACTGCAGGAAGGTATAAATCAGGAAAAACATTACTGACACTTCATCAGCCTTTGTAATATGCTCTGTAACTCTATAAGAAATTAATTCTAACTGGAGAATGAAAATTCATTGTATTAACATGTGTAGGTTAGAAGATGACATCTGCTGACTGCGGGTGCATCAGTTGATGGGAGTTTAGCAGCACAAGCACCCGGCAAGACCTTTCTCTGCTTTCTGCTTCTCCATCTCCTTCATAGTAGAAGATGGGAGAACGTGTGACACATCCTATGGCTCTGAATTTAGTCCTGTGGCTTCACAAACGTATGTCATACTACCCCTCTCAGAAGTTTATCCTGATCCATCCTAGAGCCAGTTAGGTTTCTTGCTCCCAGAATTTCTACTGGAAGTTTTTTGTAGAAGGTCACTTCCCAGGTGGCTAGAAACCCCCTGATTATCAGTCTGTGAATATTTAAGGTCATCTGATATCCTTTGTTCTCTTTCTAGCATGTCATTTAGCTTAAACAGCACCTCTCCTTCCCCAGTACTTGTAAGTGGCAGCTCTAGTCCATTTTGGGCTTTATTTACCAAACTAGACAAGTTGTATTTGCCTCCACTCCCCAAAGAGTTTCCCATCCCCTATGTCTGCTAGTTGTCTTTCCTCATATCTGTTTCTGTTTTAGCTCGTGTTCCTTGAAACACAGCAGGCAGAACTGTGTGTGGATGCTGTCTCCCCAAGGCCTCGTCTCACAGCATTGCTGCTCCTTATACAAACTCTGTATTTGCTTTTCTCGTGGGGCCACACAGTAGTAACAGCAGCACATTGCCATCCTCAGAGAGATCAGGATATCTGAATCTTTCTCCTGCTATACCATTTCCAGCTGCTGAGCTCCCTGTTTTTAACAGAAATTTGTATAATTTCCAAGTTCCTGATTTTGCATTTAGATTGTTAAATTGAATCCTTTTTGTAGTCCCGATCTCACTTTCAGATATTTTCCTCCATGATGCTCTGATTGACATTCATTCCACAGCCCTGCTTTCTGCGCCACAGTAAGAGAATGAATTAATATCTGCTCTGAAATATATTTATAAGAAGCTGCATCGGTAAATCTTTCTGCCTGTAGTCTTCTTTCATAGAGATATGTTGTTTTATCTCTCTTTTAGCTAGTTTAATGCATATCTTAAAACTTGATTCACTCCTGTTTTCACCGTTTTAACTAATAGTTTCTCATGTGACACAATATTAAATAATAAGTAAATAAAATGTTTTACTGAGATACAGTCTAGATTTAATTCCTCTTCTTTTTAGAAAAATCTGCTACTTTAGTAAAACAGCGTAATAAATTGCTCTGTTCTGATTCACCTTTCCAAAGTTTCTGTTTCATGATCTTCAGCCTAAAGCCTTTCATAATGCTGGAGTCTAACAGTCTTGTTGTTCAAGTTCTTTTTCTTCTGTCCTCAGAGTCTACATACGCTATTCTGCAGTCACGCAGCATTACTTTAACTGGAAAGATTTATAAAAAAGTCCTTGTTCCTGGACCTGCAATTTCACATGCCAGGTCTTCTACTGCTCCAGGCTCCCCTCCATGGTTTGAATGCATTAAGTTATTTAAGTTTTATTTCAGTCCCAGCTGCGGTGACCTCTGTTCCTAAGCCTTCTTCTCTATTAGCCATCCTGTTCTTACCTTCTTGCTCAACATCTTCTTTCTATTGAAACTACAGCAAAACTATTTAAATTTGAAGTCGTATTTCCCTGGTCTCTCCCTTGTCCCTATCCCACCATTTTTTCCTTATTATTTATACGACTAAAGCCCACTATCCCACCATTTTTTCCTTGTTATTTATACGACTAATTCACTTTTCATAGTTCGCTCCTAATGTTCTTTGTAAGGTGTAGCTAAATCTGAATTCTGAGCTTGAAGAGGTGCTTTTCCTAATAGTGTTTTTTCCTGTTTTGGGTGTTCTTTTCTTACTCCTGATAGCTTTTGAAAATGACAGCTTATCCAGTCATTTCTAAAGTCTTTCCAGAACTTTTTTTTTTCTCTTTCTCAGTTCCAATAGCTTAATGTCTTTTACCAAAGAGTACTCCTGGATTCCACATGTTCCATTTCTTCAGCACTTCACACTTTTTCAACAACTTGTTTAGTTTATTTTGCAGTATTTCTTTTTAAATAGACAATGTCCTAGACCTATTTTTGTTTAACTCTCCATTTTATTTAAACTAAATTTTCTCATGTTTATTCAATCAGAGTTTATTTTCTATGACCAATTATTCTATACTTTTCTGAGTACCTACCAAACCCATGTCTGACATATATTATATCTGGTAGGTTCAGTGCTTATTTGGTAAGACATTTGCCAGCCATCATGTCCAAGAATGAGTAAGCTGTACCATTAGTTGTTTCATTTACTTCTTAATCTACATCTGGGAGGTCAATGACACAACCCTGGTAGGGTTTATCTCTACAGTGGTTTTATAGAGATACTCATCCATTTCTAAGTCCAACCCTGTAGCTAACATCAAGTACGATTGTAGGAGGAGCTTGGATGTAAGTTTCACAAATTGTTCAGTTATTTCTTAATGTCCCTGTCCAACAGTTCAGATAAATTCAGTCCTTTCACAGACTACAACGCCACTCTGACTAAAGTTCGCACCCTTATTTGTGTATTTGCTTTCTCCGTACTGTCCATCCACTGGGGAGTCTTGGCCTATTGCCCTAACTTTTCTGTCTCTTCTTTAGTTTTTTAACCTGATTTTCTGATCCTTGCATGTTAAAACCCAAAGAGGTTATTATCTCTCTCTCTCTTCTGCCTTTCTTCCATTTCAAGCCTCTTAAAGCAGACACTTATGTCCAGCCAAATTTCATCTGCCTTACAAATGAGAAGATGAGCTATCCAACACAGCATCCAATAGGCTCTTCAGAGAGCTGCTGTTTAAGTAAATAAATAAATTACTAGCATAATAATTGCTCCTGATGTCATAGCATGGATGCCATTGGGTGCTGAATAAGGTAAGGCCTGCTCAGCTTAATCTTACAGTCTTTTTCCATGCTTAAATGTAACACAGTGACACTACTAATACAAAAAGAGATGTCATTAGTGGTCATAATTAGATAACATTAGGCAGATTGTAATATTTCTGTCTAAAATGCTCATACAGAATGCTGGCTCCAATCCACCCCAGAATAGATTGCCTTTCTGTGCTACATGGCACATTATATAAAACATACAGTCATCATTATACCATGTCACATTAAAAAAATATTGTCATCAAAATGGCAAATAAATGATAAATTTACTAATTTATCGTACCAATTCTACAAACAAAATATAACCTTTTCAGTTTTCTGGTGATCTCTTTGACTTTTGAAATCACATAATCTTGACATAAATAATGGTTCATTATCCTCTAAAAAAGGCACCTAGGAAATCAATCTACAGCATTGACTCAGAAAGACAAGCTCTGGAAAACATTGCTGCAGGGTCTAGGAAGTTGCTACCACAGTTGTCTTTCTGGCTTCCTTGCTGGAAGTTAGCTTCTCAGTAGCGGAGTGTGTAGGAAAGAGTGTATCACAGAATCACACAGAATCACAGAATAGTTTCAGCTGGAAGAGACCTTCAAGATCATCCTACCCTGGTTGCTCCAGGGCACATACCAGTGGCTTTGCTGAACCTGCTGAAAGAAGTGCATTATGTGACACATTTCTTTCTGCCAGCCCTGCTATACAAGGTGTCTTGCTCAGCAGGGAGTGACAGCAAACAGCTGATGAACTCATAATATCATTAGCTGCTGCAGTTGTCAGCTGAGTGCCCATACCAGATCCCCAACACCCAAGGACTTACATTTAAAGCGTGGAAGTCTAGAAATATTTGCAATGTGCAGACCTAGTAGATAAGTTTTTGATTTTGAAGACAGCTGGTGTTTTGTATATTTATGTGAATGATTTAATTTCAGTTCTGATCCCATCAAGATGAGAAGTCTTTCTGTGTATTATTGGTACTGTCCCCATACAGTTTGTTTAATGATGATGAAGGGCTGAGCAGAAAAAGCTATTCTTTGCCCCATAAGATCTAGGAAGTAGAAACAGAAAACAGACAGGGCCTTGTGAAAGACAGAGACATCTCAAATATGTTCCCCTATCTTTCTAGAAAATATTATTATTGAAAGAAATGCCTGCATACCTGCCAAATCTAAGCCAACTGCCTTTTTTTTTGGTATAAAGTATTTTCTAATATTCAGTCCTAAAAATTCGCAGTTGTCATCCTCTGAATACATCCTGTCTCACATCCCTTTCTGTGTCTATTCCTGTTCAAATCCTGTATCGAGGACAAATAATATCACCAGTCACCTTCTTTTGGCACATATGCTGCTACCAAAGAACAGTAGAGCAACCTCTATATATCTCCTGACAGAGAATTTTAATTCAGAAAGGGAACAGCTACTGCATCATTATTTCTGACAGCTACTGCATCATTATTTCTGAATGGTCAGATACCATGAACACACCTCTGTTGCCTCCCTCTTGGTGGGGCCCAGCAGATGAGGGAGGAAAGCTTTCTAGATGGCCTGTCGAAAAACCTCTGCTTACTCTCTCTACAGACATGCTGATGCTCTGGCTCCCATGCTAATTTGGTGTTATCTCTTTTTTGATGCAGTGAAGATTTCTTCTCCCACAGACCCACAAGACAGAGATGTGTATATGGAGAAATACAGCCTTCTATGGGTGTTGAGTCTAAGTAACTCCAGAACTGATGGAGAACAGCTTTAAACTAGGTGTATTCGTTTGGTACCATTAACTGTTGAAGTTCACACAAACCACTACTTATCACACAGCAAGTAATACACTGCACCAGGACATACGTATTACCCAGTACGAGAAAAGAAGACAGTTACAGAAATGAGTGCCCTACAATACAATTGTGTATTGTATACACAATACCCTTTGTGTATACAAAAAACAAAGATATGGGTTTGTTCTCCAGATTTCCAGAAAGGTTTTGCCAGCAATCGGCTTTCTAGGTCCTGATGGATGTCACCTTCCCAGGCTCTCTTCTCAGTCTCTGCTTGCTCTAATGAGAATAGAAAGGAGGAATATCAACTAAATATTTCCTGAAATGGAACACTAAGAAGAGCCTTGGCTTGAGTAGCTGGCATTTTAAAATGTGATATACTTACTAGCTCCTTCTGGTTGCCACTCATCCCATAGGGCTTGTATACAGCACCACATAAAATCTGTTTTCAGTTAAAACCATGAACCTTCTCTATGTTTATTTTGCTAAGAAAGTTTTCAAATATGTTATATGCATTTACCTTGTACCTGTAAATTCACCACTGCAAGATGGATGGAGATAAGCAAGGTTTCAACTGATAATCAGTGTCTACATATTTGTGAATGATGAATGGTTTAACTTTGTATCATATCAATTAAGCTAATGGCGCTTTATGCAACATAAAATTATACCTTTAGTCACAATAGCACAACTTTATATAGGGATGAGATCAGATAAAGAACTGATAAATGAAATGTATGTGGGTTTCCGAAAAAGTTTGCTACCATCCATTGCAAAAGCATACTAGGAAGTCTAAGTAATTGCAGAAGAAAAGACAATGTTCTGTCATGGTTTAGAAATTGGCAGAGTAGAGAGAGAGAGAGATGAATGAAGATAAAGTCATTTCCCAACATGAAAGGAGCAAAACATGAGCATACTGTGACTGGTGTCATGACATGACTTGTCTGGTTTTCTCCTGAGTAGTATAAGGAGCATTTTGAGTCCTGCTTTGGCAGAGATAATGTGTTGAGCAAAAAGTGTCAGGATATTCTTGCAGAAAATTACTGTGTTCATTTCCACTTTGTTATTTTGGAAGGGTTTGTTTTTTTAAAAAAACAATCTCATTGTTTAGTGCAGGCCTATCAAAAAGCATTGCTAAAACGTGGCCTAGAAGTGGAAGGAGGAACTTGAGTGTCAGATTTCATCTCTTCCAGTGTCTGTCTCCCTTCAAAAGTTCTCTGTTTTTCCATTTTGTCGCTGAAAAAGGACGAATTAAAAAAAAAAGAAAGGATCAATTTCCAACTATTTCTTTAAAAATATCCAGCAGGTTCTGTGTGTAGTAATTAAGTGGGAGAAGGAACAGACCCCTTCAGCACCCTGCTGACCGGATTAACCCTCTACTGCTGCGATCAGGGCTGGGGCCCCGCTGGTCCAACCAGCCTGTGTGACCACAGGTCAAACAACAGCTTGCAGGCAGCTGGACCCTGAGAACTGCCCTAACCACCCAGTCATTCATTTCACCTCCCAGCCTGGGAAGGAGGAGGAGAGGGAAAGGAGGGGAGTGAAGGAAAGAAGCCAGAGAGTTGTGGTCAATAGGACAGAGTCTAGTTGGAGGCCTGTATCTAGTGGAGTCCCTCAGGGGTCGGTACTGGCACCAGTACTATTCAATATATTCATCAATGATTTGGATGAGGGAATAGAGTGCTCTGTCAGCAAGTTTGCTGATGACACAAAACTGGGAGGAGTGGCTGACACACCAGAAGGCTGTGCTGCCATTCAGAGACCTAGACAGGCTGGAGAGTTGGGCGGGGAGAAATGTAATGAAATATAACAAGGGCAAGTGTAGAGTCTTGCATCTGGGGAAGAACAACCCCATGTGCCAGTGTAAGTTGGGGACTGACCTGTTGGAGAGCAGCACAGGGGAAAGGGACCTTGGGGTCCTGATGGACAGCAAGGTGAACATGAGCCAGCAATGTGCCCTTGTGGCCAAGAAAGCCAGTGGCATCCTGGGGTGTATTAGAAAGGGGGTGGTTAGTGGGTTGAGAGAGGTTCTCCTCCCCCTCTGCTCTGCCCTGGTGAGGCCACATCTGGAATATTGTGTCCAGTTCTGGGCCCCCCAGTTCAGGAAGGACAGGGATCTGCTTGAGAGAGTCCAGTGCAGAGCCACAAAGATGATGAAGGGAGTGGAACATCTCCCTTATGAGGAATGGCTGAGGGAGCTGGGTCTCTTATCTTGGAGAAGAGGAGACTGAGGGGTGACCTCATTGATGTTTATAAATATGTAAAGGGTGAGTGTCATGAGGATAGAGCCAGGCTCTTCTAAGTGGCATCCAATGATAGGATAAGGGGCAACAGATAGGAGGTTCCACATAAATGTGAGGAAGAATTTCTTCACAGTGAGGGTAACAGAACACTGGCACAGGCTGTCCAGAGAGGCTGTACAGTCTCCTTCGCTGGAGACATTCAAAACCCGCCTGGATGCGTTCCTGTGTGACCTGACCTAGGTGTTCCTGCTCTGGCAGGGGGATTGGACTAGATCATCTTTTGAGGTCCCTTCCAATCCCTAACATTCTGTGATTCTGTGAGTTACTCTCATGTTCCCTGCTCCTCAAGGTGCTGCACGCCATTGCCCCACGCTTTTCCTGCTCCCAAACCCCCGATGGCCCCAGGAGAGCAGATTGGCAGAGGGTGCAGCCAGTGCCACAGCATCACCTTTGCACCTGGGAATGGTTCCATGGCTCTGCCACTCACTAGGGACCTTGGGAGAGGGCCAGGGGCCTGGACTCCCTTGGGTACACAGTGTTGTTCAAAAAAGTTGGGGAGGACTATGGAGAGAAGCTCTATGCCTGACCAAAAAGCTCAGATAACCTGACACTAGAAACAAACAAATATTTTAAAATAAATAATGTATTGATAATTTTCATCTCTTTCTGATTACAAATTGTCCATGAACAAGTCACAGTTTATCAAATATTCACTTTTCAAAACACCAAATTACTGTGAATAATTCATGAGGTACAACTTGTCGCTGAGTTGCTTATTATAAATATTTAATACTCCAAATATCAGTTGTTTTGATTGCACCACATATGCCATGTGGTGTGGCTCTGTGATCCCCACGCATGATGCCTGAAAGTCAGGTGTGTGTCAGGGATGCTGACAGCGGTGCACTCTTTCTGGAAGATTTCGTCTCCAGCATGTCTGATGGTGCAGTGGCTTTCCAGCACATCTGCAATGAAAAACATGGAGAGGATGGAAGTAAACCCAGTCAGCCACGACCAAGGCGCAGCAGAATTAATAGAGGCTTTAGTTGATGTACTAGTTGGTGACACATTTAGCTTTTTACTGTCAGGGTCTGTTCTGATCTTGATGAGAACATTCAAAAACTTCTCCAATGCAAGGTAAAACCAACTTGAATCACACCCCCTCCCCCTCCACCCTCCCCCACCTTTTACAAACCTTGCATTACCGTGATTTTCACAGGTACTGAAATCAAACAGACCTCTTCCTCCTCCCCTTTTCTCCTTGTTCCAAAGTTGCATACTTTTGGGCCTTCTGGTTCCTTGCACGTCACTCAGGGGTCCCCAGCTATAACACTAATGATTCAGCCCATCCCCTGAGCACCTTAAACAAGAGTTCATCATGCCACATGATTTGAAGACATTTAACTTTTCCTCTAATCTTATCCAAGGCAGATATTTTGCTCCTTTTCTTGCTAGTGTCATTTGTGCTATTTTCCTGCTCACAACTAGTGGTTTTGTAAAGCTTTCCCAGGTCTCTGAAGCTCTATCACAAATACTGTTATCTCAGTTTCTCATGCTGGAGCTGTTTCACTCCTATAAATAAGAAAAAGTTTACTGGAGAAGAACCTTGAACAAGAAGCTGCCAAATGGCTAGAGATCACATAAATCAGCAGATCATGGGATCTCTCCTGGATCCAGATGAAAATATGTTTTGTTGGAGCATTCCTGATCTGTCTTTCATATTTCACTTTCTACAGACTGGCTTCTGGAGAACACCATGCCTCCTTTTCCTGTCATTCTGCTAAAACAGGTAAAAATGACTGCCTTCTGCACATAACACAGAATGGAAAAAGGGCATTAGACAGGCTAATTCTACAAAGGCTAAGCTAAATATATGTCTGCGTATGTCTGTAATAGCAAAACATACACAGGGTAAGGGAGGTTTTTCAGAAACCCTTGTTGTAACTGGATTTCTCAACTGCAGGGTGAATCAGTCCCAAAGAGAAGCTTTTCTTCCCTAGATTTTCGACAATTTTGCTGCATCTTGTGGGTTGTAGTGCCATGTCCACCATATGCTTCACTGGAGCATGTGAAATGGGATGCATTTATCGTGGTTTCATCTGTGTGCCCATCTTGATTCAATGCAGCATGTGAGGATGAGGACTTGTCCAAACCAGGGATTGCGAGATTTTTCTGGTATCATCAGACTCTTCAGACTGGTTAAAGGATGCAGAGATGGGAAAGACTCCCAGGCCAGCAAGTCTAGTTATTCCAGGCAACAATACTGTATAGCTTGTTTGTAGCCCTGAAGAAGGATTAGGTAAGATGTTTGTGAGTGTGAGCTGCACAGCAGTGGTTATTTCATATGTTCTCCCTGTTTTGCAGATAGGAAACCAGAGGTGGGTACTTCCACACCAAAGCATGTAAGCTCATTGTATAAATTCATACTCAAACTTCCAAACAAACAATCAGATGTTCAGAGGTATTTTCTTTCTCAGATGCCACGGATTTAATATCACTTAAAATTAAATGAACTGTTAGCCCCTGTGTTCAAAAATGTTGGTCCTAGCTATCCTTCCCTTCAGACAAAACTTCTGACTGAAGAACTCACCAAAAGCTGTGAGGCCAGTTATGAGCAAAGCTGACAACAGAAAAGAGCTTCCTGGCTCGATGCCTGATTCACCCAGTTTCATTTGGTGTTATGTAAGGAAGCCAAGTGAGTTGTCAGTGTCTTATTTAGCATTCTGCATCTCCTGGATGCACTGATCTCATCTAAGGTAGCATATAAATTCCTGTATTTTTGGCCTCAACTTATGGATTTGCAAAAGAGAGCTAGAACTGTCTTCTTGGTGAAAAAAAATCCCTTTTTTTTTTTCCCCCCAGCATCTTCTTTACTTTCGTGTCTCTTCTTTGCTGGTTCACAAGAACTAGAGATTCAACAGCTTTTTGTTATGAAATTAAACCACCACCACCAGGCTCTGCTATGATCTAAAACTGCTGATCACTACAGAGTTTGAGGGTGAACCAAATAGTTTGAGTTCTATATTTTTTTTAGGATTTTAATTCATTTTTCACACAACCTAATTAAAAACCCGTCACAGTTGTCATGTGTCTCACATGCTGCTTTTACCCCATTATTATCCCTCTTTCCAGTATATCTTTATCTTGAAACTTCTGTACAGAAGTTTGCTGGCTTATACAACAAGGTAAGTACTCAATTTAATGATGGTTTCCCATGTGCTATCAATCTAGTTCAAAGAAATTGTTTTTGTTTCAGAGGACACTGCTGCTCATCTTCCAGAAGAAACTAATTTTAACCTAATCACAAAAATTTGTGTGTAAAGTACATATTGCAATTAGAGTACCCAATATTGCCAAAAGGAAAAGACTTTTGGAGCTGGAGTTTTGGGGTACTTCAAAGGAGATAGAAAGAAATGTCTGAATTTTGATTTCCTCAGGGCAGGGAGTCATGGAAGGGGGAGAAAGGAGAAAGAGATTCACATGTAAAATGAGGGAAGTAGGAGAGGGCAACTGCAGCATGTCTTTGGTGAGGTGTGTTGTGAGGCAGATGCCATGCACCAACAGCTCTCTCACAGTAACATTTTTTATATTGGAAAAGTCAAACCTAATAGACTTGCCTCACTTCAGTCTCAGCAGATAAGATGATAAAAAAATTCATCACGCTTGTGCCTAGTATATTGCCAGCCTGCTGTTCCTGAGCATCTCTGCATATCAGCTGCCATTCAAGGAGTAGCCAGACCCTCTTTCTCCTCTGTCCAAGAGGCAGGAGCACTGTAACAGAGCTGCGACCAAGAGAAAAAGATGAGATTTCAAATATTTTTGTGTGACTTGGCTTCAAAAATCAAATTTAAGAAAATGGATAGAATATTATATTTCGACTTCATTCTATATAATTTGATTTTGATAAGACCAAAATGGTTTCATTTCGAAGAGGTGAGAGTTTTCTCTTTGGGTTTGACTTTTCCCTTGCATTGTTTTTCGGGTGGCACATGCACTCACAGCCTTGCTGAAGGCTTGAATTCCAAGTATTCCATGTTTTCCAATGAAAAGCAATCCTACAGGGATGTTTTGGACAAACTTTGCTAGGCAGGAAAGGTATGTTCAAGTTTAAACTCATGATTGAATGAAGAAGGAAGACAGTTTCTATCTGTAGCAGGAAAGCCTCAGTGTGCACAAGTGATTTTAACTTTTAACCTTGCCAGAAGACTGTTAGAAGCAAAACAAATAGCAAGAAAAGCAATGGAAAAGGTACTGTCACTGTGGCTCCTACTCATGGAGCTAACAGCAGGAAAATTATTTGTTGGGGAATATTCAACGCAGCTTACAGCTTGTGTCCTGACTAGCAGCAAAGGGGGCATTAAACTATTAAAGCTGCTACTTTTGGGGCAGTCAAGGGTGGAACAGTTGGTAGTAAGTGGGCATGAAGCTTTGAGAAAGAGGGAAAACATTACTGTAGATGACTGGGTAAAACAAGCTGTGCCTGCGTGTGTTCCCAGGTGTTGACATGACCACATGCATGGTGAAGTCCCCACGATGGCCCCAGCCCAGAGTGGCTGACAGGGGCACAGACACTAAGCATTGTTCAGGGACCGTTCCTCAGAGGTGGTTTGCAGATAGCCACCCAGTTTTGGTGGGTCAGAACATGTGCTCAGGTAGATGTAGGCTGTTATGAGTCCCTTGGCATCCACACCAAGTTTGTTTCCTGATATGAACCCTTTCAAGAAGCTCGCAGGGAGCGACAGAGCTGTGAACCCTTTGTGCAGTGCCAGAGGGAGCAGTGTGATACCTCTGGGTCTGCCTTCTTGCAACAGATGGGTTTTCTGGTCACACACTGGTTTATATTTTGCAGATTACTGAGTTACAATAATATCCTAGAAATTAAAGTTCAAATATCCTGGAAAAGGCAGATCAGTACTCAGAGAGATCTTCTTGGGAGACTGACATAAGGCTTCCTGTCTGGAAGATCAACGTCTTGGGAGCACCTTCATCAGAAACGGGTTTCATCTCAGGTGTTGCCAGTTCATCAGCCCCACATGTGCTTTACGATACACATGCTCCCACACTGGATTTCTCTCCTTTCTCTGCTAAAGGTCCTTAAGGTGGCTAATCCATCTGCACACATCTGTGTTTGGCCAGATTAATGTCATCTCACACGTCTGATCTCACAGAAACCTGTGCAATTCTCACTTCTATAAAGTAATAGAAAAGAGGAAAGAAAATGACTACATAATTTTTTATTTATAACTATAGAAGAAAGAAGCATGTGCAACGGCTGTTGCAGAGGACTTCTTTAAGTAGGGCAGTCCTCAGCACCCTAAAAATAGTTAACATAGAACTGATTCAAAGCCTATTTAAGTTAGCAAGAGATTTCTGTTTTGAAAGGGTCTGGATTGAGGTCACAGATGGGAATTACTGAATAACTGGACCAGAAAGAAAGATTTGGATGGAAAAGTATGTATTCCTGATGAAAGAGGAGAGAGATGCGTGGAGGGCTGCTCCAGAACACCGGAGCATCCAGGGTAGGAAGCTCATGTTTGAAGTTTAAGAAAGCAACAGATCAGAGGGAATACAGTAGCAAAGCATCAGGAGCAGAACTCAGTCATGGTGCTTCAGTGGAGTTGGGAAGGTCTTGCTGTGGCCAGCCTGGGGGGTGGTGGAATTGTTCATTTCTCCTTACCAAAAAAAAGGCCAATAAATGTCTGAAGAGCCATGGTTAGCAATAACTTTACTTCAGATTACCTCAAACCCATCTAACCTCTCTGAGCTGTGCAGGTGAGCTGGACCTAGGGGAAGTTGGGAAAGCAGAACTTCTGGCAGCCTGTTTTTCCTGAATCTGCTGATTTTCATGGAATGAACATGTGCCTCATACTCACATCCCCTACATGTGACACCTTCACCTGAACATCGCTGCCCAACTGATCTCATGGTTTATAGGATTTTAAGGGACTGGACTTGCTCTGTGAGAATAAAAAAGGCATGACCTCCATGCCGTGAATGGCTTAATGAGGTGGCTTTTCTACAAACATGTATGTCCTCCTGCTTACCTAATTTCCTTGAGTTGTACCTTACGTAGGATGAAAAATACCTGATCAGGAAATCTTACTGTTTGTGCCCTGTGCACTGATGGCAGATGATGCTTTTTAATGGATTCGATCTTCCTTCACAACCAGGTAAGAAATTCACCTGTATCATGAATTATATATAAACCTTTAGTTTATACCAGTTTGTTTAGAGTAGGATGCTGGACAGAGAATTGCAAATTTGCTCCACCTGAAGAAGGCAGGTTTGTAACTATTAGGACATCTGTCCCTAGAGCCTGCTTCGGTGTGCAGGAGGGAAAATAACTGTCTCATTTTAAGGAAAAGAGCAAGAGGAAGAAGGAGGATTTAATAATTTTGTGCCAAATCTTAAGGCAGGAATGAGACATCAAGAGGCTGACAGTGATTTTCTCATTTCACAGGGAGATGGATGCTTCCTTAGTCTCCTGACCCAAAATACTGAAGTTTCATGCTGTTAAGGTGGTATCTACCTCTTTAACAGGACTGTGACTCAGAGAGCAGGTGACGGTTGCTTCTTTCTGTGTATAGGACTATAATCCTTCTCAATTATCAAAGACATAAATTACTATTATTTCCTTACCAGATAGAACATCTTCCTTAAATATGTGAAAGAATAATTGTAGGTTGTCTAGTGAATTTTCCTCTTGGAAAAACTGCCTGTTCTTAATATACAAGTTCAACGAAAGTTCAAAAGTTTATCAATGCAAAGACTGTATTCTAATAATTTATCTGCCAGCTTCTCAGCTCATATTTTGATACTTTGAATTAAGAGACATTTTTATGCTGCCTTCATGTAAAAGTCATCAAACAGCACTATTCACAGGCCTATCACAATATCTATTGATCATATTCAAACTCCAAGTAGTGTTAGTATTAGAGGGCTCCTGTGTAGGACAATTTGTCAATCACCAGAGAAAACTGATGCTGACTGTCACAGTATGCTGTTTTCCTTGGCCAATGTAAATCCATCAGGTTTCACCTTATGAAGAACTGCCATGAGGCAATGCTCAAAAAATTTGCAGGTAAATCAAATTATATTTTTTGCAGCTAAATCAGGTGTTTTCACACTTTCTTGGCTCAGTGACCCTCATTCAAAGCATAATAGAAGGAGTATTGGATGTAGTCTCAGCGTTATTGGTAGTATCCTTAACAGCCTGCTCTGAAAATGTGACATGTCAGTGAGCAGAAAAGAGCAAAGTGCCTATCTCGATGAAGTAGGGTAAAATAAAGATTAGTTCATAATTACGGAGATTCCAGGTTATTCTTAGTTCCTGGAAAATGTTGGAATATGTAACACAAACTGTAAAAATCTAGAAGGCGAGTAGAAGCAAGCATAGATATACTGAGAATAAACAACACCAGCCAGTCTAACACTGCTTGATAAACGTTTTCAGGCAGAGAAACAGGAGTGATCCAATATTCTGATTTTAGGGAGATTTTCATGCTAGCTCATATGACTTTCTCCTAATCTGACCAGGTAAGAATGGTCTGGATGAGGCAGTATCTAAGAGGGAGGCAATATTATCGGCATGACAAGAAACAGCTAGGATGTACTACTAAAACAAATTGTAGGTGATGAGGTTCTGCAGGAGTCAGTCGTTGGTCCAGTTTTCTTCAATATTTTCAATATTAATTTATATAGGGGAAAACACAGTATACTTCTTAAATTTTCAAAAGGCACCTCATCGGGACTGACCACATGATTTGGAAGATAAAGCTGAAATTAAAAATTATCCTGACAGCTGGGGAAGATGCTCATAGAGTGTCAATAATGCAAAATGTAAGGTACTATTCTTGGGAAGGCTTCATCAAATAGACATGGGATAGACACCATCTGGAAAAATACAGGTTCTTCATGAAACCGTTGGAGAAACATTGTGAATCATGAGCTGTGAAAGAGAAAATACTTGTAAAACAAGCAAAGGTTGTAATAGTATAAACAGAAACTCAAGACATGTGAGAAGTTCTTCCACTCTATTCAGCCCCAGTGAGCCCAAACCACCTGCACAGCTGCAGGGCTGAGTCCTGTGTTGGGTGATGTCTTTTGAAAAACATGTGGGTCAACAGTAGAAAGTCCAGATGAGACTACTAAAACTGCTCGAGAGTCTAGAAAGGAACTGAACAAACTATCTAGGGTTATTTTAGCCTACGTTGCAGAGGACAGTGGAAGGATTCAACCCTAACAAACACAGTAACACAAAATTGCAGAAGGGTGTGGTTTGTTTTCCACAACCATGGTGACCAAGACAAGTCTCAAGCTTAAGCTGTAGCAATTTAAATTCAGATGAGACACTAGGAAAAGCCTGCTACTGGGAAACATAATGAAGGACTGGAACAGAAGGCAAGCTATAAAGGAACGTCATCCTAGAAAAGGATGCACCGTGTGTGTCCAGCGCACTCTCTGTGAGTTGCTGGCTGGTGGACTTGTGGACTTAGAGAGAGGAGAAAGATGGCACATAGTGCCAGCAGCTACTTCATACACAAAAGAAGTCTGAATTTCTATTTTAAGCCTAATTATATTCTTTCCTCCCCTGGCCTTACTGATCTCAACCTTGTGAGTTTTCCTGATTGAAATCCAGACCTAGGAAAGAGGTAAAAATGTTGTTGGATAAAACATTCACTGAACTTCTTGAGCTGTGACTTCGTACTCAAGACCAAAATTTATTTGCTTACACAAGCTTTTTTTTCATTGAAAAAGACATTGACATGAGGATGACAATTACAGCATGATGGATACCTGAAGAAAAACTAAACTTTGGGATGTTTCTGGGGAGGGATTGGTCTTTATTACTTTTGAAGTAAACTTCTAGGTTTTTGTCTTGCAAAAACAAAGCTCAGAGTACAAATTGTTCAGTCTGGAGGGACATTGGTAGTGTTAGGAGGCATCTTTCTAAACTCCCTCAAGATACTCTTTCACAACTCATCCATAACCAACTCCTTTTTTCAGGACAGATGTCTTGGAGTAAACTCAGCAGAGTCATGCTGCTGCAGATTTTGGTAAGTGAGAGGCGCGTGACTTGCATTTCTTACTCTGACTCATAAGTCAACGGAAAAGATTTTAATGTGCTTGCAGTATATTGCTCCCCCAAACAGAGTGTGAATTACGTTACTTTCTCTGTGACCACCTGACTGCGGAACATTTTTCAAAGTGACAATTATAAATTTAAAAACATGCATTTTTAAATAGATTTCTCAGTTTGAAGCACGGTAACTTGTCTTACTTTCCAGAATAGCACTAGAAACGTGAACAACGTAGGCACCATGCCTTGGTTCAGCATTGGTGTATGGTGTAATAAATACTGTCATTTAGTGTGGAAAGGAGTCCATTCATTTTTAATCATATGCAGCAACATGGAAGAAAATTATGTAGCAAGTTCATTGCCTCTGACCTCATGCTTGCTAAATGGCACCCATAAATACTGAAGATGCCTGAGACATATTTTTGGTATCTCATATTACACATTTCTAGAGTTTAGGGAATGTTTGTCCAGGGATGAACTTCTCTGTCACATTATCTTTTATTCCAGAACATATCGTTCTTGGATCTATTCTAAAACATACACAAGGATGGTCCAATGTTGCTGTGGACAGTCTTTTTTGTTCCTTGGGCAATTCAGCTTCTGCTTTGGATGCAAACTAATCTTTAACGATATCAACATCTAAGACTATTTATTGTTTAGTGCTCATCCCTCAAGAAAAATAAAGAATGTTCTAGAAAATCCAATCAATTCTAGTAGAATCAGCCAATGTTCAACCAGCCCAATTTTTTTGGATACTTCTTAACCCTTTCTATTAATTGTTATTCAGGTTTTTCATGAAATGCCAAAACACACTTAAGAACACACCTTTTCTGTGTCCCTTACTAATTTATTACCATTTTCTGAAGGCACTATCCTGTTATCCTTGAAGACAATTAAAAACTACCCTTGGCTTCAATATCAGCAGAAAACCACTCTAAGTGAGCAGGTCTGTGAGTTGGAAATCATTTATTTCTGAAAGGGCTTAGTCCTGTGAGTTACTGAATGTCTGCTGGCAAGGACTGACAACACTCAGGTTTCACTGAGGTCTGCAGGGGCTGAGACCATTCAGTAATTTGCAGTAATCCATCAAAACTAACACAGAGAAGTGATTTTAAGTAAAGTATAAAACACAAAATAACACCTTCTCTGGCATCTGTATTTTTTTTATCACAGTATATAACAAGAATGCTGTGTGGAAATTATACCTTTTCAGCTATAACAAATTTTTTTTGAGTTTAGAGACATTCTTATATTGAGAAATGTTTGCCACATTCTATTCATGCTCATAAGGTCGTGACTAAGATAAATAGATTTTAGAGAAACATTAAAATGGGAGTATGTGGGAGGATTTTCATATTGCTAGCTCATTTTTTAGCAGATAGTATTTTAAAAACTTGTTGAATTTTGTTCTTGATTCCATTAGAAGGGAATATGACAATGGTTCCTATACAATATACATCCTTATAGAATAGCACAATTTAATTTGGTATGAAATGGAACATATCATGGAAAGCTACTGAATAACATCTGAGGAAAACAGTTTTAAATCCTGACATTTAGAAGCATGGCAAATGGATGTCGATGGTGACAAGTTTTTAAATAACTTTAAAAGGGTGTAAGACTTGGCCCAGTTTCTCTCTGAGCTAGTGACAGGACTCCCAGTGCGTGTTAACGAGAACTGGATGAGGCACCAAATCCTGCAGTCTTTATGTGATGTACCATAAATCCCCACACTGGCACAACTCCTCCAGAGCTGTGTCCCGGGCTGCCTGTGCCTTTGCCGAGATTCTGCCGCTCCCACTGACCTTTGCGAGGTTGCTTCAGAGGCTTGTGGCTGAGTCAGTGCAAGACTATTTTATGTGTACTTCAGCTGCAATAATAGATTTCTTTTGGGGAAGGTGAAGATCATATTTGGAAGCCACGAGTAAGACCTCATCCAGTGAGATTTCCACAGGAGGGAAAGTGGGAAGTGACCATGAGAATGGACCAGGAAGAAACAGGGCATCCAGCTGATGATCTTAGGCCTTTTCTCCAAGTTTTATCAATCATGTAAGTATAATCTGACCAATAGACAAGCACATCTTTTGGTAACAGGGCAATATCTGCAAGATTAGGAACAAACAGTCCAATATGTGGGCTCCTGAGGGGCAGCAAGAGATGAACTTCAGCAAATGAAAGAGAGAGAAACAGGACAGCCTCAGTGAGGGAGCTAAGCAGAGGAGTCAAGGAGAAGTCCCAGGCTGGGGAAGGCTGGAGGCGGTATCAACAGCCATGGAAATAAAAAGATAAGAAAAGGTTTAGCAGAAAAGATTAAGAAGTTTTATGTGTCACCATCCTCTGTTGGTTTCATCCCATCTTCACCTCTCACTGCCTCCTGTTATGAAAGAATAAAGCTTAATTCGCAACATGACTGCAATATTCAGCAGACTGAATATTACAGCCACAGTACAATGACTTGACTAGAGAATGAACTTAGGAAAAAAACTGTTATTCTAGACCAAATATCTATCTGAATTACAAAATCAATAGAAACAGGTCTACAAATAAATAATTTTTTTAAACATGTGATCAGTTTTGCCAGGACGAGACCTTTTCTAACCCTTTAAATTGCATGAACTGATTTCCTTAGGAATCCTTGGGACAAAAAATCCAGTGCTAAACACAGACTCAAAATTTTTGCTTTTTCTATGGCTGCTGGTAGGGTCCTTTACAAACCAAACCCCAAATGTATTGCTTATTCATCTTTATTTCTCAGCTGGGCCGTCTCATTAACCCTGCTCTTCCCTCCTGTGTGCTTGATAACACCTCCAGTCTTTCTTAGCCTTTCAAGTAGCAGTTGCAAAGGGGACATTTGGGATGCTCCTTTGCAGCCATCTGGAGAGGCTGGGGGTGCTCTCAGGATGAAGGCCCATTGCACTATGCCCAGGGACTAGCTGTGCAGAGCAGCCCATCCACTGGGCCCCCACAATGGCTAATGTGTCCTGGGCACTGCTGTTTGCGTCAGGAAGCTGAAAAGAGGGAGGGTTTTGAGAGGCATTGTGACACCAAGGTGACTATTCCAAGCACAGTGCCTGGTCGCTCTCTTCCCTCAGACCCAAGCAGGGCAAGAAGGGTTGTAATGTTGATTTATAGACTCAATGAATAAATTTAACAAGGAAAAAATGATTTGCTGTCTAGTGCTAGCTATGTGCCACTGCCACATCCTACTCATCAGCTGTGGTTAAAGGTTTGCCCATCTGGAGGTGCACCCAACCTGCATTTACTGCAACACTTGAGGGTATTGAACCCATCCACGCTGTTCCTGCTTTCAGCCTCCTGTGCCTTTAACTGGGACGCTTGCATTCACTCTAAGATCACTAAGCAAGAATACCTGTCAAGAAGTAATGAATATTTGCCAAGCAACTATGTTAATCACTTTATTTCAGTCTGCTTGTATACTTACAGCAACGTGACTGCACAATATGCCTTGCTTGGTATTCATGTGAAAAGTCACATGAGCCAGGGCAGAATGGAAAAGCTGCCTAGGAAGACCTGAGAAGCATTGCAGTGTGGGAAGGACAGCATGCCATGACCTCCAGGAGCAGGCAGCAAGGGTTTTCAGGAATTAGGTTTTCTCTCTGGAGGGGTTATGTTTGTGTGCGTTCGCTTTATTTGGTTACTTAGACAAATACTGCATCTTCATCCTCATACGTGGTGATGGCTCACTTTAAAGGAAGGGCTGAGAAGTCAGGAAAGAGACCAAATAAAGAAAACCCACAGCAGGATGTTTGCTATGCTTCAGCTCCTCTGCATTTAACCGAAGTTTTTAAATCCTCATGTTGAGGATCACACATTCCTCATGTTTTCCTCACACGTTCGTTTCAAATGCAGGCTCGGTGTTTTGAAGGACATATTGTAATGGTTTTACCCAGATTCAGATTATTTGCAGTCCAGAGGGAAAGCATGAATTCTTTGCAAGGCAAGTAGAAAACATATCTGAACACAAATCAAAAGAATGATTACGGCACAGACGCTCTGTACCCATTACTGAGTCCCTAAGGGTCTTTCTGTTTGTTTAGGCGCTTTTTCTTCTGCTGCCTCTGGTTGGACTGGGTGTAAACTCAGCAATGAATAAGAATGGTTAAAATAGATAACATAAAAAGATGTGACATTCTTGAAAGATCCCATGTTTCAAACTTAGATTCAAGTGAAAGCTACCAAAGGAACACCTCCCAGTGGTCTCAAGTAGATCTTTCTTCAGCACATCAGAGGTTTGCATATCCATCTGTCATAGGGTGCTCTTCTGATCTCATTTCAGTCCCAGGCAAGCTCAGATTCACTGTGTAATGAAAAATGGCATTTGCACAAAGTGGAGAGAAAAAGCTTTGTTTCTGCAGCACATTATGTTTTACACCGCTCGCAGGACAGTGTTTCATATCCCATAAAAAAACATTATCTGTAACTTACTGTGCATGCTAGAAAAAGCATCATTGTGCCTTTAAAAGAGATGTCTTGTTTCAGAAAACACTTTATCTCTCACATTTCCCTGCCCACAAAGTAACCTGTGTTTATAAGCAAATCCACTCAACCCCCTAATAATGACCTAGAGTAAACATCTGACATGCACTGCTTTCAAGCTCCTCTTTGTTTAGGCATGAATTGTTCATTTTTATGTCTTTTGTATACTGCCTAGAGGAAAGACAAATGATACAAAGAATGTTTTACATTATCAATTGTGGCAGAGGTTGTGCCTGTGTTTATCTGATCCTCTTTTATTACATTACAAATGGTAAGATAAACTGCCAGGCATACAATGGTCATTAATTTCAGGGCACATTTTCACATTGGATTTTTAATTTAAAATGTATTAGATGCAAGATAGCCAGTTGTCAAGGTTCCTGGTCATTTGCAAAACCTGTGGCAATCTCATGTAACAAAAAATTTCTTCTCAGTATCAGTGCTCCATGCATTTTAAAATATGAGTGGCTACTCTGTTTGCATTAGGAAATACCTACTTTCCTGCCTGCCCAGGTTCACAGTTCAATCAGCTACGGCAGTTTTGGAGTATCCCATCCCACCAAGCACACGCTCTGCTGCCATCCGTCAATGCCAAACAGCAACATCAAAATCTGTTAAATGGGGAGGAGGGGGGAGAGGGGCAAGAAAAGAGCATGGTAGATATGTTCCTGCAAAACATCTGTGTACCTGAGTGCACCTTCTGTGCTTGCCACAATTTTCTGTCTTCGGAGAGTTTAATAAAATAAATACAGAACTTTGAGGGGGGGAAAATAACACAGAGAGTGTGTGGGTTTTTTTTGTTCTGGGCTTAAGATTTCTTTGCTACTTGACAGGACTCACTGTCATGTACACTATTTGGTTTGTCTGAAAGTAGTTGAAGCTCCAAACATAAATCTATCAGTGAAGTAACATGCTGCCATGCTTTTGAGCTTAGGATCTTGCAAACAACAGCTAGTTTCCAGTTTTTTGAGAAAAAACACTAGAAAAACAGAATCACAGAATCACAGAATCATCTAGGTTGGAAAAGACCTCGAAGATCATCAAGTCCAACCATCAACCTAACACTGACAGTCCTCAACTACACTGTATCCCTGAGTGCTATGTCAGCACGACTTTTAAACATGTCCAGGGATGGGGACTCCACCACCGCCCTGGGCAGCCCGTTCCAATGTCTGACAACCCATTCTGTAAAGAACTTCTTCCTAATATCCAATCTAAACCTCCCCTGATGCAACTTGAGGTCACTACCCCTTGTCCCATCACTTGTAACTTGGCTGAAGAGATTCATTCCCACCTCTCCACAACCTTCCCTCAACCTCCTCTTCTCTAGGCTAAACAGCCCCAGTTCCCTCAGCCTCTCCTCCTCAGCTTTGTGCTCCAGACCCTTCACCAGATTCCTTGCCCTTCTTTGGAGACGCTCAAGTATTTCAATGTCCTTCTTGTAGTGAGGGGCCCAAAACTGAATACAGTACTTGAGCTGTGGCCTCACCAGTGCCAAGTACAGAGGTAAGATCACTTCCCTGCCCCTGCTGGCCACACTCTCTCTGATATAGGCCAGGATTCCATTGGCCTTCTTGTCCACCTGGGCACACTGCTGGCTCATGTTCAGCCTGCAATCAGTCAGCACCCCCCAGGTCCCTCTCAGACTGGTAGCTTTCCAGCCACTCCTCCCCAGTGCCTCAGCCTAGTATCAGCCCCATAGTTGAAGCACTGGCACAGGTGAGGGTACCTAATGCTTCCTAGCAAAGACACTAGTTTTCAGCCTCTCTTGGCTTTGCCGTGGCTTGGTCTGGCATTTCTGTGCTTCCTCCTCCAGGAAGAAAATAAGTATTTTCTGAACTTTCAGCAAAAAACATTCAGTGAGCTCCAAGAATCAGGCTAACAAACAAGACAATTTTGTTAACAGACCAGGGCTTTGTTTATTTTGTATCTTTCATAGCCTCTAGTAGTCTGAAGATTGACAAAGGGGTCATCCAGCAAGTAGGCAGGTGTGTTTTGCTGTCCTCATGGAGGACCACTAGGATGTGGCTAAATTATGACTGGTGGCTGATCTGCTGCATGCTGAAAGAATGAAGTGAGCTCTAGTCCAAACTTTTCCCCTTGCAGTCTTTGGTTTTTGAAGAGATGTTTTATACATAACTGAGAGAATTATGCTACTCCTGATCTAACATAGAGAGGTGAGGAACGGCTTTGCAGGATGCTTTCATGTGCTCAGTCACTGGCAGGTGAAGAACAATCTTTGAAGATGCTGTCTTTTTCCAACTAGGTATTTGAAATAAATCTTGTCCACTGAATTTCAAACCTGGAAAAACCTGTGACTGTGTAGCACTTCCAGGGGATCGATCCAAAGCGTAAGGAGTGATTTTTCCCCTCCTTTGTGGTATCACCTCACTCCTCCCCACCAAGAGAGGGGGAGGGATTACATCATTTCTGACACTATAGTAGTAGATCAGTATTTTGTTTTCCTCAGAATCTGTGTTTTCATTGCAAATACTCTGCCCATCTCTCCTCCTGCTCCCCTGACAGGCTCTTCATCTGGTCCCCGGGGAGGCAAAGGGCAGGTGGTGACAGAGACCCCAGGGACCCAGGGCTTGGTGGTGCACAGAGGCGCTCTGCCCACTCTGCGTGGGGGAGAGGATGTAGCTGAGGTCGAACAGGGGAACTGTGGGGTGGGGTTTGAATTATTTCACTGGTTATTTTCTTGCTTCTTATAGCTTACGAGGTGCAGCTGGACTGCTTCACAATAGGTGTAAGGTCTACTGGTTCCAGACTGAGAGCTTAGCAGGGCCCTGGAGTTAAGTGGGGTGCAGGACAGTGAAGTTACGCAAAGTGTAGTCTCTAGGACACTATAAGATGCCATGCATTTACTTTATTTGGCTCTTTCTGTGGCTGTACCAATCCTTGCCAGCCCAGCTGCAGAGCCCTGTAGGCAGGGAAATGACAATAGGCTACTTGCAGGGCTGTATAGCCTTATTCTCAAATCCACTTCAGAATTACACTTCCCTGAGGGTTATATCCCACTATTGATTGACTCTAAATAGCAGTAGCCAAGCTCATGGTCTTTGATAAAATAAATCTTACTTAGAGGCTAATATAAACAGAAAAGAAACCACATCCTTGCATACAGGGCACAAAACAGTTAGCTGGTGGGGTCAGGGAAAGAAGATTGAAGTAATTTTATTTAATATTATCAAAAGTGCAAGCAGGTGAAAGCAAAGTCAGTTATACTGTTTTACTTGCTGCTATTTGCCTGCTCCCAGTGATCTGCATGGGCAGGAAGCTGTGCAGAGAGAAGAGGGATGACTGTGGATAGGCAAGAAGCCAGGCAGGGGCTCAGGGCTATCTGCACAAGAGAAAGGGGGATGATGTGAAGGAGTTAGAAGGTCAGAATTCTCATTTTGAGGTCCCTTTTGTCACATCCCTGTTCCCTGTCAGCAGCAGTGTATCAGCAACGTGCTGCTATGTGACACCTACATTACAACACAGTACTGTTGTACCCCAGCTGTCTGTCTGGGGCTAACAAAGGCCATGACAGCAGTCTAATCATGGCAGCATGAAGCAGAGTGCCTGCTAACTGCCCAGGTACTTGACTTGCTTCCTGGACCAGTCTGGCATCCCACACTGAAGTTTCTGCTGTCCTATCTTGACTTTCCCAGTACCTGGCTGGGCTTGCTGGGAGCCAGCTTGGTTGTGTCTGAGCCACACAATAGGCCCAGCACCTGGTGTAGCCACAGCACACCATGCTTACCTCTAGAGAAAAATCTGGGGCAAAACCAAAGAATAGAAATGTCTAAAATAAGGTTACTACAGTAGCTATTTCCTTCGAGCCCTTAACCACCTTACTTCCCCCCGGCTCCAAGGGTTTGCTCGTGAACTGAAGGATCCCTGTGACTATAACCTCCTCTCCAAAAAGTACTCTGGCTGGGAGAGAGGTTCTGCTAAATTCAGTTCCTGGCATTGCCTCCTTGTGCTCCCTCAACTGATGTTCAGTCAGTGCATAAACAGCTGGGCTGGTATTATATCTGTCAGGCAACTAGAAAACAGCAGTTTCCCATCTGGAAAAAAAACCCTCCTTCCCTGAACATTAAGGTGAAACTTCTTCAGTTTTGGATGCCAGCTCACACTAAACAAGGCTGAGCAAATATTTGGTGGTGAATAATTTATTTGATCATTGTTGCTTCCGTCCCTACCCTCCCCTCTAGAAACTTAAAGTGAGTCCTGTCATTGCTAGAAATGTACCCCAGGCAAACTCAGTGTCCAGTGGTGGGAGGCACAGAGACAAGTCATTAAGTTGTAGAGACAGATCTGCTATCCCTTTCCAGAGGTGAGTCACACAATATTCATATGTAGAATAATGCTGGTTCACGTGAGACTGAACCTGGATACTCTTGGCAGCAAGAAGTAATCTCCTCCATACCCACCTTCCCCATCTCCTTCCTCTCAGCTGCTGTTTCTAGCTGAACCAGGCAGGCTGTTTTTTCTGTCCTAGAGGGCTGGCTTGTAATGATGTGCATCACTGCTGCATTCATTGCAAAGATGACTGTGCTTTAATAAGAAAGCAAGCCATTCCTGTGTAGAGTTGATGTGTCAGCGTGGGTTTATAAAGCAAGCTGAGGTCCTCTGGGAGGAGAGACACCATGGAAATGTAAGGTCATAATAATTATCACCTTTAAACACACAAAGCAAGAAAATTAATATAATAAAATCACTCTTCTGTGGCAAAGTGTTGCAGCACATCTCACAAAGAATACCACACTAGTTGGTTTATTAGACAGTTGCAGGAGCAAGTGGATAATGAAGGGGCAGAGAGGGAGAATTCCTTTTGTCTCTTGATCTGTTGGGAGGAGGGAAAGATAGAGGGGGGAAACAGGGAGATAAGAAAGATCTGTGCTCTTACTGCAGTAGCTCTCCATTTATTAAAAATAAAATGCCTGGAATTTGTAGTGAAAAGGTGCCTGTGTCCATATTCATCCTAAAGTACTGAGAGGCTGACTGTAGCTGTCTCCTGTGTTTCCCCAGGGCAATAAAATACAGCAAATTTCCTCACAGCTGCCTTCATTGACTGGCAAAACACAGGAAAGGTGGGAACACAGAGGAGAAGAGCAGCGGCTTTTCCTGCTGGTCCCTCCCCAGCCCCACGCACAGCAGTGCCAGAGCTGAGGGAACTGGACTTTTTCTGCCAGCTTCAGCAGGCTTTGTGGTGGGCCCTACAAAAACACCTCAAAGCATCAGATCCTAATTGTCTTGGGGCTTATTAGGCAAAGGAATAGCTGAAAGTTAAAAAAAAAAAAAAAAAAAAAAAAAAGAAAAGAAATGATATTAAAAAAAGAAATGAAAAAGAAAAAAAGGAAAAAAAATGTTTCTCTACCTCCCTACTGTTTCTCTTCCCACTCTCAAATTTCTGAACTTGAGACAATTTTATTTTACTTTATATTGTAAATTATGACTGACAAGACCATGCACGAACATGAGGAAAATAGATTAAAAAGAAAAAATCAACTTCACATCAAAACTTGCTGATAAAATAACGTTCTAAACCCCACATTTTTTCATGTATATGGATTAGCACACCAAGGAAATGGCAGATATTATCTGATGACAAATGTGTATGAACTTATAAATGTATGTGATTGGGTAGCTGTTGAGTCACGTCTGAAGGGATTGCTCACTGCCAGCATGGAAAAAAGACTGGAAATTTTTCTGGCAATCTCTCACATAAATAAAAGCTGTATAACTGAAAGCTGTCCATGGTTGGTCCATTTGAATGCAGATGCCTTAATTTTTCCAGTTTATGTTTTCTTTAAGAGTAATCAGCACCCAGAATGGTTTTAAGTTGAGAAAGTTGTTCTCTAGATACAGGGTGCTTCAGTAATTCTTGTTACAATGAAATAAATTCTAAACATTTCATGTGAAGACAAGAGAAATAGCCTTGATGCCCTGAATTAGTGTATTGGCAAGTAGAGAAATGTCTTTTAATTTCTTCTTTGGTTTTCTGCCAGTTTCTTTCTTGTGGAATGTGGAGTGCAAGGGGCTTGGTCCAGTCAAACACTTTGTCATGTGCTCAAACACCTCATCAGGTGCCTGTCAAATGCCTTTCCAAGGTTAGTGATCATCCCACTGGGAAGGAATGGTTTCACTGGTGGCTGCGTAAGAGACAGAGGATATGGTCTGCACAATGGTCAGGTTTAACCTCAGATATATGTAATGTGTACATATTCCTTTAATATTGCCAAGCGTTGCCATTTACAGCCTTTCCCACTAACCTTCTTCACATTGTTTATTGTCACAATACGAAGGATACAAATCTGCAGTCACTCTTCTCCTCTCAGGGTCCTCTCAGTCTGTGGATCGGGCAGGTGGGCAGGAACAAACCCTCAAGGTGAGAGTGTGCAGACCACGAGTTCTGCCAGCATCCTCGATATTGCATCTGTTCTTCCACCAAAGCAGTTACCTGTGATGTGACCAGTGCCCAGAAGAAACTCTCTCTCAGAAACACTGGAACACCTATCACAAAAATGGAAGAGACTCAGGTACATCTTTCCTTTAATTCGTTAGTTTCAGTATTCGTGACCCCCAACAAGGCAGCGTAGATGGAGAACAGGACAAGGGTAAAAAGGCTTTTTTGGAAGAAGGCAAAGTAGTGATAAGTCAGAGTGACAGTGGATGCCATTTCTCTGCTCCCGTGGAGGACAGGACTACTCTGCAATCTTCTACTCCTCATCAACCGATGGCAGATTTGTCAATAGGAGATTGACAGAACTGAATCCCAGTGTCCTCATATGCACCTGGATGGTGTGGCAATTAACACAGGTCTGCCTCTGCCCTTGTTATGTTCTGGTTTACTTACTGTAAAAGCTGTGTTACTATCTTCTCAAGCATGCTGCTGATCCAAACCAAACATGCAAATGTAGTTGGACCCCACCTCGGCCCAATGTCATATCAGGACAGATACAAGTCTGCAGTGTCTTTATACCCAGTGCTGCAATTGCTCATGGGATATAATGGGTAGAGAGGTGATGCCACATCTTCAGCCAGGTGTTGCCTTCATTCAGGTGTTCCTATCTGCTGTCAGCTCTCTCCTTGAGCTAACCTGGTGGGTCTCAGATTCTCATCAAGGGATGCTTTTTCCCATGAAGCTCAGTTCTGCTCTCAAAAAAATGTTGACATACAGGTAGGAATGTGCATATTTTTAAAGTTATAAAATAGTGACATGACTAAAATATGACATCTGTAGTGTACATGTAATTGCTTCTGCCACCTCCCCATGTGATCCTTGTGTGATTGCCCAGGCACTTACACAGATGCAAAGTAAGACACACTGTCAGGTTACTGCACTAGTTTGGGAAGTGACTGAACTAGATGATTTGCCATCTTAACTAATTATAATTCTGTGCTATTCATCCCATTTGCTGGTTAATATATTTGTTTTTTTACTGTCAGGTTTCCCATGACACTTTGAGGAAGCTCCTTGTAAACTTCTGCAAGACACTGTCATTGTTATGCTTATATCTCACTTACTTCTTCTTTTCCATATTGTCTATAAAAGCCCATCAAGTCTCAGGCTGCTGATTTGCTATGAGTGTTCCTGCCCTGCTGGAAAACAGTACTGAACAAGATGATAGCAGAGCTGAGCCTTTGTTTGTATGAAAGCTGGTGGTGTATGAAGTCTGGATAGACTAAACTGTTCTACCAAGTTTTCTTTCCTCTGTCTGCCACAAAATAAATACAAAATAATAATAATGTTTTTCTTACTCAGAAAACATATTTGATTTCAAGAATGAAGTGTTGTTGGAGGTAAAGATGTCCCAGAAAACTTGATATTGAAGCAAAGTGATGAATTGTAAAGGAGTAAACCACCTGATTCGGTGGAAGACTCCCTGAGGTACTGGAAGGCTTCAAGATGAAACGGCTGAGCTGAAGCAAACACAACTTCACTGAAACTGGAAAATTTGTCTGAAAATTTATGCATGGAAAATGCTGTATTTACCTTCAAAAGAGAACAACCTGGGAAATCTGGCATACTAGTTTTTTAATTGTTAGAATTATAATTAAAACAATAAAAAAGCATCTAAGATCACAATGGAGTCTAATTAGCACAGTTTTTTCAAAGGAAAGTGGTGACTTTCCAATCTTCTAGGGTGCACTAATAGATTAATAGGCTCTAAAAATTTTTTGGATTTCTGATAGCTTTTAGTGTAGTCCACTAAGAGAAGCTGTAAAAGAAACAAAGCAGGGAAAACCCTTCTGCTTTGGAAACTGGCTAAGGGACACAAGAGAAGAAAAATAGTCTGTAAATTGCTGACATGGCAAAAGTTAACAGTGGGAGCTTCTGCATGCGTTTTTAGTAAAACAGATTTCTGCTTAAAAAAAAAAAAGCAAATGTATTTAAATCACATTTTCTCATAGGAACATGTTAATTTCAATGAAATTTGCTATGGAAAAGGTCAAAATGAGTTATCTGAACTTTACAGTTTTAATTATGTTGCAATTTTTCATTATAACTAGAATTTAATTTCATGACATGAACGTTTAAGGTTGCTGTTTCACTTATACTTGCAATTTACTATAAAAGTCAAAATGCTAAAGCAAAATATTTGTGCAAAGTTGAAATTAAACATATCAAAACTACAGAAGAAAAAATATCTCAATTGTCTTAATTTTATTTATTTTTTTTTCCCCAGAGCTTTTGATCTGCATGATATGAAAATTTTGTTTCTGGACAAGAATTAAAAAAATAAAAATAATTAAAAAAAGGAACAAGTTTTCAAACTACTGACGTTTTCATTAGGATGGTGCTTTGTTTCATTTAATAATAAAAAAGATGTCCCAAGTCCTACTGTACAATTAGTATTCCCTAAACTATTTGTTATCAAAAAAGAAGCTGGGAAGTTGAGTTAGAGCTCTTGCAATAACTCCCACTTTAATGTTAATCAAACACAGAAAAGATTCAGTGGAAATTCCCAGGCTGAGGCAGCCAAGATGAACATGGAGCAGCAGTTTGGCGGGTGAGGCTCAGTGTTGCTACCTGAGCTGTAAGGGGGGAGTGATCTGTCCTACTCATATGTTATTTTTCAGATGCCAAGGGCATGTCTACAGGGCACATCCGTAATGAATTTACTGATTCAGTAACCAACAGAGCTCATTTGCTGTGCTCACAAATAGTGCTGTATGGAGAAATCAGCGATGAAGTTCAGACATTCAGCAAACAGACCCAGAATATCATTTCCCAAAGCACGTGGAAGTCATCTGGGAGTCATCTCTGTGGACAAATGGATGAAGACCTTAACTCAGCAACAGCTACAGTCAGCAACCATATGATCTCACCTGGAGGGCTGTGTTCAGTTCTCACCGCTCTGTCCCACAGATGTGACAGAAATGAAAAAAATTTAGGGATAACTTCAAAGACAAGAAAGGTTTAGAGGGCTGGAAAAGCTCTTGTGCCATCAGGTATGGAAAAGACCAGCAGCGCTCATGTACATGTTTTGCTCTGCAAGGAGCATCCCAAGGTCGATAAGATGCTGAGATCTGGCCCCCTGAGTGAGCATCGGTGTGAATGGGAGCCTGTACTAAGAAAGTGTGTGGCTCCAGCCTCAGGAAATGGCTTCACTGGAGCTTCCTGACACAGGCTGATCCTACAGGCAAAGCACCAAAGAGAAACTGACATAATGAAAGTACGTCACATAATAAACGGTATAGAAAATATGCATGAAGGATTAATAAAGCCATATTTAATAAAGATTAAAATGTCGTGTTAAAAATAAAATAATTGGGTTTTGTTTTTTCTTTTTGTAAACCAGGTTACAGAACTTGTTGCCACCACACAGAACCGAACCAGATTTAGCAGAATTCAGAACAGAATTAGGAGCAGAGGTAGACCGCAGGAGCACCCAGTGGCAAAGTGGTAAATAGTTTCTGGCAGTGCTCTGTAATCATAAATGGTCTTGAGTTTGGGTATAGTCTTTCTGTAATGGGAATTAGACAGAAAAATTAAGTCAATTATCTTTAAGGCGGAGGTTTATTTTTTTTATATAGCACTGAGTAGATTTTTTTTAATATAGTGTTGAATATAATAGTCTTTGGACTGTGGATTCTGGATATGGTGGCAGACACCTAGTTGACAGAGAATATTATATCTAATGTATAACTGTTAAATCAATTTGGGAAGTGTCCTTGAGAGAATGATGCCACCTGAAGAATTCTGCAGAGACTTTAAATTACATAATAAAGTTGTGGGGTTTTGGGTTTTTTTAATTTTTATTTTTGAGACTAGTAAGTGTTTTCTACATGAGTAAGAATAAAGAGTTTCCCTCTGAAACCGATTCAAATGACACAAACACTTCACAGACAGAGCTTTATCCCACCACAGGTCCCATGGGTGAGCTCCTTGTCCCAGCTGTAGATCTCTCACATTATAACAGGAAAGGCTCCTAAAGCCTTTGGGTTTTGCTGAGGACATTTTCCCTGCAGAAATGCAAGGGAACTGCGTTCAAGCATGGCTGCAGAGGTCAGGAGTGGGTGGCAGCCCTCAGAGGCTTGGGCCTCCCTGGGTGACTCTTGGATGGGAGAAGTTGCAATGTTCCACCCCAGCCCAGCCCATGCTTGGCAGGGTACAAGGCTGCCATGCTCTTATGGGTGCAGGTCTGCACCATGAAACCTCCTTGTCTAGCTCTTTGGAGTGACTTCTAGACAAGCTTTGTGGTTCCACCCTTGTTAAGCACATCTTATTGCTTTTCTCTATAAGTGTATTTTTAAAAAAATCTTTTGCATGACTTGAAACAACCATGAAAACCACAGTGGTTTTCCACAACTAAACCAACCAAACTCAAAACTGAGTGCAAAGGAGTTGTGGCAAAATAAAACCCACTGGCAGCTGGAAGGCTCCTTGCCCCATTTGGTGACATTGCTTTTAGATTCACCTTTGATCTAAAGCCTAGGCAGCTCTGTTTCTTAAAAAAAAACCCTTCTGCTTCATTAATATCCTTTTAACTAGTTGAAAGTGTTCCTATGTTTGTTTAGCTGAAATCAGCTGGTCTACAAATGGCTGTGTATGACGTGCAAATTTAGACTCTGCTTTCTGGCCTACAAATGTCCCAGATCACTGCTTAACCATTTCAGTTTTTCCTTATGGATTAGAGAAACTCCACAGCCTATTGCTGTGACAAAAATAAATGAATAAAAATTACATAATTTCTTCTACACTGCTGCATATAGAGGCTTTTTTGAGCATATAGTAGGTATTCATGTGATTTCAGCGAAGCTGCCTGTTTTTAACACAATGTGAAATCTATCTGAACATAAATACATTCCTTGTGGCACTTAGTGGCAGTGTCTTGAAAATTTTGTAATAGTTAGTGAGGAGCCACAAGAGAAAAACTCTCAGTTCTGCACTGCTGTCCTCCCATTCTTTGGTACTACAGATGAAGCAGAATGGGTCACATCTGCAGTATTATGTAGAGGTTTGTTTGATATACAGTACTGCATTATACACGTATTCAAAACTGTAATAACACCAAAGCGTGAAATAGCTTACTCCAGAAAATATTCATGGCAGGATGTAGATGCAGCCTCTTGCTCCTGAGCCAGCATATACGTCTGGATCAATGACCAGAACTGGCAAGGTTCTGCTGTGAGGAATGCATTACCAGGGCCTGCCATCCTGCAGTTTTGTGCAGAGAAGCTGAACAGCAGGATAGGAGCAATCAAAATACATATACAATAAATCACCAGCAAAATTTTGCTATATTCAGTTTCCATAATATTTTCCCTCTGTTGTCACCTTGTATTACAACTGACTTTTTTTTTTTTGATGTAGCAGAACAAAGATAAGGAAAATGTTTTGCTGAAGCCTAGGCCTTTTTCATTGTGCTGCTGCCCTTGGAATCAATTTCTTTATTCTTAGCCTGACCTTGGTATCCATTTTCCTCAGTATTCAATTCAGCTGTAAAATCTTAAACTCCTTAAGACCTTCCCCCATCCCCCAGATATGCAGTGCAACGGACGTCTGTACAAGGGAATTGGAGACTGAAAGGCTCTTGCAAAGAAAAATCGTAACTAGATAAACAGAACCTGAATGCACTCAATCTAACATGTGCCTCATTTACACAAAACACCATTAGCTCAATCCTGTTTGCCCAGAGTACAACAGAAGCAACTTAGCTTGCGTGTCTGAATAGGGTGCTTTAGATAATACTGTGTGTCTTCAGACATGCAAGAATGATTTCCATAATATATAAGGAAAAATGTTGTACTTAATCCATCACCAGTGGATACATGGATCATAAGGACTGGATTTCTTTTTTCACATTCTTACATCACTGCCTGCATTAATATTAGGCTGGGATTGAAGTGAAAATGAAGTGCCAATTTCAGCATATAAACTAGGGAAGATAAGCGACAAATAAAACTGAAAAGAAACCATCTTACCAGCCAAAGAAATAAAAACACATTTAAAATGAATAATCCGCATTGCAGAAGCTTTCACTGTCTCTCCATGCTCCATGTGAGCCTTGCTGGGAAGCCATTGGTGAGGAGCAGCCTGCTGCACCTCGGGGCACTGGTCGTTGGCAGAGGAGAGTGAGAAGGGCCAGGGTGGGCTGCTGTGGGGTGGTCAGCATGCCCCATTGGAGGGGTGCACAGCAAATGTATGGCAGCCAGCAGAGTAGTTACAGCCCACAAGGTGGAAACTGCAAGTCCTTCACCAGAGGGTCTTCACCTTGCAAATCATGGGGCTCCCAGGATAGCGGTGCATGCCAGGAGCTGAGCAAAATGAGAAAAAGGCAATTAGTCATAGAAGAAGTCCAGGGAAGGTACTGGCAGTCCCTTGCCAGCCCTGCCGTGTTACCGCAGAGAGCCTGGCTGCCGATTTGCCAGCAAATGCCTCAAGCAGTCCAGTCCCAACAGAACCCATATAAGAATGGCTGTGAGACTGTGTTCAGGGGACTTGTTGATTTACAGAGTACACAGGACAACGGGATGCTCTGCCACTGTGCTAGCCTTCAGCTTTCCTTTGGGCCAGGTTTCTCTTGGGTGCTTCCCATGAGTGAGGGGCAGGTGCAGAAGATGCCTGAGGTCCTTGTCTGCAGAGATGAGTAAGTAAGGTCTAGTTGTTCGACTCGAAAGTTTCTTAGGCATGTGTTTGGGTCTCAGTGATAACATCAGCTGCTCTTTACCTGGGATGCTTCCTTCTCTCCACAGCTCTAAGTGAGGGCTGACTGGCCTCCACAAACATGGAGATGGCTTCCCTCACTCCAGAGCAACTGTGCAGGGCAAAAAATAAGGAGCAAGCCTGTGGAATTGTTATCAGCTGTATTAGCATGAGACTTTGAAATAAAAGAAATATCCCTGGAGTGACAGGGAGTGCAGCTGTACTGGTGGTGTAGAGAAGCCCCATGCCTGGCCAGGGCTTGCGGATGTCAGAATGGCAAGATGTTTCACCCTCATTACCAGAGCCAAGGATGCTGTTAACAAACCCACTGTGCTTTAGCTAATGACTAAGACAAACTTTGCAGAGGGGCTGCTGTTACTTACCAGCTGCTCTTGCCCATGCTGAGTGGCACTGAGTGTGCTGCTGAGTCAGCCCTGGCCCATCAGGGGGTGGGTGGTCTACGCCCCTGGGACTGCATTGATTTCCTCAGGGGAACAGTGGTTTTAGGGGACAGGGGTGGAGCGCGGTTACCTCGTGGCTGCCAGGCTGCCCTCTGCCCACCACAGCTGCCTGCGTCCTGCTACCACTCCCATCCCAAGAGTGAATTAATAACCAGGAAACAAGACATAAAAGAGGTCTGGAGGTGTCTTGGAATTTGAATGTCACCATGAGCGTGTGGTGTGGGAGAGTAAAGGTTTCTTTCTGTCCCTGTGTTTACTGCTGTCTGCACATTGACTTGTTTCCTGACACATGAGCCATGACTTGAAAGGAATTCAGGCTTTAGCAAATTTTGCATTGCGCTTCAATGTGGCCTCTGGGACTGAATAAGGGCAAATCTATTACTGTTGCCATGGCAACCCTGGCACAGCCGCGATCAGGAGTGCTGATGCCAGCGGTCCAGTGCAGGGCGGCGGCACAGGTGGCTCAGCTGGACATGGGGACAGCTCGAGGGGCGCCATGCCCACACACCCCACCTTGCCTGTGCCCAGCGAGGATGTCCCTTGGACCTGGCCATGCCATGTGGATGGGGCAGCAGAAGACACCCAGTCCTCTCCTGGGGTTGGCAAAATTAGTCATTAATTTATTTTGGGTGGGAACCAGGCTCCTGCAGTAAAAGTACAAAGGGTGTCCTTCACCTTGGTTGGTATGGGCAGTACAAATCCTGGTGCCTGGCTCTTTAGGGATCAGCCTATAAGAACAGTCTGTGCCTACTAAGGAGGGCAATCACAGTGATGTATTTCAATCATTGAAATGATTTTATAACAAAGAAACAAAAGAAGATGATCTTTCTTTTCTTCTCCTTCTCGTGAGCAATCTCAGCTTTGCAGATATTGATTCTTCTTTCTCGGATGGACTATTTTCTATCACAGACATGAATGTTTAGGCTTGGTAAATTCTATTCTAGCTTCATTTTTTTCCCTTTTGAATGGTCAGTGGTGGAATTTGATATTTCTCCTTTTTTGCTCAAGCAAAGATGGTAGTTTGTTGCGAGCTGCAATCATGATGCTAGTTTGATTCAAAACATCTCAGGCTCAGTATAGAGTAACTAAGCCTGGGGTTGAAAAGCACTAACAATGGGAGACTAAAACCTGCCTCTAACACTTGATAAGGTTATTATTATAGAGTGCAAAAAGCTTTTGCTTTCTTTTCTGCTGCTTTGCAGACCTCATAAGGCCCTGCTTAGATTTCTGCATAGTTAATTTGTCAGATTATAAATTACCACATTACGTTAACGCTGAATGCTTCAAAACACAAATATATGCACAGAGGACTTGAATATTTGGAGTGTTTTAGTACTATAGGGAAATAATTTTGTTGTCAAGCTGTGGCAGATATAGAAGTGCTAGGGGATACATGACCATTTCATCAGGACGGTGTCGATGATGGCCTATGAACATCCAAGGGGGGAAATCATCTTTTATCACTATTGTGTACCATGCAGGTCCAGATGGAGGATAAAACATGCATGAGTTGCCCGCAGCTCTGAAAATAATTATACTCATTTGCCAGAAATGTAGAAAGTGCATCCAACCAAGTTACCACCCATCATAGTGACACTCCGTTTGCATACTGATGAAGTTTAAAGCCAGAGACAATGCTGTTGGTATCAATAGTGAAGGGGGCTGGGAATCACCAGTGCTATAGGATTAATAGCGCCATCATTTTATATTATGCAGCATTTCACTTATGCTGCATATCAAAAAATTCCTGGTGCTGATGCTCACCTAGCTGTTTACAAGATTGGTTTGGTTTAAGACTCCAAACATTACAAGAGATTCCAGGGAGCAGAGAATGAAGACTATTATATCCACCCCCTGTGAAGGGCTTCTCAGCAATTACTTGAGATGTGCTATGAATGTATGCACAGATCTATGTGTGCATGTGTGTGTGGCAGGGGAGTCACACATGCTACACACACTCTCAGTCTCTGTCTTCTTCTCCAGCAGACTGCACTGGAATATGAGCAAAAGATAATATGCACATGCTAGGCTCTGGTGCCACTGCAGAGTAATTGATGAATGGGTTTTTAAAGTGTAGAATGAGAATGAATACAAGTAGGACCCAGGAGAATAATTCTTTGTATTGCAATCAGCACTGCTTATATGTAGTCGATTTAATAGTAGAAATCAGTAATAAAGAATACAGAATTTGTTATTTAATCCTTAACAACTGAAAAAGAAAATTATTTTGTTATACTTCTTCCACAATTAGATATATTCTTTTAAAATTGAATTATTTTAGGGCATTATTCCGTTTTAAATGACCATCAAGTAAAATAAACAATCAATGCTATCATAAAGTGAGATGATTTCTCCATTTTCTTTAGGTAATTATTTCAAGTTATATATACATATATAGACACTATGATGTATGCATAATATGCATATATGCCATTTTGGCTATTCCAGTACTCCTTGCATTCCTTAAAATATTCGTGGCAAAGTACTGTCTCAATATGTTTTTGCATATGTGCTTGTTATCACATTTCTATTTAAAGTATGCCTTCAAAAATAAAATAAACCCTGAAGTAGTAATTTTATTCATTGATTTATATAGGACCTTTTACTATTCTAATGAAGAATCTTAGGTACAGCTGCATATATGTTAGCAAATACTAAGAAAAGAATGTTAGCATAGCACGTACCCAAGTGTAGGCAGAAGAACATCTTGCTTATCTATAAAATTACTACTATATAGTATACAGCAAGCTAGAGGACACATCCAATAAAAATGAGTAAAACAGTTATGTTTTATAAAAACATAGTTTAGGCTTCCAATTTAATTTTCATTCTGGTAAAACTAGTATGTGATCACCATAATGACAGAAAGACCCAAGATCATCTCTGATGTAATTCCACAGATCATTTATGTAACACCAGTAATGAATCAAGCCCATGTGTTTCATTGTTTGAGAGAATCTCAACAGTTTGATACTTTATGCTTTCAAGGCTTTGAAAAATATCATTGGAAGAAAAATGGATGATGGAGTAATGGAAGTGTGCTTGCTCAACACTGTAGCAGATTGATCTCAGTCTAGGTATACCACTATGCAAAATTAATTCTTCTCTTGTGCAAACAAAAAAAGAAAAGAGAAACTCTGGACTTTACAGTCTCACTGCTTGTGGGCTCACTTCTTGACGACACATTTGCTACGTGATAATGCAGGTTTTATAAAGTCTGGCTGTCATTAGAGGCTGCAGGACAGTGTACACTAAGGTTGCCATTAGTGTACACTGTATTATTAACGTGCACTGTATGCTGGTTATAGGGAGACTCCTGGCATTCAGCTGGGTAATGAATCAGAAGAAATATCTTTGACCAGCAAAAGGCAAAGATGGTGATTTGAATATGGAAATATCTAGGAAATGAGATGCACCAAGATCAGACCAGTAGGTAAATTCCAGAGCTAAAAGGATTTCAAAAATACTTGATTGAACTAAGGATAGCACAAAATAATTAAAACCTCATTACAAAGATACATTTCTACCAGAAAAGCCAAACAAGGTCACAAGATTATTTTCAGACCTAATTTGACAACATAATCCAATACCTAAATGGAAAAAAAAATCCCAAACCTTGCAACAAAAAAAACAGTTTAAATCATCTCAAACGTAAACCATGACTTTACACAGTATTTCTGTGCCACAATAAGGGAGATACTTCGATAAGTAACTAAGTGTAAGGGCAGGCAGATGTAGTTGAAGCCAGATTTCATAGGGGGACCTTCCAAAGCATAGGTGGTGCACAAATCTCATCTCCAGAGGTTTTTGTCTTGCCTGAGAAGTCTGACTGTCAGGGGACCCACCAGCTGTCATTTGTTCCTAACCTCCTACGGTAGCTCAGCTACCATGTGACTGACTGGGGTATTTCCCAAAGAGAAGTAACACCTCCAAAGGGCTCTGAGAGGCACTGGTGGCACCATCACCTGCGTCATGTACTGGGCCAAATGAAGTAGAAGTCTCAGTTGCTGAACAATACCTACCACTACCTATAAAACAAACCTTAGAAACATTTCTGAGTGTCAGAAGGGAAAAGTTAAAAACAGCAGCAGAAAATTGCTGGATGTGGCAAGGACAACTGAAGATGGTGTAAATAGGACTTTCTCCTGTCTCTGCAAGCTGTAACCACTAACCAGGGGGCAGATCATCAGAAAGCAGCTTTACTTCTGGCAGTTAGTGGTTCCCAGACTCTTGGTGTTCTTAATAGTTTTCCATTAACTCATGCAGAGGGAGCTAATTACAAAACTGTCATACATGAATTTGAGGAATCCTGCACTCTGTGTAAACGTCTCATCTTTCATAAGACTCTTCAGCACAGGGTTTATATGTTTTTAAACAGAGACAAGAGGAAGAAAGGGAGAAAACAAGTCTTCCGAACAATTGAAGGCAAGGGGCCAGTCTCGCTGTTGGGCTGGAGGGGTTAACTGCGCCTCAGATTAGGGATGAAGTCCTTGTGACAGACACTTTGGGGAACAGAGGACCCAGAAAGAACTTTTGACATGACAGTCAGAATTTACCAGGCAAATAGAGTAGTCTGCTTCTGCCTGAAGCTGAAGGAAAACACAGAGTGCCTTAAGATGTGAGCACTTGAGGATACAAACCAGCACAAAAATAGACAAGTGGCAAAAAGAGTCACCAGAATCAATGCTAAAATTGATAAAAACTGACACTGAGCTGAATACATTATAGCAAAGTACACAAGTCAGGACAGTGCCCAGCATTCAGAAAAACTGAGGTGTTACAATGGATTATATGGCTTAAAAAATTTCAAAAGATTTGTATAGCACTCAGCATACACAGAGGTGAGGACAACAGTACCATTAGTTCACAGAAAATCCTCTGCAAAGCATTCGCCAGTATCATGGCTCAGGTTAAATGGACCATTAACTTGCATCAGACATACAGAAATGCTGTCTGGAAGGAGAAATCTAGTCCAGCCTTCTGCTGAAAGCAGGACTTTCACCACCACCAGATCAGGTCTGCCATGGCTTTGTCCACTCCAGTCTTGAAAACCTGCAAGGATGGAGATTCACCAGTAGGTTTCAGGAACCTGCCTCAGGGCTGTGAGCCTCGCCTTGTCAGGCTGATCTCAGGTGGATCATTCAGTCATAAAAGGATGTGTCCACAGTGCTAGAAACTGTGATCTGAGCATGTTAAGGAAAGCACAGACATACAACCGCAAACTTACAATCTTTCTTTTCGTACGAGGCTTTTCTGGTCAAGGATATTAGAGGCATGAAGGCAAATCTTAGAAGTGTTTTGCAACACTGAGATAGTTATTGACGTCCTACTCTGAGTTAAAGTCTTACTCACATGTGCTTCCAAAGAGCATGCTGGTACTGTGCTCGTACCTCTTCCAGGCCATAACTGGAGAGTTTTAATGTGTATGCCATAGGTATCAGCAAAAGCTGGAAGTCAGTACACTTACATAGGCAAGGATCCTTAGTCCTTACATGTAAAATATTTCAGAACTTTATTTCTGAAATGCCACTGCCAGTGGAGTGTGATCATATAACATTCATTATGATGACCAAAATGAGCTTCACAAATGTTACCCAAGGCTAAAACCATATAATTTTCTCTGAAGATTTATGATTCGCTGTTTGAATGCAATCCTGGGAGAGATTTGACTATCGCTAAAGCACTTGGTAGAGCATTTGCCAATAGCAGTAGAACAAAATCCAGGAAAAGTTTTCACCTATATATCATTCAGCTTAAAAAAAGTTACAAATTAAATCTGGGTTCTGACTACCAGAGTTGCAGCTGGAAATGAGACAAGACTGGTGGTGGGACATGAAAAGTGGAGTCGCTGTAGATATGTTTATGTCTCTTGGAAAAAGCTAAATAACAGGCATGGCACAGATGATAGTTTCCACCATAAAAGGCAATATAACTGAAGATGTGATCATGCAAACCACATCTATTATTACTAGACATAGAAACCATGACATTAGAATGTCTGACAAAAGCTGCTTATGTTTATAGAGCAGGACTGTAAAGCAAGGAAACCTTGTTTAGACAAGGTAATCACTAGTTCCTGTTACCTTTCATTTGAGATTGTGGAAAATGCTATCAAAATATTAAACTTGTATTTGTTTGTTATGATTATTTACTGCTTCTCTTATAGAACATTACCCAGTAGGTACAATTTGTCCCAAACTGCCATTCTAGTCCACAAAATCCTGAAGAAAAAAAAAAAATACTAGTGTGGCTAGAAGGTAAGTTCAGTTTCACTGGAGATTTGTAGGTGTGCAAAAAAATGCAAGGCAAGGCGAGGTGAGGTGAGGTGAGGCAAGGCAAGATAAGCCAACCTCAGAAGTCACATAGAGATAGGATACAGAATTAAGTGTTTTGTCAAGGAGAGGTGTCTCACAAGCCTCAATCTTTCTTGCTTGAGACAGCTGACCATAGGAGAATGATTTGGACATGACTGGAGGGTTACCACTATGCAGTGGCTAGCATCTCTAGTTATTTTAGATAACACATGAGTTATAAGAATTTGAAATGTTGTACTGGAATCATTGCTAACTATTACTGATTATGTGTTTAATTGGAAGAGGTAGCTGTGGAGACCTGAACATTGAAGGGCCCCAATAGCACCTGTTTGAGACAGGGGACAGAGACATTTGTGTTGCACAGATTTGATGAGCTGGGAGTGAGACAGTGAGCAGATGAGCCTTGTCAGGCTCTTGATCCTGAGCAACTAATGAATAATGCAGCCATCTAAATCCTGCATAGATAAAAGCTGAGTTTCCTGGCAGATCTGGTTCCTCTGACTAAGGGATAACATGGCTGATATCAACCCAGACAATAAAATCAGGAACAGAGACTGGTGTCAGACAGTGTATATAAAGGGTCCTGGCAACACCAAGTCCCACATCTCTATCCAAAAGCATACACTAGCTCTGGTTCTTACAACTAGTCAAAGAGATCATGTTTCTGTAATGACCCATTTCTTCCCACTCAGAAACAGAAATGAAACTCTGGGAATGTGAAACCTAAATATAATTTAACTGGAAAAACAAGCAAACAAAAAAGACTTAACTAAATATACTCCTTATATAACAGAACTATAAAAGAAAGCATATGTCAGCAAAGAGCAGAGTGTTGGCTTGCTTTTGGAGGGGTAAAATATTGTAATCTCCCCATCTAAAGAAAATATACATGAGTTACAATATAATTTAAAATTACTACTAAATGTGGTAAAATGTATACCAGTGTCATAAGTTACTCATTCCGAGGAATGATGGGAAAAGGCTTGAGAGATGAAGCTGCCTATTTAAAGCAGAACCTAAAAATAAAAAGGAATGCATCAAAACTTTGACAGCAAACAGTAGCTCCTCATGCAGTCTCAATGCAATGACAAGTGAGGAGGATTTGGGAAGCCTTCCTTCCTGGGGACCCTGCCGAGGCATGTATGCTTTGCAGTATCTCTGAGCTGTAATAGGAGAAACATGTAATAAGAAGTCAAGTGGAAGGATTCCTTCATGTTGATACAGTCCAAAAGTCCTCTGAATTAATTGCTTGAAGTAGTTAGGAAAGCTGATTGAGTATAATAGTGGGAGAATGACTTTCGTTCATCTTGGTGTAGACTAGATTAAGTTTTAGTATAGTGTTACACGTAACAACAACCTAGAACTGCTTGTACTGGAGAAGTCGCGTGCCATGTGGTTGGGCTTAACATTGTTGCCTTAAAACTATATTCCAAAGGTTCAAGGCCTGGTTGTTTTTACAGATTTGATGCGTAGTCTAGCATTCTCTCTTTTTGCATGAGATCTGTGAGAATGTCTTTAATTTTAGACTTAGTTAAGGGTGTTGGGGATAGTGATAACGAAAAGACAAAACAGAGCCATTAATCAGATCAAGGCCCACTCTTTCACATCAAGAATGTCAAACTACTGCCAGATGGGATCATCCCTGTCTTTGTAGGTCCCATGATGTTTTGCGGGAGCTCCAAGGTAGAACAACACACGCGTTAGACTTACATAATGTAATGAATATGCAATAGGTAGGAGGAATAGTCATATTAGTTAGGTGGTGCTTTGTAAACCTTATAAATAATTATTAGAGATCCATAATAAATGTGCTAGATTTGTGGATGTTTCCCACCTAGCACCCAGGCCTGAATAAAGCCGTGTCTCCACTCTAAACACACTTTTGTTTCGAGAGTTTTTCATTTTAGGTAACAATATGGAAAGAGCCATATGGTCTGGACACAAATTTAGCATATCTGAAAACAAAAAAAAATATGCTCAGGAGCTATACAGCATATCCATGTTGACACATCTGACATATCTGCTGTGAAACAAAAAGTCACCCTAGCAATAAGGTATTTCTAACAAAAATGTCTTCAAAAAGCAAAAGACCTCTGAGCCTTGGAAATTTCACCCTTGTAGCTCCACTATTGCCTCAAAATTCTCACCTCGCCCGGGCCAGCAGTCTATATAAAATTTTGGGAAGAAAAAAAGTTATTTATTGCTGAGCAGAAGGTAAAAAGATCCCTGTGGAACTGAGAAGTCTTTGTCATCTGGAGTATTATGAAAAAGTAGACAAAACCGGCGCTCTGTTTTTTCCTAGGTGATCCACAGAAACAAGTCGGAGCACAGTAAAGGCTCTAGTGATTGTCTCACATGGAGTGAAGCAACAAGGCATCGTGGAGTCGAAGGGGGATGGGGCTGCAGGAAGGGCCATTATTCACTGATTATGTTACGCTGTGTTGTTGAGGCCACACTGAAGGGATTATTTCTCAATCGTTTCCTTGCAACCTGTTTTCATGAGGTCAGGCTGTTTGGAGCCCCTTGGTTTATATCTAGCTAGAGAAATATAGATGACTAGTTTTAAACTGGTTGACTGTGCCCAGGACTGTCCTCTCAGATTGCTGAGCTCAGTGTTTTGTTATAGTGTTTGGCTTTCCTTTTTTTTTTTTTTCTTTTCTTTCCTTTTTTGCTTTAATATACTTCTGGTATACAGACAATTTGTATAAAAATGCTGAAATATTCCAAATTCCCAGTTCTGTACTATTTGCTTTTCATATTGTGGCCGGTAGATGAGTCTTTTAGTTACAATTTGAGATGTTCCTGGGCTTTGTCTCCCTCAAAATAAAAGAATAGAAAGATGGATAGGCCCATCCTTTCTCTGGGGCTATTCTGTGCCAGCATACTGGGGAGCATTTGTGGCTCCAGTAGCAGGTCCTGATTCCTTCAGGGTGGTGGTTACCCTGGCAGGGACACCCTGGGTGCTGCAATCTGCTGAGAGGTCCCCCAGCTGGCTGGCCACCCTGCCCAACTTCCCTTGATCTTGTACTCATATGATCCCTGTTTAACTCCTTGGTAGGCATAGCTGTTTCTAATTTTCTCATGCCATACCAGCTTTTCAAATCAAAAATCAAAATAATCATGAAAAGGTCCATAAAAAGGACAGCACAGGATTGGGTGATCGATGACTTCGGGGGTGCTTTGTTAATTTGGGCAGTTGTCACCTGTTGTATGTAGTACTGTGAGGTTAAAAGGAGGAATTCTTGCCTGGAGGAGTTTACAGTCTAAACATGGAGACCAGACACAGGTGTAAGGGGAAAAAGAGATGTGAGGTGTCACCAAGAGTGACATGTTTTGTTAGTGGTTGGTCTGAGATATGAGTCCAGATTTCCGGCTGCTCAGTCTGCTTATAGCCACTCACACTAAGTCTGTTGTAGTCTCACAATACTGCTTGAGTCAGACCCAGGGAGCTACTGAGCAGACCCTCCTCTCACGCCAGTTAGACTGGATCACGTTTGTCCCTAGTGTGATAGCACTGATCTAAGCGAAACTTCAGCTATGTCAGAGCAGCTAGGGACTTGGCTGGTTTTCATGGATGGTGCTTTATTTGTCATAAGTTTTTATCTAGATCATGCCTTTTTTCTGTTTCTAGCTGTGGCAGTATTAGGCCAGCCAGGCTTAGAGCTGACGCCAGATGCTGAGCCCACTTATTCTTAGCTCTGCACAAGCACAGAACAAAAAGGCACTCCTCATACCCATTGAAACCAAACACAACCAGATACAGATGGTAGATGAGGACAGGAAGATAAGGAAATACGAAGCAACTGCTACTGAGGGCAAATCAAGTCTGATTTGGACTAGAGAGACTGGGGAACTATGGAACAACATGACCCCAGCTGCCTCATAGGAGATGGGCATGCAGAGTGCCAAAGGCAGCATCAGTGGGAAGGTTTCAGCTCTGGTCTCTCCCCAGTACCTTTACACCTGGTCAGCTGACGTGGCCCTTCACAGACATTCACAGTGTGACCTTCAGCAAATACAAGCCATGGCAAAGAGAGGAGGGATGCAAGACTCCAAGGGAGGAAAATGAATATTTAAGGGGAGTTTCTTCCCAGAATGGCAGGAAATACCTGGCTGTTTTCTTTAAAATAAAAAGAGAGATGGTTACCTATGAGCAGGCAGGACTGACAGAGACAAGGTCAACACCACTGCCTTTGTAGAGGAGACAGGGAAAGAAAGGAAAGTCTGATATGCTGGAGAAAGGTCAGGCAGTAGATGCACAGAAAATGCCCCTGCAAGGTATTACCTTGACTGTACAATACATGCCAGAAGAAATCTCCATGGCATCTCTGCTGCCTGCACTGAGGGTGGGTTTTCAGTGGGACTTAAACAAACTGTGTTTTTGAGGGGGCTTGGCTGGCTAGTACAGACTGCAAACAACAGCCATCTTTAGTAGTGTGCATTCAATACCACTGCAAATCTCTGGTGATGGGTGTGCTCAAAAGGTCTGAGTTTTCTTAATAGAGAAAGGGGACAAAAAAGTGGCAAGTTAAGAGTCAGTGATTGGTTTCCTGAAGGGAGATAAGAGCATCTGTTCTTTCTTCTGCCTCTGGGGAGATGAAAGACATTGAGCCAGAATAAAGATGGAAACACAACTAAGGAAACCTCTCAGGACAGTACTTTTAAAAGGACCAGTATTTCTGCAGATATTAAGTATTTCCTTGGATAATAGGGTTATCTCAAATAATAGCAGCAAATATCTTGGAAGGGACACTCAATCCAGTAGAAACATGCTTGTAATGACCTTTAAGAGACATCAACACATCAGAGAAAGGGTAGTAGGTGAAATGACCTTCTGCTTGACCCTGCATGTCACCCCTGGGTCCCAGGGTGAGAGGACTGCCTTGGCTTTGTTTAGAGCTCTTGGCACTGATGGTTTCTATATTTCATTGATTTCCCATAGTCCACTGATAAGTTGCATGGAGAATCTTGTTGATCCCTTCCCAGTGTTAGAGCTGTTAAAGTGTCATGTTCCCTAAATTATTTTTAACATGGAGACTCTTTCATGTTTCTTCTCTATTTTATTACCTCACTTGTTTTCTCCTGGAGCACCTCTCCACCAAACTAGTCGCTGCAGTGACTGATCCCAGTTACATTAATTTTTTCCCAGCATAAAAGAAACATGAAATAATAGTAGGAGTAGGAGTAGGAGTAGGAGTAGTAACAACAACAACAACAACAACAACAACAATAATAATAATAATAAATACCCTAAACACTAAAAAAAAGCATATAATTTTAATACAAAATGGTTTAAGTACATTTAAACAGCTGATATGCTGTTATAGAGCTGGATGATACGATCACTACTGAGGAATTCACATGGGCTTTATATCACAGCTTATGTTCAGAGGACTGTAGATGACTGTAGATCAACAATTGCAATGGAATCTTTAGATTGCCACTTTGGAATTATGTCCAACAGTAGGCCAGAGCAATTAAACCAATTTTAAAGAACAAGAAGTCTGTCAAGCTGTATATATTTACATTTGCAGATATAGTGTATGAGTCTGAATTGAATATAATAATTTTCTCTCAACAGCATATATAGATACACACTCCTACATTCATTTGTGAAGATGTCTTTGAAATGTATTCACTGAAGCTAATTATAGAGGTCTAACACTTCTCTTCATTTAAAAAATAAAATTAATGGCCCTTCATTTTTACCTCCAATGCAAATGATCATGTCATCTCCAACTGCATGCAGTTCTTTTTCTCATATGCTGAATATGATTAGTTTTCCTTTAGCAGAATTAGAGCATGTGATTCTCTGAGGTTGGGCAAGAGCAATGTCTCCTGGTGTTATTTCAAAGCTTTTGTTATGATGTAGTGTTCTTAACAAACAGCATTTCAGACATGCACACTGCAACAATGTTAGACAAGTGAGCTCTAGAGGTTGTGGCCTTCAGAGAGCACAGACAAAAACAACACTGGCAATTCATAAATCTCCAGCATTTTCATATGAGATTAACCAGACAACAAACACTTGCAAGGAAAGAGGGATACAGCTCTTTCTGAAAGAATATGTCCTGTGATCTGAAAATACTTCCATAGAGCTCCATCCAGCTCCAACTGAAGCAAATGACATAAACAATTGTAATGGGAGCCAGATAAAGCTTGTAACAATGTTGGGTTTTTTTTTTTTTCTTTTTAAATCAGTATTCTATATTTGCCTAAGAGAGAATTTCTCAAAAACGAGACAGACATCACCTAATTTTCTAGAAGCTAGACATCTAAGCTCAAAGCACAAAGATGTGCATGCTCACAGCATATATTCATTTTCCTCCATTTTGGTTGTCAATCAACTGTTTGTGCATGAAGGTGACAGAGCAGACATCTACCATTCAAGAGTGAAAAACAAACATAACTTTTAACATGTGTTCCTACCTGTCACATCTTCTGCTTGCAAGCATGGCAGACAAATGTTGCAGTCATAAAAAATAATTTGTGATTGAATGATTTTAAAGCATATCCTTTGGAAGAATGAACTCAGAGTAATTATCTACTGCCTTTAGTTAGGAGACACATTGGTGGAAGGGGTGTTGTTCCAGAGGGACCCAAATCTAAGAAAAGTAGAGCTAAAATAATATAAAGGATATAATTTAATCTTAAAAGATATTTTGTTGTTGGTTGCTTGCTCATTATTCTATCATGGAGCTTTTACTAGACAATGGATAAGGTAACCTGGGAAAGGTGGCATGCAAGCAAGAAGGACATAGTCCCACAGTTGCACCTTGGTACAGCCAAAAGCACAAGTCTCAGGTGAGCAGGAGAGGATCTGGTGTTAGTGCAGTGGCTGGGGTGTTTGAGATGCTTGTCTGGCAGGGGAGAACAAGAATAAAATCTACATTACTCTTTTACTGAGATTTCACCAAACAAGTCCTGACCAGCTAAACAGGAATATGAAAATGTGAGAAAAATATCCTGGGGAAGTATCCCAACTTTTCTGCCATGCTGCAGCTAATAGACTTAATAGCTACTGTCAACAGTGTTTTCACAAAGTTAAAAATACAGTGAGGCAAACCAGGACTGAAAAATAATTTGTGACCAACCTGTGAGTGTGTGCCAGCTGCCCTAGCAAGGTTTGTATTCAGCTGCCATCATCAGAAATTCAGTGCACTTTCCTAATGTGGAGTGAAAGCAGAGGTCTTTGGTTGTGCTCAGTGAAAGAGTCTGAGCAATTATCAGAGAAATACAAGCACAGAAATCTCCCACAAATAAGTGTTTTGTACAAGCAATGGCAATCACAAAGCATATTCTTTCCTTATTCAAGCAAGACAGGGGAACTTGAGAGCATCCATTTAAATCACAATAAAATTAGGGAAACAACAATACTTCTAAATCATGCCTTGCAGGTATCACCTCACTGTTTTGGGCTTCTTTATCATTTTGGTATCTGGAACACAAGTTGTCTGGGAACAGGGTACACCCACTTGGTAGTAATGGAGCAGTGGTTTGTGTCTGCAGCATCAGGCAAGGGAAGCTGATTTTCTGTGCTTGCTCCCTAAGCATACCTGAAGTGTCCTGTTGCTGTCCGGACTGGCTCTGAGCCAGGCACTGATGGTTGTCCAGACATCTGAAGCATTGAAAATCCTGAGGAAAAGCTCCCATCACGGCTCCATCAATAGATATATTCCTTGTGGAGGGTAGGTATCTGATTAGAAGTGCCAGGCAGCTGCACATCCCTGAGTTCAGAGAATATCGTCCATGAATAAAGAGATTTTAAATTTCACCTCTCCACATAATCTTTGTGGCATGGTCCACAGGCAATCAAATTCACTTTGTCTTTTTCCTTATCTTCAGAGAAAGATGCTACAACTTCCACTTGCACCTAGTCATTTCAGACGATTCCACACTGCCCATGTCTGAGATTTCTGGTGAATGTGCAGGGCATATACCTGCCACTTCAAAATAGGTGTTCCCTGGAAAACTGAACTTGAGGTCCAAGATCTCCTCCCCAGGACAGCTGCAATTCTGTGCTCCTGTGTGAGTAGGCTGCAGTCCTTCTCCTAATAGGTCAGTTCCTGTCTTAAACATTACCAAGTATTTGTGTCTTGTCTCCAGGAACGTTTTCTTGATGACTAGTTAAAGAATATCTGCAGTAGACGGTGACTTTTCCCAGTTGTTTGAATAGTTGCTGCTATGTCTTCACCTATGACCCTTTCTTTAAGCATTCAAAACTCGAAGTCTTAGTCATTCTGCAGCTCCACAAGCAATAGGCAACAGGAGATGTTTTGCTTTTAGCTTGGAGAGAAGGAGGCTGAGGAGGGTTCTCATTAATGCTTATAAATATCTCAAGGGCGGGTGTCGGGAAGATGGGGCCAGACTCTTCTCGGTGGTGTCCAGTGACAGGACAAGGGGCAATGGGCACAAACTGGAACACAGGAGGTTCAATCTTAACATAAGGAAACACTTCTTTACTGTGAGGGTGACAGAGCACTGGCACAGGCTGCCCAGAGAGGTTGTGGAGTCTCCATCTCTGGAGACATTTAAAACCCATCTGGATGTGTTCCTGTGTGATCTACTCTAGGATCCTGCTCTGGCGGGGTGGGGCGGGTTTGGACTAGATGATCTTCGGAGGTCCCTTCCAACCCCTACCATTCTGTCATTCTGTGATTCAAATCTCTGCACCGTGTTGCCCAAGAAGTTTTTCATTGCCTTTCAAATAAAATTGAAGGCACACTGTCAACATCAACTTTTGCAGTTGTGGCTCCATACAAGTCATATTTGCTACAAATCCTTTCCCTGCTTTCTCAGTTCTCTCAGGAACATTGCAGTCTCTCATGCAGACTTCTAGAAATTGAGTTAGCTCCTGTTTGGATAAATGACACAATTCTTCCCTTGCCTTTTCCTTTCTGCTTCTTAGATGTGTTTTGAAATACATGTACCTATATATGAGAATTCTGCTAGTAATTATTATGCTTCTATAGCATAAATTTAATACACTAAATACCTGGCTAGAAACAGCAGTCTGTTGTCAATGATTTATGTTAGGAGTGAAAAGGCCTGCTAAATCAGAAGTCCATCAGAGCTGAGAACAAATCCAAGGCTAGACACCTACTTTGCATGTAGTTTTATAGAAACAAACCCTTGAATCTCAGCACCTCTCTACTTTTGGGAAGATAAGATCCAGATTTATCCTCTGTAAAGCCCTCTGCAATGCCACACCATTGGGAAGGAATATGTAATTTTTCTAAGTTGCTCATGCTTTGTATTAAATACCTCTGCATTTTCAGTCTGTCTGGTGTGTATGCAGAGGGCTGAGTTTCATTTTAAGTTGTAGATTTAAAAAAGCAGAAAAGGTAACAGTTGAACCAAAGCTATCAAGGCCATCTGATTTAGATAACCCATGAGAAGCTGAGAATTTTGCCTGGTTTTCACAGAGATCGCAGATCTTCCTGTGCTCACTTGGAAAGGCTGCAGGCCATCAGTGAATTAGGGAACAACTCTGTGCAGTGTGTGCAGTGTATACCAAAACTTGAGCTCAGGAAAGCAGGAGAATGGATATGGCAATGCTGCTACACATGCAACATACACCTTGTCAGACAGGACTCAGGAGAATGTAGCAGTTGCTGTGCCAGGGCACTCACCTTAACTGAAAAGGAGATCTTACATAAAAGGCGATCCTGAGAATGCTAGTCACGTCCTGTGTAGGATGGCTCCAGATCTAAAGCTCCAGGTCACAGATCTGCTTAGGATGCATTGTAAGGAAAACAGTGGGGATCACTTCTGGATCTATTTGTAGAGCCTGGAACTGGAGATGTCCAAATAAAAAAAAAAGGAGGAAAAAGGTAATGGTTGTGGAAGTACAAGGGCAAAAAACAATGAACACTTTCCAGCTTAATTTTAAAATCAACTGGAAGCTGCCATTTCATATTAACATTAGGCAAACACATGTCTTTGAGGCCTTTGTCTTTTATGCTCCTTCCAGAACTGTGCCTAGTAAATTGCTAGGATTTAAGTCTCAGATAATCCCATTCTTATTTCTATTCTAATATGACTATGCTGATGGCTATATAGAAAAAAAACATAGATTTTTAATCCTCTGTGACTGTCTCAGCCCTCTTCCAGTCTGTCTGTTGCTTGATTGCTGCTACACTCTCAACTAGAGACAAAAAGTGGTTCCCATGGGCTTAAAAACATTTCAGCAGTAACAACAGTAAGGTGCTACCCTGTGTAAATCTCCATGTAGTAGCCTGAAATGCAGCAGTTTGCCCCTTGGAAGAGGAAAGATAGCCCAGAATACAGGGTGGCAATGTCATTTTTATTTTTCCTGGTGGACGTTGTCTTTGGAACTGCATCCATCCAACAACAGGGTCAATTATTTGACATGACACAGATTATTTTATTTTATCTTCTTCCCTAATCATTCCAGAGAAAGCTGTGATGGAGGGAACCCCAGTCTGTGGAACAGACGTGCACCTATAAGATGAGAGCATCCCCAGCTCTTCTCTGTACCACGGTGCTGCTGACTTGGCAGCCACAGCAAAGCCTGAGAGAGTCACATTACCACAGGACAAGCCTCAAATCAGGGTGGTGATGGATTTGCATCTTCCCTTTCCTCTTTGAGGCTTTCACAGAATCACAGAACATTAGGGATTGGAAAGGACCTCAAAAGATCATCTAGTCCAATCCCCCTGCCAGACCAAAAAATACACCTTAAAAAGTGAAAAAGTCTTGCTTTTTCTCTAACTTGAAAAAATAACCATATATTGACCACCATTTAGGAAAAATTGTGTGTTGAGAAGATTTACATATGTTTTACATTACACTGGAAAAAAAATTAACACTATCTGTCTTGGTCTGATCAACATTTTATCTCCTCTCTCTGGAAACATTTCAGCCAATAAAAATAGGAAGGTAATAAAAGAAGATGCGTTACATTGTAAAGGAGAAGCAGGTAAAGAGCCTTACAACTGTTAGATTTGTGAATTTTATTTATTCATAGTGGTAAAAGTTGCAGTCTTTCTCTGGCCCACATCCATAGCACTGTTTCTGTGAGGACAAAGAATGGTAGATTATTTTGCTGGGCTGAGTTTTATTACTTCATGCTGCTACCCAAATAGTGGACGGCTGCCAGCTTCTTCATGTGTGTTGTTTTGGGCCTGGTTACTAGTTGGGGGTGCTTCTAGAAAAGCTTTTTTTCTCTTTGAACAGCTGTTTTAAAAGTTTCTTTAAGCATCTTAGTAAGCATAGAGGTATATATCTACATAATGTGACATATATTTATCCCCTACCTAAGGGTGTGCATAAAGCCGTTTTACTTAACTGTTCTGGTCGTGCACAGTACCTTAGCTATTCCAGGAGAAAGACTGTTTGTGGTAGCTTTCAGATGTAACTACCCAGCTAGAAAGCAAAACAACGTAGAAAGGGGTTTTTTGTCTGTACACAGTTTTCAGGAGCAAAAGAAAGTGGGGAAGTGTGTCTAACAGGCAACCCAAGCAGGGCTGCTGCTGGCTGGGGGACTTTGCAGCCTGCAGGAGAGGTATAGCAGATGTGGCATCCCATTGCTGTGCCCCATGGTTTACCTTGAAGAAGCATTAATTTTAAGCCACATGGGTTAAAACCCAACTCTTTTCTTTGCATTATAGTGTTTATTCTCTGAACTGGTCTGTAAATGACCAGCTGCAGGTCCTGTAGTCCAAAGACTGCATGAGGTTGAACTGACAGAGGAGTGCACCGAGAAACTAATCATGATGGTGTAAAATTAATTTCCTATAATTCCAGGATAAAAACTTACTTGAGCAACTTAAAAGTATATGTGTAGACACAAGGCATCACCTTGTGATCAGTTTATGACCTCATTTACACAATTAACACCCCATCACTGGTGTCATATTTCTGGGATTTGTACCATTTTCATCTCCCTGATGACACCTACTGCTACTTTCCCTTGTCCAAAGAGCTGCTCACTCAGGATATCTTTCAAACCACCTTACACAGTATTATTTGAAAAGATGACACTGAATCACCAGAGATAGGTTTGCACTGCAAAATTCTGACATTCAAATGATTTTAAAATTTCTTCTTTCTCTGCAGCTGTCTCAGTGACTGTGCAAGTTGTGACTGAAGCAGTAATTGACAAGTTTTGGCAAGTGCAGCTTTTAAGTAACTGTTGAGGACACTGATGCCCAGAATAACTGTATAAGACAGTAAATATAAAATAGTTTAAAGAGGAATTGAATGAGTCACACTTATCTTTTATACAAAGAGATTAAAAATGTTCATTTTTGCAGACTTTTTCCATCTTACAGAGAGGGAACATGCAGATCCTTGCATGTCATGTTCTGCCATCAGTTAGTAGGGAAATCAGCTGTCTTCAGTGGGGATACGTGGGTATAACTGAGGGCAATGTTTAGGTCTATATCTCCAATCTCGCTGAAAAATGTATTAATTTAAAAATAAAACAAGTTTCTGGGAATTTTTCAGTATCCTATTAATTAATTTCAGAAGTTCCATTAATTTGATGGAAGAAAGGTCATACACTATAATCATCTGCCAGATGGTGACTTGTAATTTTGAGGTAGATTTAGGGACATAGTCTCAGTCTCTGTCTCCTTTCCTTTACTGAGCAACCAGAGAGTATAAAGTGGCCTCCAAAGACCATCACGAATATTGGCTTGGATGTTCTTCACCAGATTCCCACTCTTGTCCTCACCTCCCAATGGAAAAGGCACATCAGGTCTCGCCGGTGGGTAATGCAGCACTAGGTCAGCATGGCAAAACACATCTTTTAGGACAGTCCATATTCTGCTGTAAACTACGTCATGCTGCTTTGGCTCCAGGAAAGGTCAATCATGAGGAAAGAGGACAACAAACTCTTCTGTGTCTGTTTAGATGCCCAGAGCACCACCTTCATTTGTCTGGGGACCCAACCTCACAAGGATTTCTTCCAAAGTGGCACCCTGAGAACAGCACTGCTGGCTGCAAGGTTTGTCACATCCTACTCGTTCCCAGATGCAACTTTCCCAGTATACAAATAAAACCCTGTCTTCCCTCAGTCCTCACCTTGAAGATTGAAGTGAACTTGACAACCAGTCTGGGTTCTTTTTCCTTTGCTCTGGTGATGACATGCAAAAGTAGAAATTCAAAAGTTTCCACAGAAATGCTGTCTTACATATTTTACTTATCTTCTTTATTGAGAGACATAGCCAAGCATGGGAGTTTACTGAGAACCTGGCTGTACATTGGGAGTCACCAGCACCAAGGACCAAGACTTTGTAGATGCATGGACAAGAGAGAACAAAGCTGTGACTGATGCTGCTCCCAGTCCTACTTCTGCTGAAACCAGTAGTGAAACCATTGCTGTGCCAGGGCCAACACTAGGAGAAGACTGGGACAGTTGGGATGGGGGGCTATGATGAACTGACACTGGTGGTAGGACATGAGATATGACACAGCAAAGGGTAGTAGAGGAAAAGAACAGGGTCTGCCCATGGCTGTAGAGAAGGGAGGGGAGTCCTGTAGCTGTGTGAGACCTTAGAATCATAGAATGGTTTGGTTTGGAAGGGACCTTTAAAGGTCATCTAGTCCAACCCCACTGCAATGAGCAGGGACATCTTCAACTACATCAGGTTGCTCGAGCCATCTTTAACTTCACCTTGAATGTTTCCAGGGATGGGGTACCTACCACTTTTCTGGGAAACCTGTTCCAGTGTTTTACCACCCTCATCCTAAAATATTTCTTCCTTACGTCTAGTCTAAATCTACTCTCTTTCAGTTTAAAACCATTATCCCTTGTCCTCTCACTACAGGCCCTCCTGAAAAGTCTGCCTGCATCTTTCTTACAAGCTGCCTTTAAGTACTGAAAGGCTGAAACAAGGTATCCTTGGAGCCTTCTCTTTTCCAGGTGGAACAACCCCAGCTCTGTCAGCCTTTCCTCACAGGAGAGGTGTTCCATCCCTCTGTTCGTCTTTGTGGCCCTCCTCTGGGCCCGCTGCAACATGTCCATGTCTCTCCTGTGCTGAGGACTCCAGAGCTGGACACAGTTCTCCAGGTTGGGTCTCATGAGAGTGGAGTAGATGGGCAGAATCACCTCCCTCGACCTGCTGACCACAATTCTTTTGATGCAGCCCAGGATACAGTTGGCTTTCTGGACTGTGAGTGCATATTGAGGGCTCTTGTTGATCTTTTCATCCACCAGTACCCCCAAGTCCTTCTCCTCAGGGCTGCTCTCAATCCCTTCATCCACCAGCCTGTATTGTTACCAGGGGTTGCCCTGACCCATGTGCAGGAACTTGTACTCAGCCTTGTTAATCCTTCTGACAGCTCTTCACACTCTATCCATTTCTTCATGTAGAGGGCAACACCACCCCTCCTTCCTTGCCTTTCCCTTCTGAGCAGCTTGTAGCCATTGATAGCTGCACTCCAGCCATGGGATTCGTCCCATGTTTCAGTAATGGCCACAGGCTGTAGCTTTCTAGCAGCATGGTGGCTTCCAACTCCTCCTGTTTGTTGCCCATGCTGCATGCATTGGCATAGAGGCACTTCAGCTGGGCTGTTGGCCATGTCACCTTCTTGGAGCAACACCCCTTAATTCCTTTGGGGTATTTCACTGCTGTTTCCCTGTTGGGTCCTATTACCTCAGGACCCCCTGATTCGTCTCCGTAAGACTATTTTATTCTAAAACTGGGTATCTTTACCCAAGTGTTATCTATGATATATCAGACATATCTTGGTAAATGTTTGCAATTAAGAAGTTAAGATGAGTTGTACCCTTAAAAATTAAGAATCACTTAGAGATATCTCAGCTTTCCAGACAAAGAGGACTTCTGGCTGCCAGCCATGAACTAACAACCCTTACCTCTAGATTCAGGAGTTTTCAAGTCACCAGCTATGGAGTTCCCACTTAGTTTAATGAATTATACAGAGGGCACACAGCCAGTTGAATGACACACCACCACTGCTCAATAAAAAAATAAGATAAAAATATTTTCTTCACATTTATCTTTAAAATATCCACTTAATCAATAACAATGAACATGGTGAGTACCTAAGCAATTACATTGGAGCCCATTCATTTTAAAACTTGTCAGCTACCTCTGAAACAGTATCACCAAAGCCAATTCATCAAGTATATGGGTATATCTCACTTAGGCAGCTTCACAGAATCACAGAATCACAGAATCACAGAATCACAGAATGTTAGGGATTGGAAGGGACCTTAAAAGATCATCTAGTCCAACCCCCCTGCCAGAGCAGGAATACCTAGATCAGGTCACACAGGAACATGTCCAGGCGGGTTTTGAATGTCTCCAGAGAAGGAGACTCCACAACCTCTCTGGGCAGCCTGTTCCAGTGTTCTGTCACCCTCACTGTGAAGAAATTCTTCCTCACATTTATGTGGAACCTCCTATGTTCCAGCTTACACCCATTGCCCCTTGTCCTATCATTGGATGTCACTGAGAAGAGCCTGGCTCCATCCTCATGACATTCACCCTTGACATATTTATAAACATTAATGAGGTCACCCCTCAGTCTCCTCTTCTCCAAGCTAAAGAGACCCAGCTCCCTCAGCCTTTCCTCATAAGGGAGATGTTCCACTCCCTTAATCATCTTTGTGGCCCTACGCTGGACTCTCTCGAGCAGTTCCCTGTCCTTCTTGAACTGGGGGGCCCAGAACTGGACACAATACTCCAGATGTGGCCTCACCAAGGCAGAATAGAGGGGAAGGAGAACCTCTCTCGACCTACTAACCACTCCCTTTCTAATACACCCCAGGATGCCATTGGCCTTCTTGGCCACAAGGGCACATTGCTGGCTCATGGTCATCCTGCTGTCCACCAGGACCCCCAGGTCCCTTTCCCCTACACTGCTCTCCAGCAGGTCAGCTCCCAACCTGTACTGGTACATGGGGTTGTTCTTCCCCAGATGCAAAACTCTACACTTGCCCTTGTTGAAATTCATTAAGTTTCTCCCCGCCCAACTCTCCAGCCTATCAAGGTCTCTCTGAATGGCAGCACAACCCTCTGGTGTGTCAGCCATTCCTCCTAGTTTGGTATCATCAGCAAACTTGCTGAGGATACATTCTGTACCCTCATCCAAGTCGTTGATGAAGATATTAAACAACACCGGTCCCAGTACTGACCCCTGAGGGACTCCACTAGTCACAGGCCTCCAACTAGACTCCGTCCCATTAACCACAACTCTCTGGCTTCTTCCCTTCAGCCAGTTCATAATCCACCTCACTACCTGATCACTAAACCCATACTTTATCAGCTTATCTACAAGGATGCTGTGGGAGACAGTGTCAAATGCTTTACTGAAATCAAGATAAACCACATCTACCGCTCTACCATCATCTATCCACCTAGTTATTTCCTCATAGAAGGCAATAAGGTTGGTCAAACATGACTTACCCTTGGTAAAACCATGTTGACTGCTCTTAATGATCCCCTCATCCTTGATGTGCCTCGAGATCGTGCCAAGAACAAGCTGTTCCATCACCTTTCCAGGGATGGAGGTGAGGCTGACCGGTCTATAGTTACCCGGGTCCTCCTTCTTGCCCTTTTTATAGATTGGAGTGACATTTGCTATCCTCCAGTCCTCAGGCACCTCTCCTGTTCTCCATGACTTACCAAAGATGATGGAGAGTGGCCTAGCAATGACCTCTGCCAGCTCCCTCAGCACCCTTGGGTGCATTCCATCTGGTCCCATTGATTTATGGATATCCAGATTGCTCAACTGATCCCTAACCCAATCCTCATCTACCAAGGCAAACTCCTCCTTTATCCTGACTTCTTCCGGGGCTACAGGGATCAGGGGCTCCTGGGGAAAGCCTGCAGGAGTAAAGACAGAGGCAAAGAAGGCATTCAGCACCTCTGCCTTCTTTATATCCTCTGTCTCTAGGGCACCCCCCTCATTCATCAGTGGGCCTATATTGCCTCTAGTGTTTGTTTTATTAGCTATGTATTTGAAAAAGCCCTTTCTATTGTCCTTGACCTGGCTTGCAAGGTTAAGTTCTAAGGAGGCCTTAGCTTTCCTAATTGCCTTTCTACATCCTCTGACAACTGTCCTATATTCCTCCCAAGTGACTAGCCCCTCTTTCCATGATCCATAAATTCTTTTTTTCCACCTAAGTTTGCCCAGCAGTTCCTTGTTTAACCACGCTGGTCTCCTAGCTCCCTTACTTGATTTCATACCCATTGGGACACTCTGATCCTGAGCTTGCAAGAAGTGGTCCTTGAATGTTGACCAACTATCTTGAGCCCCTTTACCATCTAGCACCCTGTCCCATGGGACTTCCCTTAACAATTGATTAAGGAGGCTAAAGTTGGCCCTGCGGAAGTCCAGGGTTCTGGTCTTGCTTGGTACTCTATTCCTCCCACGCAGGATCCTGAACTCCACCATCTCATGATCACTGCAGCCAAGGCTGCCATCGACCATCACTGCTTCAACAAGACCCTCCTTCTTGGTAAGTACAAGACCCAGCAGCGCTCCTCTCCTAGTCGGCTTATCCACCATTTGCATTAAGTAGTTGTCATCAATGCACTGGAGGAACCTCCTAGACTGTGAATGGCTGGCTGTGTAAGTCTTCCAGCAGATATCGGGGTAGTTAAAATCCCCCATGAGGACCAAGGCCTGTAGTTGTGAGGCTGCTTTCAGCTGCCTGTAGAAAGCCTCATCAACTCCCTCGTCCTGATCAGGAGGTCTGTAATAGACCCCCACAACTGTATCGCCCATGCCTGCCTGCCCCTTAATTCTTACCCACAGACTTTCAACTTGCCCCTCATCAGCCCCTGGAGAAAACTCAATACATTCAAGTTGTTCCCTCACATAAAGAGCAGCTCCACCACCTCGCTTCACTGACCGATCTTTCCTAAAAACGACATAGCCATCCATGACCACATTCCAGTCATGTGAGCTGTCCCACCATGTGGGATAAGAGATAAGCTTGATAAGAGAATGGCCAGGACAGAAAGAGGTGCAGCAATTTCACTAAGTAAGACCCATTAAATAATAAAGATACCTGCTGTACTGCCCTTCTCCTCTTGGAGACTTCAGAGGAGTTATGTCACTGCCTTCCAAGATAACACTGCCCCAGTGAAATCAACATATCCTTGTCTCCTACATCAGGCATCAGTATCTCTAGGCACTTATATGTCTTCATTGAAATCAGTGAAGTTACAAGGACACTGGATTGAGGAGAATTGGCACCTTCAATGGCTGCTGCTGTAGAAAACACAAGGGAAATCCTGGTGTGGAATGAACAATTCAAAAAGAAGGTTTCGGCTTACTCCAGTCTGGACTGAGTCTATCACTTTTCCCTACGTTTGTGCCATTCCTCTGCCCAGAAATCTCTTGAAGCCACAGGCTGAGCATTGGAGTTAGAAGTGACCAGCACAGAGGACAAGGGTCTCCTGAACACGATAATAAGCTCCAGCTGTCTCAGAACAAAGTGTCTTAAAAGTACAGCTCCCCACATCCTTCTTCAGCTTTGACTAACAGCAATAATTAATAGAAAACCTTATAAGCAACACCTCATTTCAGATACTTACCAGCCATGTCCACCTGATTTGCAGTGCCCTGCCTTGTTGCATTGGTCTGCAATGATGGAGTGCTGGGTGCAGTCACCCGCTGTGCTGTTCCAGCTGCTTGTCCAAGGCCTTCTGAATCCCCCTTCCCTTTTGGGTTACGGACTTGCTGCTAAGTTTGGTGTGGTATATTTCCATTGGGGTGATAAATTCATGTTGCCTACCAGGCTCCCTTTTGTGTCATTACTGCTGTCTGCAAACCTTGTTTCCCAATGTAGATGCTGGCAGAGTCATTTTGGGAAGTGGAGAGAAATATTGGGTTCTCAACATACGTGTTGAGGCTTTTAATGTCATCTTATGACAACTAATGTCACCAGTTCCCATGGACACTCGCATGAGTTTCAAAGCATGCTGGCATTCCAGTTTTGGATGCACAGGGAGACAAATTGTTATCATGTGACATCCATGCTTCATTACTCACATCCAGGCAATGCTACATGCTGACTAGAGTCGAGCTCCACAGACTGGTGTGGTCCATCAAAGAGCTCTGGGGCTGGGAGTCCCCTGCTCTCTGGGGTTAAAGACATTGCAGAGCTCCCCCAGAGGCTTCCCTGTGCCCTGAATTGACCTTGTCCCTTAAGCACTGCTGGGTGCTTACGAGGATTTCTTCCCTCTGGGACTAGGCTAAGAGCTGTAAACAGAAAGCATAGGCAAAGATCCTGCTGTGTTTAGCTAAATTAGAAAATTAAAGTACAGAAGGCCAAGGAAATTCTTGATTACTTAGTTAATTCAAAGGTCTGTGCATTTGGGGATTTTCTTATCCAGGATAAATGTAGCCTATTTTTAAACATTTCTCTTTCATTTGCACCTTTAAACAAGCAGCATCTATACTGTTTAGAGAGACTGTTGCTTAAAAAATTCTATATTACTGGGGACACAAGAATTATTAAGGAAAGACAATTGACCCTTTTAACAATCATTATTAATCTGACAAGAAAAAGCTTCATCCCTCTGTTGATTAAGATTGGCCTCTTAGTTTCAGTGTTATTAATTGCATGAGTTATTGTACACCAATTTAGTGGCAGCTCTTTCTCCCTGATTCTTCGAGTTAACTCTTTCATTTGCAATTTCCCACTGGATATCCAAAGTCAAGTTACTGACTTTGAATGCAAACAGTCACCACGGGCAGTTTCTGCAAATCAGAATAAAATTGTTAAAAGGAACTAGTTGCATCGTTTTGATCTGCTTGTGCATCTCTTCCCTGGAAGGTAATCAGAATATGCTTGAGATTTCATTCATATAACGCCCAACGTTAGGGTTCTGACTTGAGCACGGAAAATAAAAGGGTTAATTTAGTCCTCTAATCTATTGTTATAAGCCTAATTATTTTACATGTCTTCATTTCATTAATGAATTGCTGCTTTTTACATGCATCTCCTTCCCCATTGCTTTTGTTTAAACCTCCTGATGGGAAGGGGTAGATTAATTTTGTTGTGTCTTAATGAAACTGTATGCTACATTAGATTTAACCATTTGGCATGCACTGCCAGCATCGTCATTATGCATAATAAATTACTTTTTGTGAGTCCCAAACTAACACAGACCTTCAATGTTCCTCTGTAGATATTGTAACAACACAGCTGGCAGACATACCAAGTTCGATCAATACCTTGAACTTACTTGGAAACCTAGAGCTTGACACAAGAACATAGCTTTTGAAAATTTTTCATAAAGAAATGGGAATTTGACTTAAAAATGCAAATGCTTCCAAGAGAAAATGTAGAAAGCTCATTAAGCTTTGCTGTTTTCTACCATTAACTGTGTTTGATATGCATATGCGTGTGGGTGGATGTGTATGCAGGGTCTGCAGCCACATGCAGAACCCCTAAGGAGGCAGTGCGTGCTTCGCATTGGGACCAGCTGACCTTCCTATCCTCTGTGCAGTTTACCTATGTGTACACAAATTAACATCTGTTTCAGCTGCTGAAGCTCTTAACATATGAGCTTTTTTGCCTCAGCAGCCAATCTGATGACTCAGGATCTCTCTTGCCCAGCTTTCTGCCAGTGAAGTGACATATGGAAATAATTAATTAAACATGCAGACCAAGTTCCCTTCTCCTAAGTCCAGCATCCTGTCACCTTTGATTTCTTTGTTTGCTGTTCAGCAGAGGTGTTCATCCTGTTCATCACCAGGACACCATATGCAGTTCTTCAAGAGTCAGACATCACTGGCTCCTTTCACCACTCCTCCAGTCATCTGGCTACACCTGAGGACATGGGGGAACCAGGTGTGACCTTCAGCTGTAGGACCCTTTCCCAGGAGCATGCCAGTTGAGCTATCCAAGGAGAGGAGAACTAAATGTGGTCCCATGCACCTATTCCTGCACTTTGTGCACCAGCTAGCTAATGTCTGACCATGGCAGCTCAACCTCCATCACACCCACATCTGTTGTCCCATCCACCTGGGACATCTCACTGTCAGAAGAGTTTACAGAAGTCATTTGTTGGTGAGTAACAGAAGTTGTTTGAACCAAGAGACAAAAGTGACATACCCCAGCATGTGTGTTAATTACTAATTGACTGATGTGTGCAGAGAAGACTTTACTGGTGACACATGCCCTGCTGTCTTGTCTGCCTCCGACACCATCGACCCTCAGCCTCCATGTCTCCAGCTCTGAGCACTCAGCTCTGCTCATCACCTTGTCCTTGCTAGACAGAGCAGAGTTAACCGTGAAGCAACACTAAACCCTCAGGTAGAGAGGACCAATTCTGTGGGAATTATTTTATTGGATATGTTCTCATTTAACTCACGAAGAGCTTAATGTCCCTGAGAGAGGAGTTCACATGTCTGAGCAAGATAAGCAGCATTTGGACCACTGTTTCTGAAATGAATTGAATGTAAGAATGATAATAATGCATTTATAATGCAAAGATTTTCTCCTGGTAACAGGAGGTGCTTTCAGATTCACCTCGATGTTTGTTGTCTCAACCTATCTTTTTATTTTTTTAACCGTAAAACCCTTCTAGAAGTTCTGCATCTGCAGAAAATCAACTCTCTTGTGACAGCTGACCCTGCTCTGAGTAAGGCCATGGCGGCTTCCAGAGTGTCCTTGCAGTTGTGCAGCCCCTGTGACATCCAGGGACAGTATCAAGTAGATTTTCTCCAAACTTCTGACCCAAACCTATAGAGGTAGTTGCCACATACACATAAAAGCAGCTTCTACTTCATAAAACAGCTGGAGGAAGGAGTTGCTCCTTTACCTTCTCTGTCCTAGCAGAGCAATTAGTTCTTTCTCCAAGACTTAGTTGTGATTTCCACTTCTGCCTTAGAGGATTAATTTCCTTTTGAGAAGTGAGCTTTACCTTCAACAGCTTAAGTTCTTTTTGGACAAAGGTTAAGGATAGGGGGTTACCATAAGGAATACTTACAGGGAAGGCATGGGCTGTAATAAGAACTCCTTGCATTCTCCTTCCTCTTCTATCACTGTTCACTTATTTTATGTAACAAGTGCATAAAACACATAAGCAACCTTTAGAGGAGGACTGGGCAGCAGTCTTCCTTCTCCCCTCCCAGCTCCCACTGGTGTCACCCATTCTGCCTGTAGACCTTCACGGCTGTTTGCTTCCCTTATCCTGCCAGGTGTGCAGGGCTGCCAGCTTCTCCCCATGGCCTGATGTCGACAGATTTGGTGCCTCTTCCAGCTGTTGGGTGTTTAAAATGAAGAAGGTACCTCACTGTTCTCTATCAACAAAGTCCTTCTGAAACATATAACTTCATATATTTAAATATATAAACATGCATACGTACATCCATATAAGCATGTTTGTGTGAGTATATTTTTCTATATATTTTGTATATGTATATTTAGATATATTTTTAATATATATATGTATCTGTGTGAATGTGGCCATACATAGCATCCAAAGTTTTTCCCTTGTAATCAGTGACAGTACCCTTCTAATTGAGGGATATTTTTCTCTTTTCTGAGCAGATGTGTGCTGGTTCAGTCTTGCAGATGCCATCCATTGCTTCTGAAAATGTGTGGAAGACAGCCTTTTTAATCTTCTCCTGTAATCATCTCCCACGAGCCCAGGCTCTGAATCTGTGAAAGGTACAAGTATTGTACACTGAACCAGTGTGGACATGGGACTCTGAAATGCTGCCTGTATCTTGTCTGTGCCAATATAGCTGTTATAAACACTAATGTGTGTGATAATCTGAACAAGGTTCTCAGACAAAATCTGGCACTAGGCAAAACAAAGTACATGGAAAGCCAGTTCCATGTACTGGTCAGTGTTTGGAACCCATCACTGAAAATTAGGAGCTATTAATCCTGCACATATTGCCTGAAATTTTTAATTACAGACATTGAAACTAACGGCTACAGCACAAGACTGCAAGCAGGGATGCTGGCCATAAAATTAAATTTGCAGCAATATTCCTCTGTTTGTTCAAATTTCCTTGAAAAAATGCAAACAAAACTGCTTGGCAACACCAAGGCGAGTCAAACATTTTCTCAGCTGGCAAGGTTCTACTCTAAGAAATCCTTCTTTGCTTACCAATAGACAATATTAATGACAAGGAATGGACCTGAAGGGAATTAAAGCACAAAAACTGTATTAAAGTTACATGAAGGAGTACATTGTAAAGTCTGATTTATTTTAGATCCATGAAAGCAAGGAAATTTACTGTCAAAGCTGAGTCTCTCAGCTGACACTTTCTATTTAACTTGCACAGAACTGCTCTGTCCCTGAGGATTTGGGGATATGTAACTTCAGGCCCTTCCCTCAGTGCCTTGTGGTGCTCAGGCTTAAACAAGTAGCTGCCTGCTGCCTTCAGTGATCTGAAGGGAAGTCTGCCAATCTTCTTGCAGCTCCACGTGTGATGTCTGGTGCGAATGACTCAAGAAGCTAACTTTTGTATTTGCAGAAACTTTGCAGAGTGCCTGGCTTTAGCACCCCTCATCCTGAGAAGCTGCAAGAGGAAACTGGTGAGCATGCAATGAGTGCAGACTGGTTGTATAGGTGCGTCAGGACAGGAAGATTTGGGTGAAAGACATTGGTGTAACAGCCCTGCTGAATGAAGTTCTCAATCTAAATACAGAGGTGAAAAGGTTTTACTCCAAGTTAGGGACTATTCCTCAGGGGAAAAATATCAATAGCTTGATTTCCAGGGCCCATGCAGTTCTGCTCCAACCAATGGGAATAATGGACTTGGAACTTTCAGGAGCACTGTAGATACCACACGGAGGAACGCCTAGATGGTGATGCAGTGCACAGAGCAGTCCTTAGAGACCCAGAGAACATATGCTGCATCCTAGAGGTAAATTAGCAGTGGGGGAACCATGAGTAATGTTGGGTGTCAGAATACCTTGGTTATATTCTCAGTCTAAGGATTAGAGTTGGGGTTTGCAGATTGTATAATCAGGAATTTCAATCTGGCAAGAAGAGGGAATTGACTTAGATATGTCACTTTAGAGACCTGGATTCTCTTCCCTGGCAGAAGAACGTAAAGCCTAGCGTAATGACAGTGGTTCCTTGTGGAAATATTAGCAACAGTCGTTGGAAGAGATACTCTTAGAAATTCTGGCATTCAGCCAGAACAACTTTCCTTCGGTTACAGGGTGTCTTAAAGAACGAAGTTTTCCTCTCGCATTTCACCTTATGTGCCAGAGGCACAAGAGGAGGTGTGACAATTGGCTGTCCGTGAAGTTAAGGACTTGCACTGTAGGAGAAGAAATGGAAAATGTAGCCCACTGTCTTGAGGTGAGGTTGTCATTTTATGGATTTTAGACCGCCATACTGCATTCACATCACTCAGGCCAAAATTTTGCATGGTGTGATGCCTATGGTGAAGCAGTGAAGCCCACACTCAGGTCCATGAGGAGGTTTTAAAGGGTTTGCCTGCCTCAGTGGTTTCTACAAAACAGAGCCAGGAGGACTCGCTGTGAGGTCCCGTATTTCTGGTCAAATGTGTGCCACTGAGCATCAGCTCTTACGTTTTTCCAGAGAGGTGAAGTGAGAGATGCTGGAAACAGGGATAATTCCAATGAGAATGCTGGTTGGAAGTGATGCCAGGGGAAAGGCTCTTGAAAACCTCACACAGAGACCTTTTGCTGCAGCACTACATAATAGCCCTTGTCTAGATGGGCAGATGGGCACAACCTGGTGCCCAGGCAGGAAAGGGCCCGTAAGCCAGCTTCCCACACTACACCACCTCTCAGCTTCATCATCCACCCCAAAGTCAGTGTGTAGAGTGAGCTGGAGAGAACAAGTTAAAGCAGCTGGCCCTAGACTGTTTCTCTCTCAGCACCAGATTGACCATTTCCCTTCTGCTGTATCTCAATCACCCCAAACTTACTATTCCATGGAACCATGGACCATCATTACATCTGGCTTCAATCAAAAGCCAGTAATGGGTGGAATGAACACACTCCATCTAGCAGTTTGTGTCAGACTGCTAATGTACAAACTGATATTGAATTAAAGTTTCAATGGATAAAGATAGTAGGTAGTGAAATGCAGATGGTGAACCACCAGTGCTGAGGGTAAATTTGTCCCTTGTTCTAAGGTGCTCTAAAGAGGACCATCAGCTGTCTCCCAGATAGTTAGACTAAGGGAGACCTCTGAGCTTTGATCTTGAGAGTACACAAACTAGGGGTAGTCGTATTTCATTTCTCCAGCATCACCTTTTTTAAACTCATGCTGACTGGTTTGGAAATTGGAAATAAAAGCTTTATTTGAATTTTACATGAGTTGACTTGAGTTAGCAAGGCTTTTACATGACTGGTTAAAATCAAGCTATTCCTTCTGCCAACAAATGTGGCAAATCTAAAAGCCGGAGACTAGGACACCTTAAAAGTGCTCTGTTGTTCTAAATGCATGTTGTAAGTGAAGGAGGTAGTCCCTCTTGCCTTCGTTGCCTCTGACATGTGTTCCCACTGCCTCTCTTTCATCAGATCTCACAGTCAAATTGCTGAGAAGTGTGCCAGACCAGCTAGCTGACTGACTGGAGAGCAAGCTACCAAAATAAAAAACTAAATGTACTCTCCTTCCTAACAAGTGCTCAACCTTACACAGGTGGGGCACAGTGGCAGTAGGGGCCTTTTTGGGATAGCTAAAAACAAGGACAACAAAAGCATCCTGACCGCATCTAAAATCATAATCTTCAGAAATGCCCGGCTTCCAGAACTTTTCTGTCACCCGAACTACAACATCACTTTTAATTTTCCTGGTTTAATGACAGAAAGAGTTTTTTAAAGATCATCTATGCTCGTACTTTAAAGATATGAAAGATCTTTCTTGTGCTGTAATATTCCTCTTAACTAACATGTAATTAGCAGAGGGCCAGAATAAATCTCTTTCAAAGCCATACAAGCATTGACATTTATTTAGCCAGCAGACCATAGGCAGAGACATGCTTTTATGTTCACACAAGTCAGCTGTGTTTAACTACAGTAGATAATTCTTAAAACTCATATAATGTACTCAATGGACTGTAATGCTTCTTTTTTACCAGTTTGGTACATGAATGAAAAAGATACTAGGAAGTAGTTCCAAGAATGAAAAAGAAAGTCTTGGAAATGAATCAGTACCACGCCTGTAACAGAGATACAAGGCCAACTTGGAAAGGGCCATCTCCACTAACAGACCTGGGCTTTCTCTGTTATCTTTGGTTCCATTCATAGGAACCAGCTAAGAATTTTCAGTACAGTCCATCAACAGCTACTTCCACCCCAACTAATTTCATTTCCATGTGACTTTTCTATACATGTCGATTGTTATAACAGACCCTGAACACCTATTTTCAGGACCTATGTTGAAGTTTCTATAGACCTGTAATTGCCCAGTGAGAGAGGATGTGTTCTGCAGAGACCCCCTCCCAGATCCAAACTGGGAATAGGAACTGAGAGTGCTCAACTCAGCCCAAATTACTGATTTCCCCAAGTTTGGGGTGATTTAGAAGTTAATTTTTGTGGGATCCTTCCTGAATCTTTCTTGATCATTGCTGGGACAAGATGCAGAAATACTGAAGCAAATTCCTACATGACAGACATGAAGATGTGAAGGAAGAGAAGAAAAAGAGTCCTGGCCCACTTTACTCTAGGTCCTAGACATTCCCATGTTCTCCATATAGCTCTCCAGCATTTGCTTGTTCTGATCTGAAGCAGAACTGCAACCAACACCGTTCTCATCACATCATTTTGATGCAGGAGCTAGTGCATGCCTTTTGCTAACAACCTCTTACAGTGGGAAAGAGTAGAAAGAAAATGAAACCTTAAGCCAATTCCTTGCTCATTGACGGCATTCAGTGTCTGCCACACAAATCGGCATTTCCTATACGTGTTAATCAAAATATTGCAAATACTGCCCAGGGACTTGTAATGGTCCCTGCAGCTCTCACAATTTCCCAGCTACCACAGAAATCACAGCAGGAGACAAGGTGGGCAAGACATAATTTTGCCCTCATTTGTTAGGTATTTCTTCCATATTCCTTGGAAGCACCTCATTGCTGTTTCTTGTCAATGCTGTGATGTTAATCTGTGATCCTGGGCTGCCTGGCCAGCTAGTATGTATGTGTATATGTATATGTATGTGTATATGTATATGCATATGCATATGCATACATATATGTATATAGAATCATAGAACCATCTAGGTTGGAAAAGACCTTTCAGATCAAGATCATTGAGTCCAACTGTAAAAGTAACTGTGACATGGGAGGGAATGGTGGCAAACAGGAGGCTCCTATGTCAGAGCTACAAATAGAAAAGCTGGTGGGTTGACAGACGTCTTGATTCAGGCAACTCCAGTGATACCTCAACATAGGAAAGATGAGGGTGGATCTAACCTCCCCATGCAGGGGAGCACTTGGCTTGTTCATATGTATATGTATACTAATTTGTATTCCTATGGATTTATATATATATTAATAATTATATTTATACTTACACCTAAATAAAAATATTTAAGGTATGTTAATTTGAATTTTCTGAGATTGTTTTACTACATATGTGCCAGCAAGTCAAAACCCCCAAAAAAACCCCAATACCCCCCCTCCCTATTTTAAACATAAGGGAAAAAATATTAAAAACAAATGAGAAATAAGAATTTCATCAGAACAGTTTGCTAATACATGTGTTGGGTTTGCATGGCAAGGTTTTGGTAGCAGGGTGGCTACAGGAGTGAATTCTGTGAGAAGATGCCAGAAGCTGCCCCCACTTCCAGTAGAGCCAATGCCAGCTGGATCCAAGACGGACTGGCTGCTGTCCAAGGTTGAGTCCATCAGCGATGGTGGTAGTGCCTCTGGGATAACATAGTGAAGAAGGGGAAAAAAACCTGCTGCACAACAGCAGCCAGGAGCTACTAGTGAGAATATGTGAGAGAAACAACTCTGCAGACACCAAGGTCAGTGAAGAAGGAGAGGGAGAAGGTGCTCCAGGAATCAGAGCAGAGATTCCCCTGCAGCCCATGGTGAAGACCATGGTGAGGCAGGCTCATTACCCTACTCTGATTTGATTGTTTATAAATTAAGCTAATTTCCCCAAGCCGAGTCTGTTTTGCCCGTGATGGTAATTGGTGAGCAAACTGTCCCTGTCTTTATCTTGACCCATGAACCTTTCATTATATTTTCTCTTCCCTGTCCAGCTGAGGAGGGGGGTGATAGAGCAGTTTTGGTGGGTACCTGGCATTCAGCCAGGGTCAGCCCATCACTGGACATTTTCTCCTGTAGTTCAAGTAACTTACTATTATTTTCATATTATTGGATACACTCTGTGACATATATTCTATGCATTATTGCAAGAATTAAATTTCTGTGATTTCTCTGATAAATTACAGACGCTAGAGAAATTTGGGGTTGTATTTATTTTGGCACGTAGAAAACTTTTAGACAGACGTTTCAAAGTTTTGTTGGCAAGAAATGGAAATTTCTAACATGTGATCGTTATTTCTGAGTTGACAGAATATGTGTTTCCTGACAACTTAAATGTTTTGGAGTATTCCATCCAAGAATAAAATTAAGAACTTTTTACAGTCACAGATTTCATGAAGGTTTTATACTCACTGAGCTTCTATTTACTCTCTGCAGTATGTGAAGGGATTTGTATAAAGTTTGTACAAGTTGAAACATTTTTAAAATGTTGTATGAAATAAGATTGTATTAGCAAATATTTATGAACTATGAAGCCAATGATTAAAGTGTATGTATGAGATTAAGAATGGAAATGGTAGGGAGTCACAAGCTCTTCTGATGTGGAGAAGGACAGCAATCATTTAGATGAGACACCTCTTGGGTGGATCAAAAAAATTCGGATTAGCTTCAATTTGGCACTGACCCAACTGACTTAAAAAATATTTTGTTTTCCTATGATTGTGTGGTTTAAGTAATTCTGCTTTATTCCATTGAAAGATAATTTAAAAACTCCACTCAGACTATTTCTCTACCATAGCAGGTGAATTCCATTGATGCAAGCCTTCACAGTTGAAAGGAAAATGGGACCCATTAACTTAATATTTAAATGGTTTTCAAAGTTGTATTAGACATTTTGAAGTTTTTGCTGTTCTTACCCAGGAAGTTTTTATGTGGTCCCTCAGCTGAAACACAGTACATACTAGAATGTCCTTTAGTAACAACTGTGTTGACTCAACCTATCAAATAATGTTTTCTATTTAACTGGTTGTCTTGGTTTAGACAGTTGTTCTGTAACCCAATGACCCCTCCCCACCAGAGAAGAGGAATCTGGAAAAGGAAAGGAGACCCATGGGTTGAAATGGAAACAGATTTAATAAAATAACAATAACAAACTAATATTAGTATTGATACTAACATAAAGTTATACTCAGGGCATACAGTGGTTGTGAGCTGTGCACTCCCAGCAGTAGATGCTGGATGTCACACACTGTGAGCACCCCAGCTCCAGTGAGAGCAGGACAGTCACTACAAACAGGAGAGTCAGCCTCAGGAGCAGAGCGATGGGTGAGACCCTCCAGGGACAGAGGTCATTGAGGAAGAGAATCCTCTCCAGCAAATTTTGCAATATATAGTGACAATGACGTTTATGGTATGGAATACTGCTGTTGGCCAGCCTGGATGAGATGCCCTGGCTTTCACTCCTCTTGCCCTTAGCACCTGGCCGACTTCAAACTGCTGAAGACCTTGATCACTGTAGAAACCTGCATACCACATCTAGGCACAAACTAAACCAAAGTGTCCCATCAACTTTGTTCTCCCAGAATAGGGTACTGCAGTCTCCTCAAAACTGCAGCTTTCCTGAATAGAAAATTGATTCTATAATTCTAGCCCAGCAAAATCAGGACACTGTTATGGCATGAAAAATGTTCTACATAATAGATATTAGTCTTCATGCACATTTCCTGTATGGAAGACAGACTTTTGGAGCAGTATCCCCATTTCTTTCTGTGCATTTTGAATATGGTTTATTTTACCAGCCAGGACAGGACTCCAGAGCGGAGGATTGTGCCTGGGTACCCTTATTAAAGTGCCAAAAACATGACAAAACTGTGAAAGAAAAAACACAGGGAGAGAGATGGTGCCCCAGCACCCTGGATTCTCCTTCTGACCCTTCCTGTAGATGAGTGTCACATTGGCAAGACTCCAGTGATCTGGGACCTCCCCCGTTGACCAGAACTGCTGATAGATTATGGAGAGAGGCTTGGCAAGTTCCTCCACCAGCTCCCTCAGTACTCTTGAGTGGTTCCCATCTGGCCCCGTAAACTTCTGAGGGTCTAGTTGACGTGGCAGGTCTGTAATTGCTTCCTCCTGGATTGTGAGGGATTTACTCTGCTCCCTATCCTTGTCTTCCAGCTCAGGTGGCTGAATAGACTCGGGATAACTGGTCTCATTCTTAAAGACTGAGGCAAAGAAGGTCTTTAGTACCTCAGTCTTATCCTCATCCTTGGTGACAGTGTTCCCCTCTGCATCCAATAAAGGATAGAGATTCTCCTTGGCCCTCCTTTTACTGTTAATGTATTTGTAGAAACATTTTTTGTTATCTCTTACAAGAGTGGCCAGATTCATTTCTAGCTGGGCTTTTGCCTTTCTGATTTTCTCTCTGCATGACCTAATGAAATTCCTCTACTCTTCTTGACTGGTCTGCCCCTTCTTCTAAAGGTGGTCAACTCTCCATTTTTTCCTGAGTCCCAGCAAAAGCTCCCTGTGCAGCCAGACCAGTTGTCTTCCACACCTGTTTCTCTTACAGCTTATGGGGACAGCCTGCTCCTGTGCCTTTAAGACTTCCTTCTTGAAGAATGTCCAGCCTTCCTGGACCCCTTTGCCCCTCAGGACAGTCTCCCAAGGGACTCTCTCAGCCAGTGCCCTGAATAGGCCAAAGTCTGCCCTCTGGAAGTCAAAGGTAGCAGTTTTGCTGACCCTCCTCTTTGCTTCTCCCAGAATTGAAAACTCTATCATTTCATGGTTGCTAAGGTCCAAGATGGCCATGGAACAGCACATTTCTCACCAGTTCTTCTCTGTTTGTTAACAGCGGGTGTAGTGAGGCACCTCCCCTGGTAGGTTCACTCACCAACTGTGTCAGGAAGTTATCTTCCACACACTCCAGGAACCTCCTAGACTGTTTCTTCTCAGCTACATTGTATTTCGTGCAGACATCTGGTAAATTAAATTCCCCCACAAGAACAAGGGCTGGTGACTGCATCTACTCCCTCCAGGGACGGCAACTCCACCACCTCCCTGGGCAGCCTGTTCCAGTGCCTAACGACCTTCTCAGGAAAGAATTTCTTCCTAATATCCAATCTAAACTTCCCTGCTAACCTCTCATGACAACACCAACAGCACCCTGGGAGGCCCACTCACCAGCCCCATCTCTAGGGAACCCCTTGGGATACCCCAGCAACCCCCAGGGAATGCTCCTGCTTCTCTGACCCCCTCCCAACAGCTATGTGCTGTTAGACAGCTGCCAGGAGCATGCGGTTTGAACCCTCACCATCCCTGGAATCCTTCAGACGAGCTTTCCAAGTGGACAGCAGACTGGCTGCCCAGGATGTCCTCAGTGGAGAAGGCGCTATGCCCCAGGCCATGAGGTCCATGGTCACAGCAGCAGGTGGGAAAACCCAAGTGCTGCACACTGCAGTGCCTGGGGGCACGAGAAGCCCAGCCATAGTGTCAGATGGTGGAGCCCATGCCGGGAACAGCCCAATGGCTGCAGAACTGGACAGCATTTCTGGGAACCCCCGAGGCAGTGGTCAGTCAGTAGGAGACACAGGTCAGGGCTGTCCAAACGCCCAGGGGAGGTCAGAACAACAAACGTCAACAACGCTCAAAAATTCCCCATCCAATCTAATCAATGTGACACAAAAGGAGCCCCAGCAGAGAGTAGCAAGGTAGAGAATGGGGACACTTCTGCAGTAAGGAATGGGATTTCTGACAGGCCACTCAGGCAGGATCCTCAAACCCCACTCTGGAGACCAATCCTATACATGGATCTGAACTACAACATTTTATTTTTTGCCCACCTTTTTCTTCTTTTTTTCTGTTTGCCCCCCTTTTTTTTCCTCTGGTGTCAGCCAAGACTTTCTGGTTTTGCCTTCTTCCTATGAACCTGCACTGGGTAAATGCAGGTGTATGCTGGGTGTCCTCAGTTGGCCTTCACAAGAAGCTTGACAAATGAAAAGGCTCTGGGAAATGGTGTGTTCTGTGAAGAAAAGAGGGCAAAGGACATGGGGGTGTTAAGAGTGAAAATGCAATCTGCGTCTCTCCCCCTGCCAGCCCTGCTCCTGCTCCGGAACAAGCTCCTGAAAGTGGGTGGGAGCAGCTGTGGAAATCTGAAGCTCGCTGCAGGCACTGGGGCTGCTGGGGAGGCTGGGGACATGGGAAGGGGGAAGGCACCTGTCACCCTCTGCGTGCCAGCCCGGCTGGGGCTCAGTCTCCCTTCCCTCTGCCCCTTCCCTCCGCTGCTTGCTCTGTGCCGATAGCGAGGCCGGGGAGGTGTTCCTGTGCCTGGGGCAGCTGGTGTGCAACCCCACCAAGCTCCCGCTGTCCGCTCTGCCTGCTTTCCTCCTGGCAGGCCTGAGAGCACTGGGAGAGGAGTGGCATGCTGTGCTGGGAGGAGATGACACTGTCCAGCCTGTAAGCAGGCCACAGGATAGAGGGACCATGCTGCCCGACACCTATCTCCCCCGGGTGTCCCCATTTCTCCAGGGCACAAAGACATTGTTGGGGTGGAGTGGCCGTGTGTGCAGCTGGTCCTACTGAAGGCAGTGGCTGCAGCCAGGGATCTCTGGGGCACTCGTGCTCCCATGGGCCTGACCCTGCCCTTGCTATCCCTTTGCTACCACCACCGCATGTTACTCGGCCCTGCCAACCCCACCAGGTCTCTCTCGGTGGTTGTTCAGGCCCCTCTGCCCAGGGAGAAAGCATTCACGCTCTTCCTGCCATGGGCTTGCAGGAAAACCTGTTTTGCTCCCTGGCATCTTGCCTCCATGTGTGCAACATACCTTCAGAGGGAAGGTCTGAATGGTCTCTCATGATGTTGTACATGAAGATCCCAGGGAGAGTCTCCTCTTCACTGTCCGCATCCACTCCTTCAGGGGCAAAGCAGGAGAGAGCTCAGACCCAGCCCAAGCAAGAGGGAACGTACACACCGGATCACCCATCACCTACCCACCCTCTCCTGGGGCTCTAGCAGTAGTCTAGCACTGGTCATGGTGGAGCACAGTCTCTGTCTTGAGTTTTGGTCAAGGATCCTGAGGTGCTTGGCCAGAAGAATTCTTAAGAGAGATGACACCTCTTAAGCCCTGCATCTGTCCTGCTCCAGGGCACTGCAGTGTTCAGGACAGAGGTAGACACAAACCTCAGAGGATGCACAAAAGCAAGACCCTGTCATGTCTTTCCCCCAGGGCCAGATCCCCACCAGAAGCACCAAGCAGACACTTACAAACACAGCAAAGTCTCTGGGGGCACTGATGTCAGTCCCAGATGGAGAGACCTCTTTGGAGATGTGATGCACAGTGACGCCACTCAGATGGACTCATGCTGGCAACCTGATGACCACCTGGCCCTCATGGCCTCGAAAAGCCCAGCAATTTCCTGAGGAAACATCCGTCTGCAAACAGAACACAAGAGCAATGAAATGTGAGAGAGCATTGGGGCCAACACCAATGCCCGCATAGTGTGAAATATAGGCGTCGGTGTGTCTGCAGGGTCTCTTTCATCTCAAAAATGAGGAGCATGTGAGGAAATGGAGAGAAGCAGGAGGCCTTCTTCCCTGCCTGCCAAAGGAAGGTCTCAGTACTATGGAGCAGAGGAGAATACCAGTTATGAAACCATCCTAGCCACGGCCAAGCAGAAACATGTCTCTGCCCAGCAGCTCTACAGCACACCCCCCACCTACTGCCTCCCACCCCCAAAAGGGTGCCATTAGAGATGTGTGTGGAAACGAGGTCAACAGGGAGAAAGACTTTCACTCAGCTGTGGCAGAGGACTGTGGGTAAAATGCAGCAGTTCAGCTCAGTTCAGCTCCATTTCCCTCCTGAGTGGAGCCACTGATTGCTAGCAAGCCCAGCCCTGGTTTTGAAACCCTTTGGTTTCAGGAACCTGATCAACCCTGTGGCCTTGAGCAGTACCACTGGACTGAGGGGAGAGCCCCTGAGATGGGTCCCCAAGTTCACAGGCCGGAACAAAACCTAGATGATTTCTGCTATGCTAGCTGAAAAATGGTGTCAGGAGGACTGGCATTGATGAAGAAATGTTAAAGCCAGCAGACCAAATATTTTTTGGTAGTGGTAGGTCCTGGATTTTCTCTGCATGTCAATGGTAGCACCTGTAAAGAAGGGACAGCAAATGACTGCAAGAGGCCACAGACTAGGGAGGGCTTGGCGTTCGGATGCTATTTCTGCCACCACTGGCCAGCTCCATGTCTGTCAGCCCTGTCCTCATCTCCATGCTGCTGGGGGTGCCCAGCTGCACAGGGGAGAGACGGCAGCCACGTGCCTGGTGACTGCTTTTCTCACAGAGCCACAAGGAGGAGGTCTGAGGGTTCATGGAGACAGCAGGCACCCACGTGAACAGCAGCAGAGCAACTCTCAGGGCTTGTTGCATGGGCAGCAAAGGAGGGCCCAGCTGTTGCCTTTCCAAATGCAGTGGAGAGGAAGAGAGCCCCTCCACCAGCACAGGAACACGTGCAGGGGCAGCAGTGTGGAGGCTGAGGGCAGAACTGGGAGGGAGTCTGAGAGAGCCCGCTCTGCCTCAGCCTTGCTCTTGGACCCCATGAAGGATGTAAGCTCACCAGCTTTGGAGAGCAGAGCCTGCAGCACAGGCACCTTTGGGGAGTGCTGTGGACATGCACAGGGCAAGGAGACTGGGCTGCCTGTGTCCATACCAGAGGCTGCCAGGGCCCAGTCAGTAATTACGTTGTAGACATCCCCAGACATCTCTGTCGGTGCCCGCTTCACTTCCTGACCTTCCTGAGAACACCATACACAAATGCAGAAAAAGACCACATCAGTGGGCAGTTTGGCATGGCTACTAACACCCAGAGAGGCAAAGGGTCGCTGTCAGAAACACAAGGCAAGTCTTGTCCACAGAGCTGCAAGACTCTGTGCTGCTGGCGTGAGCCACGAGGGCTGAGGAGCGGTGTCTGTGCCCACGACCCTGAGGTGTGCTGACGAGGGTCCCCACACCCTCATCCACACCCTCCATGCTCTCCAGGTCACCTGGGAGATGGGCTTAGACCCTGCAAGCAATGGCTGGCCCTGTGAGCATGCCTGGCTCTCACCATTGCCCGAGGGGCTGGCTTGCCAAGGGAAAGCTGTCAGGAGTCCTCTGCTGCCTGAAGCGACCCGGTTCCACTGGGGCCAGAGAAGGGCCTGTGCATGCAGAAGCTCACCCAGCAAGCCCCTGGGGCAGAGGCTGGCTGGCTGTGGCCAGCAGCCTGACCCTACCAACAACCCCAAGGAGTGCAGTGCTTTCTGGGGAGTTCAGCCCAGCCAAACCTCCTCCAAATGCAGGATCACCTGTTTCGTACTGCTGATCTCCGCCCTCAGTTGAGCCTGCCCTTCCATCAGAAGCTGCATCTTCTGGGTTTGCTCCGCCAACAAAGCCTGCAAGTCCCTGCCAGAACAGGAAAGTGGATCTTGTCAGAGAGCGGCCCATCCCTCCAGGGAGCATCTGAGCTCAGCAGGGAGGAGAGACATGTGTGCTTCCCCTGCTTTGTGAGTGCTTCCCTTCCGCACCAGGCTGAGCAAAAGGCAAAGGCCAGAGGCAAGTATGGGAGCCCTGGCTGTTAGGAAAAGGAGTGCAGGTAGCACAAGGTCGGCTGACCCTTCTGCACAGAACCAGTTCCAGCTCAGGAAACACCTCTTACAGTCTACTGCAGGCAGAGATGTCAGTTCCTGAAAGGAAAAACCATTCTGTTAGAACATCCACTAACAGAGCCACCGGGGCTTGCCAGGAGAGGCTTCCCTAGGAAGACACAGCACAAGCTGCTGCTTCTTTGGGTCACCCTGCGTGGAAGCAGAAGAGCCCATGATTTTTCCAACAATGCTCCGTTGCAGGAGGTGCCTGTCCCACAAGAGTCACTGACCTCTATCAGTTCCTTTGCCCTCATTATCCACACTGGCCATGAGGTCCTGCAGTAAACAGCAGCTGCAGTTCACCAAGAGACAGTTATTTTACTGGGGCTGCTGGCAATCCCTGCAGTCATCTTGTCTTCTCCCTGTGGCCCTGGGCGTGGGGCAGCAGGTTAGCTGAGGAGGTGGGGAACATGGGATGCAGAGACACAACACGCCTCTGACTGGGGGCCATCAGCCCAGGCTGGAGGGAACTGCCCAGCTGGGTTCCTCAGGTGTGCTGAGGACAGCCAGGCTGTTGCTCTCACATGTTTGCTCCTGAAAACTCATCAAGAGACACTGTGAGCAACAAGAAGACGACTTTCAAGGACCTCTTCTGCTGATTGGCCACCTGTTGCTGCCCAGTGTTCCCCAAGGAGCCTCTGGAGGCCCCTTGCCATCTTCTCTGGGAGGCCTTCTCCTCGCCATAGCATCCCCAATCAGCTCTTCCCTCTCAGCCCCAGCAATGTGGCCTGGGCAGGCAACAGAAGTTCCAACACAGCACCATACCACCCCGCAGCAGGAGCGTGACTGCCAAGGGTAAGAGTCACACGGCAATGGGGGAATCCTTCCCCACGCACCGCTGGGCTGTGCGGGGCCAGCTCTGACCTCACAGCGGCAGCTCTGACATTGCAATGGGGCTCCTCAGAGTCAGGCAGGGCAGCTGCCAAACTCCTGAGGGCACCAAACTGCACACAGTTTGTCAACTTAAATGTGCTACATCCTGACCTAACTGCAGCTTTCCTCCTGCTGGGAATTCAACTCAGGCAGAACTTCCATGAGCACCCTTTTCCAAATCCAGTTTAAGCAAGCTGGCTCTGCTTAAACGTTGTAGTAGCCCAGCTCACTTCAGGCAGGGGGAAAAGCAGCTGACAGAAGCAACTTAAATGGAAGTGCTGAGAGGAAGCAGCAGCTCCACCTCGTTCTGCATAGATGAGACAGCTTCTTGAGAGCCTGGGAAGGACAACTGGGAACCGTCCAGACCTGGCCATACAGCTGCTACATAAGCCCCCTCAGGATCCATGAATCTATCTGCTTTTCTTCCCTAAAAAAAAATGGAGATTAAAAATTATTTAAAATGCTTACACAGCAAAAGGATTGAATGTCTTCACAGAATGCAGTGATCATGCTCTCTCCTCACTGCTATTGAGAAAAGACGAGTTTCCATTTATTTTCTACCAGCTTTGGTGGTGAAGGCCATCTAAGGCATTTCTCCATCTAATGTTCACAGCATCTGGGTACTCCTGTGCTTTGGTGAGACACTGGTACAGGTTGCCCAGGGAAGCTGTGACTGCCCCCTCCCTGGCAGTGTTTAAGGCCAGGTTGGATGCGGCTTCGAGCAACCTGGTCTAGTGGAAGGTGTCCCTGCCCATGGCACAGGAGTTGGAAGTAGATGATCTTTGAGGTTTCTTTCAACCCAAACCATTCTATGATTCTATGATCCTGCTTGGCTCTCTGAGCACCTGAATATTCCTCAATTCATAGAATCATAGAATAGCCTTGGGGTTCACAGTGGGGTTCCCCAGTGCTGAGCAGGACAGGGAGATCCCCTGGGCTCCCCTGGAGCAACACCGCTGTCGCTCTCCTGGTCAGTGGGAGGCCGTGCCTGTGGGCCCACCGAACCTTGCCACGCTCTCGTGCCAGGCGGCTGCCTCGCCTGTCCTGCTGGGCAGGCTTCCATCTCTCCTGGGCATCCCCGAGAAACCAAAAGCAGGGTTGGAAAGGGAGCTTTGCTCTCGCCCCAGGGGACAGCTGCTTCCTACAGCATTTCTCCTCTCCCAGCTGTTTCATACACCAAGAAGAAAAACCCAGTAGCCCAGGTGTGCTGTCAGGGGCCCTGCAGTACATCTGGTTACAAGGACCTGATTTTCCTTGCCCTTGCTGACTCTGCCTTGACCTCCCTAGTTTGAAATAGGATGTGCTCCTTCCTTGTACAGCAGTGGCCTGAGGACCCAGGTCCCAGCATGGTAGCACAGGGACACAAGGTGTATGGAGCACACACTCACCATGTCCCAAGAGGCAACAGTTTTGGTTCAGCTGAGCTTGCACGCAGCTGAATTTCAGGATGACGGTGCTGTTAGTCTCTGCTGCCTCATTTCCTTCCACACTCTGAAATTCAGTTACACAGCAGTTTTCTTGCTCTTGGGAGCATCTCTGTGGGAAGCGTGTAAAGCTATTTACAGGTTCCTAAAGCAGCACCTGGAACCAGCAGGGAGGCTCAAAAGCTGAATTTTACCCACGTGCTAACTCTGTGACACACCATTTTACTTGTTGACATCTGAGGCAGCAATTTGTCACCTTGTCAACAAACGTTCTAAGCCTTGAATAAAAGAAACATTTATTGTTCAAACAATACTATAATATTTTGAAGTATTTTTCTTTTCCAGTTTCTGAAATTAGCTGCAAAGTCAGGCAGGAGCATCTTAGTGAAGAATACATGTATTAAATCAAGAAATATGTAATGTACCATTTCTATTTGCTTCCCAAGTCCGTGCAGTAACTTGAAACAAAGTAGTAATCCCTGTCTTCCCAAACCCCTTCTCATAGTGTTGTAAAACTTTTCAGACCTGGATACATGGCTGTAGATACTGCTGATAAAAAACAGAGGGCCATTTTAATGAGAAGAAATCATAAACCCAGGATTTAGCTACAAAGGAAGCAGATCAGCAGCTAAAGGACAGCCAGGCTGTTTCTGGTTTACTTAGCTTTATTAGAAAATAAAAATGTAAGGCTTTCTACCTCTGTCCTTTGCCAAATATCTGTCAAGAAAATACTGCTATGAATAGAGGAGAGAGTGTTTTGTCTCCCATGAGGAACCATGCAGGTACCAAGGCTGGCAGTATTTAAGTTATGGAGAGAAGCCCAGGGGTGATCAAAAGAGACTTCAGAGAGCTGGGGAGGTTGGTTGAAGAATCTGGAGCACAGGGAATTTTTTCATCAATCCCTTTAGTAGCACAAAATAATACTGAAAGGAACAGGAAAACCCACATGATCAACACGTGGCTCAGAGGCTGGTGACATCGGTGGATGTCCTGGTTCAGCTAGGATAGGGTCAATTTTCCCCAGCAGTCGGGAGGGAGCTGCAGTCGGGAGTGAGCTACAGCCGGGCTATTCCATCCCATGCTGATGTCATGTCCGGGTGCCCAGGCGCGGGCAGTGCAGGAGCGGCTTTTGTCCAGGTCTGTCCCTCGTGCTGTGTCCGTGCGGTATAGCTCTTGTTCTGTACATTGTTATCACTGTTGTTGTTATTGTTGTTGTTCGGTTTGTTGTTGTTACACCATTGTATTAAATCTTCCGTATGTCAACCCCGGGATTTGAATTTTATTCCCGTCCCTGTCTGAGTGTGGGGGATGGGCAGCGGCAACATAGTCTCGGGTCCTGGCAGGGTCTAAACCACCATAGTGGAATTTTTGTTTTTTCAATCATGGGGTGCTTTACACAGCACCAGGCCTGCTGGCAACAGATGGGACTCGTCTCCAAGGGGGAAAAGGATTTTGGCCCATGAGTTGGCAGGGCTCATTGAGAGGTCTTTAAACACGGTTCGAAGCGGGACGGGAGTAAATCCAGGATCTCAGGGAATGAGCCCAGGGGTGACATGCTACCAGGGATGAAATCAACAGCCCACCTCAAGTGTATTTACACCAACACCTGCAGCAAGGGAAACAGTCAAGAGGAGCTGGAAGCCATTGTGTACAGCACGGCAACTATCGAATCGTAGTATCATAGAATCATAGAATGCATTGGGTTGGAAGGGACCCTCAAGAGTCATCTAGTCCAACCCCCCTGCAGTGAGCAGGGACATCTTTACTAGGTCAGGTTGCTCAAAGCCCCATCAAGCCTGACCTTGAATGTCTCCAGGGATGGGGCCTCCACTGCCTCTCTGGGCAACCTGTTCCAGTGATCCACCACCCTCATATTGAAAAACTTTTTCCTCGCATCTAACCTAAATCTACCCTTTTTCTAGTTTAAAGACATTACCCCTCATCCTATTGCTACATGCCCTCATGAACAATCCTTCCCCTGCTTTCTTATAGGCACCTTTCAGGTGTTGGAAGGTCACGATAAGGTCTTCCTGGAGCCTTCTCTTCTCCAGGCTGAACAACCCCAACTCTCTCAGCCTGTCTTCATAGGAGAGGTGCTCCAGCCCTTTGATCATTTTTGTGGCCCTCCTCTGGACGTGTTCCAACAGGTCCACATCCTTCTTATGTTGTTGGACACAGTATTCCAGGTGAAGTTTCACCAGAGCAGAGTAGAGGGGCAGAATCACCTCTCTCAATCTCCTGGCCACACTTCTTTTGATGTAGCCCAGGATGGGCTCAATTGGCCTTGGGCTGAGCTCAATTGGGCTGCAGCTGCACATTGGTGGCTCATGTCCAGCTTTTCTTCCACTACTCCCCCAAAGTCCTTTTCCTCAGGGCTGCTTTCCAGCACATCATCTCCTGGCCTGTACCGATAACGAGGATTACCCCGACCCAGGTACAGGACCCTGCACTTGTTCTTATTGAACGCCATGAGGCTCACCTGGGCCCACTTCTCCAGCTTGTCCAGGTCCCTCTGGATGTCATCCCGTCTCTCTGGCATGTTGACTGCACCACCCAGCTTGGTATCGTCAATGAACTTGCTGAGGGTGCACTCAACAAGTGCACTACTCTTTTAGTTAACTATGACTTAGTTGCCATCATGGAAACATGGTGGGATGGCTCTCATGACTGGAGGCCTGCAATGGATGGTTATAAGCTCTTTTCAAAGGGATAGGATAGGAGGGAGAGCCAGTGGAGTGGCTCTGTATTTTAGGGAGTGTTTGGGCTGTATAGAGTTCAATGGTGATAATGAGGTTCGGTGCTTATAGGTAAGGATCGGGGGAAGGCCAACAAGGCAGATATCCGGATGGGAGTTTACAACAGACCTCCCGATCAGGGTGAGGAAGCAGATGAAACAATCTACAAGTGGCTGGCAGAAGTTCCGCAGTCACCAGCCCTTGCTCTTGTGGAGGAATTCAATTTACCAGATGTCTGCAGGAAATACAATGTAGCTGAGAGGAAACAGTCTAGGAGGTTCCTGGAGTGTGTGGAAGATAACTTCCTGACACAGTTGGTGAGTGAACCTACCAGGGGAGGTGCCTCGCTACACCCGCTGTTAACAAACAGAGAAGAACTGGTGAGAAAAGTGCTGTTCCATGGCCATCTTGGACCTTAGCAACCATGACATAATAGAGTTTTCAATTCTGGGAGAAGCAAAGAGGAGGGTCAGCAAAACTGCTACCTTGGACTTCCAGAGGGCAGACTTTGGCTTATTCAGGGCACTGGCTGAGAGAGTCCCTTGGGAGACCGTCCTGAGGGGCAAAGGGGTCCAGGAAGGCTGGACATTCTTCAAGAAGGAAGTCTTAAAGGCACAGGAGCAGGCTGTCCCCATGAGCTGTAAGACAAACAGGTGTGGAAGACAGCTGGTCTGGCTGCACAGGGAGCTTTTGCTGGGACTCAGGAAAAAATGGAGAGTTGACCACCTTTAGAAGAAGGGGCAGACCAGTCAAGAAGAGTAGAGGAATGTCATTAGGTCATGCAGAGAGAAAATCAGAATGGCAAAAGCCCAGCTAGAAATGAATCTGGCCACTCTTGTAAGAGATAACAAAAAATGTTTCTACAAATACATTAACAGTAAAAGGAGGGCCAAGGAGAATCTCTATCCTGTATTGGATGCAGAGGGGAACATTGTCACCAAGGATGAGGATAAGACTGAGGTACTAAAGACCTTCTTTGCCTCAGTCTTTAAGAATGAGACCAGTTATCCCGAGTCTATTCAGCCACCTGAGCTGGAAGACAGGAGAGCAAAATAATTCCCTTTATAATCCAGGAAGAAGCAGTTAATGACATGCTATGCCACTTGGACACTCACAAGTCTATGCGGCCAGATGGGATCCCAAGAGTACTGAGGACGCTGGCAGAAGAGCTTGCCAAGCCATTCGCCAAGACTTACCAGCAGTTCTGGCTAACCAGGGAGATCCCAGATGACTGGAGGCTTGCTAATGTGACACCTATCTACAAGAAGGGCCAGAAGGAGGATCTGGGGAACTACAGCCCTGTCAGCCTGACCTTGGTACTAGGGAATATTATGGAGCTGCTGATCTTGAGTATGCTCACATGGCATGTGCAGGACAACTGGGGGATCAGGCCCAGCCAGCACGGATTAATAAAGGGCAGGTCCTGCTTGACCAAACCTGATCTCCTTCTATGACAAGGTAACCTGCTTGGTGGATGACAGGAAGGCTGTGGATGTTGTTTGCCTGGACTTTAATAAAGCCTTCGACACTATTTCCCACACCATACTCCTAGAGAAGCTGGCGGCTCATGGCTTAGACAGGTATCCTCTTCACTGGGTTAAAGGCTGACTGGCTGGGCAGGCCCAGAGAGTTGTGGTGAATGGAGTTAAATCCAGTTATCAGCCGATCACAAGTGATGTTCCCCAGGGCTCAGTATTGAGGCCAGTTATCTTAACATCTTTGTTTACGGTTTGGATGAGGGGATTGAGTGCTTCTTCAGTAAATTTGCAGATGACACCGAATTGGGTGGGAGTGTTGATCTACTTGAGGGTAGGAAGGCTCTGCAGATGGATCTGAACAGGCTGGATCGATGGGCTGAGGTCAATGGTATAAGGCCAAGTGTTGGGTCCTGCACTTGGGTCACAACAACCCCATGCAACATTACAGGCTTGGGGAAGAGCAGCTGGAAAGCTGCCTGGCAGAAAGGAACCTGCGGATGTTGGTCGACAGCTGGCTGAACATGAGCCAGCAGTGTGCCCAGGTGGCCAAGAAGGCCAACAGCATCCTGACTTATACCTGAAATGGTGTGATCAGCAGGACTAGAGAAGTGACTGTTCCCTTGTACTCAGCTCTTGTGAGGCTGTATCGCAAACACTATATTCAGTTTTGGGCCCCTCACTACAAGAAGGACACTGAGCTCCTGGAGCGTGTCCAGAGAAGGGCAACAAAGCTGGTGAAGGGTCTGGAGCACAAGTGTGATGAGGAGCAGCTGAGGGAACTGGGGTTGTTTGGTCTGGAGCAGAGGAGGTTGAGAGGAGACCTCATTGCCCTCTACAACTACCTGAAAGGAGGTTGTAGCAAGGCAGGGGTTGATCTCTTCTCCTGGGTAACTAGTGATAAGACAAGGGATAATGGCCTCGCATTGTGCCAGGGGAGCTTTAGATTGAATGTTTAGGAAAAATTTCTTTACTAAAAGAGTGATCAAGCATTGGAACAGGCTTCCCAGGGCTGTGGTGGTGTCACCATCCCTGGGGGTGTTCAAAAAATGTGTAGACATGGCACTTTGGGACATGGTGTAGTGGGCATGGTGGTATTAGTTTGACGGTTGGGCTTGATCTTGAAGGTCCTTTCCAACCTTAATGATTCTATGATTCTGTAATTCTATGAAATAAATGTCATTGTCAGAAACTGATTTTGTTTTGCTTTCCAAAGTGTAGCATAATAATTACACTTTCTCTCTTACCATCCAGTGAGAGTCTGTCACAATTACCAGCAGTTTTACTGCTGACTTTGTTGGGTGCAGGACCAAACTCTTGGTGGGCAGTACTGCACATATACTTCATTGCTGCTGCATTTTGGCTTTGCCCTTACTGAGAGGGGTCCTCAGGAGGCAACTACGTGGTTGCTATACAGGACAGGTATTACACACCATGGGGCTGCAGAGATGGCGTGGTATCACCCATGATCCCAAAACTCAGCATTGCCATCCAACCACTTGCTTTCCTATAGCCATAGACATGACTGCAACCACAGCAGAACCACAGATCCTCCAGTGTAGGTCCTCACTACAGGGTTTCTCTGATAAAACCCCACAGCAGTTAGTGGTGGATTGCTGGGCAGCGATACTGCTGGAGGAGGCTGTGCCCTCACTGGGCAGCCTGCATGGTTGGATTATGCTCAGAGGAGCCATCAGTCAAACCATGTAGGGAGAGAAAAGTTAGAAGTATAAGGACAGGCAGAGAAATATTTTCAGGTGGATCAGTGAAAGAAGATGCAAAGAAAATGAGGAGTGGAAAGACACCTGACTTTAGCTGCAGCCTCAGCTAGCCAGTCTGTTGGAACAAGGCTTTTCCTGAGCCATAGCAATACAGGATCAGGCTGTCTGGATTCAACACAGTGTTTTTCACATTTTCAACCAGTGCATTAACAGTGGTGGCACGACACAAGAAAACTTGCAGCCTCAAGGCTGAGCAATGCAATAAAAGCAGCAGTGAGTTCAGTGACATGAGGAGCCCAGTTCCTGAGTTTTGTGGGGGGAAAGACACAACTGGCAGCAGAGAGAGAAGTAACACTTCAGAACACCATGGCCAGATTTCTGGGAGGACCTGAAACAGAGTTAGGCTACGACCCTCCAGGCAGCTGCAAAGCTGTTAACTTCTGAATTAAGATGGTGGGCAGCACCTTTGGGAACAGACAGAAGGTTATGGGGTGCAGGATGGGAGGAGGAAAAAGCTAGGAATAAAAAAAGGAGAGACAAGAGACAAAAAGAGTAGAGACAAGACAGCCAAAGAGAGCAGCAGCAGCAGGAAAAAGGACCCTATTACTTAAAAACATGGAGTAGTGGCTGAAAGAGACATAGATCATGCTGTTTTCTCAAAACCACTTTAATTTTACACAGAAACCACTATGTAAAACTCTGTGGAGACGAAGCAGGGCTCTGGTGAGTGCTGTAGGGAGGATGTGAGTCCTCAAGGGAGGATGCAGTATCAGTCACATTTAGCTACTTGGACGTATGTCCACTCTATGGAAGAAAAGGTCTTTTTACCATCAGTTTCCTCTTCAGATCAAATAACCTCATTTGAATTGACCTTTAGCAGCAAATGCAGAGGCAGCTTAATATGGTGTTGGCTAATCAGGACATCTTTCCCTCCTCTTACAGCCTCTCCAGGTTGACACACAGGAAAAGGAAATAAAATCAGGGAGTGGGTTGCTGGGGGATGTTCTCTGATCCTTTTCCTCCATTATATAATCTGTAAGTGATGTGCTTCAGTATTTTCTGCTATAAATTCATAAGACAGATTCTATGGAAAATCTACATAATCAGAGGACACATTCCCTTTTCCACTCTTCAAAGTTAGAAAAAAAATCCAAACAAACAAACTTGGAAACTGTTTCACTGTGGAGAAAGAGACACAATGAAGTAAAATACTTTCACAGCATCTTCTTACACTGTTAAATTATTAACAGGAACAGAAATTAGAAAGTAGCACCTTTAAAAAAAAAAAAAAGGCTTTGGTGTGTAAAAATAATAGAAACTATAATTTTCGGTATGTGCAGAAAAGAAATAGTTCTCTCCATTAATTTTTAAATCATTCTCCTTCCTTAGTCAAGATGCTGTTTTTCAGGCTGTATCCTTTGTATGGAAGCTATAATGTTGCCTGCTGTGCAAAAGAAAGAGGTAAGAAAAGAAAGAAATAAAGTCAGTAAGGGCCAAATCATGCTCCCACAATATTAATGGAAGTTTGTTCCAATGTCTTCAATGGAAAAAAACACTCAAGCACAAAACTTAGTAATTTTACCTTCTGCAAATTTTGAGAAATTCAAGTATGACACATGGTTTGGGGATGGGAGGCTGCTTGCTCATATATCTATATTCATGTAACAAATTTTCTTTCATTTAAAAAGAGTATTTCAAAACAGTAGAAAGTAATCTTCTGATCATTTCCCCTTCTGTCAGTAATGGTATAGCCTGGTCAGAAAAGAACTGACATAACAAGTTCTGGGAAAAAACATGAAGTTCCTGAATTCAGGCTCTTTGCAGTGATGAGTGGGGGGAAAGTGTGTTTTATTAACGAGAAAGATTCTGTATATAAATATTTTTTATTTGTACCACAATAGCTTAATCTGCCAATGCAAAACCTTTAAGGACCTAGTCCTTAATAGAAAAAAAAATAAAAGAAAAAAGTTAGTTTTCCATTTTTTATCAAAAACGCTAATGGTTGAAAGTCACACATCTGAATATATTTGCAAAAAGTGGGAGACAGCAGGAATCTTTTGACTCTGGTTGCCTTTGTAGCAAGTATCAGACTGAAATCATGAAGTGCCAACCCCTAGAAAACACCTCTGCCACATGTATCTCTAAATATATGAGTTGTCCTAGTGGCTTAGATGGAATCATTCTTACATCTGAAGCTCAACTGGATGTGACTGTCACAGCTTCTCCTGCCTACAGGTGCAGCAGAGGCACAGTTGCAATGAGGACTATCCAGCGCGCTTGCTGTCTGGGCTGTGGGTCTCTGCAAAAGCACCATACACACCCCTCGTGCCTGGGTCTTAATCCAAGCAAGTTAGTGAGAGGCTACTGAACCAACCAGCTATAGTTAAAACCTGTCAACAAAAGAAGTTGACCCAGTTATGTTTAAAAACCATCAGTGGTACAGCTGACATTCTAGCAGCTGGTATGGAAAGTCTCAATGACTAGAAAGAATCAAGAAACATCAAAATATATATTATACACTATATCAACCAAACATGAAATGACCGAAGTTTGCAACTCAGCTTCAAAATCCAGGCAAAAATGGTTACCCATGTTTGCAAACATTTCTGTAAACTAAAGTGATTATTCTTTCCCCTCAGTTAGCATTCCTTACATAAGCAGACCCGAAGGATATCTGAATAATGTACACAATCCAAGCAAACCTGAGACAGGTAATGTCATAAAATACATGTGCAAGGAACAGTAGTAGCAGAAAAATACTGATTGGTACTACTGGTATTCAAGTGACTCTTCAGTTTTAAAATACAGAGATGTGCAAAATTTAAATTTGCTAACCACAAATGCCTTTGATCATCGAGTCAGCATCCTACACAAAAGGAATATTTAGATCTGTGTCCCACATACGGCCCCTTAGCAGCCATCCCTCAGACAGAGGGAATCTCCCCCACGCTTGAAGAAGCAACAGTCTGCATAAGTCTTGAAAAGATTGTTTGAATATAGATCATAATTTGATTCTGCTTTGGTACTCCTAAAAGCATTTGGAAATGTTAATATTATTCTTCTATACATGTCAGGCAACAAATCCTATAATTCCAGCAGAAATCTCTAGCCAGTATAGAGGGAGAGCTGAATATCTTGTAAGGATCCATGAATATTCTATGGATAGTCAAGTAATCAGCCTCCAAATGAAGATGATTGTCAGATCACAATAGTTAGAGCTGATTAAATCATGGTTCATTTATTGACATTGTATCAGCATCCTACACATTAAAGCATAAACTAGTTTAATAGGACATGTGAACAAGATTTGATTTTTTTTTTTAAACTGATAAAATTGGATGCTTGCAAATAGGGTGTGATTAACCAGGCCTGACTGTACTTGACAAACATGGGATTTGGGTATTTTTAACAAGGTTCTTGGGGCTTTCAATGTATTTTTGGTGGTCACTCATTCGTGGTGAAGTTCCACTGAAGGTGACGGCAACATTCTTCCATGACAGGACTTTGCCTCTAATCTGCTAACAATCTGGACCAAACGTAACTGCCAATAAAGTCAATGGTGGATGTCTGTGTATACATCTGTTTTGCCAATTACTAGGCCTAGCACAAAGAATGCAGCCAGCAGTAGAACAAACCAGTAACCAGATTCTATTGCGCACAAAAGGGTCAGTACATGGGTGATCACCGGGGGTACAAACAAGTCAGACCCCAGCACTTCACTTATAGAATATTTTGTCTACTTCTTCATCCTGGTTGGGTGGTCTGTAACAGACTCCCACCATAACATCTGCCTTGTTGGCCTTCCCCCTGATTCTAACCTATTATCACCATCACTGAGCTCTAGACAATCAAAACACTCCCTAACCTACAGGGCTACATACATCCCTTCTGAAGAGTTTATAGCCATCCATTGCAGCACTCCAGTTGTATGAGTCATCCCACCACATTTCTGTGATAGCCTTTTCACCTTCAAATCCAGTTTAAAGCTCTTTCATTGAGCCCTGTGCAAAGATCCTTTTCCCTCTTTGAGGCAGATGTACTCTGTCTGTTGCCAACATGCCTGGTGTCATATAGTCCAACTCATGATCAAAAAACCCAATATTCTGCTGGTGACCCCAGACGTGAAGTCAGGTATTGATCTACTGGCTCTTCCGGTTTCTTCTCTCACCTTTCCCTGCAACTGGAAGTGTACAGGAGAATACTGTTTGTGCTCCTGACTCCTTCACCAGTCATCCCAAGGTCCTGAACTCTCTCTTGATTGTCCTCGAACTTCTTGTTGGAACTTCATCGCTGCCTACATGCAAGATCAAAGGTGGATAATAATCTGAGGGCTGTAGTAGTGTAGGAAGTGTAGGAAGTTTTCACATCTTCAACCCAGGCCCAAGGGAGACAGCAGACTTCCCTATGAAGTGGGTCCGATCTGCATATTGGGCCTTCTGTTCCCCTCAGAAGGGAGTCTCCTATGACAATGACTACTCTTTTTTTTCATTATGGAAACAGTTTTGATGCAGGGAATAGGCCAACTTAACTTCAGCAATACCTCCAAGATAGGTGAACCATTGTCCTCATTATTGTTTGGTTCCACTTCATCATACTTATTTCCTCCAAGAGAAGAGATCTCTTGGTGAGGTTAAGCCACAGAGGACTGGAATTGCCTTTGTTGGTGTAGCTCTGTCCCCATCAGAATAGTGTGTTCCTGCAAGGCCTTTTTGTGAAGGTCTAACCACCTCTAAGCTAGAGCTTTTACTGGCACAGCAATGTCATTTCAAGAAACCACACCTCTAACCCACTCAGTGATACCAATCACTGTCTAGGGTCAACCGGGACTCATGCAATATGTTTGCCGTGATTCTGGCTTCCCTCAGAGTGGGAAGTGGACAGCATGTCCGCATCTCCCTGGACATCCGTAGCAGCTGCAGAAGTCTGTGGGTCTGTCCAGGCTTGCAGGCAGTGAAACAAAGTCAGTACTGTGGGACTCTGCATGAGTACACCATACAGATGGGAAGAGCAGATATCTCACATCCCTCTTTCTGTTCGTTTACACTCAGGCAGAGCTAACTACAATCCGTACCCAAGTAATAAAATATTACTAAGGCAAAAGTGAATGGCATTTCTTGGCCAATGTAATTAGATTTCAGCAGCCTCAGCCCACAAGACAGTACCGTCTGCTCTGCAGAATATTAAGTCCAATAAATAGAATCAACAAACAACATTTGAAAAAGTCTTGCTTGAAGTGATATATATTAATACAGTAGCATAATAAATAATAAATACTGTTAAAACTGCTGTAAATAATGTATCATGCTAGATTTGTGTAATAAATAATACATAAATATGTAATCATCCTTTGAAATAATATAAAATTAGCAATTGTGAAGTGAACTTACCTTATTAACATGCTTCAGGAGAAGAAGCCTGCAAGTTATTTAGTCTGAATCACTGCAGCACCGTAGTAGCTTAGCCGCGAGTAACACCAGCAGCAGCACATGAGGATGCAAAGCAGCAGAGATCTGCCTGTTGCCTCACAAAGCAAATAGTAATGTATTTCTCAATTTTATGTCCAGGGCTAAAGGTCAGTTGATCTACGGGGTGTGCCATGGGTTTTCTGTTTAAAAACATTAATTTATTGCTGACTCAAGGCCTGGAGCAAGTTGTTTTCCAACAACTGAGATGAAATAAAGCAACACAGGCAGCATGCAGATTTAAGAGAATATAAAGATCATTCCTGTGGTAGAGCAACACAGAAATACTTCACGCTCCAGCAGGGAGTCATGTTTTGGCTCAGTTCCCAGAGTCCTCATAACACTTTTTATCTCCAAGCACCTTACAAACTTGGGCCAATTATTATGCCTACAGCCCCTTTGGGGTCAGCCTGCTTTATTGGCCCTGCTATGCAGATTTTGGGGGCAGATTGCTAAAGATTTCCACTCTGCTTTAGAGTGTGCTAGTATAGACTAGTTAGGGAGGCCATCATGTCTGTGGCCTGATTTTCTGAAGATTAGCATCAAAACACTTTGTATGTTTCTGCAAGTTGTGCCACACATTTCAGGGCTAAATGACAGGGGAGCGCTAACGAGAATAGTCTCTGAATGATTCACTCAAAATCACAGCGAGACATTAGTTACAACTATGGGTAGATTTCGAAACTGACCTGTGATTTTTTGAAGGCATTTGGGCTCTAGAAATTGCAGGTGTGTACCTGACAGTATTTCGAAAGCACATAAGCTAGGGAAGTAGCTAATTCTTGTCCCTCAGGCATAGCTGTTAATTGTGTAAAGCACCTGTAAGAAGCTCAGCAGCTAACCTTCTGAAAATACCACTTGTCATCAAAAGCATAAAACACTGCTAGTCTTTTAAAAGAGCAGTGGAGTCTGCAACTTCCAGTTCTCCTAAGTAACAAAGGGGGTGAAAATCTCCAATATTGCTTTGGGATGTTTACTTTGCAGCCATGGAAAGAAGCAATGTCCTTTACAAAATCATGCAGGCTGTAATAAGGTGACTTCAGAACTGTTATTCACTAAATCCCATAATGCTAGAACCAGGGAGCACTAGACAGAGATCAGTTTAAAGCAGACAAAAAAAAGTAATTCTCTACACCGTCAGCGGTGGGATTTGTTGTTACAAGAGGTGATAGAGGGGAACTGTGCAAGTGGGCCCCATGTGGGGCTGGGCACATTAGTGGACAACAGATCCTTAAAGAGGTGCTAGAAAAGCTGTGCAAGGAGGTGTCCCTACGGTGTCCCTACCACCACAGCTCTAGCTGCGGAGGCAGTGCATGGAAATATGCACACAGACATGGCTGTTGACCAGGCAGGTCACGACCAGGCTCACAAGCTCTGCCAGCATGGTGTCTGTGTTTGCACCACAAAAGACCTATGTTTGCACCTATATTCTGGGAGGAATGAATTGTCTTTTGGACCCTGGAGGACACTTCTTACGTCCTGGTGTCATGGTGCAAGGGAGGTCGGATGAGGAAGCATGAGAATACCCACCTATACGAGGTAAGCAGCTATGGCTGGCTACGTGTGATACAGTCCCTCCCTCTTTCAATCTGACTGGCAGCATTTGATACTGAAATCCAGATCAGGAGCGTGGCAGTCCTGGAGAGGGCTGCAGCATCAGACGGCAAGCCTCTCTGGCTGGGGAGGGAGCATGAGCCCTGCCCAGGACAGGGCAAGCCCTTGTGCCAATGCCAGCTGCTGGAGCAGCTCACCACAAGGGAAGGTCTGCTGGGAAGCCCATAGCCACAAGGCAGGATCTCCCCTCCCAGCCTAAATTCCTGTGTCTGAGCAGAAAGGGCAGCATTGCTCTGCCCCAGCAGAGGATGCATTTCACCTTACTCAGGGGGAAATCAACTAGTCCAGATGCAGCTAGTGTTCCCTCTAAAGGGAGCCAGGCACAAACTCTCCCCAACAAAGACTCAGCTCTGACTTTTGTGAGCTGAAAAGCTTTTGGTTGGCTAGAATGGAGCCAGCTGTGGTTGGTTCTAATCATCCTTGGCTGCCTGACGTCAACCAGTGAGTCACCAAATGAAAAGCATTGCTCAGATTTCTTTGCTTTGCCTGTAAGCCACATTCAAGTAAAACTGGTGAGTTTTTATTTTATATAAGACAAAACCAGGCCCCTAATTCCAAGGTTCAGTGACAATTATGTAGTCTATCAGGGATGTCCCATCTGAAGGAACACATGATCCACAGATTGCTTTCTTGGAAGCTCCTCTTAGGTATGACTCAGGTAGCAATTCCTGCAGGGCAATAAAATGGTGTTTTTCCCTCTATAGCTATTCCAAGTAGGATTTGAGATTGCTGCCTCTCTCACTACTGGATTTTGTTATTCCTGCCTAGTCACCATTTCCGCAACTCCAGAAAGCAGAAACAAAACCAAATAATTTGTCCTTCTCTCATTGGAGGAAGAGGTCTGAAGTAGCACAGCACCTCAGAAGGCTGCAGCAAACAGGGAAAGGCTCATCGTGATCACCACTGCTGCTGTCTCAGCAGGCACCTGCCTTCTTACCACAGCCCCAAATATCCTGATAGTCAGGAGACAGTCTCCTGAGAAGACTCTTTTAGAAAAGTCTAACAGGCAGAAACCTGGCAGTGGGGTGAAGGGCTAGGTGGCATGGTATGACACTCATCGAAGGCTGGGCTGGCAGCTGGGACATCGATCAGAGACAGTGACAGGAGTCGCACCAACAGGCAAATACCCCTGAGAAAGGAGGTACCTCTGGAGGCCAGGAGTGCTTGTGGAGTTGGGGAAGAAGCAACAGGGAGAGAAGACTCCAGTAAAAATTCTCTCCAACATGACCCTGAGAGGAGCAAATGAGGCATGAAGTTTCACAGAGAGATGCCAGAAGAACTGCAGTTTGTAAGCACACAGTCAAACCTTGAGGAATTTGAACCAGCTTCACCTGAATCAGCTTTGCTAAGTTTGGTAAGTAGTTCCCAAGAGAAACAGTCGATAAGATGCCAATTCCCAGCAGCTTGTGCTCCTCTCTATTATCAGATCCCGTGCACCATGAAGGAGGTCAGATGGGGATTTGTACAGTCACTGTGAGTGGAAAACACACTACATCTGGCTTTCTTCCACTGGCTGCTACTCAAGAACGCGATCACTGACACCATCCTTGAAAACAGCAGGGGCTGTACTCTGGGCTGCCAGTGAGTCTTATTGCAGCCCCACACCGAGGACACAGGCATGCCACAGCCATCCTGCCTTGACAGGTATAACCATGATTTCCCCGAGGGTTAGTACACAGCACGGGCAAGGCCCAGCACTCTTGCTTTTCCAGCTTTTAGATTTCAGCAATAAATTAACTTAGCTGCTTAGGGTAATCCCTAGCCGTACTGAAGTCCATGAGAGCTTTGCCACTGAATGAACTGAGCTCAGATATTACCTAATGAATGCCTATATTTTGCAAGCTAAATTGATCTTTTTTTCTAAGCCGAAGACTTCTGAGTGTATTTTGAAAGGGAATTATCTTTGCAGGGAGAAGGCAAGAAAGGAAAAGGAAACTTTGGTATTTGTTTCAATCTTTTAAAAACTCCATGGTAAATAACTCAGTTGTGAAAGACCATGGGATATACATTAAGATTAAGATTCAGTTTTAACTTTTGCTTTCAGTGATGACTGATATTTCTGCATTTTTTAGCTCACTTCCCCTGGGTTTGTAAAATCTTGGGAGCAAAAATATTATGGTATTGTCCTTGCATTGCAGTTTTGCTCCTTTGTTAATTTTGGATCAAGTCCTATGGTGTAGCAAAATTATTGAACTTGCTTTTGCTTAGGTCTCTAATTCCTGTAGCTCCTCTATTACCATGTGGCAGGGCACCCTACAGGCACAATAAATAAATAATACAACACTGAGAGCTGTAACAAATCACAAAATACATTATTAAAAAATTAAGAAATAAATATCCCCTTCTTACTTAAATAGAGATTGATTTTATAATGTTGAATGCTGAGGAGAGCTGCTGGAAAATATATGTGGGCCTGGGGACATGGAGAATACACAGTAATGGGTGATTTGCTCCCCTGGTTAGAAAAATAAAAAACCCTGAGTGAATGGAGGTATTTGTCAAATGGAAACTGAAACTGAACTCCTGTGCTTGCAGCCCAGGTAGGATGCAGTGCTTGCTTCAGTCCCTTGCCTCAGTAAGACGGTGTGCCGCACAGGAAAAGCCACCCAAAAGGCATGAGCTGGCACACAAAGGTTACTCTTTATGTCTTAAACTCTGTGCAGGGATGCAAGAAGAGGTTTTGGAAATTAGGCATAAGTGATGCCCTCCCTGAGTCACTGAGATACTCTAAATGATGCCCCTCAAACTGTGGGAGAAGGTCCCTGAGCGGGTTGTTGACCTGCCTGAGACTTGATGCCCTGTGATCCTCGTGTGGGTCCCTGGCCAAGCTGCTTCTCTGCATCCTGGGCAGAGGTTTGATCACTGCAGGAGACAAGGAGCAGCAAGCAAAACCTAAGGTTAGCTTGCTCCTCCTTGAGTCCCACGGTATTCAAACCTCTGCCCAAGCTGCAGCAAGGTGGTGGGAATGCGGAGCGCTACTGAGTGGCCAACAAGTGTCTCATTTCTCAATGGAAGAAGGGAACCTCAGGGCCTCATTAAAAGTCTTGCAGCTCAAATTAAGCCCTAATCTCATTAAAGATGCCCTTTTCTCCTTGCCTCAGGCACCTTCTTACCCTTCCCTAAGAGCAGGAGGAGAAGAGGGAGCTGGTGATTCATTTCTGTACAGTGCAAGGATCTGTCATAGGTCCCCACCTTGATCAACATAGCACTCCTCACTGTGCGTGTGCTTTTCCTAGAGTACAGCATCCCTGCTGTGCACTTGCAGAGCCATGCAAAATCATTTTCAATATGGCTGTTTTCCATAACTGACTATTAAGATGTAACACTAATACCTTACTTTTATGCTTTTTTGTCAGCAGATCTGCTTTTTATGGCATTTTACCCACCCATTATCCCTGATTCCTTCCAGTCCTGAAAACCTCCATGGAGGATTTCCAGCCTTCCTGGATGGCCTGCTCCTGAACTTTTCACCTAGCAAAGAAATTTCCCCGATGTTCACTCTAATCTTCCCAAGGTGTAGTTTGCAGTCGTTGCCCCTTTCTGTGTTGTATTCCCCTTCTAGGAAGAGTTTGACTCTGTCATCTTTGTTAAGTCCCCTTTGGGTAGTTGTAGGTGCTCACTCTTTTGCCCCCTTTTGGTATGACTGGACATCAGCTCCTCAAGCCTCTCCTAGGTGGCCACATTCATCCTGGTAGTCTTCCTCCAGACCACATTTCCAAATCCCTCCTTAGCTGGGCGCTATCCTGGGTGAGACCTCACCATCGCTGAGTAGAGAGGAATAAAAGCCTCCCTCGATCAAAACCCTTGCTCTTTCTAGTCCAGTGGGCATCTGGCCTTGTTCACAGCAAGTGTGCCTGGCTGCCTCAGCCTGCAGCCCACTGCAAGTCCCTCGTCCTCTTTAGCAGAGTGGTGACCCAATCTGTCACATCCTGGCTGTGCCATGCTTTTGGTTGTCCTGCCCAGTGGCCAGACCCTGTGCTTCTCCTGGCTAAGCCTCATGGGGTGGCTGGTGGCTTGAACCTCTGTTGTCTTCTGGACTGACATCCTCAGGTGTCTGAACCACAAGGTGCTTCTGGACTGAAGCGCTGCCATTCCCTGTGTAGGTCACGCTTCCTCATTTAGTGTCATCTGCAGACTTGCTGGGAGCGGGGGTTTCCATGTCACCATCCAGGCCACTGATGAACATGCTGAAGAGCTTCAGCCCAGTATCACAGAAACTAGACCTTTCTTGTGCCTGGGCTTTGAGAGGTCACATTTCACTCCATTACTCATGTTGGAGGCTGCAGAACAGCAGCACAACTTCACCATCCCCACCAGGACAGTGCCCAGTTTCACCAAACAAGCCCTCTATTTCCTGTTCCCCTCCTGCTCTTACCCCCTGCACAGTCTTTCTCATTGTGAGTCAAGGTTCGGTTTTACATTCAGCCTTACAGAGTTTTCTGCTGAGACTGCCATGGAGAGAGCGTAGTGTGATGGTGAGGATGGTCTTCTGTGAGAGGGACTAGCACCTCGAGAAAAAAACGGACATAATTTGCCCCTAGTCTTAAGGGCTACTGAGCTGCTTTGCCTGTCCATTCAAAAGACAATTTCTTTATGTAAGAAAACACCTTTCTTACATAAAACTATTATTGGCTTGTACCTCTGTTTGGTCTTCATGTCAAAGTTGGTCTCTACAGATTAAAACAGGAGATAGTGCCAAGTTGTAATGCACATAACTGAAACATACCTCCTATTCACTCTGCTACGTGATTATGAGCTGGAAAACACTGACAGATAAATACCCTAAAGCAGAGCTGCCTGCAGGCTATTTCTGTTCTGCAGTTTGTACAGACAGGCCTGAGCTAACTTTAGAAAAGCCAGCTTGGCTATTGCAAACATGGCATTTGTGGGCAGATGCAGGTCGATACAGCTTAGTCCTGTGGATGTTCCCTCATCTCCTGCACAGGTCTCACAAGCCACAGGGACTGCTCCACTGCCCCAGTGACACCACCTGCAGTGCCTTGAGCAAAACTGGCTGGTGCTTCCATGGCTTCACAGCTTGGAGGTGCCTCTGCTTCTGAAGAGGAAGGATATGGTGTCCCTGCAATGCAATTCAGCTTCCATTTGTGCCTGGGAGTCTGCTCTGTAGAGGTGGCCATGAGGCAGCAACTTGGGCTGCGGGAGTTACAAACAGCCACTACTATAGACCTCACTGGGCTTACTGGAGATGTGGACAGCCAGTCTGCACAGCTCCTTCCCATTCCCTCCTTTTTGCAGTTCCTTTTTTATCCCTGTGATGAAGCTATGTTTCTTCCTGGTGCCATAGACATTTTAATGATGCTTATGCATATTGGGTTTTTGTATTATTTACCTAGCAAGCAGAAAGATTAAAGGGACCACTTTCCTTACTGCTGCCCAAATGCTCTGCATCAGCGACAGCATCTTTATATATTCATACAGCTACCATTTAACTGCTTGCAGACATTTCCTATACTCGCTAGAATTGGAGTGTATTTTATAAGACGACTGCCTCTGACAGGACACCAATCCTGGCAAACCTTATAGTAACACATTATGGCAACATTTCATCACAAATGTCCCCTTGTTATGAGTCCATTTTGCTTTGAACTCAGTGTGTCACAGTGCTGAAAGAGACAGGATGACACATTCTTCTTGGGAGCTGTGATGTGATGTGCATTGCCCCTCTTCTGTTTTCACCCTCCTGTTGTTCTACAGGGAAACACACAGCCATCAGCATCTGAACGAATGGCCATAGTTATTTTGATGTTGCAAAAGAACAAAGGAGAACATATTACTCTTTGTGATGTGAATAATAACTAGATAAGGTATCTGAAGGGTATTTATTCAACACATGAATTAAATTTCAGAGCTTCAAAAATAAACATCAGTGGAAGTTAAAAATATACTTTCCCAAGTGCTGTTTTTACAGTGTTTTTATTTACTGGAATACCTTTGTTTTTACAGGAGATGACATTTAGCTGTGATGGGAATACAGTATATACTTTTTAATATGTTATTCAAAAATTAATCAACTGCTTAAGCGTAAGGCATTTATCTAAGCGGCTGTCACAAAGGACCAGACTCTTATGGCAATGAGTCTGCTCCATCTCAACAACACAAGAGCAGCGTCAGGACAGTTCTCCACAAGGTGAGAGCCTGCAGCCCTCAACGGCTGAGGGCAGAGGTTGCCACTGCAGGAGCAATGCCATACCAGCATGTCCCACCAGCTTTTGGCCACACGAGCCTTGGGACCTTGTCAGCAGCACACTGTGAGCTGCTTGGATTAACGACCTCACTGAGCATCCTTATGGGGCACAGAGGATCTGTAAATACCATAAATGCTCAACCTAGTGGCTTTCTACAATTGAGTAACTGCATCAGTAGACAAGGGAAGAGCTACAGATGTTATCTAACTAGATTTCTGGAAGGCCTTTGACACAGTTCCCCACAACATCCTTCTCTCTAAGATGGAGAGATATGGATGTGATGGGTGGACTGTTCAGTGGATAAGGAATTGGCTGAATGGTCGCATCCAGAGGGCAGTAGTGAATGGCTCAATGTCCAGATGGAAGATGGTGACAAGTGGTGTCCCTCAGGGGTCTGTACTGGGACCAGTGCTGCTTAGTATCTTCATTAATGATATTGTCAGCGTGATTGAGTGCACCTGCAGCAAAGTCATTGACGATACTAAGCTGAGTGGTGCAGTCAACATGCCAGAGAGATGGGATGACATCCAGAGGGACCTAGACAAGCTGGAGAAGTTGGCCCAGGTGAACCTCATGATGTTCAATAAGACCAAGTGCAGGATCCTGCAGCTGGGTCGGGGTAATCCTCATCATCAGTACAGGCTAGGAGATGATGTGCTGGAAAGCAGCCCTGAGGAAAAGGACTTTGGGGGAGTAGTGAAAGAAAAGCTGGACATGAGCCACCAATGTGCAGCTGCAGCCCGGAAGGCCAATTGAGCCCATCCTGGGCTACATCAAAAGAAGTGTGGCCAGGAGATTGAAAGAGGTGATTCTGTCCCTCTGCTCTGCTCTGGTGAGACTTCATCTGGAATACTGCATCCAGCTTTGGAGCCCTCAACATAAGAAGTATGTGGACCTGTTGGAACACGTCCAGAGGATGGCCACAAAAATGATCAGAGGGCTGGAGCACCTCTCCTATGAAGACAGGCTGAGAGAGTTGGGGTTGTTCAGCCCGGAGAACAAAAGGCTCCAGGGAGACCTTATAGTGACCTTCCAACACCTGAAAGGTGCCTACAAGAAAGCAGGGGAGGGACTGTTCATGAGGGCATGTAGCAATACAATGAGAGGTAATGGCTTTAAACTAGAAAAAGGTAGATTTAGGTTAGAAGCGAGGAAAAAGTTTTTCAATACGAGGGTGGTGGATCACTGGAACAGGTTGCCCAGGGAGGTAGTGGAGGCCCCATCCCTGGAGACATTCAAGGTCAGGTTTGATGGGGCTCTGAGCAACCTGATCTAGTGAAGATGTCCCTGCTCACTGCAGGGGGGTTGGACTAGATGACTCTTGAGGGTCCCTTCCAACCCAATACATTCTATGCTTCTATGATACTATGATTCTATGCTCACCCTGTCCTGATGCAGCAGGGAGGAAGGGACGTGGCTGGTGGAGGAGGATCCTTGCCTTCTCCCAGTCCCTGCTGTAGTCCCAGGCTGATGAGGCTGGTCAGTGTGGGGATGTCAGGCTGGGATAATGGCAGGGGTTGCAGAGGCGTAAAAAGGGACAGACCTAATCACACCCTGACTTCTGCTCCATCAGGGCCATCCCCACCCCAGGATATGGCCTGTGAACCTCACTCCTCCACCACAGGTACAGTCATGCATGGATATGGGTCTTGAAGAGATAAGCCTGCAACAGGGACTAATGCAGCTGCAGCAGCCACAGCTCTCTGGGGCACAGGTGCAGGGAGGGGTCTGGCAGCAACAATAGCACCCTGCCTTTTTGCCTGTCTACTGCAGCCAGTGGAGCTACTGCTGCAAAAGATTATGTAGACCAACATCAATTTTTTAAGCAGCATTGAAATTCAAGCTCATGGCTGGACTAGCTAAAAGCATCCTTACAGCTGTTGGTCTTTCTGCTGTTTGGGTCCTGCACCCCAGTTCACAGCCTGAAAACGGACCTGGGTTTCATGCATCCCTTTTCTCCCACCTCTACCCACCCTCTCTGCTGTTTCTGTGTGCCAGGGATGTCTGGCAGCTTCTCACCTTCTTCTTGCAAATGAGTCCCTGGAGTCCCATCCTCCTGTCTCAGAAAATATGTAAGGGGTCTCCCACAGCAAAACCAGCACCCAGCTCTTCTCTGCCTGCACCACACTCCTTTTCACTTGTAGGCTCACCTCCATGTCTCAGCCCACAACTTCCCTCTCCCATGACAGCTCTGAAGCCAGTGGTAAGGCCAGGTGATACTCAGATGTAAGTCACCGGACAGATTTTTTCAGCCTGGATGGGAATCGGCAGTAGCTGCAAGGACATTTGTAGGATGTCACTTTGCTCAGGGACAGCTTGAAGAATACCTTTGTGCTTGCCTGGTTCTGCTGGTTGGGAGAGGCTGGCACAAAGAGAGACCAGGGAGAGGAGACAGCAAATCCTGTCCTTTGTTTCCTGTCCTTCAAGATGGTTTAGTGCCAACTCTTAATTTTGTTTCAGCGTTTTCCCTTTTAATGCTAACACTGGTGTTAATTAAAGAAAGACAGTACCACTCGATTTATCTGAGCTGAGATGGCCAGTCATTCTGGAAGTAAGTAGGTACAATCATTTACATTTTACCTGATTTGCATTCACTTACACACTGTACTTATTTTGCCCTCTACTTCTTAAAAATACACTTCGAGGACAGAAGAAAATTTTGTTTCGCAAATTACCTTTGAGTCACCCTTTTTTTTGAGAAGTAAGGCATACAGGTACCTTATTGGACTTCTCTGTCATGGGATGACACATGAAATAATACACTAAGTAATTTGATCCAGCAATTAAAACCAAGGTATGAATTACACTAACAACTATCATGGAGAGAAAATTAATTCTCTCATAGCTACACTGGTACTGTAAATGAAGTATCACAGGTGTTTAAAAACCAATTGTGATGAACCAAACCATCTCAGAAAAAAAAATAGGAACTTTGTAAACATGATGACAAGCACAGATCTGCACCCCAGGTATGGAGGGCATGAGACCTTTCTTCATAGTTTAACCTGCAATCTCTGGGAGCATGGGCAGGTGATCCTAGGTGACAGAACACTGGCACAGGCTGCCCAGAAAGGTTGTGGAGTCTCCTTCTCTGGAGATTTTCAAGACTCACCTCGGTGCAGTCCTGAGTGATGTGCTCTAGGGGATCCTGCTTTGAAGCAGGGGAGTTGGACTAAATGATCTCTCGTGGTCCCTTCCAATTCTGACAATTCCATGATTCGGTGATAACCTCCTTTCAGGTAGTTGTAGAGAGCAATGAGGTGTCCCCTCAGCCTCCTTTTCTTCAGTCTAAACAGCCCCAGTTCCTTCACGCTTTCCCCATAAGACTTGTGCTTTAGATCCTTCACCAGCTTCATTGCCCGTCTCTGGACACACTCCAGCAGCTCAGTGTCCTTCTTGTAGTGAGGGGCCCAAAACTGAACACAGGATTCGAGGTCCAGCCTCACCAGAGCTGAGTACAAGGGCACGATCACCTCCCTACTCCTGCTGGTCACACCATTTCTGATACAGGCCAGGATGCCGTTGGCCTTCTTGGCCACCTGGGCACACTGCTGGCTCGTGTTCAGTCGGCTGTCAACCAACACCTTTTTCCACCAGGCAGCTTTCCAGCCACTCTTCCCCAAGCCTGTAGCGCTGCATGGGGTTGTTGTGGCCGAAGTGCATGACCTGGCACTTGGCCTTATTGAACCTCATACAATTGACCTCAGCCCATCAATCCAGCCTGTCCAGATCCCTTTGCAGAGCCTGTATGAGCAGGCCTGTAGAAAGCAGTATTTTCATTCCAAAGGGAGACACAAGGGACCATCTTGTTGCTGCATGGGTCCCATGTATGCAGAGCCCAAGCAATGGGCTGGGTGAGGTCCCAAACCCCACCTGGATGGAGCAGGGCAAGCTGCAAGCCTCCAAAGTGAACCACATTCCAAACAAGGAATTTTGGATCTTTACTTGCAATTCAGTCCCTCATGACACCTTTCCCCACCCCAGCTCCCAGCTGCCCTGGATGCCTTCGCAAGACAGAAGTGGTACCTTGTTACCTCCCAGAAACGACATGTGGCATTGCTCTTCTTCCCTTTCTTCAATTTAACACTTTATAGGTGATCTTGCTGTCTGTCTGATGTTGCCCATAGTGCATCTCAGCCACACAGGACTCGCATGTGCTTCCTGTTTGTGCCTGAAGGCAGAGTGAGGGTTTCCTTCACTGCATGTGTGCCCGCCCTGCTGCTGAGCAGTGGTCCAGGCACTTGTACTTCAGCTGACTAACTGCACACTAAGGACATGAGCCTTTATTCACAGCCTGGCCTGTGCTGAGTAAGTTTCCTCCCTTTTACCATTACTTTACTATTTTATGCCCATTGTTTGGCCATTCCTTACCCAGCATCATTTTCACAACAGAGGTGTCTTTTACCTGTCAATAGAGACGGTGATGGCTAATGATAAAAAGTTGTTCTTGTGGACCAAGTGGCTCAGTTGGATGCCAAGCTGAGAGCAGGAGTGGCTCTGTCAGCAGGCTGTAGTGGATCAGCATCCCCAGTACAAAACTGGAACAAGAAGGGCCCCCTTTTTGGTGGACATGGATGGGAAAGGGTTTAAGAAAACCTGCAAAATTGTTCTAACTCATTAAAATGAAACTAGTACTTTGAAAAAAAAAAAAAAAAAGGGAGGACAGTTGCCTTTTCACAGGTTCACAGAACAGGAAGCATTTGTCACCCTGAATAAGCTGTGAAAACAATTTTTAATATATTTAATTACAATTGACATTCCTGCAGCACAGCCAAATGCTAGAGGTGGCCAGCTCTCTGAAGAGTGATTGTTATGACACCGGCACTGTGGGAGCCCTGCGGCGGAAACCATAAGCCAGTTTCCAGCTCTCTTTTATCGTTAAGTCATCTTTAAAAACTAAGCTATACCTGCTTCATTTTAAGTGACTGAACTTTAAGGATTGTACTCAAAACAGCACTAGAAGCAGGAATAACGTTACAATCAGCCTGACTGGTCTTCCACTCAGTGATGATAAGAGCACCATTACCTTTGTCATAAGATGGTTATCTATGTCCAGTTGCAGTTGTAAACTACATAGACACAGATACCTACATACTCAAACTCCGCTTGCCCTGTTCAGGGTGAGAAGTGCTTCTTATCTTCCTAACTCTTAGAAGAAGACTCCACCAACAATTGTAACTCCTTTCTCTTCATGAATTAATAGCTGTGCACACTGGGTGTGGGGTTTAAGACTGTGCTGGATTCATAAATTGTTGTGGAAATAGATCCTTTTGGGATTCATCCCTGTACTCATGACTCTAGGATCTCCCTCCCAACACCAAGAGGCATATGCTGGTTGCTTTAGTATCCATGTCGCCCCTTCCTCATCACAGTGGTGCTTCTTTGACTCCCACAGTAAAATATGATTAACAACAGAAATGAAGACCTGTTTAGTACCATCCTAGGCAGGGATTCCTTGACACATACAGTTGGATCATCATCACCATAGCAAGCTGGCTCTGAGGCTGGAAGCAGTGTGCGTGTGTGCATGTTTCAGGGTTACCCCAATCATGGGTTGTGTAATCCTGCAGGGTGAGAGGTTTCATTAGTGGCTGTATGGCCCCACGCTGTCCTTGCAGCTCCCAGAGTCTGCAGCAGCAGCATCCCAGTGTGATGCTGCACTTACCCCGCAGGCACCCCAGTGTGTATCAGGACAAGTCAGAGCTACCTGACACAGAGCTACACCTTGAGCCACACTATGCTAAAGCCAAGGTGAGTGCTGTGATGTTGTTTCCATCCTGCTCACTGCCTCTTCCACAGGTTTGGTGTTTTCTTTAATGGCATCCACAGTTACAGACTTTCTTTCCCCTTCAGACAGACTTTTTCCCATTTCAGCTTTAACAAGATTGTAAAGTATTAGGATGACCACACATTGGACCAGATTCATAATTCTTTAACATCTATTAATCCGCTCTGTTTCTAAAAGGGGAACTACTATACTACAACAACATGACCAGATCAGTATCTTTCTAGGACCTCTACAGTAGTTTTTGTATCATACTTGTTTTCTACAGAAATGCAGTATGTTATTCAAATAAGACTATGCCTTACAGTTATGAGTTTGCCACTACAATTAATTCATCTTACACCATCTTCTGTCCTCATTATATTTTTATTATAAGAATTAATACATTTTGCCATTTGCTATTCTGGTTGCAGTCATGAAGAAGTCGTGAAAATGAATACATTTTGTATCACTTTGTCCTTGTTGCAATTTTAAGATGTTCTCAAGAATGGATTAATTCAGTGCAACTTTTCACTCTTTATCCTGAGAAGGAAAATTAAAATAGTTATGAAATTTCAGTAGGCACTATTCTCTAGTTATTTTGTTATCAGTGTTGAGATTTTTATCAAGATGAAAATAATAATAAAGTATATAATTCTGCTTGAGAGTGAATGCAGAGTAAAATGGTGCAGATGATTCACTCCTTGTGACTGTGTCAAGGTCATAATCTCAAGTCCTGTTCAGATGCTATAATTATAACAATATAATTATCATTAACTCACTGTGTCTCATGTGGAGTGAAAATAACTGTTTAAAAAATTAACAGTAGAAATATTTAGAGTTCTGCCATTCAAGTTCCCCACAAACATTTTTAATTTTCCATTCATTATGAAAAACTGAAATAAAAATAAGACAAAATAAATAGAATATATTCAAAGAGCAATAGATTTTATCAGTAACTGATGTATTTCTTTCAAAAACTACCAGGAAGACAAACACAGTGCAGTTGACTTAGGATTTGATCGTATTGCGATTAAATCAAATAAAACTTCTATGAATTTTTATGGGTGTTGGATAAACTTGTGCTTACCATATGGAACCAAGTTCAAAGCAGCTCAGAGGATTTTCCTGCACTGGATGAAGGACATCTGCCAGGCACTGATCACAACCACCTCTTCTCTGAGTACCACTTTCTTTCAGACTGCCTCAGGTTCTAATGGAGATTTGATAATTTTGTACCAGTGTATTAACATGGCTGAGGTTTAACAGCAAAACAAAGTTTGAAGATTTCCTAACAGATGAAGCAGGGTCTTTGGATACCCTAATGGGTTGGGAGGCTTCTGAGAAAATTTACATTATCTTCATTAATAAGCTGAGCAAGTGTGTTGCACCTCTGCCATCCTCTCGTTTCTCAGTAGTGCGATCACTTACACCAGCTCCTCAATGCTAGATGAGATATAAAATCAAGAAAAACTCCTGTACATGAGGTGAAAAAACTGAAAATACTGTAAAATGGGTCTGGAAATTCCTTTCCTAATAGTGTAGGTCAGCAATAATTCAAGTCATGTTTATTCCAGGTCCACAACTGTAAAAACAGTAATTTCCTCCCTCATAATATAACATAAGGAGAGAGAAACGAATTATATTATATTGCGCAACAGGAAGTGCTATGCTGTTGGTGGGTGTCTGATGGGCATCCTCTGTCTGTGGAGCAATTCTTTACGTCCCACTCTCAATATGGTTTTAAACTGGAACTCTTTTCTCACAACACATAATTATCTAAAACATATGTTATTGCATGATGTAACACAACCACCATCTTTTCTTAGCACATGTTGTCTACTACAAGTGCACATAAGTTGCTGCCTTACTTATGGGAGAAGCAGAGCATAAAGAATACTTACTATGTTGCTCCCAAGACGAAACTGGACAAGAAATCCAAGGTTTTTTTGCTTGGGGCTTTGGAAATGAATTCTGTCCCCCCAAAACTGCGACTCAGATACGGATGACCTGAAGAGCAAGAGGAACTTTCTTGCTGCCTGCAGACTACTTCTTTTGATCTCATGTACTAAATAAGCCTGTGATCCTAATTCTGACTGGATAAACATGGTTGACATCTTTTTAGCAGCCTATTATTGAACTACAAATGAACTTCTTTTCATGTACTCCTCCAAGCATCCTCTTTATACCAAGAGGGGGACCTGTGTTTGGGCACGCTGGAGATGTGTCTCCTGTGGCAAAGGCTGCTCTTAAGCTTCTCTGTGGCTGGCTCAAGGCATTTGCCTGTCCTGATGCTCCATAAATTCTAAATCCACTTGTAAAAATAATGAAAGAAATAGTTCTTTCCATGTAGATAGCATCAATCCCTTTATTTTTAACCTTTCAAACTGTTAAAAAGGGTTACAGGGTTTCTAATGAGCATCATTTACCATTTTAAATTGTTACAGCCTGAAATTGCACCTGGTTTCCTGCTACACAATTTGAAAGATTTATAGGCCCAGATTTTCAATGCTCTCTGTATAAAAGGGAGAACAGAGAGGGGGAACAACCAGAGGGAAAAAAAACAGGCATTGTCAGGGCCAGCAGTGTGCTGCCAGCCCTTTCCATGCCTGGCTATCCTATCCCTGGTCCAGCCTCATTCCCAAGGCAATGCCTGATGCCTGGGGCTGGCAGGGCACCCAGGGGGCCAGCTCCAGCATCCCAAGCTACACCTAAGGCAGCCAGAGATGTCCAGTGCAGCATTTTTGCCCCCAGGATTCAAGGTGTTGTCTGTGCTGAGCTGAGAAATAACTGTGTGCCAAAGGCTTTGCCAGAGCAGCACTTTGTTGTTGCCAATGGATGGGACAATGTTTTAAATGAGCAAAAGTGCTCCATTTGATTTTGCATGCTTGCTTGTTTTGATGGAAATCTTAATTTTTCATAGATTTCTTCTGAAGACATTTACAGAAGGCATTTTGTGTCAGCACATAGTTTATAAAGGACAGATGTGACATGAAAATATGAGTGATGCTACTAGAAGTGATCCCGTTTGATCTTCAAGCATAAATAACAGTTTGGTACCACAGGGGCTGGGCTCTGCACAGACTGATGAACCCAGGGACTCTCTCCATCCTGTGACCCCATAAGTGAGCATCAGGAGCTTGTCACAGTCGCATCCTTATTGCTTGGTCTTGCTGCTAACCTTTCCCCTCGTGTTCTATTTGGCTGACTCTTGGTTTTGTTATGGTTTTTAATAAATATTTTTATCTAAAAATAGACACTAGGCTTTGTTAAAGATGGCACTGACAATAATTATGAGAAAATCAAACATACCTCCAAACCATTCATGCAGTTAATAAGATCCCAAGACAGAGCTAAAGCTATGACTCAGATCAAGAAATGTGGAAGTTCAGTTAGTTGGCTATTGGTCTGTCCTGTAGACTTGTAGACAGGAAGAAAGGAGCAAATCCTGCCTTGCTCCATCAACTGTTGTTGCATTTATATTCCATACTGGGTTTGACCTTACACTAGTACTATTTTCTGTCAATGTACAGAATCATAGAATCATAGAATCATAGAATGTATTGGGTTGGAAGGGACTCTCAAGGGTCATCTAGTCCAACCCCTCTCCAGTGAGCAGGGACATCTTTACTAGATCAGGTTGCTCAGAGCCCCATCAAGCCTGACCTTGAATGTCAGCAGGGATGGGGCCTCCACTACCTCCCTGAGCAACCTGGTCCCAGTACAGACCCCTGAGGGACACCACTTGTCACCATCTTCCATCTGGACATTAAGCCATTGACTGCTACCCTCTGGATGCGACCATTCAGCCAATTCCTTATCCACTGAACAGTCCATCCACCAAATCCGTATCTCTCCAGCTTAGAGAGAAGGATGTTGTGGGGGACTGTGTCAAAGGCCTTCCAGAAATCCAAATAGAGGACATCTGTAGCTCTTCCCTTGTCTACTGATGCAGTCACTCCATTGTAGAAAGCCACTAGGATGGTGAGGCAGGACTTGCTCCTAGTAAAGCCATGCTGGCTGTCCTGAATAACCTCCCTGTCCTTCATGTGCTTCAACACAGCTTCTAGGAGGATCTGTTCCACGATCTTCCCAGGCACAGAGGTGAGGCTGACAGGTCAGTAGTTCCCATGGTCCTCCTTTCTGCCCTTTTTAAAAATGGGTGCAATGTTTGCTTTCTTCCAATCACTAGGGACTTCACCTGACTGCCATTATTTTGATGTCATATATATGTGATGTATATGTCAATATATGTGATTACAGTTGCCAAAGTGCTTATTCACATTTAGGCTGGACTGTTGCCTGCATTAAGTCCTACTTTTAATTGATTTTTCAAACCAAAGATTACTTCATCAGGAAAATGGGCATGGAAAAAGATATTTCAATGCATGATTTTCACTCATATTTTACATGTTTCATGTTACAAGTACTTATTTCAGTCTCCCCAAAACCTCTATAGTCCTTTTCCTAGTATGAAAATCTTGCCTGAAGTGAATCCTGGGAAGTCAGTTGGTTTAATTACAGAAGCCTGGTAGGCTTAAAATTAAGTCTTCCTATATGTTCCTTCATAATCTGTCTTTAAGTATGTTAATAAAGTTTTTGTTAGATGCGGGATCCTTTTCTATCTTCTGCTTAGACTTTTCCAGACCCTTTGGGCATCCATAAAAAGGAAAAAGACATTCCCAGCACATGAGGTAAAGTTTTTGTGAACCTCCTCTGCCCCTGGTGCATCGGATGTGCTTGTATCTGCCACATCACAGTTCGGTTGCAAATGCGGTCACTCAGTGTGACCAACAAACTGGATCAATGACACTCCTCATCCCCACGAGGTGACAGAGTTGCCCAAGACAGCTGAAAAGATGCCAGCACCTGGAAGAAAATTTTTTTAAAGCGAGTGGCTCTGCCCATTGTTGGGAAGACGGGCCTCCCCTCGCAGGGGCTGGCTGGCACATCCAACACAAGAGCTTTGCAACAGGGCCTGTAATTAGCAACTAATAAAATCCTCCCTCCCCCATCCCCAGCCTCCCTGTAGGCCAGCAGCAGGTGCTCCTGTTTTCAGATGCGTGCGAAATACCTGCCAAATCATTTGGCACATTTCAACTAGAAACGTGCCAAATTACCTGTCATAGCTCAACCGCCTTTTTAAAAGAAAGATAAATGCTCCCGCTGCTCAATTTGTATGGAACGAGAGTGCCCTCCCGTGGACCCGGGCCGATGGCGGGCCCCAGGCCGGACCCCTCCGCTCCCCGGCCGGGCTGCAGGAGGAGCAAAGCCTTCTCGTACCAGATCGCAGCACCTGGGTTCCGCGTATGGTCCCAGTTACAGACATGAAACAGCCCTACAGACACTGGTGTTACCCGAGCTGCGGGTGAGTGGCTGCGGGGGGGAGGTTTAGATTGGATATTAGGAAAAATTTCTTCACCAAAAGGATTCCCCAGCACTGGCACAGGCTGCCCAGGGCAGTGGTGGAGTCCCCATCCCTGGAGGGATTTAAGAGATGTGTAGATGTGGTGCTAAGGGACACGGTGTAGTGGTGACTTGGCAGTGCTGGGTTAATGGTTGGACTTGATGATCTGAGAGGTCTTTTCCAACCAAAATGATTCTGTGATTCTATGATCCTCATCTGACCAGGCTGCAGGGGTAACAACAAGGCAGGGCTGATCCAAACCTTGTGCCTCTGAAAAAGTCATCACACCATGTCAGGAAGCTTTGGCTTTTCAAACCCATCTGAGTAAAGGAGCAGCGCCCCAGGGTAATCTTGTAGTTATCCACAGCTCAGCTATTGCAAAGCAGAGTGCAGCTTGAGCTCAGTTATTGACTTTTCACTATCTAGGATGATTATTTCAAATACAGTAAAGTCCCTAATAAAAAGAGGAAGTAATTTAATTCAGCCCTGTGACTGCACTGAGCAGGACTCTGGTCTGTACAGGCTCTTCTGCCTCAGCCATCAGCAAAGTCACTGAGCACCTTCTGGTCACACATGAAACGTCGTCTGTCGTGTTTGCTTTCTCCTCTTGTACCCCAGGGGAGAAGCACCTCTGTGACTTTGTGCCAGCAGTTCCTTGATGAGCCATCTACCAGTTTCTCAGCCAATGCTTTTTCATCTTCATTTCTAGTAAACAATTGCTAACTGCCTCAGAATGTGTCTGACTTTAAAATACCTGTCATGCAAAGCTAACATCTACTATCATTACCATCATCATAACAGCTTACTTTTCCATTGCACTTGTCAAACCAAAGCAAGCCAGTGAAAGAGCACTGAAATGCCACCTCCTCGGGGCTGGAGAGTTGGCTGATGCCATGCCACATGCTACATGACCAAGGGAGAAATAGTGTTTGGACAAGGACACAGAGACCAATTCCCCTAAGAAAAACATCTAGTGTGTGCACTAGGAAGATTGCAGAGTGCAGAAAGGTCTCTTCCCAAAGATGCTATCACATTGTGCAATGTGGAGCTTATTTGCTTTGGGAGATGATGTTCTGCGGTGTTCTTAGGGGGGAACCTGGTTCTCTGAACTTCGGTATAAAGGCACAACCATCCCATCTGTGGCTTTTTGCTCTCTTCCCATGCTGCCGTCTCTACTGTTGGTGAGCTGAAAGGCACAGCAAGCCAGCATGGGGTGGCTACATCCAGGTGTGTCTGTGTGTGGGTGAGTGTGTGTGCATGCGTGTGTGTGCACACATGTGGGGAGCACTCACAGGCTATGGGAGATCCCCAGACACTTTTAGCAGATACATCCACAGCTGTGATTCAGTACTTGGCAGTGTGTGAAACCACTTCTTGCGCTCACTCTCTCTCTGTACTGAAATACTCCATCTTTCCAGTCCTACAATGTTTACCATGCTGTCTAAATGCACCCTGTGACTAAAATGATGACCATATTTTCCCTTGCCTTCAGGAAGGAGCTGTGGGGTGGCTGAGGGCAGCAGGGTAAGGATGAAGGTGCGGCCACAGGAGAGCTTGCACAACAGTCTTCTTGAGCTCCGAGCCATACAAGGTTTGTAGTTATTTTTCTTGGCTCTGGCACGCAGAGGTGTGACTGTTTTGGCTTTGTACAAGGTGGCAGGAGCAGAAGTGGGGAGGACCTTGCTGTGGGAGACCTTAACAAAGTTCATACCATCATTGAGGCTAGTAGGTCAGTCAAAGCCTGAGTTCATCCACTTTGCAAGCAGAACCTGAGGCTCAGAGTGCCTTGAGACACACAGACCAAGACAAAATGGCTGGCCTTGGCCCAAACTGTGGCTGCAAAGGGTGGCATGTTTCCTTCCAATTTTTTTCCTCTTGGGTGGGAGTACCTAGGCTGAGAAGCCTCACAGTGCCACCTGCAGCAGCCACTCATCCAGCAATTTGATTTTCTGCATGGAGTGCCACATGCTTACAGTGGGATAACTCACAATTTCCACTGCAAGTTATTAAATAATAATAGCTCTGACGTGGTCCCCAGGCACTTGAGGAGGTACAGCACCAAGGCCCTCGCTTTCCTTGTGCCCCAGGGGTTTTTCTAGGCCACTCTCCATCACCTTTGTTAAGTCGTGGGGAACGGGAGAGGTGCCTGAGGACTGGAGGAAAGGAAATGTCATTCTGGTCTTCAAAAAGGGCAAGAAGGAAGACCTGGGTAACTATAGACCGGTCAGCCTCACCTCCATCTCTGGAAAGGTGATGGAACAACTTATCCTTGGTACTGTCTCTAGGCATGTCAAGGACAAGAGGGTCATTAGGGGCAGTCAACATGGCTTCACCAAGGGGAAGTCATGCTTGACCAACCTGATAGCCTTTTATGAGGACATAACCCTGTGGATAGATGATGGTAAAGCAGTGGATGTGGTCTGTCTTGATTTCAGTAAAGCATTTGACACCGTCTCCCACAGCATCCTCGCAGCTAAACTGAGGAAGTGTGGTCTGGATGATCGGATAGTGAGGTGGATTGTGAACTGGCTGAAGGAAAGAAGCCAGAGAGTTGTGGTCAATAGGACAGAGTCTAGTTGGAGGCCTGTATCTAGTGGAGTCCCTCAGGGGTCAGTACTGGGACCAGTACTATTCAATATATTCATCAATGATTTGGATGAGGGAATAGAGTGCTCTGTCAGCAAGTTTGCTGATGACACAAAACTGGGAGGAGTGGCTGACACACCAGAAGGCTGTGCTGGCATTCAGAGAGACCTGGACAGGCTGGAGAGCTGGGCGGGGAGAAATGTAGTGAAATATAACAAGGGCAAGTGTAGAGTCTTTCATCTGGGGAAGAACAACCCCATGTGCCAGTGTAAGTTGGGGACTGACCTGTTGGAGAGCAGCATAGGGGAAAGGGACATGGGGGTCCTGGTGGACAGCAGGATGACCATGAGCCAGCAATGTGCCCTTGTGGTCAAGAAGGCCAATGGCATCCTGGAGTGTATTAGAGGGGGTGTGGTTAGTAGGTCGAGAGAGGTTCTCCTTCCCCTCTACTCTGCCCTGGTGAGGCTGCATCTGGAATATTGTGTCCAGTTCTGGGCCCCCCAGTTCAAGAAGGACAGGGAACTGCTTGAGAGAGTCCAGCGCAGAGCCACAAAGATGATGAAGGGAGTGGAACGTCTCCCTTATGAGGAATGGCTGAGGGAGCTGGGTCTCTTTAGCTTGGAGAAGAGGAGATTGAGGGGTGACCTTATCAATCTTTATAAATATGTAAAGGGTGAGTGTCATGAGGATGGAGCCAGGCTCTTCTTCGTGGCATCCAATGATAGGACAAGGGGCAAGGGATGCAAGCTGGAACATAGGAGGTTCCACATAAATATGAAGAAGAACTTCTTCACAGTGAGGGTAACAGAGCACTGGCACAGGCTGCCCAGAGAGGTTGTGGAGGCTCCTTCTCTGGAGACATTCAAAACCCGCCTGGACATGTTCCTGTGTGACCTGATCTAGGTATTCCTGCTCTGGCAGGGGGATTGGACCAGATGATCTTTTGAGGTCCCTTCCAGTCCCTGTGATTCTGTGATTCTGTGATTTGTTGCAGAGGGAACTCTGGCAGGGAAAAATGAGCAGCAATAAGAGGCAGCCACTTGTCACATGTGAGGCAAGTCAGTAGTTTTGTCACTGAAATAGCAGTTCTTGCTTTAGCCCTCAATTAATGCAAAGGGGAGGAAATGGCACAACAGGAGAGGACTGTAGCACTGAAGCGGAAGATGAGTAAATGTTATGCTTCAGCAGAATGCATGTAATCACTTCCTATGCTCCCTCCATCTTCTCCTGCTCTTCCTCCTCCCAGCTCAGAAGCAAGGCTGGGAAGGCAGGAAGCACTCCTGTTTGTACAAATAAGAGCAAACAACAAGGTATCTGGATGGGTTTTTCCACACCTCTAGCGAAGGGTGCACAGCTGTCTGCCTCTCCAAAGAGCTGCTGTCAGTAGTTAACCAGGCTACTCCCCACAGGTAAAGGTACAGGGCTGACAGCAGAAGGGAACAAAGGCTACTCTCTCTTTCTCTTGTACTGAGCAGTGTAGTAAGCCATCGACAGTCCCTGATGGTGTGAATGGCATTCGTTGTTTTTAAAAACTGGAGCTGAATTTCTTACACACACACATACACAAGCTTGCTGGCTCTGGCTCTGGCTCTGTCCTGAAGCACTCAGCTCATTTTCAGCTCTTACCAGTCCTGGAAACGCACATGAAGAAAACAGTAAGGCCAATATTTGCTCCCTTCAGTGTCAGTCACAGGGAGAAAAAGCAGAGTCAGTAAATACATACAGTTCAAAGTGAGATTTGGTACCATGTGGATATGAGACTATCCAGGATGGCCACTACCACTGATGGACAATGTGTATTTGAAGAATGCTAAATGGCGCTTTCCATCTCTGACTGCTAGCAAGCGGGTTCTCTCATCTCACATACAGGTCCAATAGACAGAAGATTCCTATTGCCTCTCTTGAAAACCTGATATCAGCCATAATTAAAAATGGAGTCAGCATAGATGGACCTTGAGTCTGATTGAACATGGCAGCTCCTCATCTGGCAAATCCAGATCTTCCAGGTCTGTGAAGGAAGAACAGATGAAATAGAAAAACATAGATGAAAATATCAGAGCAGCCTTTAGGCAGCAACATAGGAATACTGATAACTAATGAAAATACCAGAGCAGCCTCTAGGCAGCGAGGCTGGGATAGACACCAGTAAGTAGAAATGGTAGGTAGAAGCGTCCTGACTGCAGTGAGAATGCACACAGCCACCAGCTGAGCATCTCCAGCCTCCAGGCGTCCATCAGGTGCTCCACAAGCCTGCACCATAGGGAATAACCCCTCCAACACATTGAACGTTCCCACAGCTGCCATGGTGCTGGATGGGAGCTATCAACTGTACAAAACTTTGACACTGGAGCCAATTTTCTGCAAAGCAGGGCAGCTTTTAGATTTACACTCTTTTTGACCTAAATGGGAATGATCCCCTTTGCTACTGCACTGTGGGATGGCTGGATGTAGCAGGAAAGCCGTGGCTGGAAAGGCAGTTTCTGTCAATGCCCATTGCTCTCACTCCCCTTCCCACAGGAGCTGGGAGTTTCTTTTGTGCAGCACAGTGCTACTGAATGTGGAGATCAAATTCAGTGCAAATCTGTTCCATCATTTGGGGATCATTTTTTCAGCCCCTTTTTTGGTACCAGACACATGAGGTAATCCAATTACCTATGAATAGATTTGTGGTACCCAGAGCTATTTTGATACTGATGTGCCTCTGTTCCTTCCTGCAAAACATGTCAAAGCAATTTATCTACGCATTTGAATAAGTCATCTACACAATCACTTTCCTTCAGGGAGAAATTTAATTTCTTCCGTAGAAGGTTTTCTCTTGCCATACAGACACGCATAAGCCACAGTATATTGCACAGGTAGCCCTGAACTTTTCTTTATAAAGCTAGAGAAGTCACCAAAAAATATCCCTTGATGCCCTAACTGGAACCAAGCTTTGGTAAACACAGCATTAAAATTAAACCACTAGAGTTCTTCAAAGAGTTTGCATCTTAAAAGAGGGATGTTTCTTCTACAAGTTGTCTCTTCCTTGCTCTTGCACAGCTGAAGGGCTCTCATTAGGACTACCTTTGTGGAAGTCACATTAAGCAGAGCTCATACCCTTCCCTCTTGCCTGTGTGAAGCTTTGCTCAGAGTAGCAAGAAGAGCAAGCACATTATTCTGCAGGGAAATAATACAAGTATGGAGGCCACCTCAGTGCAAGAACAGGAATTAAAACAATAGTTTCACATAACACGTGCTGCCTCTGCTGAAGGGAAGGAAGGGTTCCAGGATCCTGACCTTGCTGAGCAAGTTCACAGTTGCAACCCTTCTGTAGGCTGACAGCAGGTAAAATGTGATGTCAGCAGGTCTTAAAAAACACACTGGAGGAGCTTAATGGGATGTGCACTATAGCAAGGGGTTATGAGAAATGGCTTCCCCTGCTGGTCACTGCAGAATGATGTCTCCCAAGGGGAGCTGGGAATGAGGTGGGTCTCAAAGTCTCTCTGGTGGCTGGAAAGCAAGGGTCAGACCAATGAAGAAACACGGCCTCTAAAGCAAAAGGAGGAACTAATGGTTGTAGTTCCTGTGCAGCTAAGTTTGATTATTAACGATAATAATTACTGAACTACACTTGGCTTTTCCAGTCTCATCACAGCCGAGCTTCCTTAATTGAGGGGAATATCTTGCAATCATTGATGAGGCTCAACACTTAGTGTCACAAGCCTCTTTCTGCCCAGCCACTCAGTTGTCTTCAAGCACAGTTTCCTGCCAGGCATCATATCTGGCTTGAGCAGGCAACATCTCTGATAAACAACATCAGTATCTGTCTAGAGTTTCTGCGAGCTGAGGTACCCTCTGGGATGGACTGTGACAGACCAGGGCTAGGCTGGATTGGGGAAACACGGCAATATCGATTGGTCATAAGCAAATATGGCAAGACAGGACTGTTTGGGGTATAAGTTGCTCAGATGTCCTCCTAATGTTGACATTGGCATACACAGGCAGCTCTTCTGTGTTGCCTTCTGGGATGGGTATAAAAATCTCTTCTTGTCAAACCTCTAGGGAGATGGGTATAGGGAGACAATGCAGGACCCACTGCTGTTGCTGCCCATCACAAGAGCATCCTCCTGTTACACCTGAGAGCACAGTCTTTTGGCTTAGGATTTGCTCGGCTGCCCCACAAACTGGCGGCCCTGTATTCCAGAACCTGGGCCATAGATTGTTTCAGCTGGTACCCAGTGTTCTGCTATGTTCATTTCACATGGGGAATATCCCAAAGGAAACACCCCTGTGTATCCCTGTGGCTTCAGTCCCTTTGGTGCACGGACAAAAATTAGTCTCCTGAAGTTGTATTGACAGTCTGCTGAACAGACTGCATCTGCTCCATGCAGTGACTGAAAGCATGAATTTCATACTCAGATGTCTCTCCACTGCCTTTTCTAGCACCATCCCTTGTCATTTAAAGTGTCTTGTTTAAGCCAGCATACCCTGCAGTGAATGGAGTGTGAGCCAGCACTCTGTGGAGAATATCAGGGTGAGGTCTGGACTGGCTGTCCAGTTACAGGAATAAGATGAGAGGGATAGTCTTCAGGTCACCCTAGTGGGAAAAGTCAAGGTACCAAGTCATGTGCTTTCCTTTCCAAGTACAAGTATTTTCTCAGAGCCATGCTGGCAGATGCAGACCTTGTAAATGCAGGAAGCACCAAAAGTACTCAGTGTTGTTCTTGGATCAAAGGGTGGCCAAACTGATGCTACAGAAAGGAAGGGCTCAGTCTCAACTGGATACTTAATATGAGGTTTGGGATAAAGAGACCCTGTCACCAGTTCATAATTTCTTTTTCCTTTATATGGATAACTCATTATTTCAAACAATATCTTCTGATGCAGAGGAAGGAGTAAGCCATCTCCAGCAGGCTCTCTGAAGAGGTTATCCATCGGAGGCACAGAAATCACCTGAGCTTTTCCTCAGACGTGTGACAGAATTAGGTTCCTGTATGCTCCCTTCAGCAAACTCACTGCTGTCCATCAGTATCTCCTTGAGTTGCATGTCACCTATATAGTGTTTCCTGTACATGTGACAGTGTTAAGAGACATTAAGCCACTGCTCTGGCAGCAGCTCTTTCCACACCCAGAAAAAAAAAAAAAAAAGAGAGGAGAAAGAAAAGTGCAAAGCCCACAGCCATTGTCAGCTGTTGACGGAATTTAATATTGTGGCATGGGGATGGGGATCAATATGGACCTCACTTTCTCTCTTCATCAATCTGCAGCCCCAAGAGAACAAAACAAGGGACTCACCCTTGCAAGGCACATTCCTCCTCCACTCCCCCTGCCTGCCCTTGCACTAAATTGATGCTACTGCAGTGTATAGCCGTGCATTCACATACATTTCAGGGACACTGTAATGATATGAATGCATCCAGAGGAGGTCACTCATCCAAAGCTGGTGAGAGGACTGGAAGGCATGTCCTATGAGGAGTGGCTGAGGACTTTGGGCTTGTGTAGTTTGGAGAGAAGGGGCTGAGGGGCCACCTCATTGCTCTCTACAGCTTCCTGAGATGGGGAAGTGGAGAGAAAGGTGCTGATTTCTTTTGCCTGGGATCCAGTGATAGGACATGCGGGAATGGTTCAAAGCTGCACCAGGAGAGGTTTAGACTGGACATGAGTAAGCATTTATTTACTGAGAGGGTGGTCAAACACTGGAACAGGCTTCCTAGGGAGGTGGTCAATGCCCCAGGCCTGTCAGTGTTTAATAGGCATTTGGACAATGCCCTTAACACCATGCTATAAGCTGTGGTCAGCCCCGAAGTGGCCAGGCAGTTGGACTAAATGATCATTGTAGATTCCTTCCAACTGAAATATTGTCATCTCTTCTCTCTTCCATTCCATTCCATTCCATTCCATTCCATTCTAATTATACAAGCACTGAAAAAAGATCGACTCAAAAAATGTGATTTTGAAAATGCATGGTGTTCTCATTTAAAGCTCCAACGATTGCCTAGAAACAAAACAAAACTGAAAAGCTATCTACTCTAAACAAGAGCCAGTTCCCCAAAGTTAGAGATGATTCAAAATCAGAAAGCATTGTACAGTTCCTGCCAAACCTGGTGAATACAAAATTAGATCAATTATCCAGTCTTGAGCTTGCATAATCCAAACCCAACTGGGAGAGTCTCTTTTAACCTGATTCTCCCCACTCATGCATGAGAAGAAAACCTAGGATCTTCTGCTCAATATATTATTTTAATATATTGATGTGTGGAGGTATGGTAAGTATTGTGTTATTAAAATCTATTTCCTAAAATATCACTTTTTAAATACAGTTTGATTCCCTACCCCCAAACAGAAAAGTATACAATAATGGTGTTTATCAGATGGTTCAAGCATTTCACCCTTGTATTCTCTGCTCAAAGTATCAAGTAGATTTGGATGAACTGTTTGCTGCTAAACCAGTATCCTGAAACTTTAGCAGTACATCTAACACCCTGTGACAATCTCCAGCCTACATTTTTAAGTCAAAATCCAACTAACTGGAACAAACCCAAAAATCTTAGTTCCCCTGGCCCTTTTTGACGCAAAGACTTTGTATTAATACAAAAACCCCATGCAGAATTTCCACGTCAGTGTTTTTTATGACTTCAAAGGTCCTTCTGTACCTGCTATTTTCTCTCATTAAGTACAGAAGAACATGTTTTTCCATGCTGAATCACAGGATACTTTCCCAGTAAACAGTTTCCATATCATTACAGCCCACAAGAACAGTGTGGGAACTTTATGAACAGCAGTAGCTAACTGAGATTAAACTGCTGGTTTGGGATTTTTTTAAAAATCAGCTACTGATTTTTTTGATGGTTATGCTCTGAAATAATCATTTAATCATATGGAATACCAGTAAAGCTCTAAAATATAAATAATTTATAATGAATACTAAGTTAAATAATCTAGGCAGTCAACCTAATGAATTGTTTGGACAAAAATAGATATTAACCACCAAAGAACAACAAATGTTACTACTTAAATGTTAAGGGCTGCTGATTCCTTTACAAGCTGATGAACAGCATTTACAGGATTGATATTCCCAAAACCCCACCAACACTGTTGTCCACTGCTTGGAGTTACAATAGTGAAAAAAATGCTAGAAAAAATTTACATCTAAGCCTCAAAACAATTAAAATGCATGTAAATTATGATGCTCCAGGAATTAGTCACTCCAACAGATGGCTGGTAGCTTGTTAATAAGAATGAAGCAGACATTTGTCTTTTTTTGGTATCCCATACCTTGAAGACTACAGGAATCCCAAGGGACCACCCAAAATGGTGTTGCTGCAGCAAAGGGATCTGACTATAAACTAATGATTAAAATTATCTGGAACACCAGAGACAATCCATGTGGGGCAGTTCCAATCCAATTTTCACCCTTCCTTGCCCTCTATCCTGCTAGGGCCTCAAATTTAAACAGCATCAGCCAAAGAGGGATTTTGATGCGGACCTTGACTTCACAGGTTGGCTCATGGCTGGGGTAACAGCTACACTAACAGCCACAGCAACTTTCCACTGAGAGGTTTGCAGAGCAAACCCTTGTTTGCAGAGGCAGCTCTTGGATCGCGGGAAGCAGAACTTCAGCTTGCTGTCAGCAAAACATTTCAAAGTCAGCCTTTTTTTAAAGAGCTTTGATTATGAACTTGCTTTAAATACACTTCTAGGGCTGAGAGGACAAGGTGCTGCAGGCCTAGAGAAGTGTTCACTCTGCTATGCACATACACACACTCTCAAATGTTACATACAGCAATTTAGTTAAGTCTGACTATTGTATATAGAGCTTTTTCACAGTCACTCCAGGCCCTCAAGCCATGCGGTACCTTGTCAAGGGGCACAGGATCTGCCCTGCACAGGGGAGCACAGATGAAAAACTTAAGCCAGCAAAGTCTGAGCTGCTTCCAGAAGCAGCATAAAACTATCACCGTGGCAGGAGAGAGCTAATTAGTAAATTAGCACATTGATGCCTCTGTGCTGCTTCTAGGAACCCACCTGTTGTCTTCACTGATCATGGTCTCGGCCTCTGTAATTTAGTATGGGATACTACAGGTTTCTGTTCTCCCTCACGGGAAGCAGCATGGCTGCATATTCCAGCTTCAGTCTCCAGTGTGGTGTGGTTGTGCATCCCAGCTTTCTGCTTTGCACAGGGATCACAATTTTCAACAAATTAATTTCCGAATTTAAAACCTCAGAACTTTACTCATACTGTGAAATAAGTAAACCAAGACCCAAAGTCTAAATTAAAGACTGTGAGCAAAGTGGGACAGAACCAAATTCCAATAAATAACATACCACAAATAATAAATAATGCACTTCTTCAAATTTCATCATGCAAGGTAGCATTTCTATCTTCTTAAATGACAGCTAACAGATAAATATCATTGTGACAGGCTCTCTCACACCACGATGGATGTGGTTATTAGTCAGCACTCCCAAACGAATTTCTTAGAAAATATGAACTTTATAGGTATTTAGGCCATATTCAGATGTTCCATTTGAAGTGCTGTGCCAGTGAGGGCAGGCTCACGCGGACTCCCGCAGGGTCTGAGTCCTGTCAACGGCTGCTGGTGGAGAGTGACTGACTGACCCAGGTTCCACATCCGAGAAGAAGGAGAGCTGCAGAGCTGACCTGATGAAATGTCAGGGGTCTTCGCAAACTGCAAATAGTACTGGGAGTATCAGAGCCATTCTATACAGGCAGTGAAAGATCCAGTTTTGTCTACTTACCCTGCAGAGAAGCTCAAATGAGTTAAAAAGAAATAGAACTGGGGTATAGTTGAGGATAAAAGGGATAGAAATAACTTTCTACATAAATTACTTGTCTGGGCTGATAAATAATCCATCACTTTTCCATCTCTTCCTTCTTTCCCTTGCCAAGACTTACAACAGTGGGAAGTGGTGCAGGAGATGCCAAAACCCTTTTTGGAGACTTTCTTGATGCATAGGATACTTAAGCTTGCCTTCAAAAGTGAAAAGCGAGTTCCTAACACTTTTGTGATGTAAGATAATCAACAGGAATTTTACAATATATTTACATTTTACAATATATTTACAAAACATTTTACAATATATATTTTCAATATATACAGCTAAGAAGCTTGCACAGCTTTATACCAGCATAATGTTACATGATTGTAACAGCCTTTTCTTCCATTCTGGTAATTCCTGTAACGTCTTCCTGGAATATAAATATAAAAAACATTTTACAATATATTGATACATATCACAAATCAGTGTATAGCGTATTTATGACTTCACTTTCACAGTATACCTGCAGTTCACAAGTTCACCTGCAGAATACCAATCCAGTGGTCAAACATCATTATTCAGTTCAAGTTACTTGCTGTTTTCATGCTCAAATTGAGTTTCCTCTGTGTTGAGTATATTAGCAGACTTCTGAAGTTAAAACCTAAATTCAGTTGTTCCTCTGCGCTATATCTCAGATCAGAATCGGACCGGTAATATATGCTCCCTGGACAGTTGAGAAGAATAATTCATTTGCAGATTTCCTTGGTTCATGAAAGTTTCAATACTCTGTCAGTCTATAAAATATCTATGTTTTATGTAAACCAGGAAATGGCTTTTCAGATTGGAGAAAGCAGCTATATCAGACCATCGTATCATGTTGCCTGCTTGATTGAAGGGCATTTGTGTTGGAGCAAAGCTCAGAACACTTTGAAAATATAAACACAGGGATCACTATAAAAACTATATGTACACTCTAAACTAATACATAGCTCTTGGTTGCATGTCATGCAGGAAGGCATTTAAAGGGGTTATCATGATAATATATGAATGGCAGCACGGCCAAGACTAAAGGGCAAGATATTCCATTAGGGTTGTTTCTCAATGCATTTTAAAAAAAAAAAATTACTTCCCACTCAGAAAATACTTCAAAATCTAATCATTTTGATAATATGTCCCTTCTCTTCCTCCAGTCTGTATCAAATACTGGAAGAGGATTCTCTGATTACATGGATTTGCTTCTTTCAAGTGGTTGTTAAAACCTCAAACTATTTTCACCATTTATTTAGCAAGATTTAACACAGAGCCCTTCCTGGAGAGGATAAAGTCAGGTTTGGCTGCTTATACTAGCTGCTTTTCTAGAGAAACTCTGGCCAGCTCTTTTCAGATACTGGTATTTCCTCCTTCTTTTGTCCTCTGTGCTCCACTTCCATGTTTTTAAGCGCCAACTTTTACATTTTTCCCTTTTTTTCAAGAGGGCAAGATACCAAATTCACTGCTAATGTAAGTAGATGCAGCTCTAATTAAGTCAATGGGGTTACACCTGCCTATGTCAGCAGTGAATTTGGCTCAGCATCCCTAGTGAGCAAAATGTCACATTACCTTTGCTGAGTAGGACATTTCAAATAAAACATTAGCAAAAACAATTAACTTTAATCCATTAATCCCACTGAAGCTACTTTCAACCTCCTAAGGACTGAAGTCAATTCCCAGTAAATGTCTTTGGCTTAATAGATTGTGATTCTTTGGTGCAAAATATATTATTGAATTACATTGAATTAAGCAGCATCATATTGTATTTCCATATATAAATTACATTTCAGCACACATCTGATAACTTTTAAGGATAATACTTAAGAAACTATTAACAGTGGAGGAGATCCTACAGAACTTTGCATTATATAATAACTATGAATTTTGCAAATTAATTATGTATAACTCTAATATTACACTCAGATATAACAGACTTGTATTTTATTAGCATCTCATTTCACATCAACAAATATGGATGATTTATAAATAGCATGGTTCGCTAAATCATACCCTTTGGCACAAAACAGATAGTAACAAATCTGGATGAGTGAGAGGTAAGAATACAGTCTTGCTCCCAACACCTTCCTTACAGCTACAGAAGGAAGGGAGCCAACATATGATCTGTCTAAAGAATTTGAAAGACCATGTTCAGCTTCTTGCTGGACTACTCTGAACAGTGCACAGCAGCTTACAGCCAGGTGCATGTGCATCAGCAACTCCACTATTGCACTCTTGGGTACCCTTTTGCTTTGCAGCGTTCCTAAAACCTAGGTGAGGTGTATGGGCTCCTGCTTCAGAAAAAGGATAACATCACCACATTCTTATAGGTCGAACCTTGCTGTAGGCAGCCAGAAGGAAATACTGGACATAGAGATGAGTGTTGAACCTTGTGTCTCACTCCAAGACTGTCACATTCTCTACCTTGCGTGGAGTGATTCCTGCCATTCAGCATTTTCAGCCCTAAACCTGTCCTGGAATTAAGTACCTTAACCCTTTCTTCTAAAGTCCAAGAAAGTGACAATCATTAACTCTGTCAGAAAGCCAGAAGAGAACAAAGGGAATCATAAACCCTGTCTTCCATTTCCTCTCTGGAGACTCCACAGAGGAAAGAACCTCAGCTGAGTTCCCACATCCATCCACTGGGACATTTGTTTTCCCACCCTTCTCACAGGTACAGGGGCTAAACACTACATTTTAGAGTCACCTCTCCCTTTCCTATTGAATATTTGCTTAGAACATGCAAACTGTAGCAGCCACAGCAGGAGATGTGAAGAGAAAAATCTTTCCTTTGCTCCAGACTCTTCCCCAGTGTGGTGGCCACTTCTCTTTTTCAGGAGCAGGAAAGAAAGCCCAACTCACAGAGAAAAGAACTGAATAAAGGTCACTCACCACTTAGGTGACTTCTGCAACTAAGAACCTCAGTATTTTAATCACAGTGTCCTCTAGAAGGCAAGCACAGCTCTTCAGCTCCATGTATGTAGCCCCACCAGCCAATACAAACATTTGCACATTACCTAGGATAAAGTTGAATCAAAGAGAATGAAGTTCTGCAATAGCAGAATATTAACAAAAGGCTTCCAAAAAATACAAGGTACCAGTTAGTTAAATCTAGATGGAGACTGGTCACAAGGGCTTGGTCTTGGGGCCAGTCTTGTTTAATGTCTTTATCAATGACCTGGATGAGGGGATCGAATGCACTCTCAGTAAATTTGCAGGTGACACAAAATTGAGTGGGAGTGTCGATCTGCTTGAGGGTAGGGAGGCTCTGCAGCGGGATTTGGACAGGTTGGAGTGATGGGCTAAGGCTAATTGTATGAGGTTTAACAAGGGCAAGTGCTGGGTCATGCACCTCGGTCACAACAACCCCATGCAGCGCTACAGGCTTGGGGAAGAGTGGCTGGAAAGCTGCCTGGCGGAAAAGGACCTGGGGGTGTTGGTTGACAGCCGACTGAACATGAGCCAGCAGTGTGCCCAGGTGGCCAAGAAGGCCAATGGCATCCTGGCCTGTATCAGAAACGGTGTGACCAGCAGGAGTAGGGAGGTGATCGTGCCCCTGTACTCGGCACTCGTGAGACCACACCTTGAGTACTGTGTCCAGTTCTGGGCACCACAGTATGGGAAGAACATTGAGGTGCTGGAGCGAGTCCAGAGAAGGGCACTGAGGCTGGTGAGAGGTCTGGAAAACAGGCCTTATGGTGACCAGCTGAGGGAACTGGGGTTGTTTAGCCTGGAGGAGACTGAGAGGAGACCTCATTGCCCTCTACAACTACCTAAAAGGAGGTTGTAGTGAGGCTGGTGTTGGTCTCTTCTGCCAAATTACTAATGATAGGACAAGAGGAAATGGCCTCAAGATACGTCAGGAGAAGTTTAGATTGGATGTTAGGAAGAAGTTCTTTCCTGAGAAGGTGGTTAGGCACTTGAACAGGCTGCCCAGGGAGGTGGTGGAGTCGCCATCCCTGGGGGTGTTCAAAAAACAGGTTGATGTGGCACTTGAGGCCATGGTCTAGTGGTTTAATGGTTAGGAATATGATGGGATAAAGATTGGACTTGATGACCCTGGAGGTCGCTTCCAACCATAATTATTCTATGATTCTATGATTCTATATTTGTCCATCAGGTAAAAAGAATATTGACCCAAACTCGAACCATATGATCAATGACCTTGAATTTGTGCTTCATACATATTTAATCATCATTTTCCCAAGGCAAGAAGACCCTGGCTGCCTCATGGCCCTTTCCCATGTACCCAGAGAAGCCCAGTGAGAAAGGAGGTTTGTACGTACCAGGTAGAGGCCAGGCAAGAGAACTGCCTGGCTAACTTCTGTATTTCAGAATACAAACATTTTTGTCCCCTGAAAAGATACCTGAATATGATGACCTCCAATATTTAATATTCCCCCAAATTTTACCATCCCTTAACCATGCCCTCAGTGCTGCATTATATCAAATCGGTTGAAGCCAATAGCAGGGATATAATCAAAATCTAAATCCTGAAGCACTATAGAATAAAATACATTTTGCAGCAACCCTTCCCACTCAAGGAGCAACTGCATTGCTAGTGCTTGCAGTGACAGTTCACACACTGAAGTGAAGCAAGTTTTAGTGCAGGTAGGTGATTTAATCTCACAGTATACCTTCTAATGAAGCAACACACTACACAGCACTCCTACTAGAAATTCAGGACTATTACAGTTATCAATAGCTGTATATATTCTGCTGGGACATACAGGAATTTGTTCTGTTTTAAAAATTATTTCTAATATGTTACTTATCAGATTTCATGCTTACTCAGAGAATAGATTAAATATTAAGTCTCCATTAGAAATACTGCTGGGGACTGAAAAACTCTAAAACCTGAGCACTGCTCTGGGCTGGACCCTAAATGTTTTACACAGCCAAAAACTCATAATGAATTCAAATAAGGTTTTGCTGGTATGGAGGATTTGGGAGAAGCTGCCTTTCAAGTTCAGGGCCAATGTGATCCACCTCAGCTCCTGAGTCCCTAAGGTGCTGGGGGAAGTCCTCAAGGACACTGCACGGCAGCATCACTGCCCGAGTGCCCAGCTGAGGTGGGGTGCAGAGGAGGGAGGGAGAGGAGTGCATGGTCTCAGTCTGATTCTGACACTCACTGATGACCAGGGGGCCATGGCCTCAGAAACATTCCAAGACATCATGGCTTCCATGCAGCCTGACAGCACAGCTCCACCTGGTTAAATCAATGAACATTTTGCAATTGATTTCCAGGGTAGCTGCAACAGGCTGTATGGTTTCATCCATCAATTGCTTTAGTACTCACCTCATTTTAAGTACATTAGCAGCTTGATTGAAGTCAATGGTACAGTTCAGAAACTTAAAATGAATTGTGTTCTTAAGTATCTTGGTGAATTGAGGCCTTATTGAACAGTGTTAATGAAGGTGTGATCCTCTGAGAATTGGAACATCTTCAAATCTCACATCTCATTGCTGTCACTTGAATTCAGCAGAAGTCCATGTTGCCATCAGAAGGAGAAGTCACCTCTCCCTTTCCCAGAAGCTGGTTCTCACCATGTCCCTGGTCCTGGGACAGCTGTGCTGTGTGTCTATCCATGATTGCCGGTTTGGACCAGTTGTCTGCACAGCACTTGGCAGGCAATAGGCAGAAACAAGCGGCCAGGAGTGGAGATAGAGGTGGTAGGTAGTATCACCTCTTCTGGCAGCAGCACAAACCTGTGCCAAATTGAAAGGACCGTATGACCATAGCATTGCCAAACCAAGGAAAAACTAGGTTGTTAAACCATTGGAGTGATTATCTGATAACTAAGTATCCAAAAATACAAGATTCATTACCAGGGAAAACTTTGAAACTTCAGCATTCACATTAACTGTCACAAAGTGCATTCAGACCAAACATTATCTGCAAATGACAGTGTATACAATTAACAGATAAATATAATGTTTTATGTGGGTACCACCTAGTGGCAAAGGGCTGGAATTTCCATGTATTATTTTTGATGGAAATAATATGCACATTCTGGACAGAAGAGTTTCGAAAAACATTTTAATGGTTCTGGGGAATCTAGGTATGATGTTGACCAAAGGTTTTTACAGTGGGGAAGCAACTTAAACAGCAAATGTGGCACATACAGAGAGGAACATACACACACAAGATAATGCAGTGAGGCGCGTACAGTGAGCCCAGTGATTTCAAGGTCAGTGTGACCACACACCTGTGATTCACCAGAGGCACAATTCTGGATCCCCAGCAGCTCAGATGTAAAGGCATAAAAATAAGAGAGAAACCAGAACTATGTTTTTCAGCTGGATCAGGGAAGTTAACAGTGTAGTAAGAGAAATCCTGCTTTTTGCATAGTAGCCTTATAACTAGTTGATTTATCTGGTGTCCTTTGAACTGAAGGGTGAATGCCATGTTCTTTTCAAGACTTTGTGACAAAATGCAAAGGGACTTCAAGTGGAAAGTATGCAAAGGGAAAAGCCCCTGGATTAAAATGTTTCTGGACATGGCAAGATGTTACTTAGCCAAGTAAAGACACAGTCAGATCATAACTCAAGAGAAAACTAATGCCATAATATTGAACAATGTTCCACTTGAAAATTGTTAGACATCAATTTTTATAAGCAGGACAATAACCTTTTCAAGTATAAAAGGCATAAAAGTGATGCTTAACTGTCACAACCAGTCAGTCACTTTATTCTGGGCAGGTAGCCCTTTGCCCACGCTTTGGCGTGCTTGCAGCGGTGCCAGCTAACCAGCAAAGGGCCCAGGACTAGACAAAGTAATGTAGCAATGTAGCACCAGGCTGTCATTTGGGTTTGGAAATGGGCAGAAGCACAACAGTTGTTCCTAGTTGGGATGAGGAAACCTGCAGGCAGAGCAGGCGGTGGGGATCCCACGGCTCTGCTCAGCACCAGTTTCTCACCTCAGGTAAATCAGCAAGTAGTTCCTCTTAAGACCAAGCATGAAGTCCTGATCACAGTGAAATCAATACCAAAACCTCTGTTAAGTGCACTGGTGCCACTATTTCCCCTGCTGCCTTCAGTAATTTACGCCACTCCAGAGTAGTATTCTAGCTCAATATGTTAATTAATCACATGAAGCAGATTACAAAGAGAGGCTGCTTGAAGGGATTGCAGTGTGCATTGTGTGGGGATTATTTCATACCTATTTCATCATTTTGAATCTACTGTTGATTATCAAGTGAATACTGCATTAACTTTGGCTTTGGAAAATGATAATAATCGTGATTCATGGAGCTGTCAACTAATACTATACCTATGCACTTTTTACAGAACTACACATTGATAGATAGGAAATACCCTGGGAAATGAAGAAAGGGAGAAAAACAAAGAAAGAAAATGAAGAGCTTTGTGTCAGCCCTCTACCATGGGGAGGGCCAGCAGCAACAACGGCAGTGTGTCTTCAGAGGTGGAAAGGCCCTTGGACTCTTGCACCAAAGAGAGCAGAAAGGTAAGGAATTTAACTCCAGATGTAGGAAAGACCCACAGTGTTTCACCTGACTCTACTGAGAGCTTGTCTGAAACTGATTTGTCATGTAATGACCTTCCTAAGAGAAGCAGGTCAATTAGTGGCACATAAACTGTGCAGAACAAGAATACAGTGTATTTTCTTCTGCAACACTGAATTTCAGATCCTCCTAAGTATTAGGCAGTAAACAAAAGCACTTTGAAAAGTAAGCTTCTCTGAATGATTCACCCAGCAAAGTGGGTGAGAGAAGTCCAAACATCAGACAGCTCTCCCACAAGCACCTGCAGCTACCCCTAAGGATCCCCACATACCCTCTCTCGAAATTAAGCTCTCATACAGAAAGAAAACAGGGTGAAAAAACAAATGCACACACAAGAAACAATAGGAAAACTCAGTTGAGAGGGCATACACTGACTCTAAAAACCCCAATGTCATTCTCATTTCTTAAGAATAATGAACAGATGCAATGAAACACTTTTCTTGTGGAAATAAAAAGTCTGTCTTCATGAGCCAGGTAACAAGAAAACATGACTCTTGTCTGAGCCTCGGAATAACTGAGATCTGTCAAGTTTCATAAAATTCAGTGAGTAAGGCTGCCTTTCAACCAGGTGATGGCAGACCCTTCTGCATTTTTGTGCAGGTGGATTTTCCTAAACTTAGTCACCATATAAAAATTTGTGCTTTATAGGCAGAAGCTCTTCTTGCTCAGCCCTGCTTCATGTAGCATTTGCCTCCAGTCCAGGGAGAGTGGATTGGATTTGCTGTGGTAAAGGCCATGGTTAACACTTGTCCAGGCCCATCAAAGTGACCCCATTCAGGCTTCCATGGCACAGGGACATTCCTCTATACCCTGCAATAAACTACTACATCCAGCTCTTTGCCCTTTTCTACCTGCCCATTTTGTTGTTCCCTTTTTTTTTGCTAGATGGCAAGTGAGACCTTAACAACTCTTAGAAAAAATTCTCCAAGTATCCCACTTGTGTAAATGGGCATAACAACACATCAACATATTAATTAAATTGAAACAAGAAATTTTAAGCACAAAACAGCCATGTAGACTGCAGGCTCTTTTAGAAAAAATACCACATGGATGTACTTTAGTGGAGCTGCACTACAACTCTAAGTAATGATGGGAAATAGCCAGATTGATAGGTGTGACTTACCTCACTCCAAAACTTACCTCATACACCTGTCTTGGGCAAAAAGTTCTTCCAGCAGCAAGGGACTCTCCAGTTTGTCTGCACAAGCAGGTGCAGGACCATAAACTGTCATCTTTCTCCTAGTCACCTCCAGTACAAACAAGCTCAGAAACATCTCTCAAGTCAAGTAGCAATACTGTCACTTCATAATTTGGCTCTGTCAGTTCAGCAACATGTGTCTTTCCACATATAAATAAATGTTTTATAAAGTTTTGCTCTACTCAATTACATACGTACATGTATCTTGCTTACAATGGATAGCTTGCTAATACTCATGTATTTCTTGGAGAGCATTCCAGCTGGTTAGATTTTCACCCAAAAATGTGAATTGAAACCTCAGACAAGACAAGAACTGTCTCATACCTTTTACAGATTAACAAATAGTTCTTGCCCTGCTAATGCCATTCTTAATTGGACAACACTGTGAGGAGCAATTAAGACTAAACGGTCACTTGCTGAGAGGTGGTGAAACAGAATCTGCAGCTTGAGGCATTCGCATTCTCCAAATAAAGTACAGTTGCCTTACCCTGGTGTTAAAGAATGCAGTTTAATTTTTTAATGGCTTAGTATATTAAAAAGGAATGAGTCAATTCACATCAGGGAAATAGGTTTGGGGAGGGATTGTATTTTCTTAATTTTCTTTTGTTTTCAAAACTGCTTTGGAGATTTAAAGGCTCCTGTCCAACAGCACTGGAAGTGGAACTCTTCTGTGCCAGAAAGAAACAGTGGCAGCTACAGCCACAATTACCTTGCTGCACTGCCTCACCTGTAGCTTGTAGAAGCCATCCAAGGCCTAGAAAGAGATTTTCCCATTTAGTCCGTGCCCTGCTAGTCTGTCAGACAAATACTGTGTTCATGATATAGTAGTGCAAATGAAATCTAGGTAACTATTCACATATCTTCTTAAATAGTTCCAAAAGGCCTACCAGTCCATTAAATGTCCTCCCTCTTCAGATAAAGCTCAGTGTGAGCCATACCTGCTGCCCCTCCTCTATGGTAATTAAAATAAATGCCAGCTGCAATGAACTGCAGCCATCTTGAGGAGGATCACAGGTCCTTGTTTGAGAGGAAAGGTCACACCCTCCCCACTGACTGGCAACAGAGGAAGGAATTTGCTGCAGCTATAGCAAATCATATATTCCAGAATGGTTAAATCTGAGGAAGGCCTCTGTCCCTCATAGTTGGCAGTCTGCTGCATTTCACCCATGCTAAAGTTGGGATCCTGACAGTTTTCCATATAGTTTCACTTTCTAACCTCACTGCCACCCCGCCAGAGTGCATCCTCCCAGCACTGATGCTAAGCGGGATGCATCTCACTCAGCTGCCCACATCCCTTGGGTGCTGATGAAAATCCAGTGCTGGATCACCTTGTCTGTGGTTTAGCCACCCCAGGGACACAGCAGGGCCATCAGCTGCCAACATCTCAGCCCTACCTGAAAGACTTTCTCACCAGAAGACTTCTGCAGTCCTCTCCAACTAGGAACAAATCCCCTTGTGGGAGCCAGGCTCAGTGCAAACTGGCTGGTCTAAGTTACAGGAAGGGTGAGAAAAGCAGATGTAGTCTCAGTCACTTGTTCTAACACCAGCCAGAAAATAAACTCAAGAGGATATCAAGTTTTCTGGGATGGAATCCTATATTTATAATGGTGGATAAAGAGCATTCAACCAAGGAATCAGCTGCAGCCTCTAAGTGTGTTTCTAAACTCTGATTTAAAAGACTCCCCTCCACTGGCTCCAACAGAAGGAGCCAACACATCCTTACTGAAATGGGGTCTCTGCAACTCCCAGTGCTCACATCACTTCAATACAGACTTTAAAAGCTTGAATGCCTGTGGACTTGTCTAAACTAGTTTTATATCACACACCAGGAATTTTTAGCATGAGTTTTTCTTTGTCTGAAACATTCTGAAATAGGTAACATATCAGTTCACAAAGTTATCTGTATGAGCATTTACATCCTTTTTACTTTCTATGTCCATTCTCTCCCTGCAGAGAGACCAAGATCTGAAGTCTCTGTGTCATTAGCATCATTTCATCCCAACGTATCATCTATCTAGTAACTTAAACTGATGAGATGACACTAGGCAACATTAGTATTTCATTTTTCCATTTCCTGAAAGATATTTCTTTTCAATTTAGCTACTACCTGACAAAAATATTGCTGACCACCTGCAAAAGATAAAACAACCTTAATACAATTTTATTTTGCAGATGCTAAGGGCCATGTTCTTCTGCCACTCATGCAGCTTACAGCTCTGCACAATCTAAATGAGCAGCAAATTGTTTGCCTTGGTTTTGGATGTGGTATAAACAACTGTAGTCTGCCCTTCACCAACACTGTGTGCCTTGGAGAGCTCAGCACTTCCCTGAGGGAGGAGGTAGCACAAGTGTCTTGAAGAAGCCAGGTGTACATCAGTAGCAATGAAGGAAAGAACTGCTTCACTGTGCGTTCCTCTGAAAGACTTGTGCATCTGAGGCAAGTCAAGGTAAAACAGAAGGAACCAAAAAGAAAGCCACTTCAGACAGTAAATGATCCACACTGGAGCTAGATCCCAAAACAGTCTGTATAATCTGCTGCTCTGACTCATAGACTAGGCACAGCTAATGGGTACAGCTCTTTGATTAGGACAGAGCTGCCACCTCTGCAGACAGTGGGGGAGGATGTGCAACTTGTCACTGTGGAGCACAGCACATGTCAATAGGGGGCCCTCTCCTCCCATAATCGTGCCCCAGCTGAGAAGGTTGCTCTTGGCTGAAGAGTAACACCAGAAGCCAAAGAGGGGAAACTATGAAGTGGGTCTTCCTTAACATGCAAGGTCAAAGAGCGGAGCAGCCAACAGACATGTCTCCACGCTGTACCCCAAGGAGGCTTTACCTGGAGGGCTGAGAATAGGAAAGCCAGCATCCAAGCTGTCTCTTAGGCTTACTGACACCTTAATACAAAGGAAAGAGGCTGCTACTTCATGTAACATGTTTTCACGTACATTCTCCGTTTGCATTCAGCAGTGCAAACCTTGCATGCCCTGGGAAGGGTTGGTATTTTCACCTCTGATCCACAGAGTTTGTTGTTACTTCAGTATTGCCATATGCAAACAGTTGCTCTGACCACAAATCAAGCACCTTTGACTGAAGTTTTTTACTAAACAATTCATCAAGTAGTGAGTAACCTCTCCTAAGAATAACATAACATGATATAGATAAGGCAGCAACTGTTTCCTAGCTACCAAAGGAGCCTTAAGCAAATCAGCAATTTTTCCTTTTTGAGTTCTTAAGCTGAGAAGAAATAATCCATCCTTTGTTTGCAGAATACTTCTGAGGTTACATTTGCAGATGCAGTTATGTGTCTCAATATGTTCTGTTGTCCAAAGGGATCCATCCAAAGTGTCTTCTGCCACCCTCTGTTTTCACGCTCACTACTCACCCTGCAGCTACTGAAGCAAAAGGGTCTCCTGACACTTACGCAATGAGTAAAGATGCAGAACAGTGATGCTCCTAGCGTGATGGCGCCTCAGTCAAAGCCCAATCATGCCACGGAAAGCCAGCAGGATAACTCTAGTCTAGTTAGATTATCCTGGGTGCCTCTTTCTCTTAGCAACAAGACAGACAGACACACAGGGACAAATATAACATGTATCTCACAGGCCAAATTCTGTTCTCTGTTACCAGTATCAAACTGCAATAAATCCAGTTAGCCAGCCTTCGATGTTTAATTACATTACTCTGCTGGTTATTCTGGATTGATATTGCTGCATGAGAATAGAACTTGATCCTTAATATAGTGTATATTTTTATACAGAGGATGACAGATGCCAAAAATGCAAATTTATTTGCTGAAAAGAGAGTAACACTCTCCTTGAAGATGCTAGGAAGACACTAGGAAAGTTTCAGGTTAAGATAAAGTTTAAAATGAGATCAGACCTCCTCCTTCCTTCTCCCGGGAAGAGTCAGTACATATCATTACAATCCCATGACCATGATAGGTCCAAATAGTTTCCAGCATTTGCAAGTCTGTGTGCCATCAGTGTAAGGACACTTTCATATCTCAAATGCCAGTCTTAGTAGTTTGTCTGGGCATTTCTAAGATGAGACATAGAATTATGCTTCACCAGCCTTCATCCAGAAGAGTTAATAATGCTAAATTAACAATACAGCTCTAAGTTATTTCATTAATTTTCCAATGCACCTTGCTTTAGCAGGCAATGTAGATATGAAGTTCAAAATTTGCATGGAAAGGAGAAGTCTGTTAGGAAGTTAGCAATTAATGACAAAGAGCAACACAGCTAGCACTGAGTTTTACGGCTGTAATGTAACTGCTGTAATTTAGGTGAGCTGTCTGCAAATATACATATGCACAAACAGATCCCAATGGATTTAGTTGAGGGTTTTTTTAAAAAACTTTGAGAGATTCTTGACCAGAAAAGCTCTCCTCTCTCTCTTCTTGCAGTCCTATACACACATATACCTCCCAGGCCTTATATACATCACCCCATTTATGCCATCGAGGCTACCCATGTGCATAGGGATGGAAGGGTGTTTGTGCGAGGGTCTATGCAAATGTGACCCAAGCAAGCAGGCTCAGTTTTGTTTCTAATTTCTCCTACCTATAGCCTGGAAGGATGCATACTGATAAAAGGATCTGCAGCTGCACAAGGGAATGCATGAGAAAATTCAGCAGGAGTTTTCTGTAATTTGAACAGCTTGAAATGCTCTCCCTTATCCTAAGGGTTTAGGTGACTCTGACCAGACCCTGGGATAGGAAAACAAGGTTCAGGGGCATAGGAAGGGCCTGGCTAGTGACGGACTCCTTCAGATCCAGTCCCAGGTCTGGCTGTTTCACCATTTCCCCAGTACTTACTTCCTAGTCAGTGTTCAGATGTGGTTTTCGACAGTCGCTCAAAATGTTTGCTGTGCTCCCACAGCCTACACCATATGGTACTTACTAAGCTGTTTTTGTAATAAATAGACAAAGTCTGAGTTACGTCAGTCATACAGCAACATGTCTCAATTTTGACATCAGCAGTTACCTGGCATAAAACCAGCGTGATGCAAGGGAGAATAATATCTTTTTCACTGGCCTGTTGTTGAGGACTGTGCAAATCGTTTCCGCCTGATGATAATAAGATGGCAAAACTACAGACATGATTCCTTGCTTGTCTGTGAACAGAAAAAGTATAGATTGTCTAGGGAAAAGATGAACTATTTCACATAAATTATAAAAGAATGATCTCTTTGGGGTCCATTACATCTTCCTTGTTAATGTTTTATTTTTTTATGCTGCATTTTAAAAAAATTGACATCCCGGGGTGGGCTAACTGTACATATGTCACTTCCCAGGTGGGCTTGTCCTTATGCAATTAGAAATAAAGCACAGAACATCCAGAACAGATGGGACTACTGCACAGAACAAAACCTCCTTCTTTACTCTCATTTTTTCCCACCCAAATTCTGTTTCATGCAGAAGATATTTGAACTATGGAATCAATTTAGAGTTAACCAGCCGGAGCATTTTATAATTAATAAGAAGGTCACATCCCATGTGGAATAGTGGAATTTTACAATCCATCACCAAGCCCGTGGCTTTTTCACCAGTTTATTTGGGTCATACTGTTTTCTATGGGAGCAGAGTAAATCCATTCAAACTCACAGAGTTATTCCATATTTCTATACTACAGAAATAGGTACAGAGCCTTTGTTTTGAGTAGCAGATGTAGAGTCAAGACAAGTCTAGCACCATGACAGCCCCTTACAAAGTACCGTGGAGGGACTTCACCATGCTGCTCAGGCTGGGTCCCCTTGGAATGCTCCTGCTGCTGTCATTACAGTATCATTACTCCTGATGGCCTTCTGCTCTACAGCAGCAGCAGGACATGAGGATATGGCAACTCCCTTTGCTAAAACAAAGTCCCTCTAAAGCTCTAGGAAGAAATGAGAAGAGGAGCTTCCCTTGCTCCAAATTTCCCACGCAAGTGGTACTGAGGGTCTCATTTCCCTCTCAGAATCTGCAGAGAATTATATCTCGTTTACTCACTCTCTCCCAGGTGCCTCCTGCAACTCTCTTTTCTGTTCTTTTTGGTCTCCTGAGCAGGTATGTCTGCTGGTGGTGATGAAAAGCAACATCACCACTGGCTCCCTGAAGTGAAGCCCTGCCAACGCTGATTGCTGTTACAGAGACTAACCTATCTCAGCTGTTCACAGACACCTGAAAACTTCCTTGGCATTTTAGCCCTGCTACGGACGCTCAGTCCAGAGACAGAGACACTGAGCCCTTGAAGTTTCCTCAGACACAATTCATGACCTGACAAACAACTCTGGGATTTAACGACAGTCTTGGAGAGCCAAATGCTGTGTATGGTCTCCCAAATACTTCCAAGGGACTTCCAGAGGCAGCAATCACATATCCCACGGCTTCTGTAAAGGATCAATGAAGATACTCATATGATGGGAGTGAAAGATATTTGAGAATGTATTCAAAAGCCTTTGAGAAATATTGAGGCAGAACCCATCCGGTGAATCTCCAGATTACTGAGTTTTAAATTGACATGCACCTTGTTTATCCTTTTACCTTGGGTTGTGCAGGCCACTGTTTTCTGGATGAGTATGGAGGAAAACTACCCCACTACTCTGCAGTGATTTTCTTCTGGTGGTTTGTTGGGTTTTGACTAGTTTCTAAGCAGAAACAGATCAGTGGAGCTATTTTGCAATGTTTATTTTAAAACATTCTGTTCTTTTTTGTAAAACAGTTGGGAATTACAATAAATTGGCATTACTTAAATGCTATCTTCACACTTCTCCCAAGGCTGGTAAGTCTAAAATATTCTACTTGAGCTGTTTTGTGGCAAAGCAGTGGTAATTGCCCAAGCATGAAGATACAATTTTTTCCTTTTTTTTTTTTTTTTAATGTGTGTCCAGGGCTGACAATGTAAATAGTTCTTTAGCTTATGGGGAAGCAAAAAGCATCTGTTTGGTAAATACCACTTTTTACACCTATCTTTCTGATAAATAAACTGAAAAATAAACTGATGCACAAATAGGTTCAGAGATGACAGGATTATTGAATAGTTAATCTATGGTGTGACCAAAGCTGTAGATGGCTTTGTTCCTCACTTACTTCAGTCATTTACTTATTCACAGAATGATTTTCTCTAAAAGACCCTCTGATTTCTAATAACAGGCTAGCATGTGACCTATTAGTTCAAAAGAAACAATAAAGAAAAAAAAAAGCCCTGTCACATCAGTTTGTATTTAAAATACAACATGTTATACAGAAATATGTACAGAGCCAACAAAGCAGCTGCATTTTATGCAAGAGATGAAGGAAGTTATTAGAGAACTGTTTTTCTGCTATACTAAATTTCCTGGTACCTTCAGAGTACTTTTCAAATGGATAGACATTTTCTTTAATTGCTAAAATAATGTAGGAATTTATATAATGTCCATCATATTAATGAATTGTCTTACTGAATTTAATGGGAACTCTGACAAATTTAACATCCTAGTTTCAAAATACTTCCAGAATATCTTTGCTTTTCAAGAAGAACAGGATTTTTAAATCAAATTTATTTTCTCTCCTGACGTGTTATGCAGATTTTTGCTGTGCCTACTGCCCAGCCACTGCGAAGAGCCCCATCAGTCTCATGGCTGTGCCTGGAATGCTGATGCACCAGGAAAATGTTGTACAGCTGGTAGTTGCATTTGTTTCTGCAAAGCCCTTGCCTGAATACAAATCTAATTATTTCGAGTAAAATACACTATAGAGCCCCCTAAGTTCTAGGGCAGGTCATTTTTTCGGAGTGCAATTCTACAGCTTTTATACTGTGATCGCTGCTGCTCCTGGTGCACTAATAATGTAGTGGTGAACCTGCGTATGGCTGAGCTTGTCTGCTGCAAGAGACAAAAGAGCTCCTTCCAGCAACCACTGCCATTTGGTGGCTGTAATGTGAAATGGCCTACACAGAGCTCCCAGAAAATAAGCGTCCATCCTGTATAACCACCATCAATGTCAACATGGGTCTTCTTCAGCCATTTCAGAAAGGTCAGAAGAACCAGGTAACACCTTGCTCCTCCTCCAGTGGGACTCTCCTGCACAGACACCCCCACTTCCCTTCAGTGTCACCATGGAGCAAAAACTCAGGAAGTAAAAGGGAGATTTAAGATGGCTTCAGGAGAGGTTTTAACACAAAACTGAATGCTTTAAGTTCCCCTGGTTTAGATGTGTAAAACTGGAGATAAATAAGGACATTAAAGCACATCAGCATTGACTTCAGGGAAAAGACAGCTGAATCAGTGTGAAATCTAGAGACAGAGAAGTTCTGCTCTATATGTGGATGCTTTAGTGCCTGTGGTGATGTGACTCATATCAAGCTGGGGTAGGGGAGCCCTTGGTCCCCTGAGGAATGCCAAGCTTTGTCTCCTACTCCAATTCACAGAGTTTTGTTATTTACCCAAGCTTATGTGTAACATTAATGCAGGAAAAGACAAAATTAAAAAAAAATTATGTATAGATTGAGGGCAGAGCTTTCATTTGGGGGGGGGGGGGGGGGGCATGGGGGGGTGGGATGGTGAGTGGAAAGCCTTAGTAACAACTATCTTAAATGTTGTGCAACCATGGGACACAGACCATCACCGAAGCCATGGGACAAGGTTCTGGCATCTTTGTGTTTGAGGCTGTGTTATACAGGACAGGTGATAGCTTCCCACTCTTCCTATTCAGGACCAGCTCGGCTGAAGACTACAAGCAATAAACATAGATGCCCATTCAGTGCTCTTTACGGCACTGACACAGAGCTGAGTTTTTGTCACAGGTCATGACTGCACCAGATGTAGGTCCCATGGAGAAGCAATTCAGCTTGTGAGAACCGCGCTGGTGGTCTCACACAGGCAGGCACAGAGCATCCAGGCACAGAACATCCAGAGTAACCAGCATCCTTTGGTTACTTTGACATTCAAACAAAATTTCCACAGAAATTTTACGCAAAAAAATGCTCTGTGGGAGAACTGAGGGGAGTATAAAGATATTGGTAATTGCCCAACTACAAACAGAAATTGTTAAAGAAACATCCGGTATGGTAGCTTTTTAGTTTAAAAGCGTATTCCAATTACTTACATTTTGTACTAGTGTGATTCCAGAAAAAATACACAAATTAGAGCACTTTCGCCAAGCTGTGCTTCCTAAAAAAGTTGAAGTAATTATACAAACATCTAAGCTGAATTTCTTCTCTTCGCAACCTGAAAACATGGATAGGATATGGGCCTTCTCCAGAGGGCAGAGAGAAGAAGGAGGATGAAGTGAAGAAAGTTCCTGGGTAAATCAGCAGAAGAGGGAGAGGAGCAATATGGGGAGGAGAGGCAGAGACCATGTCCTGGTTCCCCAGGCACAGCCCCATGTGCCAGCCATGCAGGCAGACCATGAGTAGCCCCAGATCAGCTCAGAGTTCCAATCAAGGCAGCTGACTCACAGGTGTATCCCATACCATAGTCATGCTCATTATACAAGGAGGGAGCTCAGTGTGGGTGGAGTTCCTCCCCTCCCTGGGGTTCCTCCCTTGTGGTCTTCTGTTCCTGTTGTCAACATCAAGAACTGGCCTGAGTAGGACCTTCTATGCTTTATGTTGATTGTTGTTTCAGTTTTGTTATCTTATTAAATCTTTTTCTACTTCAACTCACAGGCCTCCTCCCTTTTTCCCCCCCAATTCTCCCTCTCAACTGGGGAGGGAGCATTGGGTGGTAAAATAACTGCTATGGTTTAGCCCTGAGTACTGACTAAACAGGGAAACACAGAAGAGCAGGAAGTACCTGAAGATGGAAGGTGAGGAAGAGAAGTGATAGGTAAGGCACATCTTCTTCCATCTTTAAAAATTCTGGAGATTTCCACTCTCTTCTTTCCTTGTGGCACCCACAAAGGATAAAAGAGTTCTTTCTGAACAGGCTAGTTGGCTTGTGTCTCACATCATACAGGGTATGACACCATCAATATTTATAAACCTTTTGCTATGCAGAATATCCCCTGAACCTTTATGATAGAAATCGTTCATAAACTGAAGTGGAGAAGGGAAAGGGGTACAAAGGGAAATGTGCAAGCAATGCTCTTGACTTTCAGTTAACAGGATTAATGTTGAAGAAAACAAAATTCCTCCAGATCTGTACTGATATAATTGAGGGCAGTACCTGACCCTGTGCTACACTTACCTTCTCACATTTAAGAGGGCATCATGCTCTTCTCCAGCTGTAACTTTTGTGATCTTATATTCTTACAGAAGTGGCCTGATGACTTTGGAGAATATTTTCCAGTCCAAAAGGGCAGCACACAAGAAAAGCAAATTGGGAATTGAAAATTGGATAGGGGACAGACAGGAGGCAGGCAGGCTCACTTTGGAGGTAAGAGGGGACGGGGCCATTGACAATCCAATTAACAAGAGGCAGTTCAGTTTCCCGAAGCGTCTGGAGCTGGCTTGAAAATTCATAGGTAACCTGAAAGGAGAAAAGGCAAAAAAAACCCCCTCCACTTTCCATTTCAGAGAGAGAAATATTATTCCTGCATCACGCTGACTGGGCCAGGAGACTAGCTGTACCTGGCAGAGGTCAAGGACAGCACAGCCATAATACTTTTGCTCTCCCCCAAATTTGGAATTAAATCAGTTGTATACACTGCAATGCAATCATAAGTGAAATTACTTCCAGTTGGGTTGTTGCTATTTTTGCTAATAGCAGTGAGAGTTTAGCTAGCTGTTTTCTCCTAAAGAAGCAGTGTAAAGAGGGGGAAGATAATACACTGATGAAAATTGCTGTTTCTGTTCAACATCTTATACTCAGTAGGTTTTGCTAGATTCCTCTAAATATAGAAATGCGTGCTTGATGCTCTGTGCTCTGTTCAGATTCAGAGCACTGTGTGGGAAGGGTGCCCTTCCCAAATGCCTGGTGTGCAAATCACTTCCACAGCCTTCCTCATCCTCAGCTACATCAGTTTCTTCTTCTTTAATTAGTGAAACAAAAATGCAACAGGGAATTCATTTCCACTGGCTATGTTCTTCTCTTTTTATTAACGCATTTTTCAATTTTAAGCACACAAGTTAATAGGACTCAGACAGACTTGAGTAATTAAAGTGACTGAAAGTGCAAGGAGAATTTTCTTCTGATGAACACAATTTCCTCCAGAAACACCAGTTTGCTGAACCTAAATAGCTTTCTTGAAAACATCTTGGCTTAGTCCTTTTGGTGACCCCAGAGCCAGATTTGGTGTCCCAAGCAGCTCCTGTCAGGAGGCCTGGAGTGGTGCAGATGTCCTCATGAGATGCAGGTGTCCCCATGAGGTGCAGGGCTGGTCCAGGAGCCAGGCTCCCAGCCCTGCAGCGAGTGCTGCTAGCCCATCCATCCCCAGCAAGGGATGCCAGGGGCACTGGGTACCTCCTGGTAGCACATCCCAGCTCTTCTCCAGAGCCATGGGCTATTTCCAGAGCATCTGTCCATAGCAAAGCTGACTACCAACAGTCATTTCATTGGCAGGCTGCTGGGTCGAAGGAGCCTCTGGTTCACATGAAAATTGGGTCAGAGAAAGTTTTCCACCAAAAGTAAGGAAAACAGCGACAAATTTGTAATTCTTTGCACCTGTTTTCAGAGCAGTGCTTGTATGTTTCCAAGGCACAGAAATCGCACTTTCTGCTCTAACGGTAAGCTTTGACTTTAAGAGACTAAGGGGAATCTTATATCCACATGCAAATACTTATGGTCCCGATCCTACAATTTGTACTGCTCTGGCAGACCGCTGTGCTCAAGTGAAGCATCATTAACTTTAATGTGGATTCCAGCCATGCATTTTAAATTGCCAGATCAGAGGCTGGAATTATATGCACTTGGGGGCAGGTATTGTCTACTGCATATTCTATGATACTGAGCAGATTGTGAGTGTTTAACAGAGGATAGTAAAAAATTTGGATATCATAATAACAATAATAACAGCAATAATAACTGTGATGAAAAAAATAACAGATTATAATGTTGTGTACAGCATTTAATTTCAATTTTCTTCAAGAACAAAACATATCAGCTTGGATTGGAGTAAACTAAGATTTGTGAGCCACGATGCAGCAAGTTGACCCCAGTTTGAGAAAATTCTTCCTGGAATATTGAATTATTTTGCCAATTATGAAACAATTTTGCACAGAGTTATTTAAGTAAGAAACATTTTTATCCCCCATTCAGCTCTCAAACTGTGATTCATAGATAAGAGATAGCATTTTTCAGAGCTGGAAGGAGTCAGGTCAGATTCACCAGATTACAGAATCACAGAATAGTTTTGGCTGGAAGAGACCTTCAAGATCATCAAGTCCAATCTTATTCCTAGCCCTATCAACACCATTAAACCATGTCCCTAAGCACAACATCTATCTGTCTCTTAAACACTTCCAGGGATGGTGACTTCACCACCTCCCTGGGCAGGTGGTTCCAATGCCTCATTACCCTTTCAGTAAAGAAATTCTTTCTAATATCCAGCCTGAACCTCTCCTGGTTCAGCTTCAGGCCATTTCCTCTTGTTCTATCGCTTGTCACTAGGGAAAACAGACCAACTCTCACCTTGCTACAACTTCCCTTCAGGGAGCTGTAGAGAGCAATAAGGTCTCCCCTCAGCCTTCTTTTCTCAAGGCTAAACAGCCCCAGATCCTTCAGCCTTCCCTCATATGAGATATGCTCCAAACCCTTTACTAGCTTGGTAGCCCGCCTCTGTATTCTCTCCAGCACCTCAACGTCCCTCTTGTAGAGAGAGGCCCAAAACTGGACACAGTATTCAAGGTGCAGCCTCACCAAAGCCGAATATAGGGGAATGATCACCTCCCTGCTCCTACTGACTGCACTATTCCTGATACAGGCCAGGATGCCATTGGCCTTCTTGGCCACCTGGGCACACTCCTGGTTCATGTTCAGCTGGCTGTCAAACAACACTCCCAGGTCCTTCTCTGCCTGGCAGCTCTCCAGCCACTCCTCCCCAAGCCTGTAGGGCTGCTGGGGGTTGTTGTGGCCGAAGTGCAGGACCTGGCATTTGGCCTTATTGAAACTCATGGAACTGGCCTTGGCCCAGCGATCCAGCCTATCTAGATCTCTCTGTAGAGCTTCCCTACCCTCAAGCAGATCGACACTTCCACCCAGCTTGGTGTCATCTGCAAATTTACGAAGGGTGCACTCTATCCCCTCACCCAAGTCATTGATGAAGATGTTAAACAGCAGTGGCCCAAGTACTGAGCCCTGGGGGACACCACTTGTGACTGGCTGCCAACTGGATTTAACTCCATTGACCATAACTCTTTGGACTCAACCATCTAACCAGTTTTTCACCCTGGAAAGCGTATGCCCATCCAAGCCAAGAGCAGTCAATTTCTCTAATAGAATGCTGTGGGAAACTGTGTCAAATACCTTAGTAAAGTCAAGACAGACTTACCTTCATCCAACAAGCGGGTCATCTTGTCATAGAAGGAGATCAGGTTTGTTAAACAGGACCTGCCCTTCATAAACCCATGCTGACTGGGCCTCATCACCTGGTTGTCCTGCATGTGCTGCATAAGGAAATCCAGGATGATCTGCTCCATCAGCTTCCCTGGTACTGAAGTCAAACTGACAGGCCTATAGTTCCCCGGATCATCCTTCCATCCCTTCTTATATATGGGCATTATATAGGCTGACCTCCAATCTGCTGGCACCTCCCCAGCCAGCCAGGACTGCTGATAAATGACAGACAGTGGCCTGGTGAGGACCCCTGCCAATTCTCTCAGCACTCTAGAATGTAACCCATCCAGCCCCATAGATTTATGTACATTGATGTTGAGCAGCAGGCCATGGACCATCTCCTCCTGAACTGTAGGGGAGATATTGTGTTCCTGGCCCCTGTCTCTTGGCTTGGGGGAGTGACTTTCCCCTATGCAAGTGTTTCCATCACTACAGATCGAGGCAAAGAAGGCATTAAGCACCTCAGCCTTCTCCTCATCTTTTATTATCATATTTTCTTCTGAATCTAGTAGTGGATGCAGGCCCTCCCTGGCTTTTCTTTTATTGTTAATGATTCAAAACTCTCTCCTCAGCACCTAAGTCTGGTCCATTCACACCCCTCCTCGGGCTCTGGATCAGCTTTGTCCAAACTCCAGGGGCATATGGGCAGCCCTGGATCAAATCGTTCCCCCAAAAAATTGAGAAGCAAGAATTTGGAGCCAACCCCCTCTGTAGCTAACCATCCTCACTATTAAAATCAGAGTAAATCAAATTCAATTGGTTTCAGTGTAACCATATCTTTTTATTAGGTCTTTCTCTGAGAAGCTTAAGGGATCTATAATATTCTATATTTTCTCCCCTGTAGGCACCTGTACATTAAAACCAAATAATTTGTCACTATAAATTTTGGTATGATAAATAGCTTAAGATCTTTATCACTGTATGACATTTCCTCTAAGCATTTTCTGGACCTGTTTCCACATCCAGTTTGCCAACACTCTTCTCAGACGGATGCAACCAGACCTCCATGCAGCCCCAGCAATGCCAAACTCATGGTTAGGTTTATCTTCTTGCTCCTATCTGATGCTCCTACACTTGCATATAAGGAACAGCTCAGGTAAGAGACCTCTTTTTGTGACTGTCCTGGCAGGGTTTTTATTTAGCTCTGCAGTTATTTTGCCTTCCACAAATCTTTGTAATCTGCACTTATCTCCAATTCACTGAGGAAAACATTCAATGCATCAGATGTAATCCTGATTCCTGCACAATTACCCTAAAAACCTCCATGGAGAGAAGATTCAGACACTTGTAGAGATCTGCTTCTTTCTGAAATAGCCATGTCCTTGAGAGAACTGCTATTTTTCAAAGCTGGTCTTAAACTAATAGATCTTTTTTTCTAATAAAGATCTTAGTAAAGATCCATAAATGTGTGACCTCCAGTCTGGTTCAATGTAATGTACTCATCTTTGGGCTTCAGGAGAATATTTCTTAGGAATATAAACTAAGACAAAATGGAGAAATCGCCTTTGGTCTGATCTAGAGTTTAATTCCAAAGAAATCTTTCCTTCTCCATCAATAAATTTTATCTTATACATTTACTGAAACTGCTAATAGGGATTACATCAAGTCTTCCAGACCAATTCAAGTTCAAATTCCTGGAATATAGCTTTTCTATCCATGTCCTGTCATGGCAGATTGTGATACCTTACAAGACACTCTAGACATGATTGCATAGGTCTTTCTCAAGTGTGGGATGTAAAAGGCTTCATAAGTCATTATTAAATACTAGAAATTACTTAAATCCCATAATATTTGACCTGGAATTTCTATTCCCCACTTGGGGCCTGAGGGCAGGCATGAGAAGTTATATGGAAAGGAATAAGCCAAAATGTGAGGGGTCTACAATTTAAAAACCAAAACAAAACATAAGAAATGCTGTTAAGACTCCATATTCTTGGCAGAGACCCTAACTTGGGAAGCTACTTCCCCAAGGATGAGACAAGTGCCGGCACTACTCGCTCTGGGACAGCCTTCTCCAGACAGAGATTTTTGATTCAGAGATCTCAGGGCTTGTTTTCTTTTTTGCTGAGAACTTTCATCTCAGGTTGCCCACATGTTTTTGCAGTTTTCAGGAAAGCCAGGTATATTGTGTGAAGCTGCTAATTGCTGATTGGGTAGTATTAATGTGTTTGCTACATGCCAGTTGTTATAAATGTGAGAAGGAACATATTTTTCTCTAAACTATTGGTAAATAGGGATAGATTATGCTTCATGAATTATCCTTAAGAGTAAATTCTTTGAGGCTTATTATTTTTAAATAACATATGGTATTTCCATAGGAACATGTTGCCCGTTGCAAGTCTTTCTTTAAAAGCCATAATGCGGCTACCTCAGAAAGTCAGCCTAACTCCAGCATATGCCCTAACCTTTGAAGAGAGCAGCATGACCTTAAAGGACTAAAATTATGTCTGCTTGTCATTAAACAGACTTCCATAAAAAAGCTGATTTGATAAGGGCAAACTACAAGGAAGAGCACATTTCTATAAGCACAAAAGCAGCATAATACGTAAAAAGAAATTTCAAAAAAAGTCAGGCAGTTGAAGGACAAGAAAGAGACCCCTTTCAGTTAGCAAATCAGTTTGTCCAGAAAATGCTAGAAATTTATCTACAACACAGTGTTTATTGCATACCTAACTGTGATTATAGTTAGCTATACATTTTCCCCTTTACTTAACAACAGCACTAGTTTTCAGAACATGAGTCTGTATTTGTATTACTCCCTCCAAATCACTCACACCCAATTACCCTCTGAAATATAGACTCTGCCCTCCCTCTCTACCAGATTACCAAAACGAAAGGAAAACAACATACTCTCATATGGATGTAATAGTTGCTTAATAGTAACATTAAGCCACAACAGTAGTATTTTCCTAACATTTAAAATCCTTTTACGTTTTCTGTCTTAAAGGTGTGTACCTGTATTCCCTTGCAATATATTGCCTCGGTGAAGTAGTGTATGTTAAGTATTAGGAAAGATTGCTTCCCCCTAAATAGCTTGCAAATAGCTACTGAAAGATTCTGATTTGTTTAGATTTTCATCCTTAATACAGGGCAAACAGATCATCTAGGAACTGATGAAAGAATGGAGCTAACAGCCCAATATAGAATCATAGAATAGTTTGGGTTGGACGGGATCTTTAAAGGTCATCTAGTCCGACCTCATTGCAATAACCAGGGACATCTTCAACTAGATCAGGTTGCTGAGAGCCCCTTCCAACCTGATCTTGAATGTATCTAAGGATGGGGCATCTACCACCTCTATGGGAAACATGTTCTAGTGTTTCACCACCCTCATCATAAAAAATTTCTTCCTTATATCTAGTCTGAATCTACCTTCTCTTAGTTTAAAATCATTATCCCCATGTTCTATCACTACAGGCCCTGCTGAAAACTCTGTCCTTATCTCTCTTATAGGCTCCCTTTAAGTATTGAAAGGCCAAAATAAGGTGTCCCTAGAGCCCTCTCTTCTCCAGGCTGAACAACCCCAACTGTCTCAGCCTTTCCTCTTAAGAGAGGTGCTCCAGCACTCTGATCATTTCTAGGGCTCTCCTCTGGACCTGCTCCAACAAGTCCATGTCTTTCCTGTGCTGAGGACTCCAGAGCCGGATGCAGTACTGCAGGTGGGGTCTCACCAGCATGGAGTAGAGGGGGAAAATCACCTTTCTCAGCCTGCTGGCCACACTTCTTTTGATGCAGCCCAGGATAAAAGTTGGCTTTCTGGTCTGCGAGCTCACATTGCCGGCTCATGTCCAGATTTTTATCCACCAGCACCCCCAAGTCCTTCTCTGCAGGGCTGCTCTCAATCCCTTCAGTCCCCTGGGGTTGCGCCAACTTAGATACAGGACTTTGCACTTGGCCTTGTTGAACATCTTGAGGTTCCTATGGGTCCACTTCTCGACCTTGTCCAGGTCCCTTTGGATGGCATCCTATCCTTCAGGCATGTCAACCTCACCACTCAGCTTGGTGTCATCTGCAAACTTGCTGAGGGTGCACTCAATCCCACTGTCTACATCATTGATGACGACATTAAACAGTACTGGTCCCAGTATAAACCCCTGAGGGACACAACTCGTCACTGATCTCCATGCAGACATTGAACCATTGACCACTACTCTATGGATGTGACCATGCAACCTGAGAGTCCTTTTTGCATTCTTGACTGGGAACCCATTAGTTAGCCAAACTAAGACTTGTTTGAAATATTATCATGATTGCTTAGATTAACTCCTATGTTCAGGCTCCTTGCCCATAATATTCCATACATTCATTCATTTATTTAGATAATTTTCAATCTTGTCTTACTTGAGCCACTAACACTTTTCCAGTCATTACATCATGGTGTGAGGAGAAAGCCCTCTACTTCATCCCAAGAAATCCATTTATATTTTGCTAAAATATACACTGCCAGAAGTCACTGTGTCTCTTTTCTGGCCCATTTGGTTCAGGAAAATTTTGACAGACTGCTGAGATGATACTGGAGCAGAAACACAGTAAAAGGGCATAACAAAGAAAAATTGAGACTGTGCTACCATGACCACCTCTTTGTCCAAGCACATGTTCCCAGGAGCCAGCCACCCCCTTAAGGTAATAGCCATCAGCTGGGAACAGCAAATCTGATTGTATCTATAGAGTTCAAGAGCTCTTTAAAAGCTCAAAGACAAAACAAAGAACTGTAATAAAAAGAAATCTAGAAAAATATTGTAGCCTAACAGTACTTTTTCATTTACTTGCTTTATTTATCACAGTGAGAGAACAAAATAATTTGTATATTCAGTCACACTAAGAACAAGGAATTACAAAGCAGTCCACATTTTGTCTAAGTGTGTTCCTTTGGAGTAACACAGTTCCTTTTGTTTCACTTTTATGTCTTCATATGCTAAAGGGCACCATTTAAATAGTGGATATTTTCAATACCAATCCCTTGGTATCAATAGCTCCTACTGAACAGCTCTTTAAAAGCTCTTGAACTTCTAATTCAAGAGTAGAGTGCCAAGAGCTCTTTGTTGAAAGCTTGTGGCTCAAGCAGCACCAAAGAGTGGCAGTGGTCCTGGTGTACTTTGCATAATTTGTTTCCAGCTTCATAAATAAAAAGGAAATTACAAACAAAGCAAATGCAATTTAGATTTGTGAAGTCAAGTGGTTGAATGCTGTGAATCGTCTGACTTTAAGGTAGTCTTGCAGTTGTGCCTTTTGAGATAGGACTTATGGACTGGGGACATGATCAGTGCATGGCTCCAGAGCAGGTGGTGTGTGCAGTGCTGGTGTGCAATCAGCAGTGTGTGGTATTGCAGCATGCAGTACTGCAACACGTGGTGTGGAGCATGTGGTGCATGATGTGCTGTGCATGGTGTGTGGTGGGCGGTGGACGGTGCGTGGTGTGCATTCCTGGCAGTGGAGGGAAGTCTTGGGGTGCATACAGACGGGGATGGTGGGGCACTCTGTCTGTCTTTACTCTCCTGTCCTGCAGTGTGGGGTAGCAGACTTCATCCTCTTCCTTGGGGCTACGTGTTACAGGTGCAATGGTGTCATATGAAGATTTTGATGCATGACCTGTAGGATCAAGATACGGTGCTAAAACTATTCAAGTGATTTAATAACCTAGGTCTTGTCAACCATTTTTATCATCACCTTTCTGTCACCTTATGCCTCGTTCAGTGTACTGGAAGGACATACAGGCAGGGGTTTAAAGTTCTCAGTGCTCTGAATGTTGAGATTTCTAGTTCTTGTGTAACTTTGCAAGCAAAGCAAAAGGCACAGAAGTGCAGAACAGATGTGATGATAGTTTTCCTAGTAACCACAGGCTGCACCTTTCTTAGGGCTCCCTTGTATTAAGGACTGTGCAGCCACAAAGATGAATACAGCCTCTGCTTACGACAAACTGTTAAATATGACAGTCTCAGAGGAAGGAGGATGTGCAAGTGAGTGTGATAAAAAGCAAGAGAGGAGAAAGGGACTGAAGTAACAGTAAAAAAGTGTAGTGTTTTACCCAAATCCATAGTGGTATTCTTTCAAATCTTTCCCTATGATTCACATAGCATGATGACCTTTAAAAACTGCTTGCTTATTCTGAATTGGGCAGTGATAAACTAAAATACCCGTATTTAACATGTTTCTTTGTCTCATAAAAGCCCTTTATCGGGTGTACATCACCAGCCTTCCCAAAAACTGGCTGTGTGACTACTGGAGGCCTCTGGCTACCCACTGCTTTCTGAGACTCCTTTTGTTTGTTTCAACTACCACATCTTGCCTTATGTTAAGGTTAAAAACCCTTCAGGAAAAGGCTTGTCTTTCCTTTTATGTCTGCATGTTGCCTCAGTCTACTAGAAACCTGAAGAGACTATATTAATGCAAAAGAGAGTGTTTATTTATTCAAACGTGTTTATTCAGAAAATACTCATCATTGAGCTGTAATATCCTTGACGTACTTTTAGCTGTACAAGAACAGGAGGGATACAAATAGAAGTTAACTAAAGCAGGAGCACTCTATCCTCAGCATCCACCACTTGATTATTACCATAGCCTTAAAGGCCAGCCACAAATAGTGCCACATTTTTTTATTTTTAACTTAAAACCCCACTTTCAAGAACGTTAACTTAATCAATAGATGGTCACACAGCCAGGTGTTGCAAAATGTTTGGAAGTTAGACAAGCCATGGCACACCAGACAGTGGGAGAAGGCACAGCTGTTAAAGGGACTCTAAACTCTAAAGTAAGTCAACCTTATATCCCACTCCTACTGCTTCCCACGCAGCTATTGCAGGTGGCTTTGTTGTTTTGTTAGGTTTTTTATTCTTGTTTTATATGACTGAACTAGATCTTGATCCATATATCTGCCATGCTTTCCTCTTTAATCTGATCTAAGGCAGCAGTTTAAGCACAAGAAGCAGTAGAGGGGGAAGAAAGCAGAGGCACTTTGTGAATTAGTGGGAAATCAGACTTTCAAAGCAATCATCACTGACACAATGAATACAAGGGAGATGGAAAACAAGAACTTTCATGTGATGGTGAAATGTAGCCTAAGGAAAAGGTTCATGGCAGGTGGGAAAATGAGTTCATCTGTTCTTTGAATGCTGAAGGATGATGCCACAATTTTGGGAAAGGACAGGAGGAGGGTCATGTATCCAAGATGCATGCCCGTGATGATCTGGCTGGAATTGTTAAACAAGAAGAGCAGAAGAAGTACTACAATCTAGAAAGCACTGGGAAAATAAACATGGCAAAAGGTAGATATACAGAGCAAGGGAGAAAAAAGTGTTGAAATTTGCAGTGAGACTGTGAACCAGAGTGAGAAAAAATAAAGTGCTGGTGTGATCAGTGATTGAAAAAAGCATGGGAGGTGGCAAGAGATTGAAAGGACCTCAGTTTTGGCCAAGTCTAAGCTAATGATCAACTATCTGAAAAAAAGAAGAAAGAAATACTATATTTGATCAAAGGAGACTACTCATGGGTAATAGAACAGTTTAAAAGGACTGCAGGTTTGTTTAAGGATAAATACAGTAACTGAAGCATATTAGGCAGATGGTATCATCCAAAGAAAGGTCATAGAGTGAGAGCAGTCAGGGGCCAAGGACCATTCCCAAGAGAGTAAAAGGGGAGATACCTAAAAGAAATCTTAAAGTGGTCCTGGGCAGGAGAAACAGACACAAGGGAAGACAGCACCACAGAAAGAAAGGGTGTCAGGAAGATGTAGCCACACTTTTCTCGGTGGTGTCCAGTGACAGGACAGGGGGCAATGGGCACAAACTGCAACACAGGAGGTTCAATTTTAACATAAGAAAATACTTCTTTACTGTGAGGGTGACAGAGCACTGGCACAGGCTGCCCAGAGAGGCTGTGGAGTCTCTGTCTTTGGAGACATTTAAAACCCGTCTGGACATGTTCCTGTGTGATCTACTCTAGGATCCTGCTCTAGCAGGGGATTGGACTAGATGATCTTCGGATGTCCCTTCCAACCCTTACCATTCTGTGATTCTGTGAAAGAAGAGTAAGCAAGAGCTTGAGATGTGGAGAATATTCAGCAATATCAAGAGCAATAGAGAGATACAGGTAGGGGATGAGGTGTTTACGTCTATGAGGTGGTTGTTACAGACCTTGGTCAGAGGCAGTGTCCTGTTTTCCCAGGAACAGCCCCACAGCCCAGCCATGCAGGCAGGCCATGAGCCAGCTGGGAGTTTCAGTCAGGGCAGCTGCCCCAAGCTGACTCACAGGTGTATCCCACACCTCTGACATCAAGCTCATTGTGAAAGGAGGGAGATTACTGAGAATGGGGAGTTCCTTTTTCTGGGGCTCCTTCTGCTGCTTCCTAAGGACCAGGCTGAGTATAAGCTTGTATGCTTTATGTTGGTGTTTGTATTAGGTTTTAAATCTGTTTCTACTTCAACTTACAGGGTTTCTCCATTTTTTCTCCAGTTCCCCTTCTCAGCCAGGGAAGGGACATCGGGTGATAAATCAACTTCTACAGGCTAAATGTAGACAGACAGGAAGGGCAGAAGATTCAAGGAGAATCTAGGGCAGCTGGAGGAGGACACTTCACAATCCCAGGCAGGGAGCATGTGTTCAGCAAAGTGGCAGCTTGTGGCAGGGAGACTGCAGCGCCATACATGAGCATTTCCTGGAGCTAGCCTTCTGATGATGTCCTACATTTTATGCTTCTCCATTTTTAAGCATGAAGTACTGCACACAGGTGCTGTACTCATATTTTCAAAGTGCCTTTTTAAATCCATTTCCAGACATATGCTACCTGTACTTTCCATGTTCTTGTTCCCGCTGTCAGAACTGTGGACTGGATCTGCCTGGTCCAGAGCCCTCATGGCCTGACAGGTTCTCCATTGCCCAGTATGGTCGTGTAGCAGAGTTCACCGGTTTTGCCACTGATATACTCTAGAAGTCACTTGAAGACCAATATTGTGTTTTGCTGGCTTCTTGATCATATTTTGAAACATGCAGGAGTGCTCACTCAATCAGATAATTTAATTAACTGATTTAATTAACACAATTTGACAACCTGAATAAGAAATATTGTAACCTACATTATTTGAATCTACTATTTCGTGGGAAGCATCCTTATTCTTTTAACCTCTGTAATATGTTTTCAATTGCATGAAATAATTTGGGGTATTATATTTATACACTGAGGAGTGTCTCTACAGAAGACATTCAACCGATGAAAGTGTCATCATGTTGTCCATTTGGAAGGTTTTGCTCCACAGGCTTTCTCACAAGCTGTTAATGGCAAACAGGGTTAATTTGGTTTTTAACTATTTCTGCTGTCTCACAGTGCCTTCTTTTTTCTTTATTGGCTCTGTCAGCAGCTAGTGCTCTGCCTTATGTTTCCCCCAGAAAGGAACATCAAGTAAATCAGATGTCTGCCTATAAAACTGGACAACTTTATGAACAGATTACTGAAGCAAAGCACAGGACACCTAACACGCAAGATGACATGTTTGTCCACAGTTACAAAACTGGTGAGTGAACAGCTAAAGCTGGTGCTGAAGAGATCCAGCCGTGCCACAAAAGGAACCAAGACTAAACTCAGACCAAGAAGTGTTTCTGAAATGCCCAGAAACCCCCAACACTGAGGCTTGAATTTTAACACTCTAGAAAATGCTTTGTTAAAGCAGAAGATTCCTCAGTTACGTACACGTGGCTCTGCTTTCTGAGCAGTCATATCCTCTGTTCAGAGCAATCATTTGAAATATGAGACACAGCAAATGCAGAGCTAAACAATGGATCTTCCTGAAATCGATAGCAAAACACCTGTTCAATTACAGAGAAGAGGAGCTGCATTTCCAGACAAATTTATTGCTGATATCAGCAGTGGCATAAGGGAGAAAATTAATATATCTTTGAAACTGCTTTCATTAATTTGCTATTCTGTGGATGGGAGCACTTGTATACCTTTATAAGAAAAGAAAAGAAGTGGTGGCATAGAAAATAATTACCAGGAAAAAGTAGGGTATAGCAGAGCTTGCTTTACTCTTCATTGCTTACCTACTCAATTTCTCCTTCTGTTGACTCAAGAAATAAATTGCAAAACAATAATAGTGTATTTCAGATAAAAATCAAGATGACGAAGAAATAATGGGATAGTATCAACACAAACGTGCCTCACAGTGGAATAAGATTGGAGAAATAGGAAAAATTCAGAAAAGTCAAGTATTTTGAAACCTGAATTTTGCCAAGATATATTATTCTCTATAATAAGAAATACTATTGTATAAATACTTTGTAAACAAAGTAATTTACTAATATATACTTCCAAAATTTATTTATTAATGTTTATAACCCTTCTGTGGAAACACAGGATCCACAGTATCGAAAGGATATATGAGATACCGATCGAGCCAACACCTGAGTAGTCAGATGACTTATGGCAGATTTCAGATGCAAAACGAATGCAAAACCACTTCCTCTATTACATAAAAGCCATTACTATATACCAGCTATCAGAACAATGATCAGGGAGAAATTCTCTAATTGGCTTAACTAGTTGTAAGTTTGCTTGACCAAACTTTCAATGTGAATGTTTATCTGAATTCAAGCTTTGTGTTTTACAGACTAGGAGACTATGGAAGTTATTACCATGATTCTCTTATGTAGTAACCTGCATGTCATTTCAAAAACTAAGTATTTTAAAATAAAAGGCCTAACACTGTGCAACCTTTCATACATCAAGATTGCACAATGCTCGCAAATAAGCATTGATTTTTCTGCTACCAAGTTATTATGTCATACTGTGAGGGAGGGAAATATCCTTATTCTGTAGAAGGCATTGGAAGCATTCAAGTGGATTTTCAAGAGCACTGGACCTCCACTCCGCTCTTCTGCTTGGTATGCACGTGTTTAGCTGCCTGGAAGCTTTACATTGTCACTCTCTGCCATTGTTTCCCAGTGTCTTCCAAATCAAATTTTAAGCAGTAATTCTTATTTCTTGAGCTCTTTAACCTATGTAAAAGAATCATATGGAATTAAATTCTCATTGAGTAAATAAATAGTGCATTCCTCTAGCATCATTCTCTAGCTGCTGGATTAGCCAGAGACTGCTACATGAGCTGCCTGTGTCCCGCATCTTTAATTCAGCAACAACATTTCTTTCAGAGTAATCGGCTTCTTTCCACTGTCTACCCTGAAGGTCACTGCAAGTGCCTTAAAAATAAAGCTTATTATTATCCAAGGTAAAATATTTGTAGGAAGAAATACTTTGACCAAAGGCATTTCATTTAGAAGAGGATATTTCATCTTAGTTCAAACACCAGCTTGTGAATTTACATTTAGGGCTTCAGAGTTTTTTGACTTTTACATCCATCTTCTGTTATCTGCCTTTTTAATACTGGGTGCTTATGTTCTGAAAAACATTCTGTTGATACAAATTTACCAAAAAAAGGTACAAATGTGGTATTCTTTAACTGCCACCAGTGATCTTTATTATTTAATCCTGCAGGAATACCGTGTTTTTACAGCTTATATCTTTGCCAAACCAAATTAAGGAAAAGATTAACCTAAACTCAGAATGCCTGGGAACACCACTGGAGAAATTTCATTTCCTCAGCATTTCATTTCTAGTGAAATTGGCTTGGTTGTACCACTCTGCAGCTGTGATTTGTGAAGTAAATGGCAAGGCTAAATGTGCTGAAAATCTGACATGTTCCCTGAGCAACAAAGGGACTGAAGGCAAATGTTACAGTATTACTGACAACACCAGTAGTGCTTGTTTAAGCATTTGCTTCATAAACAGTAAAAAGCAGCATTAAAAAAAAATTGAAGCAAGCCTCTCTTCTTTTTCTTTCTCCTTTGATTAGCTTTCTTCTGCTGTTTCTCTTTATTCTCCTTTTAATTAAAAGCTCATTGGCAGTAGCTGCTTATGCAGATGGATGTTCTCTTCACTGGCACTTCCTTCCAGACACCCTTGCCCTTGAAGGCTTTCTCCTTGAAACGTGGGAGATTTTTATTATTGCTTATTTTGCAATATTACTTCCAGCTCTCAGTAACTGCCCAATGAACAAACCACAGGGAAGCTTCTGCGCTGAAGACCATACATTCTGTCCTGTAGCACCACAGAAGAGGCACATTACTAGCAGAAGATGTTGGATTGGTTTGTTCATGGGGTGTTGTGTGGTTTTGTATTTCACCCAGTTCACCAGCTAAGGGACCTGTGAGACTTGAAGTCCCATGGACAAAATGACCTGATGTACAGCTTGCCTGGCTTCTGAAAGTCTGGCAGGGACCTCAGATATCCAGAGCTTTTGTCTCCTGGTCTGACACCAGGGATTTATTTTCAGATGAAATATTTGTCTGATTTCTCATTTTTCTCACTTTATATTTTCCACTTGCTTGCATTGCTTCCACAAATAAAATCTTTCCACTTTAAGCAGTCTTTCTTCTCCCATATTTTAATAAGGAGGTTCTCTCCATTTCCACTTAAAGCCGTTACCTGTCTCAGATGTCCTGCTCTCCAAATCCCCACACTGAAAGCACCAGGCACCACTCGGGCAAATCTTGCAAATCCTTTGGTTCTAAATTAGGTTTCCTCCTCTTTCTATCTCTCATGTGTTATCTTTCCTGCAATCCTTAATGTCAGGGAAATCAAGAGAAGATGTCACTGTAACTCAGATCCAGCACTCCTGTTCTGGTGAACTCTGCTTGCAGAAGCCAGGTGAAATCCTCAGGTTCGACAGCATGACTCTGGAGTAGCTTGATCAATACCAGTGAATTTACAGTGTTGTGATATAAAACTATAGTAAAGTGAGAGACTGATCTGTGTCAAGCATCCTCTGTTGGATTTTATCCTGCTTCCATTTCCCATCAGTTCTGTTGATGTTCTGTCTTCAGTATCCTTATAGATTTTACCCCGCTGGGAGTCATGCAAGAGAACATCAGGGAAAGTCTGCTCTCTTAAAGAGATGTAAGCCTGTTAAAATCTGGGGAGTTTTCCAAAGATAACAAACATTATTTGAAAGGACTTAGTCATTACAAAGTAGCTGTAGTGGCTAAACCTCAGACTGTCAACACTTCATAAAGAAAGTATGACTACTTTTTCCCATGTGAATTTTAAAATTTCTTAATCAAGAAAAAGCAGTAGCAGCCAAGCATCCATTGGTAGCAACTGTGTACCTGCCTATTTGCACCCATGGGAATAATTAGAGTAAGCTGGAATGATAAACATCAAAAGTGGGGAGACGTACAGAATTTCAGTTGGAAATCCTAAGAAAAAAAAATCTGCCTGTTGCCATGAAATAGATTTTTAAAGCCCTGAAGGCTTCATAACCACAATGGCCATTTAAAAAAAATCTTTACATTTTAAAGCGTAAGAAAATAAAGTGAAGGATAAGATACATAATCCTAGAGATGCACTGAGTTTCCAGGCTGAAATGCTGCATTAAGAAGTAGTAGCTCTGCTTGGGTTTGGAGCCGTGACCCTGCAGAGGAGTCATCATGGGGACACCAAGTGCCAGGCAGCATGGTTCACCCTATGCAATGCTCTGCACTGGGGCACCCACAACAGCTCATGGCTAGCAGGAAAATTTTTTTTTATTCTTTTTATATTTTTTTTTAAGAATAAAAGTGAGGGTTTCTTTTATTTTCTAGCCACAGGGAGGATGTTGGAGCAAAACATTTTGAAGGACAGTGTTAAAAAAGAGGAGGAAGCAGAAACCAAAATGTTGGCTTCTCCCATTCTGTAATGTCCTTTCAGAGCATCTTTCTTTTTATTTCTCCACCACTGGAGATGTAGATACAGCGCTAATGCACACAGTAATTGGAGTGGTTAGGGGAGGGCAAACCTGACCAAATTATTATCCCAAAAATGTTAAACTCTATAAAATCAGACATCCCACAGGTATTAAAGGGCTAAATCTCCACAGCAAATCACCACCATACATGCTGTGTGCATGCAGGATTAGCAAGTGGCAAAGGAAAGGAGGACTCCCAGCAATCCCAGTTGCAGAACTCAAGAGCAAAATCAGGAAGAGGAGAAAGGCACCTAGACAGGCACCAGCTTTCGTGTACCTCTGAGCATCCACTGCGAGACCCTGCTGCCCCATCTCAGATATTGAACTCAATACTAATTAGCATCCAGAGACACCGCAAGGCTATTCTTGTTTGATATAGATGATAATCTCTTCACTTCTAAAGACGTGGCTGCTATGATGTTCAGGATGACATACTGATGACTCAGCAAGCACAGCACTAACTGTGGTTTTTTGAGAGGAATTATCTAATATCAATAACAACATGTTCCATCAGCTCCTACACACCATAGACACAGCTCAGATTCTGACAGGCAATGTTCTTGTGCATGGTCTGACAGTTAGCTGCAGTTCTTCTCCCTTCAAAAAGGAGCCCTAGACTCTTGTTTAGCAACTAGAAACTGCAGAAATTATGAGAAGGGGGTAGGGACTAAACCAGAGGAATTCAGGTAGTCACCCAACAGGTAAGGTGAAGTAAACAGGAGTCCTTTGTGAATCTCTAAACATAGCATTTTTTTTCTTGTGTGCTTAGTTAACGTCCAGTATGATGATCTCAGTTTGAAGCGATCTCTAATTAAAGATAAATGTGTCAATTTAGACTGAGTGGAAAACTTACTGGGAATTACAGAATTTGTAAATCACATGACAGCAAAAGAAGCAAATAAGTTTGAGAGTTTTATTCATAAAACCTTAAAAGTTAGATAATACCTGTGTGCAGTAATTTTTCTCACCAACAGTAAAGATGGGATTGTTCCTTACTGAGGCACTGAAGGGTGACAGTAACAGACTGGTTTATGCTGATCTTCCAGTATATCCTGACAGAGATTTCTTAATAATACTGCATGTTTATGAGGGCAGGGGTCTTTCTAATATTAGCCCAATTTCTAATTCTGATTGCTACCATCACTCCTTATTTACATGTGTTTAATACACAAAATTATTCCCACTATCCCCAATGACTGTACTTTTTACGGGTTTTCATTTTTCATGACTGCCTAAGCAAACCATGCATTATTAGCTCTATTAATCTTGCCTGAAAACCTCCAACACCTTTGCCTTCATTTCTTTGTTTCTCAGGTTTACCCTAATAATTTCAACTATCTGAAAGCATACAGTAATATTCTACAGCACATTTCTGACTGCGGAATTCCCAGTAATATAAAATCTCTGTACTGCCCTTGTTGATTTCCGCTTATCGAGAGATATTTCAATGTATTTCTTTATGTGTGCCATGCAAAAGTGGAGGCTATAGTCCAGCTGAAAGCTTGCCAGAAGGGAGGGACTGCTTTATGTGCCTTACATAGTCGTGATTTTATATATCCCACTGTGACATTTGTTTTTTTACAGCACTACGACACTGTTAATTTATGTTTGGCTTGTCACCTTCTAAAAGCTACAGATTGTTATCTGTGGTACTGCTGCCTGTCTCATTGCCCCCCTCCCACAGCACTGCAGTTCATTTCTTCACTCAATGGTTAGAGGCTTCCACTTGTCTTCATTGAATGTCAGTCTTTATTTCAGTTCATTTCTCTCTATTCATTGAGACCCTTCTGAACAGTAGCCCTGCCTCGTAAAATATTTCCAATCCTTTGCAGCTTAAACTTACATAAAAATGCAGGAGGCATCCTCTATCAACTAAGACTTTATTCAATAGTAGCCAAAACAAGACTGATGCTGGTACAATGCCACTTGATACACGTGGCCAAGGTGATGGGGAACAGGTGATTGTTGTTGCCTAAGCATGGTTTTCTCAAGACCTGTGTCCTGGCTTTCAGCAGTTTCCCCTGGACAATGTTGCACTAGTCTGCCTATGAGTGTGCCATGGGAGACAGTGCAAAAAGTCACACCAAAGTCCAGATATAGCACATATGGCATTCTGGCAGGGGGATTGGACTAGATGATCTTTTAAGGTCCCTTCCAATCCCTAACATTCTGTGATTCTGTGATTCACATCTCCGGTTTCTCCCTTTATCACAAAGCCACTTAGACTGCCACTGAAGGAAATTAGACTTGTTTGACATCATCTGTTCTTGACAAATCCACATTGGCAGTTACTCACCACTTTCAGTGAACTTCCAGGCACTTTCCTAGAGTGTGTACATTAGCAAAATACAGATAGTGCAATACATCCGTATCCTAATGGTATTGAGTCAAGGGAGGACTGCCAGGATCTTTCTATTTTCCTGCATTTATCTTGTCCATATCATCACTCAAAAAGGCACTTTGCTTGCTTTCCTCCTCTCTGTTTGAAGAGGACTGGATAAAGTGGTGTGTCCAAAAACTGTAGTGTGGTCCTCACTTCCCTTAGCTGAATGTGCTCAGCTGCACGGAGGGCACTTCTACTGCTAAGGGCATCACTGTTCTGTGTGGAGAGACCTTATCTTTAAAAGAGATATCACAAATGCCTATGGAAGGCAGGTGAAAAGACAAAAATGGCCAGATCTGTATGTGAAATGCAGAAGTGCAGTGACTGCACTCAGCCATAACTCACATTCATATACCTTATATTCATTTATTTACCTGTTCAAAAGGAGCTGGCCCCAAATGTCTGAATTTATCTTTCTGAAGAGAAAGAACTCCATCTGAATCCTTGTGGTCTTGTGTAACAGCAGACACACCAAAGCAGGTCTGGACAAACTTGGTCTGCCTTCTTTGTTAAAGAGAGTTTTGATGCCAACAGTGTAAATGTAAATGGCAGATTATATTTACACTGCAACTAGTCAGTGAAAGGCCATGGCCACAACTTGCAGGGCTGTAAACTTCTCAGGCATGCATCCTGTCTTCTGCCAACTGAGCACAGCACCAGAGCCACTGTGAGTACCAGCACACCAAGAATAAAACAGTATTACCTTCTTCCTGCTGTCATTCCCCTCTCTAGAACTTGCTCTGGAAAGAGGTCATTTAAATGTGACCCTACTCCCTTAAATGAACATTCGGTTGCTTTTTGTTTTCATACTACAGGGCTTTCAACTTCTTTGCATCATTAAGCCATTAAGAGTGAAATACTGAACTGATTAATATGGTATTTTCAACTAAACTGTTCCAGGAAATGCTGCACCTTACCAGTGGGATGCTTTTGAATAATGTACTCTCCTTAGTATAATTAAAACTCAGTTCTGAAGTTAGTACGTTTTTCCCTGGAGACACTCATCAAAATGTCAAGTGTTCCTTCTAGTGGAACTGCAATCCCATAGTACAAACAAAGAAATTTATCCACCATTCCTTGCAAGCAGGAGACCTTTGCCTCTACTCTTTGTCACTTAATTTTTTAACATGAGTAAATAGTGCATGAAATAATAAACAGTCTTTATGCACAGAATGACAGAGTATTTTAAAACACTTGAAGAAAAAAAGATGAGGTACCATACATAACAATAGTAAGTAGTCCTTGTTTTGTTTTCCTAATGATTCCTTTGAAGTGCAACTCTTAAAGTTTAAACGCTTATTTACAAACGGAACAAATTATATGAAACTAAACATTTGCTCCCCCTAGACTTTTCAGGGCACGATTTTTGCCTTAGAGAAAAACAGGCCTGGGGTGCCACCTCCTGGAGAGCTGCAGCAATATTGTTTGCAGATTTCAAGTTTCTGAGAGTTGCTGGGACCCCACAGATTTACAGTTGAGTCCTGGGCAAAACTCCAGTTAAAAGAGTGAAAAAACAGTTCAAATTATGTTTGAGAAACTCTGCAGGTAGGAAGATACATTTTAAAAATTGATCACATGTATTGTTACATTCACCTAAAAAAATCCTGACTATGTGCATCATACACAAAGCAGGTCAACGTATTCCCTTGCTCTCCTCTCTCGCATCATTGAGATTCTCTGAACGTAAGGACTAGTCTGCTGCTGTAACCCACAGCTCGAGCCACATGACTATACTAACCCACCCTGAAATGAGAAAGTGTCAGGTACAATATAAGTTCACAACCACATTACTTGGCACAGTCTGCCAGGTTTTGCAGAACCTATTTGCAGTTGTTGGTACTTTTAAAATTTGCTTTTCTTAATTTAAATGAAAACCCAGCTAGAAGTTACAGTATGGGTTTAGGAAGCTTAACAAATTCCAGCTGAAAACCACACTGTATAAGTAGGATTGGCTTCTCTCCAGCGTTTTATTATTAGTTATAATTGCTCTTCTTACGAAAGTTTGATGTAGAGTACAGTACACTGTTAACTAGAGATAAAGATAGGACAGTTAAATATCTGCTGTTAATTAGCTTTCTCCTCCTAAGCTGTCATATATAAGTCATTGAAGCTATTATAGGAAACAGTGCATACTTGTGTAATAAGTACAACAAGATCAAAGCTTAATATTCTCCTGTCTAATTTAGGCCATCTTGAAGGTAGACATCTAATCTAAGATAATCAGGTAAGATCGCTCCATGATTGCTGAGGGCAGAGAGACTCTGCTGGTATCCTTCCCTCTGCAACAGTTTCATACACCTTGTGCAATAAACTGCTTTCTGGAAAAGCCCATCCATTCCTGCCAATCCAGCCTGAACATCAAGCTCACAATAGATACCTCAACTTGCAGGTGGCCAAATGCCTGGGAGGTGTACCTCACCCTGTTTCTAACATCATAAAAGGATTCACATAAATAGCTAGGTTATTCTCATGAAGTAATGGCTGGCTTACATGTTGTTTAACCAAAACTAAGTGAATGAGAGCTATTGGATATATCTTCAGAGGAAGAGTTCTCCAACCAAATCTGTAAACATGTTGCCTTTATCCCCAGCGGTGGCACATACATGCACATGTATCAGCCACAACTGCTCTGCACTTCCCGCAGCCAATCCTCCTGTTTATAACTTCACTTGCAATGCTTCTGTTACAAGATCACCAGATATTGGGGGAATGAATGTCTGATGACATTGATTAGCTTAAAGCAAAAAATAACTTCATTAGTGTCTTGTAAGGACACTTGACAATTAAACAGTACCATTTCCTCGTTTACAAACATTTCAAACCTCACACATCAACGCTATACAAGGTTAATCACTCTTAGTAATCCACTAATGGATACCTATAGCTTTCGTATATGATAGAAAACCACCATAAACTTACTTCTTTGATTTATTGGACCATTCTAACAAGTGTGCATAGTCTTCAATCTGTTAAGAAAATTTTAAACTGAGTCTCCTTAAACCCTGAATGCTCTTAGTTTGTATTTGTCCATTACCTATTAAGACTATATTGTCAATCATTATGGTGTCCAAGGGCCCATAGGTGGGATGGTTCAGAGGGATGAGTTACATGGTCACATCTGAATTCAGAAGTACCACAAAACATCCCCAAAAGTAGAATATGGTCATCTGCAGTGATGAGCTGTTACAGGAGCCCCCAGTGTGCTTCTGGCCTGGACCAACCTGCAACATCCTAAAGGGCTCCTGGGCAAGTTTGGGAGTCCCTGCAGCTGCCCTGTTGAGCCCCTTGACTGCTCCTGCCCACCTGCACCTGAGCCAGCCCAGGGAGCCAGCCCTGGCTTGAGCATTGCTGCCCCACACCTCTTCTCACCCAGAGTGAATGGGGTTTCCAGGCTGGCGTGATCCTTCAGGACCAGCCAACCCAACTTGCCACCATGAGCATATCATGAGAGAACAGCTAAATTGGGGTAGTCCACTGAAATACAAACAAATGTAGGAGGGGCTCTTAATACCCGCTTTCCTCAGATGAGTAATTTAATCATTTGATAGCATTTTTTTAGCTGTAAAAAGGGGATTACAATATGTCATACTTACACAGCTTGTGTGGAAAGCCAAGACGATTAAATAGTGGTCATTTGTAAAAGTATGGTAAGGAAATGATGAATCTGAAATCTGGGGTAGGCAACTAGTTACTAAGTGGAACATTTTCCTCTGTCTTTCAGCAGTTTGGCAATAGTTGCAGGGAACACTAATCCGTAACAGGAAGGTTCAAAATCCCTTGTCCTCCTTTAATATGAGTCTTCCGTTTAGAAAAAATATAATAATGACATCACTATCACTCCAAATTCATAAGGATGTCACTGAATGTGGTGAATTAACTGTGACAGAAAATAGCCATTTGCAGTGTGTAGGAATGAAAATATTTATCACCTGCAATAGTTACACCACTTTCTCCAGCATAAGAAACCTGGTTGTTTAAGATATGTCTACCATACTAATGTGAATGAATCTCATCCTCGGGTCTGTTGTGGGGCTTGTAACAGCTGATCCTGCCCATTTTTTACAGGACTCTACGCAAGCTGTTAAGACTTCTCAGTAATTCACATGTACAAGCTCATAATATGTGGAAAAAAATGTTCGAATTGCAAAACATAATGCCAAAATATCTAGACAGAGGAAAGACATACCAAAATAAACTAATTATAATTAATTTAATACATGGACAGTGTATAAAGTACTCTTGGATGCTCTTACAGCTATTGCTAATATATATGTATAACCAGTTAATAATAATATTAATACTATAGAATGATGAACAATATAGAAATGGAGATATAGAAATAGAAATAGAAATAAATAGAAATAATAGAAATAGAAATAGAAATAGAAATAGAAATAGAAATAGAAATAGAAATAGAAACAGAAATAGAAATAGAAATAGAAATAGAAATAGAAATAGAAATAGAAATAGAAATAGAAATAGAAATAGAAATAGTTAGAATGTAAAAGTGTGGAAGCTAAAAATTATTGCTGCAGGTGCTGTGGCCAATATACCTTTAGTTTTTGTGTTGTAATCAACAAGTATGATATGATAATGTTCCTCAGAAAGGACACAGAAGAGCTAGTCTTGATCTTTTCATCTGAAAGGAAACAAAAAAAGAACTATGAATATTTTTATTAGGAGCACAGAAATATATTTCCTCTAGAATCAGATGGACTCTATTCAGCAGTATGCAAAATTAATTTTTCAGATTTACAAGGATGCTTAGCAAGGATGCTACAAAACCTGTAGCAATTTATTCTTGGGGGGTTTTGGTTTTTTTTTTCTTACTGGTATTATTTATTTTTAAGGTTTTAATCTCCTGGGGCTAATCAATGGCCAATTTGCACAGTCTGCTGGAATGAGCTATGCTGTAGAGCAGCAGGAGTGACGACAGTGCTCTTGCAACTGGAAAGAGGAATGTCATGATGGAAATAATCCCACCCATGACCAGACCAGGGGGCTGGATTATCACAAAATCTGTACTGACCAGTTAGAGACCTGTACTGACCAGTCACTTTTTATAGACCTTTCTTCACCACTTTGGCACTCAGCAGCTGATGTATGATTTGGAGAATGAGTATTTATACCTCATCCAGTTTTGAAACCTCTCTAATGCAGCAATAGATGCTCCTATCTAAGGAAATACTGAATACTTCTTAGTTAACTATCACATTACTGTCTTCGCTGAAGTGGATGTCTGTGTTAAAATAGGGTCTTTTAAGATGGATAGAGGAAAGCAAAGACTTTTACGTCAAAAAGTTCACACATATAATGTGAAATAGCATTGTAATTTTCTGGCATTTTTTTCCCCTTGTTTCCTGTCCTGGTTGTTTTGAAAAGATGTTTCCTTTTACGTTGCAGCAATGTCTGCTGTGTTGTTTCCTTTACCTCAAAACCTTCCCCTTGACTTAGAGCTGAACACATGGATGAAGAGTTCAGTATCCCCTGTCCAGAGGACAGTAACCTGGACTAGTCAAATCTCTCTCCCCATCATGGCACTCACACCTTGCTTGATCTGCCTGGACCTCCTCACGCTCTCCTCCCCACCCTCGGCTGCTCTCACTCACTCTGAGTCACCCACACAATTAGACTTTCACCTGTCCTTAATTATTGCTCAAAGTCCTTTAATTTGCACTGGTTGCCTTCACACTGCCAGGCACAGGTTTGCCTGGGCACAGCCAATGCCAGGCAGCTGGGCTCCTGCACCGAAAGCAGGCAGGGCTGCTTCCCTCCCTCTGTTTAAGTCAGCTTTTGCCTTTATTGTGCAACAGTCCCCCTGTACTGCCTTGCCCTCCCCAGGGAAGCTGCAGTCTTCCTGTGATATTAGGTTCTGCTTAAGACTGGTGGTATGGCTTTGGTTTGCCACAAAAAATTTTTACTCTGAAGTCCCATATGTTATAAATCAGTGCTTAGATACTGCAGGGGTGCACACCATGAAAAAATCCCCAAATTAGCACTGAATTTGACCTATTAGTTTTTACACATAACCTGTTGGAGGCTCAAAGCTTAAATCTGTTCCTTCACCAAAGTAAACATCGTTGGTGACGTGTTAAAGTGCTGGTTTATTATAGTACTTCTCGTGAGTCTTTAGGCTACTGACATTTTAAAATATTTTTTTAATTTATTTTAGTAAAAATAACTCTGAATTTGAGAAATGAACCTCTGAAAATGAAATTAATTTTGCATGAATGTATTCACATAAATAATGTCTTTGGCTTTAACAAAATTAGTTTAATAAGAACATGTATGATTAGGTCATATATCAAGAAAAGAAAGCTGAAATTACCTAATTGGTCTCTAAAACTCAAGAAATTGTAAGTATGATCCTGAAATACTTAAGTTCCCACTGTGTTGTTTTTTTGAGATATAGCTAAAGAAATGCTTTCAACTATCTATAAATCTAGCCTTCCAAATGCTGAATTCAGCTGTGAAAAACAGCTTTTCCTAAAAGGAGTGTGGAAGAGTTTCTGAAAGCTGAAATGAGTACCTCTCTCAGCTCCCAGTATAGAATATCAGAAGCAAGCACATGCTTGCTTGAGTGCTTAACAATAGCCATCTCATTCCAAATATGAAGCCAAAGTGAGAGAGGTCTGACACCTGCTTTGACACCGAGTCTGTATGAAGCAACTCAAACGACTCTGAAATACACCCATTTCCACTCACAAGAGTTTTCACTGGTTTGCCACGGCTGTGCACCAGCATAACCAAAAATAGATCTTAGCCCCATAAAGTCTATTTTGATTGCAAGTACCATCCTGTAAGAGGAAACAACTTGAAGTGCCTTTTGAACCAAATCTTTCACTCTACTTATGAAAAGATTGTCAGGTCTTGAATTTAATTGGTGTCATTCAGTCTCTCTATGGCCCTCTAACTCATTGGCTTAGAATATATTAACTGGGGAAAAAATGATCAAAAGGGCTTATACAACTAGTTCCTGGAAAACTTATTTAAAGAAACACAAGAGAAAAACTGTTTAACTTACCAAGCTTGGATTTGCAGGGTTGATTTGAATCAGAAAGTAACACAGGACATTGAGGTGCTGGAGCGAGACCAGAGAAGGGCAACAAGGCTGGTGAGAGGTCTGGAAAACAGGCCTTATGAAGACCAGCTGAGGGAACTGGAGTTGTTTAGTCTGGAGAAGAGAAGACTGAGAGGAGACCTCATGGCCCCCTACATCTACCTAAAAGGAGATTGTAGTGAGGCTGGTGTTGGTCTCTTCTCCCAGATTACTAATGATAGGACAAGAGGAAATGGCCTCAAGTTGTGTCAGGGGAAGTTTAGGTTGGATATTAGGAAGAAGTTCTTTCCTGAGAGGGTGGTTAGACACTGGAACAGGCTGCCCAGGGAGGTGGTGGAGTCAGTGTCCCTGGAGGTGTTTAAAAAACGAGTAGATGAAGCACTTGAGGCTGTGGTCTAGTGGTTAGGGAGATGCTGGGATAAAGGTTGGACTTGATGACCCTGGAGGTCCTTTCCAACCATAGTGATTCTATGATTCTATGATTACAGAAATCAAAAAGGTTTATCTTGGTATATTGTCTTTTGAACCATAAACAGGGGTTACTAATAATTTTCAGAAGAAAATACTATTAATAGGGTTAGAAACAAGACATACTAATGAATTCTGATGCAGGACCTATTTCTAGCCTGGGCCAGATAATGCTGTCTTCCTTCTCACAAATTGAGGAGCCTACATTGTGAGTGACACTACAAAACCAATACCAGCCTGGTCGCCTGCTCCTGCTCTGAGCCTACATGGCACAAGCTCATTCCTGTGGATGGGTCTGCTCAGGGCCCCATGTGCTTCCCTCTCCCACAACCCCTTCTTTTCCCTCACCTACGTTCAAAAGTGTTGCAATTTCACAAAACCACTGGCAGTTTCCCTTCTTCCCCATACCTCATGCCACCTATATGCTTTCCTACCATGCATCCTGCCTCTGCAGTCCTTCTTCATTAGGATGGCAAGACTGACGGTGAGGAAAATGATAATGCTAAGACCCCAGTAAGGTCTTGAGGGGCAAGAGGTCACAGATGATTCTAACAGGACAAAGTTATTAATTCCTTCAGGAACATTATGAAACTGACCATTTTGGGCCTACGTCAAGAGACAAGCAATAAAGAAACCTTAAGGCAATATGCACATTACAAGCCATCACAGCAAAGTAACAACAAGAAGATAAGGCCAGAAGAGGCCAATGCCATCTCCTTAGAAATCTAGGGAATAAATGTTTTCTAAGTCAATAAACTCTATCGCCTTCCCCTGAGGAGTCCAAGATGTAAAATGAAATGTTTTCAGGGCTAGGAGAGACTGCATATTGTCTACTACAGCAGAACAAGTCAATAACATGAACTTACATGAGTAGTGTCAATTTGCCTTTAATAGGTCAGATAAAATCAAACAGAGGCTCTTCACCTTTACCTGAGACCAAACAAATCAAATAGAGGGCTCTTAACCCTTGTTTAAATCCAAAGAAATCAAACAGAACGGATTTCCAGTCTTTTTCAGTTTGCAGATCCCTCTACAAGTTTTCCATGGCTCTGTATACCAATGTAAGATGCCTGGCAAAGTGCTGCTTCTCTTTATTACCTCTCAAAGGCAAACAGAAGTTACCCAGGGACCAGAGACCTTCATCATTGCCAGGTTTCACCCCTGTCCAAGTCCAGAGAAATTAAACAGAGGAGGCTCTAGTCCTGGATTCCCCTCCAACTTTTTCTAACATAGCTGTCACAAAATTTCCCTTTTCCAGGGTCCTACGCAGGGCTAGAGAAAGGCCCAGTGGGCTGATGTGATGTTGAGCAAGGTTCATCTTCCTTGGTGCTCTGGTGTCAGCCAGTTCCTTCTCACCAGGGTGCCAGAGATGTTCCATCAGGAAAAGGTCTGTTCATTCAGTTCTTCATCTTAAAGTGAATCCATCAAGCTTTTTTATTGTCTTCTTGCCCTGGTCAGCCATTGCTGCTAGTCACAACCTTTACTTTTCTATACAATAGCACCTGATCAAGTGACTAACCTCCACATGGCAAAAGAACCCTCATGAGGCTAATGAACATGCCAGTCTCCCACAACTGAAGGAGCTCCCTCATATACCAGGCAGGGCAACAGAACTTCCCTCCTATGAGAAGACTGTTCTGCACAACAGCAAGGTTTTGAGCCCTGAGGGGTGGCCAGTGTAGGGGAATATGGGAGTGGGGAGGAGGCTAGAAAGCCAGCCCCCTGCTACACCCATGTTTCCTCACTGAGGGACTCAGCTGGCTCATGCTGGATGAGCTAAAATCACAGACATGTTAAACAATCAGTGATTGTAGACCAAAGCAGGAGTTTGATGCAAGCAAAGATGTGTTACCTGAAGATGCCGACTAAAACTGTGACCTCCTCCAAGCACAGCTCTGCATGCCAGACATAGCAACAGAAGCATTCTCCAAGAACCAAGAGGGCTATTTCACAGTAAAGCATTGAAGCAGGTCTTGTCGCGGCCTCTGAGTGCCCAGCTGTGGACCCCTGGGTCAGACACAGAAAAGCATCCTGCATTTATTCTCCTGTTTGGAAGGAAGTAGTTTTGTTTTTCTTAAGGAGTTCTGCCACTGTAAATGGGATATTACCATGCTAATCATAAACCATAGGCATGATAGAGAAGAAAGGAGTGACCTTCTTGGTGATTCTCAGAAGTGACGTGTCACTGTGGGAAGGATGGGTTCTCCAAGCAAGAGCAATTTGTAAACAGTTGAGCTGCTTTTACGTATCCATCAGTGACACCTTCTTTCTCACTCAATTGTACTATTCACTATAATTCACAGATTATTTTTTTCCCCAGCAGCATTAGAGAGTGGATTTAAAGCACTCAGGCTTCTTTCTCTTCAAAGCAAAGGAATACATTCAGATGATGTGATGGATGTTATTAAAAAGTTTTAATCAAAATAGGATATATTTTATTTTAAAGTGTATAACTTTGGAGAAATCTTATTCTAGCAGGTGATTTTATTAGACTTTTTGTCCCATACAGAATTAATATATTTTGGAAATGTCTGCAGTTCCCACAAAATGCAGACATTCCAGGCTCCCTGGTCCCAGAACTGCTGTGATCTCTGCTCACCGTGAGATGGGAGTAGAGAGTCCCTGACACAGCATCAGTCTGGGAGGTTTATGTAATGAATGCTTAAACACAAACAATACTTTTTCTAAATCCCTTTCTAATCTCTTTCTGATTAATATGAGCAATAAAAATTCTAGCTCACACTATCCAGACCTATAGATATTTTCTTCGTGCTGAGCTCATGCCCTAGGAATGAGCCTGCTCCTGTGTACTTTATTTAAGGCATTTCCTATTAAATCAGTTCAGTTGACAGGTGCAGAGTGATGTCTAACAGAAAGTAACACTCAAATCAAATAATTTTGTTCTAATCACCAGCTCTTTTGAATCAATACTTCATCAATGTTTTTCTGCTGGAAAGATCTTTCCTTGTTTATTTTAAAGTCTGCTTAAATCCAAACACAAATTAATCCAGGATTTTTAGTCAGCAGCAGCCACCACTACAGGTCCCATCGAAACACCTTAAAAAGCAACAGAGAACAACAACAGGGATGATAGTTGCATTAACAGCTCAGACAAATTATTAATGTTTCCTTGTGAGAAGGTGTACAAACCTAGTAGCAGAGGTAGTTATTTCTTGGGAGTAGGATTGTCCAAAAATCCTGAACAAATCACCAAAACCAGAAACTGCTGAAGAAGAGCCTGTCTCCTTCACAAGATAATTTTACAGAAGTGACTATCAGTTTGTACTAATCAAGGTACTTATACCTGGACCCAAGAAGAGCAGAAAGTCTTAGGTTCTAGATTTTGCCATTTTCAATTTCTTCAGGTCAGTGATTACCAATCTCTCTCACGCTACAGAGCACTGCCAACACTCAACATTTCTCAGGAAGCTTCAAGGTATTGACAGGAGTCAGCTCAACTTGAAAACTGAACTTCAGTTGTAGACCATTTTCTATGCCCTTCTGCCTGTCACCCTGTAGCTCTGAGCTCTTGTTATCCGTTACAAAAGTGGCAGGGAGGAGAGAACTGTGGATTTCCTATCAGGCTAGCGAAGACGACACCTGTCTCTGTAAGGGTTCACAAATGAACAAAGGATGAAGCTAAACAATAAAAAGGCATCCTCACAGATGTATGAACGGATAACTTATTCTGGCTGAGACTGAAGTCCTGATAAGCTGAGGTAAAATTTCCAAAAAACTTATTGCTCTTGTTAATTCAGACATCTGGGACTCATCTCAGCAAGAGAGCACAACATTTCATTTATTTTAAAAAATGAGTTTACTTACAAAAAACTGTGTATGGATCTGTATTTGCCCAGTGAGTGCATGAGGAAATGGTGGGCACTTTCAAAAGCAAGAAAGAGGAAACTGGGCTTGCAGGATTTTCCTGTTAGTCACACATCTGTTTTCACCAGTCTCATGATGTTTCCAGGTGTTTAGCTGAGTTGTTTTCTCAGCCATACGGATGCCTAACATATGTCAAGTGACCTGATTACATTTCTTTAAGGAATCCTTCCTGCAGAGCCATGGCCACAGCTCCTCATGCCCTCCTCCTGCTGCTGCTGCTGCTTTGCGGGATTACAGACAGGTCTTTATTATCCGTGACTCATGTCATGACAGGCTAATTGTACAAACACAGCCAGTGTATTGTGCAGTGTATGTGGATCCAGCTCAACACTCCTTTGTTCTGTGCTCACTGCCAGGGCTGTTGTCCCATCTCTTGGGTGGTCAGTATTGCACACATATACCTTGTTTTTTGCTACAAATTCTGTATCTGAATAGCTAAATATGGTGCTGAAATCCCAGCCCTATCGATCAATGAGGGGTTTGTTATTGCTTTTAATAAGGTTGGATGCTTGTGCACTGCTGGATGCTCATTCCTTATCAAGCAATAGTAGATTGGTAAATGTTGTTGTTTGTCAGCTCTCATTTTCTGGAAGTATAAGTCTTTGTATTTGTGTAACTATTATTATCACCTTAAGCATCTTTTCTCTATTTCAGAGACCTGCAGGCTGATCACTGAGACTTCAGGGCATCTGAGAGAACAGGAATGGATTTTTACCAGCTGCAGAGCACCTGAGGGGCTTGGGAGGGGAAACACAGCCAGGGGAATGGGAACAGGCCTGATTTATTAATAGGTAATGTGCTTTGTCCACTGCCAGCTGGGCTTTAACAGAGACCCTGGAGTCACAGACAGTCCCTGGAGTAAGTTATTTTTTAAAAAGGCACCATTTGTTTTCAGTAAAGCTACAAAGAGTTGCTGTAGGGCCTCTGATCTCTCCCAGTGACAGTAGTGATGCTGTCAAATAAAAATGGGTGAATAGAGCACTTAAGAGAAATTTTAGGTCCCTCTGTAATGAATTTTTGTATGTCCAGATTAAAGCTAAGTCTTGTTACTTCAAATCAAGCATATGCTTTATATATATAAAGCTGCAGCATCCCACTGCAGATATCGGCCTGTCGTTGTTCCCAGAGAGATGCCCATCGCCCAAGGAGGGGGCTGCCTTGCTGTCCCCCCATCCTGCCCAACTCCTTGGCTGAGAGGTGGGACAGTCTTGGCTGCAAGGTTCTGCCCCGCTGCCCAGGGAAGTCCCCATGGTCCTGTCACTTGAGGAGCTGCTGGCCCCTACAGTGCCTTGCTATGTGTAGAATATAAGAAACAAATCTTTCCAAAAAGCAACTGTCCATCATTGACCCATGTCCAGCATCTCTACACCAGCTTTCATAGAATCATAGAATCACTATGGTTGGAAAGGACCTCCAGGGTCATCAAGTCCAACCTTTATCCCAGCATCTCCCTAACCACTAGACCATGGCCTCAAGTGCTTCATCTACTCGTTTTTTAAATACCTCCAGGGACAGTGACTCCACCATCTCCCTGGGCAGCCTGTTCCAGTGCCTAACCACCCTCTCAGGAAAGAACTACTTCCTAACATCCAATCTAAACCTCCCCTGACACAACTTGAGGCCATTTCCTCTTGTCCTATCATTAGTAATCTGGGAGAAGAGACCAACACCAGCCTCACTACAATCTCCTTTTAGGTAGATGTAGAGGGCAATAAGGTCTCCTCTCAGTCTCCTCTTCTCTAGACTAAACAACCACAGGTCCCTCAGCTGGTCTCCATAAGGCCTGTTTTCCAGACCTCTCACCAGCCTCATTGCCCTTCTCTGGACTCGCTCCAGCAGCTCAATGTCCTTCTTATCCTGTGCTGTCCAAAACTGGACACAGTACTCAAGGTGTGGTCTCACGAGTGCCGAGTACAGGGGCACGATCACCTCCCTACTCCTGCTGGTCACACCGTTTCTGATACAGGCCAGGATGCCATTGGCCTTTTTGCCCACCTGGGCACACTGCTGGCTCGTGTTCAGTCAGCTGTCAACCAACACCCCCAGGTCCTTTTCTGCCAGGCAGCTTTCCAGTCACTCTTCCCCAAGCCTGTAGCGCTGCATGGGGTTGTTGTGTGACCGAAGTGCATGACCCGACACTTGCCCTTGTTAAACCTGGCTTTCAGGTGACTGTTTCAAGTGGCTGAGGTATGATGAGGCCCACATGCATCTCAGTGAAGCCAAGCAAAGCACACTGAATGAAGAAGAGGACCCACTGCTCCGAAGTGGCTGACGTACTATACAAAACATCATGCTCCCAGCACTGCTGCTCACTTCTGAAGGGTGACTAGATCCTCAATAGGTCTAAGCAGGAAACAGGCATGGGGAAAATGTCACTCAAGACACAGTGAAAAGGGTTGGAGGCACCTCCCATTTGAGGCGAGAGGTGTCATGTGCCCTTCCATAAGTGGTGTCCAAAACCACCCATGCTTGGCTATCTCATTACCCATCCAGGAATAACAGCAGGATCCCAGTCACAGGCCAGTGTCATACTTAAGGAAGGATGGCTAAGGACAGTCTTCTTCAACTGTCAGAGCCATCCAGAAAAGTGACACAGAGCTGGAGGATGTGTCAGGAGCCACACTGTCCTTTAATTGTGTTTGAACAGCCCTTTTTCATAGGAGATTTCAGAGCACCTAGAGATAGCCCATGTTAATGTTTCACTGCTATGACTTATGATCTGCAGTGGGTTATCTAGTGCCGGGTACTATTTACAGATGAATTAAAAAAAATATGGGTTAACTAAACCGCCTTGTCATCTCTTCTCTTTCTCCTTCTGTGACTTGGATAAGAGTCAGGGAGGCTGTAGCAAGGTGGGAGCCAGTCTCTTCTCCCAGGTAACTAGTGATAGGATAAAGAATAATGGCCTCAAGTTGTATCAGGGGAGGTTTAGATTGGATATTAGGAAAAATTTCTTCACTGAAAGGGTTATCAGGCATTGGAACAGGCTGCCCAGGGCAGTAGTGGAGTCCCCTCTGGAAGTATTTAAGAGACGTGTAGATGTGATGCTGAGGGACACAGTGTAGTGGCGAACTGGCAGTGCTGGGTTAATGATTGGACTTGATCTTAGAGGCGTCTTCCAACCAAGGCTATTCTATCATTCTAAGAGGCAAACAGAAAAGACTTATTCTTGGTCCTTGTTATTGCAAAGGATTCAGAAGGATACTCACACATCTTTCAGATGTTGGACTATTGAACAATATTGTCCAATTTAGCTTCACAGGTTTTCAGCCTTGTTTTAAATGGTGGTAGCATTCTGACAAAGCTTCTGTGAATGCTATAAAATATGGATTTGTTAGACAGGGAAATAAAATATTTAGCATTCCTTTCTCTTTACTAACAAATCGCAGCAAGAAGGAAAAAGCAAGCATTTCACAGACCTATATTCTCAGAACTCAGACAGAAATAAACTTCTGTGAAAAAATCTCAGAAAACTTCAAAAAAGATTCCACTTGCAGCATTAAAAGATCTGACAACCTACTGGGAGTTGCAGTGCACATTTTGTTTTTATGCTTCTGAAGAATGCCTGTTGTTCAAGTTTTTATCAAGGGACTAGATCCTACTCTAATGAATGGACAGTCTCTGAAGTAACATTGGGCAGCACATCAGAAAGGCCAGGTTTGACATCAGTACAGAGGAACAAAAGGGGACTGATTCCAGTCATTGACTCCCCAGACTTTACATCTTGCAGTATGACAATTTACCACTTACAAAACAACAGAAGACCTCACTGTGGATTCTTACATGAAGTCAGCACTGGGGAGTGACATAGGGGAACAGCATTCTTGTTCAGCCGCTGATATCAGTTCAAGGAAGGTGCATGTGATCCATCCTACAGCAGCTGAACTCTGGTGGCAAACAGTGGTGATCAAATATGCCCTTGCTCTCACATCTTTCTTCATTAGAAAGTAGACAGGAGAGCTAATAGACAATGCTGTCCTGCTGCTTCATGTAGCTGTTCTGGAGCCTTGCAAGAAGGCATAACCCAAGAGGCAGAGCTTTCCGGACTCCCTGAACCAAAGACTGCTTCCTTTAGGGAGAAGACTTCAACTGACTACAGTGAGTGCTGAATCACAGGCGGGTGGGCTCAGGCACTAGGACTTCACCTCTTCTGGCTAGGACTGAACCTGGGAAAGGCAAGCTGGATATCAGCCTTTCTTAATGCCTAGTTCTCTCCCAAATGACATACGGAACAATGCAGCAGCCTTACACTGCTACTGCAGACAGGGAATACAGCAAGGAACTGGGAAGGGATGAGTTACATCTTTTTTTCACATAGGACTAAAAAGTCAAGTGCTAAGCTCATAGCTTAATCCTTTCTCTACCACAAAACCAGTCTGCCAGCTGCAGTTTTGGAGTCCTTTTACCTTTGTGATATAACATTAGTTGTTTTTTTTGGCATTTGCCAAAATGATACTGCTACCCTCTACTTCCTCTTCAGAACTGAAGTCTTCATTTGCAACAAAGAAAGGCTCTGACTGTGCCCATGGTAATAAACCAGTTTTCCTGCATCATTAATGTCTCCTTCTAAAAGATTGCCTCAACTACCGAGTAACAGCTCAGGCCAGGAGAGGCAACAGTAGTACTCATATAGATTAAGCATTATAGATTACCTCTTAATACCCTTATACTTATTCATGATTGTGGATTTTTTCTACATTAATTCCAAATCTGTGCACGTTTTACTTCAAACTTTGTCTGAAAAAAGACAGTACATCAGAAAAAGAGAATAAAAGACATAAGCAAATAGTCAGCTTCATTAAAAAATAAAAAAAGAGAGAGAACTGAAGCAAGCTGCAAATAAAACTGTGTGCTGCACCATGTTATTTAAAAAGTCCTAAGAGAGTAAAAACTGTTAATTTGGCAGCAAATTTCAGTGAAACTGAATAGTAAATAAGCTTTAGATAACACTAATTACAAAGATGCTTCAACTGCTACTGTTGCAGCTGCCAAAACACCTTCTATAGCTCTATTCTGTGACATTTTTTTCAAGCACTGGAAATGAATAGCATCATTTCAACAGGCTGACTTCAGTGTTCATGTGGCTATATTTAAATAGATTTTTTCAAGTTTCATTCCTATAGAAAGTCAAAAATACTACAGACTTCTGATATAAAAAAATGGAACTTGTAACAAAAATCATAATCACAGTAGAAAACAAAGACCTTTCTATTAACAGGTAGTTGGTCAAAAAAGATCCACTGACATATGAGCACACAGACATATTTTTGTAATTCATGGCGTAAAGAATGTCTGCCAGGTTAAAATATTCTAACTGGATGCACATGAAACTGAAAGGCCATTGCAAAAATCCATCTGGGCAACTGGAGTCAATCCTGTACTCCACCCACCCACAGGCTAAATCACCTCTTCATGCAGGTGCTGAACAGCAAATCATACATGCAAATATGTACTTAGAATTTAATGCCCTCTCATTATATATAATACATCTGTGGTTTCTTCCAGTACTCTCTTTCTTGTGATTCAGAAATCACGTCTCAAGAATGATGAAAATGAATTCCAAGTTCTTCCTGTTTCAACAGTATTTCAGCAGCTACAGGGAAGTCCTACTTCCTTTGTCCATAAGGTTTGAATGGTTTAGATTTTATATTTGTAAGTAAAAAAATATAATTTACAAAGTTGAAACTGATATAGTGGCATTTTTGAAAAAATAAATGAATTATCAACATCCTCACCAGGAAACTCAGGAAGTGTGGGTTAGATGAGGGGACGGTGAGGTGGATCGAGAGCTGGCTGTGTGACAGATCACAGAGGGGTGTGATCAATGGAGCAGAATCGAGCTGGAGGGCTGTAACCAGTGGTGTCCCCATGGGTCAATACTCGATCTGGTCTTGTTCAACATATTCATCAATGACCTGGACGAGGGGACAGAGTGTATCCTCATCAAGTTCGCTGATGATACCAAGCTGGGAGAGGTGGCTGACACTCCAGAGGGCTGTGCTGCCATCCAGTGTGACCTGGACAGGCTGGAGAGCTGGGCAGAGAAGAACGTCATGAGGTTCAATAAGGGCAAGTGTAGGGTGCTGCACCTGGGAAGAAGAATGCCAGGCACCAGGATAGGTTAGGGGGGGACCTCCTGGAAAGCAGTTCTGAGGAGAAGGATCTGGGAGTCCTGGTAGAATCACAGAATCATAGAATACTTATGGTTGGAAGGGACCTCCAGGGTCATCAAGTCCAACCTTTATCCCAGCATCTCCCTAACCACTAGACCACTAGACCATGGCCTCAAGTGCCTCATCAACCTGCTTTTTGAACACCCCCAGGGACGGTGACTCCACCACCTCCCTGGGCAGCCTGTTCCAGTGCCTAACCACCTTCTCAGGAAAGAACTTCTTCCTAATATCCAAACTAAACTTCCCCTGACACAACTTGAGGCCATTTCCTCTTGTCCTATCATTAGTAATTTGGGAGAAGAGACCAACACCAGCCTCACTACAACCTCCTTTTAGGTAGATGTAGAGGGCAATGAGGTCTCCTCTCAGTCTCCTCTTCTCCAGACTAAACAACCCCAGTTCCCTCAGCTGGTCTTCATAAGGCGTGTTTTCCAGACCCCTCACCAGCCTCATTGCCCTTCTCTGGACTTGCTCCAGCACCTCAATGTCCTTCCCATACTGCGGTGCCCAGAACTGGACACAGTACTCAAGGTGTGGTCTCACGAGTGCCGAGTACAGGGGCACAATCACCTCTCTACTCCTGCTCGTCACACCATTTCTAATACAGGCCAGGATGCCATTGGCCTTCTTGGCCACCTGGGCACACTGCTGGCTCATGTTCAGTCGGCTGTCAACCAACACCCCCAGGTCCTTTTCCGCCAGGCAGCTTTCCAGCCACTCTTCCCCAAGCCTGTAGCGCTGCACGGGGTTGTTGTGGCCGAAGTGCATGACCCAGCAACTTGCCTTTGTTAAACCTCATGCAATTGGCCTCAGCCCATCTCTCCAGCCTGTCCAAATCCTGCTGCAGAGCCTTCCTACCCTCAGGCAGATCGACACTCCCACTCAATTTCTTGTCATCTGCAAATTTACTGAGGGTGCATTTGTTCCCCTCATCCAGGTCATTGATAAAGACATTGAACAAGACTGGCCCCAAGACCGAGCCCTGAGGGACACCGCTTGTGACCGGTCTCCAACTGGATTTAACTCCATTCACCACAACTCTCTGGGCTCGGCCAGCCAGCCAGTTTTTAACCCAGCAAAGAGTCCACCTGTCTAGACCACGAGCCGCCAGCTTCTGCAGCAGAATGCTGTGGGAAACAGTCTCAAATGCCTTACTGAAGTCCAGGAAGACAACATCCACCACTTTTCCCTCATCCACTAGGCGGGTCACCTCATCACAGAAGGAGATCAGATTGTTTAAACAGGACTTGCCTTTCATGAATCCATGTTGGCTGGACCTGATCCCACTGTTGTCCTGCACTTGCCGCGTGATCTCCCCCAAGATGAACCATTCCATAATCTTCCCCGGTACCAAGGTCAGGCTGACAGGCCTGTAGTTCCCTGGATCCTCCTTCCTGCCCTTCTTGTAGATGGGTGTCACATTGTCAAGTCTCCAGTCATCTGGGACCTCGCCCGATATCCAGGACTGCTGATAGATGATGGAGAGTGGCTTGGGAAGTTCCTCCACCACCTCCCTCAGCACTCTCGGCTGGATCTCATCCAGCCCCATAGATTTATGGGTGTCTAATTGACTCAGCAGATCCTTCACTACTATTTCCTGGATTATGAGGGGTTTATTCTGATCTCCATCCCAATCTTCCAGATCAGGGGACTGAATACCATGAGGATAACTGGTCTGACTGTTCAAGACTGAGGCAAAGAAGGCATTAAGTACCTCAGCCTTTTCCTCATCTTGGTAACAATGTTCCCCCTCACATCCAATAAAGGATGGAGATTCTCCCTGCATCTTTTTTTATTGTTAATATATTTATAAAAACTCTTATTATCTTTTGCGGCAGTGGCCAGGCTGAGTTCAAGCTGGGCTTTTGCCCCCCTAATGTTCTTCCTACATAACCTAACTAAATCCCTATACTCTTCCTGAGTAGCCTGCCCCTTCTTCCAAAGGTAGTAGACTCTCTTCTTTCTCCTAAGTCCCAGCAGAAGCTCCTTGTTCAGCCAGGCCGGTCGCTTTCCCCACCAGTTTGTGTTACGACACATGGGGACAGCCTGCTCCTGCATCTCTGACAGTTTCTCCTTGAAAAGAGTCCAGCCTTCCCGAATGCCTTTGCCCTCTAGGACTTTCTCAACTAACCCTAACCCAAACCCTAACCCTAGCCCTAATCCAAGGGACTTTCTCAACCAGTGTTCTCAAAAGGTTGAAGTCTGCCCTTCGGAAGTCCATGATAATATTCTTGCTGCCCCCCTTCCTAACTTGGCTAAGAATTGAGAACTCTTATCATTTCATGGTCGCTTAGCCCAAGACAGCCTCTGAACACCACATCCCCTACCAGTCCTTCCCTGTTTGTAAACAACAAGGCTAGCAATGCACCTTCCCTGGTGGGCTCACTTACCAGCTGAGTCAGGAAGTTATCTTCCATGCACTCCAAGAACTTATTGGACTGTTTCCTCTCTGCTGTGTCATATTTCCAGCAGATGTCTGGTAAGTTGAACTCCCCCACAGGAACAAGGGCCTGCGACACTGCAGCTTCTGCCAGTTGTCTATAGAACAGTTCATCGATTTCTTCATCCTGGTCAGGTGGCCTGTAGTAGACTCCCAGCAGGATATCTGCCTTGTTTGCCTTCCTCAACTTAACCCATAAACATTCGACTGGCTCATCACTCTTATCAATCTCCATACAGCCAAGACACTCCCTAATATAGAGTGCCAGCCCACCGCCCTTTCTACCTTGCCTATTCCTCCTGTAGAGCTTATAGCCATCCATTGCAGCACTCCATTCAGGAGAGTCATCCCACCATGTTTTAGTGATGGCAACTACATCATAGTTGTCGTGCTGAATGATGGCTTCCAGCTCCTCCTGTTTATTGCCCATGCTGCGTGCATTAGTGTAGAAGCACTTGAGCCAGGCTGACAACTTCCTTACCAACTGTGGCCTTCCTCCTTTGGATGCAACTCTAGCAGGACCAATTTTATCCCCTTCCCCCTTTGAACCTAGTTTAAAGCCCTTTCAGTGAGGCCAGCCAGCTCATTTGCCAGGATTCTTTTTCCCCTTTGAGACAGATTAGCTCCATCTGTCGCCTGCAGACCCCATGTAGCATAAAGCTCCCCATGTCCAAAAAACCCAAAATTTTGTTTGTGACACCAGTCTCTTAGCCACATATTTATCAGGTGTGTCCTCCTTCCTTTAACAGTATTCTTCTCTTCCACCAAAGGAATTGAGGAGAACACCACCTGGGCTCCCGATCCCTCAAGTGATCTCCCCATAGTCCTGAAGTCTTTTTCAATTGTCTTCAGGCTCCTCTCACAAACATAATCACTACCAGCCTGGATAACTAGTAGTGGATAGTAATCTGTTGGCCGTATCAGTCTGGGGAGTTTCTTAGTGATATCCCTGACCCTGTCCCCAGGGAGGCAGCAGACTTCTCTGTGGAGTGTATCCAGCTGGCATATGGGGGCCTCTGTTCCTCTCAGAAGGGAGTCACCAACTACGATTACCCTTCTCTTCTTCTTGTTAGAGCTGGTCCTAACTTGTGGGGGAGACCAACTTACCTTGGGTGACAGTAAATTATCCATGAGCTGGCAATGTGCCCTTGCTGCCAAGAAGGCCAATGCCACCCTGGTCTGCATAGGGCAGTGTGTGGCCAGTAGGTCGAGGGAAGTCATTCTCCCCCTCTACTCTGCCCTGGTGAGGCCACAACTGGAATACTGCGTCCAGTTCTGGGCTCCCCAGTTCAAGAGAGACAGGGAACTACTGGAAAGAGTCCAGCAGAGGGCAACAAGGATGACTGGAGGATTGGAGCATCTCCTCTATGAGGAAAGGCTGAGACAGCTGGGACTCTTTAGCCTGGAGAAGAGAAGGCTGAGGGGTGATTTAATTAATGTTTACAAATACCTAAAGGGTGGGCTGAGGGAGGATGGAGCCAGACTCTTTTCAGTGGTTCCCGGTGACAGGACAAGGGGTAACAGGCACAAGCTGGAACATAGCAGGTTCCACTTAAATATGAGGAAGAGCTTTTTTTCAGTGAGGATGCCAGAGCACTGGCACAGGCTGCCCAGAGAGGCTGTGGAGTCTCCTTCTCTGGAGATTTTCAAGACTCGCCTGGATGCAGTCCTGAGTGATGTGCTCTAGGGGATCCTGCTTTGAAGTAAGGGAGTTGGACTAGATGATCTCTGGAGGTCCCTTCCAACTCTGAAAATTCCATGATTCTGTGATTCCATGATCAAAAGTCATGCATTACCAGCACTAATCTGTCACTGTAATTTCTTTCACTAAGCAGTTACAGAGTTACAGAGTCACAGAGTGGTAAGGGTTGGAAGGAACCTCTTAAGATCATCTAGTCCAACCACCCTGCTAGTGCAGGATCCTAGAGCAGATCACACAGGAACACATCCAGATGGGTTTTAAATGTCTCCAGAAACAGAGACTCCACAACCTCTCTGGGCAGCCTGTTCCAGTGCTCAGTCAGCCTCACAGTAAAGAAGTGTTTCCTCATGTTACTTGCATCAAAACACATTGGAATAACTCATGGCCTCTACCATTTACTGCATGGGCTCCTGACATGGTCTAAAGAGAACACTCCCACCCTAAAAGGCTCCAGAACAATGGCAGCACATCCGTCTTTCTCCAGACAATCATCCTTAGATGTTTCAAGTTCTATGGACTGACCTTGAACTCCTAATTACCTCTGAGAATGGTAAATGTTTGGGAGGTTTTTTTGCATATTCTACAAAAAGATTGGATTTTGACTAATACTCAACCTGTTGTAATGTAGGAAAACCAACTCAACCATTGTGAGGTTTTTATTAGACTTGGTTTGGGTATTGTCATGGTTTGAGTCTGGGCCGGTCACTAAACAGATGATAGATGCTCTCTATTAACACTTTTCCCAGATGAAGAAGTGAAAAAAGAAGAGGGAGAGAGACTTACGGGTTGGAAAAACAACTGAAACAGCTTTAATGAAAACCAGTATTGAGCTCCCCACCTCCAAACCACACGTTGCCCTCCCCACCCCCAATAACACTCATATCACCACTGGTGCTGCAGAGCAGCACTGGGAAGATCCCAGGCTGGGCTCCTTGACACAGCAGCAGATGGGAACTGGATTCAGGAATGCACGAATTGGAACTGGAGACAGAATAACAGACAGCGTCCTCCCAGGGCACCAGCCATGGAAGAAGAGGAGGTTTGGACTGGATATTAGGAAAAATTTCTTCACTGAGAGTGTTGTCAGGGATTGGAACAGGCTGCCCAGGGAAGTGGTGCAGTCACCATTCCTGGAGGTATTAAAAAAATGTGCAGATGTGGTGCTGAGGGACACGGTTTAGTGGTGATTTGGCAGTGCTGGGTTAATGGTTGGACATGGTGATCTTAAAGGTCTTTTCCAACCAAAACAATCCTGTGATTCTAAGAGAGCTTGCTCTCTGTGATCCCTCAGCTTTATACTGAGCTTAACGTGTATGGGATAGAATACTGTGTTGGTCAGTTTGGGTCCCCTGTCCTGTCTGCTCCTCCCCGCAGGTGCAACCCTTTTGCACCCTGGCACTAAGGAGGGCCCCAAGGCGGCACTGAGAATTCAGCAGTGACCTTGGTTTCTGTAAGATTAAGTATAAGCAAGAGCCTTTCTGCACACCATTGTACTGTGAGCTCAGTACTAACTATACACAACGAGCGTTATCACTTCTAGGAGCAGACACTGTTTGAAAAACATGGTTTTAACTTCAGAAAGTGCAGTCTTAGAAGAGACTTAACTGAAAAGTAAAAGCACTGAAAGGAAAAACTTGTTCTGTTCTAATTCAAAACACACTGTGTTATCTACAGAGCTTTAGAAAAGAAGGGACAGGGAATCTTTCAAAGTGCTCCTCTCCTTCTGCATTTACAGGCTTCTTGTTAATTTTTCCTCACGTACTCTAAGAGAAGACCATAATAAAATAAAGATTCTCATGAAATTCTTTATTATACTTAAACAAAACATAATTTCTGAAGTGTAAATTCATGGTATATTGGGGAGCTAGTTATTTAACTACAAGTTTTATTAATTATTATGAGACAGCTAACCAAGGGCAGAAAGCAGGAAATGGAACTTTCTAGGCTTCATTTTGAAGATCTTTCTCCTAATATTGTACAAAACAAATTAGCTTCATCCTAACAGAAACATAAATAGACTCTTGACTATAGCAACCTCATTGTGCTGTGCTTTCACGGAAGCTTGTCAGCAGCTGTCTGATCAACTCTGATCTTGCTTCCCACTGTAAACATCAAAGATGCTTTTTGTGGCTTACCATAAAAAAAAGCATCATACTCCAGCATGGGCTCTTTTCGGTTGTTGTCTTCTGGCAACAACAAACTGCAGAAATGCTGTCTGCAGAACTGCTAGAAGACATCCAAACAGTTTCTGCAGTTTCTGCTTACCCTGTTCTAACAACTCTTCTTGCAAATTTATCTCAAAACCTGTACAGTGGCTTGAGTGCTAAACTTGTAAAGTTTAATATTAGACACATTAGCATCTGCCCACCTTTGTTTTTACATGCTATAGATCAGATTTTCAGCAGACCCCAAGTATGCAATGGCTCTGTGGATCTTGTGTCATATTCTGTACTCAGCTACACTGGTAATGTTCACAGTGTTAATCCGCCAACATTACAGATTAAGATTTGCACGTTTGAGAACAGAATATTTTCCTCAACGAAGCATCATTTTTAGAATTTCTGAAAGCCTTACAGCTTCCTTCAACAACTTTTTAGCAAAGAATAATTATACTCTTATGCTTGATTTAAGCAATAGTCCATGTCCCTACTGCTGACATTCAATTCAGCCCTCCATGAAGTCAATTAGAAACCTACTTTAGCTGCAGTAGAATCGTATCTCTGTTGAAAGATCGTATTATCTGAAATTATTATACAATTACTATCTGCAAATAATTGTCTAGGATATGACTTGCCCTCTCTGCAGACACCATGAAGACAACAAGGCCCGTTACCTATGTGCAGAATCTTTAGAACAACACATAACTTCATAAATTATTCTCAAAGTAATAGAAAAGCTCTTAGCATCACAGAACATCAAAAGATTTTTTAAAATATTAACAGTATGTGTACTCCATAGACCATCTCTAAACTTGTTAAAGGCTAGTAAAAAGGAATTTAAGAGGGATTATTCCTTTTTTTTTTTTAAAATGTGAACTTATGTGTAAGGAATTTATTATTGTGATATAATTGTCACTTGGAAAAAAGAATCACATTCTGTGTTAAACAAATGAAATATTATATATTATATATTTCTCTGCTAATTTGTTGAAAAAGTACTGACTGGCATTTGTCTGGTGTTTGGTGAGTTGTGACAGTGACATACAAACGTGAGTGCATTTTATACACACAGTGAGTCTGTAAAGTTCATCTGTATTCTTATAAAACATTTAAAAATTAAGATCCATAAATAAATGGCAGAGTTTTTAGGTAATAGTGAGCATAAATATCATCAAAATAGACAGAATTCACACATAAATTAGACAGGCTAGTCAGTGCTGGTTTCAGTGGATTGTCAATACACCTTTTGGTACAGTGATCATTTTAGATAACATGATTCAGGTACCGAATGTCCCAAAAATGTTGATGCTCCTATGAACAAGCATCTCCGTTGAAAAGCTTGCACTGAGACCAGCCTTGCACTGCAGTGAGTGAGCAGTTTAAACATACTCCTTCTGTCACAGAGAGGATGGCTGTGAGCCAGGCTCACTGCTAAACCCTGGAGTAATGGGGTGCTCTTGAGCATGCCTGCCAGAAACACTGCTGGTGTAAACACCCAGCCCAAGAGGCTCCCTAGTCAGCATGCTGGCCTGAGCTAGAAACCTGGTGACGACTTCCTGAGGTAGGCAGGAAAAATGGGTGGCTAGCACAGGATTTTAGGTGTCACTGCTGGGTCAAGTCCCTCAAGGACTGATACGGCAATGACTTACTTTCAGGCACCAATAATTGTGCCTTGTATATGCATACTGTGTTTGTAGGGAAGGAAACAAAGCAAAGCCTGTGCAGCCCATCATCAGGTAAAATAATAAGGCAAAATGTAAAGGGAAAAAAGGAATCTTCTTCTTGTATATCCTTCATGGTATTTTTTCCTGTTTTTTAATAGTTTTTGATGTTTGGAGTTCCAAAGTACTGCCGAAAGTAGTACAACTACATTGTATGAAGCTACTGCGGTTACATTCATTATTTCTGATTACCAAAAAGAACGACTTTAATCTCATAACATCTACTGAGTGCTGAGGAAAAATCTAGGGCACAAGAATTTTCAGAATAAGTTTAAGCTACAAGGCAGTGACAGTTTCTTCTTCATCTATGAAAAAGCATTTCTTTTCATGTATCCAAGATGATACCATACTGTTCAGCTTTAAAATTCAACAGCTTTTTCTTCTCAAAAAAGAATAAAACTCTGAAATCCTTCCCTTAAAAATTAACTAGTAAGTGGACTGTCTTGAGGTTCTCTGAATCATCTCTTGAGAGATGCCACAGCTTCCTAAGCTACAGTGCTTCCAAATATATTTGCCAAGTGAAAGGGGAACTGACACCCACACTCAGTAGTGGTACTTCATCAAAATTTATCACAGCAGTGGGAAATGTTAAAACTTTGATTGAGCCAATATAATGCAATTAAAACATTTCAAACTTCTAAAACATTTGAAGATGCTGAATTTTTATTTCCTTGAACTACTTAGAAACACATTCTATAGTTTTCTTCTATGTCTCTCACCTATTTATGCCCTTGTATTGAAGTCGTCACTGTATCACCTCTTTATTAAGCAAAATTATCTGCCATAGACTGTACGAACAAGGACCCTAATTCTGCTGTACTTCCTATGAATTATTTTTCTTCCTCTTCTAGCCACTGCCGTCTTCCTTTCATGATTCTTGCCTGTTAGTGATACCAAAATGGGATGCAACACAGCGATAAATTGTCCTCAATGACTGCAATTACAGACTTTATAGTATTCAGAAGTCAAATCTAAACACTTCTTTTCAGTGTAAAAAAATGACACTTAAGGAATGCTGATTACAAATATGTTACAGTTTTAAATTGGGCATGTGGAGAACTGTATCAGTTTATCCTTCATCTCTCCTTATGCATGGAAATCACTGTTGATTTTAAACACGAAACTATTAGTATGGCTTGAGTTTAACTCTGTACTAGAGCTAAAAGATGCTATTGAGCTTGTCAAAATTCCTGTTATTTTTATATTAAAGAATATGTATTCTTTTTTTAATTCAGATTGTTTTTTGCTTTAATGGTACTTAGACTTTGCCTTGCAAGTACTATCAAATCCTTTAAAAGACAGAATTAGCACACTTCAAGGATTAAGTTTGAATTTAAATATTTAGCGCTTCTCATAAAATTGACCTAGTTTCAAAAATATTATCAGTAAAATTCCACATATGGCTGCAAAGCTGGCATCACTTTCTTGCATGATTACTTACATCATGAGCATTTTCAGATCTAATTCAAGAGAATCCATGAGAAAATCTAGAAACATGTTTCTCCATATACAGCTTTTAGGAACCAATTTAGGGAATTTCAGAAATGTGTAATCGTAAATAGAATCATAGAAACACAGAATGGTTGAAGTCAGAAGGAACCTTCAAAGACCATCTAGTCAAATCCCTCTGCTATGGAGACAGGAGACTAAGACCCAGTTTTTAAAAGTGTTAAACTTTCACTCTTTTCACTTCATCAAAAGGTTGATTTATACCAGTTAGTGTCAGTACAAGTAACAACCCAGTTTTACAAGATGGTTGTTGTTGGTTTTTTTAGCTTTTGTCAGTTCCTTTTCTGGCTGTTTTGTGCGTGTATATATAGAAACCTAGAATGGTTTGGGTTGGAAGGGACCTTCAAAGACCATCTAGCCCAACTGCCCTACCATGAGCAGGGATACCTCCCACTAGACCAGGTTGCTCAAAGCCCTGTCCAGCCTGGCCTTGAACACTTCCAGGGAGGGAGCAGCCACAGCTTCTCCAGGTAACCTGATCCAGTGTCTCACAGCTTATGAATTCTGATTGATCCTGGGGACTAGACATCTCTACCTTACTGTAAACTCCATTTTGAATGTGGGTTGTGATCCTTTCAAGGACTTAAATTTCAGAGAGTAGTGCTACGCAGCTGATGAATCATTGTCATCACCATGCAACACTATCCTGGTTAGCCAAAAATACTCCCATTCCAAAAAAAACATCTTTGACGGTAGCCTGTCTGAAGCTAATAGAAACAATTTTCACTTTCATGGAATCACGGAATTTTCAGAGTTGGAAGGGACCTCCAGAGATCATCTAGTCCAGCTCCCCTCCTTAAAAGCAAGATCCCCTAGAGCACATCACTCAGAACTGCTTCCAGGCAAGTCTTGAAAATCTCCAGAGAAGGAGACTCCACAACCTCTCTGGGCAGCCTGTGCCAGTGCTCTGGCATCCTCACTGAAAAAAAGCTCTTCCTCATATTTAAATGGAACCTCCTATGTTCCAGCTTGTGCCCGTTACCCCTTGTCCTGTCACCGGGAACCACTGAAAAGAGTCTGGCTCCATCCTCCCTCAGCCCACCCTTTACGTATTTGTAAACATTAATTAAATCACCCCTCAGCCTTCTCTTCTCCAGGCTAAAGAGTCCCAGCTCTCTCAGCCTTTCCTCATAGGAGAGATTCTCCAATCCCCCAGTCATCCTTGTGGCCCTCCACTGGACTCTCTCCAGCAGTTCTCTGTCTCGCTTCAACTCTCTTCAAACCTTTGAGTACCTAGATTTGAGATTGAATAATTCTCAAATGACAGGAAATCATTGCTCCAGTCTTTAAAAATGAAAACACTGGAGAGTTTTAGTAAAGTATGTATTACATTTACAATGGATTTTGACAAGTACTACTGACAGGGTCTTCAAAGAGGCTTGCCTGGGCAATGGCTTGAACTGCATTACAGAAGATGGGATGGGATGCCATTCAGAGGCATGTAGACAAGCTTGAGAAGTGGTCCCATGTGAACCTCGTGAACCTGGTAACAATACAGGCTGGTGGATGAAGGGATTGAGAGCAGCCCTGTGGAAAAGGACTTGGGGGTACTGGTGGATGAAAAGCTGGACATGAGGCAGCAATGTGCGCTCACAGCCCAGAAAGCCAACCATATCCTGGGCTGCATCAAAAGAAGTGTGGCCAGCAGGTCAAGGGAGGTGATTCTCCCTCTGCTCTGGTGAGACCCCACCTGCAGTACTGCATCCAGCTCTGGAGTCCTCAGCACAGGAGAGACACAGACCTGTTGGAGTGGGTCCAGAGGAGGGCACAAAAATGATCAGAGGGACAGAACACATCTACGGTAAGGAAAGGCTGAGACAGTTGGGGTTGTTCAGCCTGGAGAAGAGAAGGCTCTGGGGAGACTTCATTGCCACCTTTCAGTACTTAAAGGGGGCTTATATGAAAGATGAGGACAAACATTTCAGTAGGGCCTGTTGTGATAGGACAAGGGATAATGGTTTTAAACTATAAAATGATAAATTCTGACTAGATATAAGGAAGAATTTTTTATACGATGAGAGTGGTGAAACACTGGAGTTGATTTCCCAGAGAGGTGGGAGATGCCTCATCCCTGGAAACATTCTAGGCCAGGTTGGACAGGGCTCTGAGCAACCTGATCTATTTGAAGATGTCCCTGCCCACGGCAGAGGGGTTGGAACTAGATGATCTTTAAAGGTGTCTCCCAACACAAACCATTCTAGGATTCTACGAAGACAGGGGAACACACAGTGCTACAGCCCCCCCGCAACTCCCAGGGCAAGCTTCATTGTGCACAGGTCCAGCAAATGGGGACCCAAAGTCGCCAGCACTGGAAAGGGAAGCTCAGCTGCTATGGCGGAAACATCTGAGCTGGCCTACAAGCAGTATGCACAGTATGTACAGTATGTAGCAGTATGTACATCAGTCACCCGAGCAGGGTTCATGCTAAAAATATGTTTGAGGATTTGGCAAATCACTGTTTCCTTAGTTAAAGTAAAATTGCCTGGAGAGGACAATAATAAGGCGCTAAGTTATTTTATTGAAAGGCACGTTGCCAGATTTCAGTCACACATTTTCAGGGTGGGAGAAGTCTCTAAATGCACATGAAATAATGACAGACTATAAGGAGGGTAAAATGAATAAGTAAAAAGTTGCTCCTAGTGAGCATCACAGAAAAAGATTGGGGTGACTTCTTGATGAGGCGCTTCAGGACAGTTCAGGACTAGGGTGAGCCTGCCACACTTCACACTGCAGAGGGCCTTGTAAGCTGAAAGAAGTGAAGCTGGGAGCCATATGTACTGAATCTCTGATCATTTACCTTCATCTGTTAGGGGCATATAATTAATATCTATGATTTCCAGTGTTATTACTGGTATTCCATAGATCATTTATACTTCTATCCGATACCAGTGGCTTTGTAAGGACTTATAAATGTTTGTACTGTACTTTTGCTTCTTATGATCTTATAAAAATACTAAGTACTAGTACAAATACAAAAGTAGGGGAGCAATGTGTTGTTTTATAATTATTTTTCCTTTAAATACATAAATCCAGAAAATGAGTCTATAAGGAAAATCCTAGATATGATAGCAGTCACAATTAAAAGAAAATCAAAAACTTGACAGCCTTGAAGTTGTTATTTTACTTGAGAGACTGTGTCCTGGTTTGGCTAAAACAGAACCAACTTTCCTTTCAGTGCTTTTACTTTTCAGCTAGGTCTCTTCTAAGACTGCACTTTCTGAAGTTAAAACCATGTTTTTCAAACAATGTCTGCTCCTAGAAGTGATAACGCTCGTTGTGTATAGTTAGTATTGAGCTCACAGTACCATGGTGTGCAGAAAGGCTCTTGCTTATACTTAATCTTACAGAAACCAAGGTCACTGCTGAATTCTTTCAGTACTGCCTTGGGGTACCTCTTAGTGTAAGGGTGCAAAAAGGTGGCACCTGCAGGGAGGAGCAGACAGGACAGGTGACCCAAACTGACCAACACAGTATTCCATCCCATACATGTCAAGCTCAGTATAAAGCTGAGGGATCATGGGGGGCAAGGCCCCTCTTCTCTTGCCCTTCTTCCTGCCCTTGCTCGTCATCCATGGCCAGCAAGCTGGGAAGACTCGGTCTGTGATCCGTGCATTCCTGAATCCAGCTCCCACGTGCCTCTGTGTCCAGGAGCCCAGCCTGGGATCTTCCCACAGCTGCTCTGCAGTGCCAGTGGTGATGTGAGCACTACTGGGGGGAGTGTGTGATCCCGGGGGGAAGTTCGATACTGGTTTTGTATATATTTGTATATATTTCAGTATTTTCTTATTATTATTATAGTTCTCTTTTCATTGTTATAGTTTTATTAAAGCTGTTTTAGTTTTATTTCCAACTTGTAAGTCTCTCTTTTCTTCTTTCCCTTCCCCTGTCTGGGAAGGGAGAGGGGTTAAACAGAGAGCATCGGCTGTCTGTATAATGGCCAGCCCAGCCTCAAACCATGACAGACTGTTTCAACAGAAAACATAAAGAAAGATGGTGAGGAGAAAGACAGAGTTCCTTTAAGAATGTTTTGGAACATTTCCTAGGAAAGGATACAGTCCATTTTAGGAGTAAACCAGGTACGTATAGAGACTGAGCAGTGGCAGACTAAGACCATTCTGATAAGTCCCTTTTTTTTTCCCTTGGGAAAAACAAAACCAAGCTTCTGATTCTTTGTTCTTCAGATGACAATAGCTCCTTCTGTTACCTTCCCTGCAGTGCTCTTATATACTTCTGTGCAATTTCCTTAGTGATTTTTACAAATCTGTTTCTGATCCAGTTGTGCAGGTAAGTTCCTGTCCTCTTCATGCCTCCTGTTGTGTTAGTAACTGAGCTATGGGGTAAAGGAGAGGCTTGTAAAGCAAGACCAGAGAGCTTCTTTCAAGGGAAGAGTCGCATTTTTTCTTCTATCTGGTTGAAATCTACATTTTCTGCAGAAAAGTGTCATCATTTGGACATGCATTCCTGCTGATGCACTCTAGTAGAAGTGAGAGAAATGAAAGCTACAAAGAAAAAGTTCAAATGAGGATCAAGATGAAGGTTTATATTCACAAAGATACTGAGAAGGAATGTAAGAAAATGCAGTTTTTCTGACAGAAATATGTTTTTCAGAAAAATCTTTGAAAAGTTGACAGAATTTCAGTTAAAATGAAGGATTTTATCTTACCTAAATGATGTAATAAGCAATGCTCAGTACAAACTTCTGAGCTTTGAAAGTGGCAGCTTTTGATAACTAAGAGACAGAAAATGTGAAAAAGCTCTCAGACAGTAAGTCACAGCCTTGAACCAACAGAGTTACTACATTTATCAGCTGGGACTAGTGAGATTCCTTAGAAAAACACAAGACTATGACATATGAGTATTTATCACAGCAAGAAGTGTTGCACTGTACTACTTCTATTACTGACTATGCAATGGTTGGTTATATCATCACTAGGACAGCCACAGTCTTTAATATACAACTTTATCTGTAACAACAGCTCCACATCAAAGGACATATCAACTGGTAGATGAAATTCTATGGTTGCTCAGTCCTTGAGACAAACCCATGTAGCATGGGGAATATGTGAAATGCTGGCCTTCTGCATGTACTCGTATTTTTTTCTTACTTGGTATATTCAGGCTGGAGAACTCCTCATGCATACAAGAAAAAAATTTGGCCCACAGAAACAAATTTTATAATTAACTTCATTTTTCCATATAATAGAAACTGTAACAACCTCAGCAGTTACTAAGTAAATTTATTTTAATGCCCCTGAAGGGAACTTCAGCAGTTTTGTATATAATTATTCAGAAAAAAACTCTCCACCTCTGCTGCCAACATACTGAAAGGCAGAGATTCTTTCTTCAGATGCCTTGGTACAGGCACGCCCAAGTCACCAGGTAATTCATGTGGGTGGTGGCTGAACACACAGTATTAAATTCATCGCTACAATTAGAATGGCCATGAAGTTCAAACGATATCTGTTAATTCAGGTGGGAGAGAGGATTTAGGCAGGAGGAAAAGGGGGCTAGATGACCTCTTACATTTCTAAATATAATAGAAACGTAAGGCTGTGAGGATCTGAAAGAGGTCATCTAGCCCATCCACCTGCTCAGACACAGCATATATACCATCTCAGGAGAGATACTTAATCTCTTCTTGAATCACCTTCAGTGGAAAATTATGACAAACACCCTGTATAATCTGATCCAGCGCTTAACTATTCTTAAACAGGAAGTTTTTTTTTCCTACAATGTACCCCACAGTACTCATGAACACATCCAGCCTGCATACCAGTTTGTATTCAGTGTGGTTATGGTATAAACCAGGGGAACTACCAAATATTTGGAATATTTGCAACTGTAACTTTGTCATGGTCACATTTAATTCATCTTGTTGATGAATTAATTCTTGGAAATTGTAACTTCCACACGCTCAGTGTATCAGTGGGCTGCTCAGGCTAGACCAGCCTGCCTGCCAGGCCAGTCAACACTGTCCAAGTACACCCTTTTCAGAAGAAAAGGTTCTTACACAAACTCCTCTAAGAAGCAGTAGAGAAAAAAGTTCCTCATGTTTGGACAAAGCTGCTTTTCGAGGTTACATTTTTGAGGTAATCCCAACACTACTTATACTTGTGTGTCTCTTTGAAATGTTCCCTCTTTTCTAACAGCACATTAAGAAGAACGTAACTTTTAAAATGAAACTTGGGAAAAAAAAATATGTCTTGTGGATGGGCTCTTCAAGGCACTCTACAGACTATCATTATGAGAAAGTACAAAGGAGATAAAATGAAACTTGCTTATCTTTCACAAGCCTTTCTACCATTTCCCTGAATTTTCATCAATGTGGCACTAGAAAGGAGAAATGTAGTTATACCTTTGCCAGAGGAAATAAAAAAAGTAAGAAACGATCTTCCTTAGGGAAGGCTCTTGGACTCAGAAGACACTCTACAGCACTCCATAAGTATAGATCCAGAAGTTTAGTAACCAGGAATTAATATGAATACATTCCTTGAAGCTGAAAGAAGAGAACCTCAAAATATTGCCTACCCGCTTTCAGAGCTAAACATAAAAAGCAGTTTTCTCCCCAATATACTTTCACTATGTGTGTACTATTTACCACCAATGTAAAAGGTTTAAATATATTTAAACATATTCCAGTAGCTGGATCCAAAATATTTGTCTTATTTTTTTCCTTCATGCACTTGATCTAGTGAGCTTGTAAACATTTAAATTCAATCATGAACATTCAGGTGAAAGAACTGCACACTAGATTCACAGTGTATCAAAGCATGCTGATATTTGCAAGTAATTGCTCTCCTTAGACATCAGCAGCTGTCCCTGACCATAGCCATGCCATGCCTTTCCCCCAGGCACCATCTCTTCTTTGAAGGTGCCTCTGTCCATAACTCAGTGTGACAGCTTTTATGCTTCCAGCTTCAGAGAGACCCAAAGGTCCTACCACCTCCTCTGAGCAGAAAAGGACTTGCCCAGGCACTGATGTCTGCTGGAGCCCCTCCATACCAAAGTGCAATCTCACTCCATTTTCATTCTGACGCTGACGGATACCTGTGCCATGGAATCCATTCCAACGCAGCTTATTTCTTAGAAACAGGTAGGATTTCAGCATTGACCCATGTCACTTGCCATAAAGCACCCGGGTTCTTCCAGTGAGTTGTCCCCTGACTCATTGAATGTAAAGGAATCTTTCATTTCAAGTAATCTTAAAGCAGCAGCTCAGCTGTAACTGCACTGAGGTTAACATCTGCTTTGGCAGGGAAGTTAATGCAGAAATTTCTTCCAGTCACAATATTTCTTTCTCATTGCTTTGGCAAAGTAAGAAGTGGCAAGACATTTGCCGAGGGACTTGAAGACAGTTGGGTTATTCAATTTTATAAGTTTCACCATTTCCAAAAACCAGGAAAAGGGAACACAGTTTAACTATACCCCATTACTTATTATATAGAAAAATAACGTATGGGCTAGCTTACAACGGAAGACAGAGCATTAATGATTTAGCTTTTCTGGTTATTACAATAAGTAAATACAATGTCTGGGTTTTTTTTTACTTTAGGGATGAAAAATTAGGTTTGCTGTGCTCTAAACTACTTATGCTCCCTTAGCATAAGTAGTCTTTGTTATGATACTTTTAAAAATCTTTATTATGATAAATGCAAGCAACTTAATTTGTCAAATGCATAACTAATCAGAATAGTCTGCAAATATAATTTCTGTCTAGCTTCCAAGGTGAAGGCATAGGAAATGCAGTGAGATTTGCAGGGGTACAAAAACAGATAAATCTTTTCATCTTCTTTTTTTCTCTGACATTAATGAAGACAAAAACATGCATGAATCCATTTGCAGGCACATTTCTTAATTTTTCCAAGGAAACTGTCAAGAGTAAACATCTATCTTAATCAAATTAATAGACAACAATTGCATTTTAAGAAAATAATTCTATTTAGTAGCAATTTTTTTAAGAAAAGCAACTTTTACTGTCTCTTTGTTTTAGAAGATTTGATGCAAGTTTGTTATATTGAAAGACACAGGGAACAAAAATGCACTTGACTGCACCAAATTTTGTCTTGTAGGTGGGTAGGGATGAAGAGTGCAGTTTTAATGACTGATTAAAAAAACCAAATTGCATCGCTATTTTTACTTCATAAAAGCATGCATCATTATAGTTAGAAATGTGTTCCAGTTGCACAGTCATGGCACTAGCAGAAGGATATCTGCTACTAGAGGACTGTGTTAGTGTTTAGAAGGAATCTTGGGACTGCTGTATCATCATACTTTTTTCAGTGCTTTCTCTTTTCCAGGTTATGTGGAAACAAATACACTGTCTTCTTTAGAAAAACCTTTTAGCTTGAATTTAGGTCCTGACTGCCTCATGACTGAGAAACTGCAGATAGCTCTTTTTGCATTTTTTTTTTGCCTCCGTGTTGTATGTTGAGGAACAAGTGTATTCAGGACTGAGTTCCATGTCCCCTGGGGGTATTACCAAGCCTGTTTGGATGTTTCCATAGCATTATGCAACACAGTTCTAGCTAGTTACACAGATGTTACACTGGATTTATGAAAGGGCTTTAAAAAGGGCTAAAATCATAAACAAGCATGTTGACTATGTGAACCAAAGTTCAACATAAAAACGTGCTAAAACACTGTGTGTTGAGACAAAAATACCTCAGGTATGTATATCTGGTTTTGCTAATACTGTGTGCTAATGACACAGAAATATATAGACAGCTACAGAACAGTTTCTAAGAACAAGTAAAGACACCATTCAATTTTTACAAGGTAGAATAGGTCTACATGACTTACTGCAGAAGCCTTACCGGTGGTGCAAAGATGGGATGTAATTATTAAATTAAGCTACAAGGTTAGATGCATTAATGCTAAAATTATTTTCACAGGTAATATGACACAGGATATTTCTTTCTGACAGAAGAGTTACATTGGAAAGAAGGAAAGCAGGAAATGTGTATTTACCACTCAGTTGAAGAGCCTAACTAGAACACTGTTTTACCACAAACCCTCTGAGATTTCTCTTGAAGATGTGGAGAGGAGAGAGAAAGGAGAAAATAAAGGAGGAAGAGAAGGATGAAGACTAAATATAAATATCCACAGTATAGTTGTTCTGGGCTTAACTGTAGGCAGCAAGAGGCTTGGACAGGTTCATCTGCTTTTGCTCGTGTTTTTTCTGAAGCAGTTTGCTATCTAGCAGGAATTCTGTCTGTGTTTCGTACAATCAATAGGAAAGCATAATGAAATATGACCCTAGATACACAGCTGCCTTGGGCCAGACACTCAGCAGCAGCATATGGAAAGAGTAAGAGAATACGCATCTTAATGACCACACTGCTGTCTACTCTAATAAGCCCATCCAGCTTTGTTATTCTTCAGTGCTCCTATCATTTTGTGACTTTAGAACTAGTGTAGTTTTTCTGGACCATCATTTTAACCTTAGCTACATGTTATGACTAATCCAGCCAATGAGCACAAGTAGATGTCACTACAGGGAGGAGTAAAAAATGTTGTCACTGTGGCTACAAATGTAGAGCTGGAGTGAAGGATATGGTAAGACAGGGAAGCGTGCTTTCCCTGAACATAAGTTTACTCTCTCATGTCTTCTGCTTTGAAGAGAGCGGATATATCGGCATTTTTCTTCACTTTTTGATTCTTTATCTGTTATCTAGCAATGCTCCACTTTTCTGCATGCAAAAGTTGTTTAGGAGTGCCGCTCATTCTGGAATAATGAAGCAATAAGTGACATAACAATTTTATTTGTATACTTGCACTTGCTGTAGGGGCAAATTTGCCCAATAATTACTTTTCTCCACATTTTCAACTGACCATCCAAAGCAGTAGAAGTGTACTAGAACTCCTATATGTGGAGTGAACTTCACAGCAGCAGAGGTCAGTGAGCCTTACATTTTCTTACTGTCCTTAGCCCAATCATGCAGCCTCACGCCAGCCCTATGCACACTGCTAGAAGGATTCTTACAAGACAAGATCTAAACTTACCTGGAGAAGGTGCATGGAAATAAAGTAATAAAGAAAAGTAGCTAGAATTGCAAAAGCACACAAACAGATCTCTTTTTCCCAAAAATATTGTTACTTAAATGAGTCACCAGTTCACTTGCTGAAGATAACCAGCAGAATTTGTAGACATTGAATGCAACGGTATCTAAAACGCATCTGTGGTAGACAGAAGGTTAGCTATGAAGCTCTGAGTGTCTAGTTTAAAACATTTTGAGTCTCAGATGAGGCAGCTACGCAAAGTTATGAATATCACAATAATTTACTATTAAGAGGCAGTTATATGAAAATCAGATCTTTTTATATCTAATAAAGCAGTGGAAAATACTTTAAAATATTTCATCCTTATAAGTACGGCAGTTCTCCTCCTTTTATCACTTTCTGATACTATTGTATAGAGCCATTACTCACGAAGCGCTGTGTCCCCCGGGAATAGCTTTAAATAGCAATACAATACAGATGAAGAGATGCTTAAAAGGAAGAAAGAGCAGGATCTGTGAGACAGCTCACTGTTACTGTTTTCACAAAGGTACTGAACTCGACAAGAATAGTCTATCAGTCTAAGAGGGCAACTGGGATCTCAAACTACATCAGGTGCTTCTTGCGTATTTACTGATTCTTAAGTAGAAGAAATAACCTGTTTTTAATCTTGCGATTTTTTTGTGCACTGCAACAGGTTCCCATGATGTATTGAGAAACTACAGTATTATGGTGTCTCCTTTTTAAAACTGTTTGTGTAATAAATACATGGATGATTTTTTTTTTTTAATTTTACAAATGGCCACGTGTTCCTTTAACCTGAATGTCCTGCATGCATATTTAATACCAGTTGCATTCGTGTAACTAGAAGAATATTTACAAACTGACCTTTAAAAAGAATCACATCAGTATGATTACAAATGTGTACGATGATTAATCATATTTCATAGAATCATAGAATGGTTTGAGTCTGAACAGACCATAAAAATCATCTAGTTTCAACTCCCCACTAGACCAGGTTGTTCAGAGCCCCATCCAGCCTGGCCTTGAGCACTACATTTCTTCACCAGTGCTGTGAAATAGTTCAAATACTTGATAATCAATGACTTTGAAGTTATCAAGGAGGTAGACCGATATTCTTAACTTGATCTTGGCATCAAAATACAGTGAATTAAGAATTGTAATTAATATGATTGTGTCCGTGTGAAATGCAAGCAGATGCTAGTGTTTGTTGAAAACAGAAGAATTGCTGCTAACAGTCAAAACATTACTAGTGCATGATGATTTTCTACTATTTTTGATATCTCACCAATCCAAAAGCAGCCATAGTTTTGGACTGAGTGCCAAAGCCTCAGTAATTGTATCATTTGTCTGTATTGGTAAAAGCAACATGTACTGATGCATAAAAGGTAGACAGGTACTGCTCTGCGAATTTTGCGAACATTATTTTAGAAACCATGAATATACTTTCTAAAAAATGCTCAGATAAAGTTTATGTTAGTGGATCAATAAAATGGAACACTGTATATAATAAAATTTTCCTATACCTCAATTAAAAATGTATAACTAAATTTTGGACCTCAGAGCTTTTGTTCTTCTATTTAATGCTGGACTGGATATCTACTGTTAACCAAAACTGTGAAAAGAGACAAATATTTAGAATATTAGGTAAGAAAGATCTGGTACTTGAGACTAGTTTGGATGCTTTTTCATTAAAAAAGCCCAAACTATTAGAGATCTTTATTGGCATAAGAAAACTTCCTATAATGTTTTGCCATATTTCAAAAATAATTGAATTTATTTACTACTACTGCTGTTCATTTTCTTGATGCACACAAGCGATTTTCTGGCCGTTGCTGTCTTGCTCTATGAGAGCCTCCATGTATGCTTTATGAGACAACAACAAAAATATCAGTTGTCACAGAGCATGCATGAAAATAATAATTTTGGGTCTTATTTTCATGAGTCAATTTCAAATATGTATTTAAAGTTTAGAACAGTCTTAAATGATTTGCTGGAATAAGGCCAAATATTTCAAAAATTTCAGGATTAACTCTAGATTGATAGGTGTTTAAGTTCTATTTTATTTTAGAGTAGCATCTGATTTTGTAAATACTTATGATTGTGTATATATTTTTAAGATACACCTTCTTTACCACAGTGGGATGATTTGTGTGTAAAAGTAATCAAATAAGTTTCCAGAAAATTATATATAATTTACCTCTCAAATTTTGCAGTTAAACATTTATGGAATTGACAGAGTAAATAATATAAAAAATGATTTATTGTTTCTTGTTTAACTATTTAAAATGAGATGCTTCTCAGTTACTCTGAATCTAATCCCAGAATCTTAATGTCTTTACTCTTACTTTACATTAAAAACATCAGAAAACATTTAATCCAACTGATCATAAATAGAAGAATGAAACAGAGACCAAGCAATGGCTATCCAAGTCTTTCATGGTATGTCTATGCAGTAGAATTTGTAAAACGCTCAGCTTAAATCACTGAAATGCGGTCCAATTATAGTGGGTAGAAGAAACTTTTTGTTAAATTCAAAGTTAGTCCTTGCCTAATTCTTACATGAGTCTAAAACAATTGTTACATTTTATTTTTATTTAAAAAACATCTATAGGTTAGAAAGAGCATATCTTTAATTCTGTTACAATTAGAAGAGGCCTTCTTAAAGCCACTGGACTCTTCATTGTATTATTTGCATCACATCTTTTTCAAAGAGAAATATCTTCCCAGTGTTTGTCAGTAGTATAATTAAATGGACAGTAACTAAACTAAAACTTCAAAGTAGTATTGCTGGACATATCTTGATACCTTTAATATTATAATTCCGAAATAACCACAGTAAGCAATGCCTTCCATGAATAATGTGATTCAGACCTAAATTTCTTGTGAAAAAAAAAGAAGGTGGGCAAGGACAGAAGACTAAGACCTAGTTTTTAAAAGTGTTAAACTTTCACTCTTTTCACTTCAACAAAAGGATGATTTATACCAGTTAGTGTCAGTACAAGTAGCAACCCAGTTTTACAAGATGGTTGTTGTTGGTTTTTTTTAGCTTTTGTCAGTTCCTTTTCTGGCTGTTTTGTGCGTGTATATATAGAAACCTAGAATGGTTTGGGTTGGAAGGGACCTTCAAAGACCATCTAGCCCAACTGCCCTACCATGGGCAGGGACACCTCCCACTAGACCAGGTTGCTCAAAGTCCCGTTTAGCCTGGCCTTGAACACTTCCAGGGAGGGGGCAGCCACAACTTCCCTGGGCAACCCTCATCCCAAAAGCCTTCCTCCTTACACCCAATCTAAATCTACCCTCTTCCAGTTTAAAACTATTGCCTGACTTGTTCTGACACTACAGGCCCTGGTAAAAAGTCCCTCTCCAGCTTTCTTGTGGGCCCCTTCAGGTACTGGAAGGTGCTATGAGATCTCCCTGGAGCCTTCTCTTCTCCAGGCTGAACAACCCCAACTCCATCAGCCTGTCCTCATAGCAGAGGTGCTCCAGCACTCTGATCATCTTTCCTGGCCCTCCTCTGGACTCACTCCAACAGCTCCATGTCCTTCTGATGTTGGAGACCCCAGAGCTGAACACGGTACTGCAGGCGGGGTCTCACCAGAGCAGAGTAGAGGAGAATCACTTCCTTAGACCTGCTGGCCACGATTCTTTTGATGCAGCCCAGGATACGGTTGGCCTTCTGGGCTGCAAGCGCACATTGCTGGCTCATGTTCAGCTTTTCATCCATCAGTACCCCCAGGACCTTCTCTGCAGGGCTGCTCTCTCTCTCTCTCTCCATATATACATATATAAAGCCTGTAGGAACTGAGAGCCATAATTCCCTGACTCTGTTGTGACAGTTATCATGCTGATATCAGTATGAAACTGACAGTGGAGGCAGGGAGAAGTGAGGCAGGGGACGTGACAGGCTGGGTGGGAGGGCACACCTCTCAGGGGGCAGAACAGTGCCAGCTGTCATTATGTGTTACCCCTTTATGTGGGGATTGGGGTGTTGTTTTGAATGGACAGACTTTGCTGGGAAAGAAGAGGCAGTGTGTTGAGGGGTATCTGTCGTGACATCACTCAAGCTATCCTGGAAGCTGTGCAGGAAGGACAATTTTAAACTGGTGGTGGCTTCATCACGCCAGGATCCGCCCTCAGAGGCAGTTACCCACGGTACAATGTTTAATGAAGCGGCTTGCCTGAGGTACAGGAGTCATTACAGGGAAATGAAGCACATGAAGTGCGTGCTTTTATTTAAGCTGTATAAAGGCATGAGGCAGTCACGAGGCAAAGATGGGTGGGTGCTGTTCACCATGTGGTCTTCCCTGGACCCAAGAGCTGCTGAGGTGTTGGGGAGCATCAAGAATGCTCCCAAGCCGCTCCACCTGACACACGGGAGCGGCGTGCGCAGACAGCAGGCTGACACGTGGAACTTCGGAGCACCTCAGTCACCAGCTGGTGCCAAACAGGCGCCTGTGTGTGCCTGCAAGCCGGGGACAGGTCCGCGAGGCACAGGCTCGCACAGCCGGCCGGGCTGAGCCTCTTCCTGCCCGCGCCCGGGCCCAGGCGGGCGGGGAGGCGGTGGCGCGGCCAGCAGCGGGGCTTTCGCGGGGCAGCGAGGGCGCCCATCTTGCCGGACGAGGCACGGCGAAGGGCGGCTGTGACGAACAGCTGCGGAACCACAGGGAAGGGGACAAGGGTGCGCGGGCGAGACGGGGCTCTCCATGGCCGAGGGTTGGGGACACTGGGACAGACACCCAACGGGGGACCCGTCCGGGCCAGGCAGGACACCGAACCCCTCTGCCGAGGCAGGAAGGAGAGGAGGAAGAGGAGGGGATGGCGGGCGGCTGACGAAGGCGACGGCGGCGCTCCTCCCCCGCCTCCCCCGTGAGCCGCTCCTGCCCCTACGCCGCGACGAGGCGCGCAGGCGCAGCAGCGCCCAGCGCCTGTTGTATCCGGCCGGCGCCTTTTCTCTCTTCCCCCTCCTCCTTCTCCCCGTCCGTCCGTCCCTCCCTTGCCCCCACCCCCCGCCCTCCTCGAGCCGCCGCGGTCGGTGCTGCCGCCGGCAACCGCTGCCGTACGCGCCCTCCCCCGCCCCCCGTGCGCCCGGCCGGCAGCGCCTCGGATCTACCCGGCTGCCCCATGAAGCGATGGCAGCGGCCAACTTCGGCAAGATCCAGATAGGGATCTACGTGGAGATCAAGCGCAGCGATGGTCAGTGGGGCAGGGGCCGCGGGAGGGGCCGGTGCGAGGCGCGGCGGGCGCGGAGGGGGGCTGCGCGCGGGGCCCATTGTGTGCGTGGGGCCGGGGAGTGGCCGGGCCTGGCGCGCTGCGGTTGTCAGGGGAGCGCTCGCGCTGGGCGGCGCAGGGCGGCTGCGCGGGGCGCCGGCGGCGGCGGGGAGGCTGCGGCAGGGCGGGGGGGGGGTGGGGGGGTGGGCTCGTGGGGGAGGGGGAAGCGGGAGAGGCGCGGGGGCGGCAGCGCGGGGGGGGGCGGTGAGGGGATGTGGGGGACAGCGCCCAGGGAGGTGGGCGGGCCGCAGGGGTGGGGATGAGGAGATGGACGGAGGAAAGGCGTTCCGTGTCAAGGAACAACTTCTGGTGTGCGCTGGAAAAATATCACGACAGTACGCCCTGACAGAAATGCCTTCGGACGCTTCCCTCGCTTGACAAAACGCTTGATGTTATTTCAGAGGTTCTTTATGATTAAGATGTGAGAAGAATGCTTGCTGTTTATGCCCGTGAGTGTCTGTTTCTCCGTGAGGGCTCCAGTGTTTCTCATCTTGCCCAGCATCTCCTGGCGGAGGATGCGTGGTGCTGTCTGGAAATGCACATGAAGAAAGGAGGCGTGTGTGGCAGGTTGAGGCTGCTAACTCTTCATATTTGTCTGGTAGGAGAGGACTGAAATGGGAAGTTCACTGTCTGAATCAATGGCAGATCACTGGTGACTTCAGCTCTTTAATTTGACTGGGAATATGTCATCTGTTCTCAGCCTTGGTGAGGTCTGTGAAGCCTGCTGAACTGGGCTGGGATTCTATTGGGATCTTCTGGAAAGCTTTTTTTTTTTTTTTTTTTTCCCTCTCCCCTCCAGGGTTCAGAAGCTTGCAAAAGAATACACAAATGTTTCGAAGAGAAAAAAGATCTGGAGGTCAAAGGCACTGAAGTTAGTGTGATTTTGTCATGAGGCAGGAAACAAGCAGCTGACCAGCTTTGTGCAGCTTGTCTTTCTTGTGTCCCATACTGCAGCTCAACCCTACAATAAAGTAATGATCGGTGTTGGCTGGACACTATACTAAACCTAACCCCTCAATTTGTACTTAATGGCTTGGGTGTCATCTGATAGGTCTGGCACTGATTTGCCTAACTCCTGCAGATCTCTGTCTGGGATTTCAGAAGACCTCACTGTAGCAACTTGTAAAATTGTTTCAATGAGGTCTGTGTGAACTCCTAATAAATGTTACTGGTTAGTTTGTATGCCTTTGGAAAATAAGGCATGAGAATGTTGTGCTTTTTCTGGGCAGGGTTTTTTTGTTGGGTTTTTTTTGTTTGTTTTCCCTGGATGGTTCTGCTCACTTCTGCTGTCAGAAGTGAGGACAGTAACTCTTGAACATAATGATACTTATTTTCATTACTGTTAATGGTTTACATATTTTGCTGTATCCCTTACACATGCGATGCAGTACACTAAGTAATGTCAGTACACATCACTAATATACTAGGGGGATGCCTTCTCAGCAGTTGCTGAGGTTTTGAGTATTTGTGTTAACTTGGTCCTCCTGTGTGCACAACCAGACTTCAGTGTCACACCAATTAATCGGTCCTGGTTATTGTGAGGTTTCCTTGTGTTTCATTGGGGCTGGAGGAGGAGGAGATACCCTGTTCTGGCTCAGGCTACTACAGCTTTGTTTCATTCTGTTCCCATTAAACTGTAGGAGAAACTGTCCTAGGTATGTGAAAAGAAGCATTTTGAAAAAGATATTGAAGGACAACCAGTGCTAGATTGAATTGCTTTTCATTCATAAGGTAGGTTTCCAACCTGAATTGTGGTTGCACAGGCAATCAAAATTCATTTAGCTGCTTTTGACAAGGGGAGGGTCTTGCTGCCTACGCCTCTGTCAATTGTGGTGTTCCTACAAACTCACATCCAGTGTGGCCGATGATTTTTTTTCTTCTGGTGATTTGATACATGAATTGATGATCTAATTCACTCAGTGCAGTAGAAAACTTTTGGATGTGCTGGATTTCTACGTGATTAGTGAGTTCCAATAGCTCACAGAGGGATCTGTGACCCCAACAATATCGGTGTGTAGGAAATGCATGGCCAGGGGGAAGTGGAGGTCTTCATATGTGATCTTCTGGTTCAGTAAACAGTGAGGTACCTGGATCTGCTCTACCCAGAACTGTATCCTAGGTAGAATCAGGGCTGTATATCATACCAGCTACCCTTGGCTGAAAGCACGATTAAAACTGTTAAAGAAACAGTTAGAGAAAGTGGTGTGTTGGTCTGGGCTCTTTTTTTACATGTTTTCTTGTCTGTAGGGAGTCCTTTTTTAAAACTAAGTATTATTTTAAAAGGTAGGTATAATAATTATTTAAAATTTCCTTATTTTCATGCTTATTTGCTGAATCTAGAGAAGAACAAAGTTTTACTCTGTTGATGGGGTCATTTGAAAAAGTATGCATTTTTTCCCATCTGTCCACCAGTTACATTAAACACTTTTCTGAATTCAGAGTTTTATTAATTCCAGATAACTTTAGTTTTCTTTAAATAAAAAGAAAACCTAACAGAAAAGCAATTTTTTTGGTGAAACATCAATGTTACAAGACATACTTGTTTGCTACAACAAAATTGCAAAAACATTGAAAACACAATAAATGTGAGAATGAGACCAGAACATTCTGGAAAGAAAAGTCACATATTCCATCATTTTGACAAGCTCTAATTAGGCTTAAGCATTTCATTAGAGATTTCTCATAGTACTGAATAGAAAATAGATGTTGTACAAATGAAAGGCATTGTTAGAAATCATGGCCAAAAACACATGAAAACCAGTGTTTGGATAAAACCCAACATTTTCGAGGACTGACGCTGTGGAGCTGCTCACTGTGTATCTGTTTTTTCTCAGTGGGTAAACATCAGTATAAATGTTGTCTAGAGTTGCAGATAATATTTCCAGTTATAATTGGGATTACTAGTTATGTTCATGTAACATAAGAGCACACTAAGTGGTCAGCCGGTTTGACTTCTTGTAATCATTTCTCATACTGAAATGTACTACTTATATTTAAAGCAACATACATATACTGAAATGCCTTGGTAATCTGTCTTGGAAATGGGAAATAATTCCTTCATTTTAGGTTGCGAATTGCTAAGAATGGACTGCATTTCCAGTCTTGAAAAATGTGCCTTATCACACATAAGCTTAGGGAAGTGGAGAGGGGGCCAGAAGGTACGCGCGAGACCACCTGTCCAGAAGATGCTCCTTGTTGAGGTCTTACTATGGCATTTGTGTGTTGACAAATTCCCTTTACTCAAATAATGGTAGCCCACCGCTCTATGTGTGGACTCACACCTGTATCTGCACTTCTTGTGCATTATCCCATAGGACAAAGACCTATATAACTACTTGGAGAAAGGATATCTCACACCTCCCCAGCCCCCACCCCCACCTTCCCCATAAATTCAGTCTTTTGCTAAAATAGGATAAATCTCTTACTCCCTGCAGCCCTTTGGTAGGCTGATTGGTGTTTTTCCTTTACTTTTTCAGTCCAATTGTGTTCTGTTCATTTCCTCCTCAAGCTGTTCCTATTCTCTGTGTCTTTGCAGATCTGAAATACTACCTAGGAAGACAGAGAAATTAATTATATATTTGCTCATTTGAAGGTGGTGGAGGGAATACAATTCTGATCTCACTGTGCCAGAAATAATGTGCCAGAAAATGTGACAGAAGGGACATTCATGTAATTGCAAGAGTGACTGAAGATTTGACTGAACTTCCAGGAAAGGAAAAATGCTTAATTTTTAGGGGTTAGTCATTAAATGATGTAAAAAAGAAAGATCTTAGAATCACAGAATGGTTTGAGTTGGAAGGGACCTCAGAGATCATCTAGTTCCAACCCCCCTGCCATGGGCAGAGACACCTCTCACTAGACCAGGTTGCTCAAGGCCCCATCCAACCTGGCCTTGAACACTGCCAGGGAGCAGTTGCCCTCTGCTGGGCAACCTGTTCCAGTGCCTCACCATCCTCAGGGGAAAGAATTTCTAATATCTAGTCTAAATCTACCCTCTTTCAGTTTAAAGCCATTACCCCTCATCCTACCACTACACTCTCTTGTAAAAAGTCCTTCTCCAGCTTTCTTGTCAGCCCCCTTCAGGTATCGGAAGGTGCTCTAAGGTCTCCCTGCAGCCTTCTGTTCTCCAGGCTGAACAACCCCAACTCACTCAGCCTGTCTTCATAGCAGAGGTGCTCTAGCCCTCTGATCATCTTCCCGGCCCTCCTCTGGACCATGGGTTTGTGCCCATTTTTTTGTAATACAAGAACAGGAGAGCTGTAAGTGTTTGGAAGAGAAAACTTGAAACTAATAAAGGAGAATATAGACTAGGTACAGTTATCACATGGAGCTTGTTGCCAGAGGAGATGGGAGGCTAGAAGCATAGCAGAATTTTAAGAAGGATGGTAGTATAACTTTTACAGTTTTACACTAGAAATTTTAAAAATACGCCATCAACTGTAAAAGGTAGTTTCTGTTCTTCCCGAGTCTGTAGTTTAAATAACCTCTAACTGACGGGAGGTAGGAAGAAATCTTGCTTATGGAAGTGTTATTTTTAATCACCTACTGAAGAATTTTCTTCACTTGTCTCTGAAGCAGCTGGAACTGGTCACGGTTGAAGATAATCCATCTAGTCCAAAAACCTACTGTCAGCTCCTCTCTCCTTAGGCTTGCCAAAACATCATGGTAACTGTTTCAACAGTAACCTTCAAACACAAATGAGACTAAATTTTTGTGACAGTCGGGGCTGTAATTTTTTTCTTTAAAGCCCAGCTTCCGTGAAATTGATGTTTGTCAGAGTTGAGAGATCTGTAGCATCCTCTGTCTTCTGGGTAATTCTGTATGATGATCTTGATCTTTACGTACAGCTCCCAGTAGCAACAATGATTTTATAGCAGGATAGAAGGTATAATGATGCTATAAAATTCTGTTCAGGTTTGGGTAGTCACCCTATTTTACAAGCTTTTGAGGATAAATTTAAATAGTAATGTGCTTTTACTTTTTCCTTTGGTGACATACATCCTTTCCTTCCCTCCAATTAAGACCTTTTTGTTACCACTTTAAATCGTTTGACTCAATTACCTAACCCCATTGTAAGCTGTACGGACACAATGTATCTTTGTCCTTCCATAGTGGCCAGATCCCACACAGGGTTTCAGGTCTGCTATTGCTGGTTAAGCTAATGAGTCCAACATTTAGGCTTACTTATCTGGTGTAGGTTCTCATATCGTGACATCTGTGGTTTCTGGGGATTGGTGCTGCAGAAGTGTTGACCAGGAAGATGTGTTAAATTTTCTGTGTCCTTTTTGAAATCGCTTTTTAAGCATTCAGCTTTTGTTATGCAGTAAGTGGATTTTCACTGTAACTTGCAGATTCTCAGATATTTATGTAGGCCTTCTGTATTTGTATAAGTAGCTTTTGAATGGCAAGAGTTGAGTCCTAATCTTCAGAGAATCTTCTCATCTTTGTTCCATAAGTGTGTTTAATACAGCAGTACATACTGGTGTACAAACATAATGTCTTTACATAAAGAGATAATGTCTTTAGAGCTGTATGTGGCTACTGGGATTGCACAGTTTGTATTGCATGTTTTTTCCCCTCTAATCATGTTGGGGGGGAATCTATCCTTTGTTTCTGTTTGATAGGTAAAGTTACCGCTCTTTCCACCCAGTCTCTATGATGGCATATTGACTGGACCCAGTTTTATTCATCTTTTCTTTTTACAACTTTATGAACTGAAGGCTTTGCCGTGTTGCCACGGCACCAAGCATGGGTTTCCACTTTGTGGAGGTGGGAAAAGACGATAAAGCATTGGGAAGAGATTGTGCCTGACTGAAGAGTAATGCCATTGCAAAAGTATCTCTTTGTATTTGCTATGGGAGATAAATTAGCCTTCCGAGTTCTTTTAATATATCCACTGACTGTATGACAATGTAGATAAATCAGTGTGAAGTATTCACTGAGTGAACTCCTTTCCAGGAGCACAAAATCTGTACCATCTTTGTTGGCTTGACCTGTGGAATGTGCCACTGTGATTTTTTTTGTGTTTGAAGAATAAGTAACAGAATGGAGTAAATTCACTTCATTGCTTTGTTCTTTTTTGATGTCTTACTTTGTAACAATTTACTGCTTATATCGTAAAGTGTGTTTGTTTTTTTTTTTAAAAAACCCACTTTTTTCCCATCTCATTGTTTGTTGAATTATCTTGTCTTCGTCACCGTACTGTATGAATGGACTTGGGAAGAGAATGCTGTGGTCAGCCCATGGTGAACACTAAAATGTGGTGTTCACTATAATTGTTCATGGTATGTTTAGTCCATAGAGGAAAAGAATTCAATGACTTCTGATACATTGAAGGTTTATGTTAACTTTTCAGAGTTGTTAAATTTCTAGCGTAGTGCAGAAGGTAAGATATGGAAGGACACAGTAAGGACTACCAAGCAGTCTTGACTTTTCACAGTGATGAGAATGTGTAGTAAACAAAATATATGATGACATATGAGGATGTTTGTAATTTAAAGCTGATGAGTTTTTAAGAAGACATTGGCTTTTAATAGTCAATTTCTCATTATGCCTCTATAACATAGTAAAAATTATTTGGAATTGTAGGTGCTTTCAGTGCTGTATTTCCCAATGTAGGGTAGAAGGTTTTTATGGAGCTGTAATACACTTTTTGTGATATCTGTTCAATTATTTCAAAAAAACGAACAAGCTTTCAGGTATATGAACAATTTTTTGATTGCTTGAGTGCTTATGTATGTTTTTTTGTTTTGCTACTTGTGTCTTTTCAGAAGTCTTTTTATGTTTTTGAAGGGAATAGTTACAGTTCTTTCTCATGTAATTTTTTTTTTTAATTTGCTTGCAGTTGTGTATTCCAAACCTCTGGATTTTATTGTGACTTAGTATTTGGGTTTTATTTAAATTGTTCTCAATACTGAACATAGACACTAAAACAAATGCTCCTAGCTATATTGTTTGGATCAATTTTTTCCAGGTTTTAGTAGAGATTTTTATACATATGTAAGATTGTTAGACACTCATCACAGTTAAGTTAGCTACAGTTAATTTTGACTGTTGGTGTGATTCCACAGCTGTTTAAGATGTTTAACTCTGGGCTGCTTTTGTCTATTCACTGTATCGGTGTTAGTTTTTAGTAAGATGTGTTCTAGGGAAGTAAAGCAGGGAGGATATGTTGTCAGAGGATGCAGGGAGGCAACTAGGAAAGCCAAGGCCTCCTTGGAATTAAACCTTGCAAGAAAAGTCAAGGACAACAGAAAAGGCTTCTTCAAATACATTGCAGATAAAACTAACACTATAGGCAATGTAGGCCCACTGGTGAATGAGGTGGGTGCCCTGGTGACAGAGGATAAAAAGAAGGCAGAGTTACTGAATGCCTTCTTTGCCTCTGTCTATACTGCTGGAGGCTGTCCTGAGGAGCCCAGGACCCCGGAGGCTCCAGAGGAAGTCCGGATAGAGGAGGAGTTTGTCCTGGTTGATGAGGACTGGGTTAGGGATCAGTTAAGCAACCTGAACATCCATAAATCCATGGGTCCTGATGGGATGCACCCACAGGTGCTGAGGGAGCTGGTGAATGTCATTGCTAGGCCACTCTCCATCACCTTTGTTAAGTCGTGGGGAATGGGAGAGGTACCTGAGGACTGGAGGAAAGCAAATGTCACTCCGATCTTCAAAAAGGGCAAGAAGGAAGACCCAGGTAGCTATAGACCGGTCAGCCTCACCTTCATCCCTGGAAAGGTGATGGAACAACTTATCCTTAGTGCTGTCTCTAGGCATATCAATGATAAGAGGGTCATTAGGGGCAGTCAGCATGGCTTCACCAAGGGGCAGTCATGCTTGACCAACCTGATAGCCTTTTATGAGGACATAACGCGATGGATAGATGATGGTAAAGCAGTGGAGGTGGTCTATCTTGAGTTCAGTAAAACATTTGACACAGTCTCCCACAGCATCCTCGCAGCTAAACTGAGGAAGTGTGGTCTGGATGATCGGATAGTGAGGTGGATTGTGAACTGGCTGAAGGAAAGAAGCTAGAGAGTTGTGGTCAATAGGACAGAGTCTAGTTGGAGGCCTGTATCTAGTGGAGTCCCTCAGGGGTTGGTACTGGGACCAGTACTGTTCAATATATTCATCAATGATTTGGATGAGGGAATAGAGTGCTCTGTGAGTAAGTTTGCTGATGACACAAAACTGGGAGGAGTGGCTGACACACCAGAAGGCTGTGCTGCCATTCAGAGAGACCTGGACAGGCTGGAGAGTTGGGTGGGGAGAAATGTAATGAAATATAACAAGGGCAAGTGTAGAGCCTTGCATCTGGGGAAGAACAACCCCATGTGCCAGTACAAGTTGGGGACTGACCTGTTGGAGAGCAGATTAGGGGAAAGGGACCTGGGGGTCTTGGTGGACAGCAGGATGACCATGAGCCAGCAATGTGCCCTTGTGGCCAAGAAGGCCAATGGCATCCTGGGGTGTATTAGAGGGCGTGTGGTTAGTAGGTCAAGAGAGGTTCTCCTCCCCCTTTACTCTGCCCTGGTGAGGCTGCATCTGGAATATTGTGTCCCCAGTTCAAGAAGGACAGGGAACTGCTTGAGAGAGTCCAGCACAGAGCCACAAAGATGATGAAGGGAGTGGAACATCTCCCTTATGAGGAAAGGCTGAGGGAGCTGGGTCTCTTTAGCTTGGAGAAGAGGAGATTGAGGGGTGACCTTATGAATGTTTATAAATATGTAAAGGGTGAGTGTCATGAGGATGAAGTCAGTCTCTTCTCAGTGACATCCAATGATAGGACAAGGGGCAGTGGGTGCAAGCTGGAACATAGGAGGTTCCACATAAATGTGAGGAAGAATTTCTTCACAGTGAGGGTGACAGAGCACTGGCCCAGGCTGCCCAGAGAGGTTGTGGAGTCTCCTTCTCTGGAGACATTCAAAACCCGCCTGGATGCGTTCCTGTGTGACCTGATTTAGGTATTCCTGCTCTGGCAGGGGGATTAGACTGGATGATCTTTTTAGGTCCCTTCCAATCCCTAACAATCTGTGATAGGGAACTAAAACTATGGTTATTCAGAAGTAGGTTGTCTTAAACTGCTGTTAGCTATATCCTCAAACCTGTTCATATTTATGTACAGGCACATGTGCTGTTTCTTCTTTCTCTGTCCTCATTACTTTCCTTAAAACATTCAGACTTTTAAATTGCTAATTGAGTCCTATTTTTTCATTTTCACTCAAAGAATTAAAAAGCCTATAGATTCCTATAGTGTTCCCGATATAGACAGATGATTGACAGGATTTTCCTGCACCTTTGACCTCTGTGAAGGGATGCTTTGAATTCTATAGTAAGTGTTGAGCTATGAGACAACACTGGCTGTGTCTGGTACCCTGGAAATGTATTTTGTTCATGTCCTCAGAAGGTATCTTGATAAACATGCCAGTTGTAGCTTGGAACATCCATAAGCCATTGATTTACTACAAGTCAGCGAAGTACGTCACCATGTTAAATGCTTTCCTCAAGTGGAGCCACCACTGGAGGAAGAACAAGGGGCTAGTGTTCTGTTGTGCTGCTCTTCTCCATGACTAGTAATTGCTCCTGGGATACAGAGCAGCCACAGGTAGTAGTTCTCTGGGAGGGCGCTACGAAGATGGTATTGCCATTTCCCTGTTAAAAATTGTTCTGTGGAGTAAATTTTGCTGTCTTTGAATTTGGTCATTGCTAAATATGTAAAACTAGATTTTACATCTGTGAGACAAAAGGTGATAAAGCTGTGTGAAAAATTACATTAGAATTACCTTTCCTGGAAAAGAGAATTAATTCATCAGGCTTATGCTTATTAGTTTTGGGTTTTTTTAATGTGTGTAGTGCACTGAATTGTTTACATGAGGAGAACACACCTAGAAGACTTTTGATAACTCTACTATTGTGGCCTAAATTCAGTTGTTTCATGTTGCTAGGAACTCAAGTTAATTTTAGAATTGATTAGTTAAAAGGAGTAGGTAGAGATTCTTCAAGGTAACTCAAAACCATGTGTCTAACCAAAACTTTAAGCAACATTTAAAAAAATTGAATTATCAGTTAGATTTAGTAATTAAGCCACTATATCAGGTTGGGTTTTTTTTGTTTGTTTTGGTTGCGGTTTTTGTTTGTTTGTTTGTTTGGGAGTTTTGTGGTGTTTGTTTTTTTTTTTTTAATGGGGTCTTGTTTACCTGATCTGATCTTTACAGTGAGTCTGATCTTATATTTGACTTGAGAAAGAAGAATGAGGGATTTTGCTGCTTAGATGTTTGCATGCTGTAGTAGAGTTGTTTATTTTGCATTATTCAAATAATATGCTTTCAGTATAGCTTATTGGTTTTACCTCGTGGCAGTTCTGGTTGCATCAGGCATAAGCTGCTTTTAAGTTTCCCAGACTTGTAAAGGGAACAGTCTGCTGCATTCCTTTATGCTTCTGCAACACCTACACTGGAAACAAATTGTCCAATCCCAAGCAGGAACAAAGTGACTTCAGGTAACTTGCATATAACAATATGTCTTTTATTTTAATGAGTGGGTGGTCATGCTTTCACAAAGGGGAATATTACTTTCTTTCAAGTTTTCAGTAATCCTACTGAAGCTTTGTCAAGTGCAAGGCTGAGTTTTTCCTGGCTCCTAACAGGCACTGGCAGCTCTGTGCAATCCCAGGTATCGGAAGTGTAACTATTTTCAGTTACTTCTGCTACTTACAGGATAGTATGCTAAGAGTTGCCTTCAATGGCTGAACACACTGAATGTGTGAGTGGAGGGAGGTGGAGCACAGGCTTTGTTTAAATTTTTCTCTTTAGAAGCAAGGGTGCGTAGCATAGTTGTGCCCTTGCAGAGTTTGGCTCTAGAATTTTTGTTGCACATTTTTTGGCGGTTGCTTAAATGTGTTATTTTCCCCTTGTGGCTGAACTACATACGATGTTTGAGGTGTATTTCTGACCGATCTGTAAAAGTGTTTGCTAGAGATTCAGGCATGCATAGTGGTGTGGTGATGAGCATCTCTGGCTCTAGGAGGAGAGCAGTGGAAACGAATTCAGTTTGAAAAGCACATGTACGCCTAGATTTTGGAATAGTCCAAGTTTCCAATTCAGTTTTGGGTTGTGTTTGCATGTTCTTCTATAATTTTATGAATTGACCTTCGCAGTTCATTTTGACATTTTAATAGGATAGGAATTCAGATGGTGATGAATGAGGTGAATATAAATTACAACCTGATGATTTTTAAGTTACAATAAGCTTTCATCAAACACAGGGAAGAATTAAAATATTACTTAAAGTTTTCTTGTTGGTTTGAGCTTTTAGCACCTTGTTAAGATAAGGGAAAAAATACAAGCTTTAAACTTGCGTGAGAATAAAGTCTTCTGACTTTTAACCAGGATCAACAGTTGGCAGCTGTGTAATAAGTTAAGTAATGGTAAATATTCTTAAAAAATATCATATTGTAAAGTAAGGGAAATGAAAAGAAATCCCACAAACAACAAAACACTGTTTGACAAGGTGGGTCATGAAAGGCAAATGGTACCACTTGAAAACATCTATAGAAGGTGTTGATAGAAATTTTCTCTGTGTTGCAGGAAGATATTGTTTCTAAGTAGCTACTGTCAGCTTCAGAGAAAGGAAAGAAAGTCATGAAAAGGAGGTCTCTGCCCTTTATTCAAGCAAGAAACAAAATGAGAAAGGGGAAAGGGAAGGACAACATTGGCCAAGTTATCTCAGTCTTCTGGCAGAGGGTATTCACCACACTGTTTGAATCCACCACGGTCTTAAATCCTGGTGCTAAAAAATTTTCAATGACCACTAAACCCCAATACTGTTTGAAAGAGGTACTTGACTGAATCTAGTTTTGCTCCTACATACCGTAACTGTATCTAGATTTATACTGGACACAGAGGACTTTAATCTGCAAAAGTATATACCAAAGTACTCTGGAGAGGAACTTTCAGAAGCAGTTTTAAAAGATTTTAAAGAAGCTGGCTACAAAATTTTCTTAAAGGACTCCAATGAACTGCTGACTAAATGTGCAAAAAATATGTCAAATTATGTTCAGTTTTACAAAACTAAAAAAAAGTAAATGTAAGAAGACATTGAGCTATTCCTGCAACATGTTTACAAGTTGTCAACTCAGAGGAAAGATGTGAATGTCATTACCAGGAACTGAACGAAAACCTTAACTTACGCAGCAGCAGTAAAAGAATAAAGTGATAGGGGACAGAAAATACTATCGTGGCATACACTAATTTCTTGTCCTCATTTGAATGAATTTTGCAACTCTTATTGCCTAGTGTACCTTAAATCTGAGAACGAGGATGTTCATATGGGCCATGAAAGGGACCTGCAGGTGTTGGAAAACCTCAAAGGAAGGTTGAAAAAAGGTGGATTATTGTTTTGGTTTGAGATTTTTTTTATACTTTGGAAGGGAGATTGCCATGTGAATATATGACAAAATGAAGGTTAGTTTATGAAAAGTGAATGAGAACTTTTTTTTCCCTTTTCTCTTTATAAGACTTTTACTGAAACTGGAGAACATGATTTTTACTTTTTTTAATAGCTTATTAAGTGTTTCTGCCTCTTTGGAGATTCCTCTGTCTCCTTAAAGTATGCTGACCACTATACCTTAAGAAGTACCCCAGTGGATCAGACCAACAGCTCAGCTAGACTAGTGGCTGTAAGAGAGGCTATTTAGGGAAGGCAGGTTAGCCTTGCCACTGTCTGCAGGGTTTGTCTTCCCCTAGTGTCCAGAATTGTAGCTGGGATAGTAGAAGTACAAATCTGCCTAGTCCTATTACATATCCATTTGTAGACCTATTGTCTGTGAATTTATTGAATTTCTGACCCAACTTACACTGTCTGCCTCCACAACCTCTTGTGGAAGCAAGATTGGGAATCATAGAATCATAGAATGGTTTGGGTTGGAAGGGACCTCAGAGACCATCTAGTTCCAACCCCCCTGCCATGGGCAGGGACACCTCTCACTAGACCAGGTTGCTCAAGGCCCCATCCAACCTGGCCTTGAACACTGCCAGGGAGGGGGCAGCCACGGCTTCCCTGGGCAACCTGTTCCAGTGCCTCACCATCCTCAGGGGAAAGAATTTCTAATATCTAGTCTAAATCTACCCTCTTTCAGTTTAAAGCCATTACCCCTCGTCCTACCACTACACCCTCTTGTAAAGAGTCCCTCTCCAGCTTTCTTGTTGGCCCCCTTCAGGTACTGGAAGGTGCTCTAAGGTCTCCCCGCAGCCTTCTCTTCTCCATGCTGAACAACCCCAACTCTCTCAGCCTGTCTTCATAGCAGAGGTGCTCCAGCACTCTGATCATCTCTGAGGCCTTTCTCTGGACCCACTCCAACAGCTCCATGTCCTTCTTGTGTTGGGGGCCCCAGAACTGGACACAGTACTGCAGGTAGGGTCTTGCAAGAGCAGAGTAGAGGGGGAGAATCACCCTGCTGGCCACGCTTCTTTTGATACAGCCCAGGATACAGCTGGCCTTCTGGGCTGCAAGAGCACATTGCCAGCTCATGTTGAGTTTTTCATCAACTGACACCCCCAGGTCCTTCTCCTCAGGGCTCCTCAGTTCCCTGCTTGCTGCATAGAAAAGGACATTACTGTTCTTATCTGCCTGAAACCAATGTGCCTTAAGAAACTGCTCCCAGCTTTAGTGTTCCAGGACTTGGTGAATAACAGTTTCCATTCGTTTTGTCCTCTATGGTTGCAAAGCATAACCAGATTCACCCACAGTCATTTCCTCAAAAGTGAGCAATCTTCCCACTTTAGTATCTGCATTCTCTTCCTCTTAATTGTCCTTCTCTTTACCTCCTGTAATTCTGCTACATCTTTTTTTGAGGTGTGAAGACTAGTGCCACAGTACTTGAGATGTGGGTGTACCAAAGTTTTATTTATAGGTTGAAAATGACACTTGCTTTTATTCTCTAGCTTCCTGATGATGGCTAATGTTTAACTGGCTTTTTTTTGTTGTTGCATCTGCATGTTGAATCAATGTTTTTAGAGAACTTTAAGTGTTAACTTAACGATCCCTTACTTGATTTGTAACTTCTAGTTCATTTCAGCACTGTGTGCCCATAAATTAGATTTTTTTCTCTGGGTGCATTACCTTTCTTCTGTCTATGTTGAAGGTCATCTACCACCTCTTTGTGTACTCCCTTATTTTTGAGAGGCCTTTTTGAAGTCATGGCATCTGACTACCCAAAAAACTGTCTTGCCAAAGGATCAGACCCCACATGTAGTATAATTCAGAGTGTAAGTGAACACTAGGCTGGAAGATGATGGGTAAGTTTCTAGCTAATGTTTTGAAAGGCCTGTATCATAAAAGGAAACAGTGCTTCACTTTCCCAGTTCTCTCCTTCATTAGCACTTGTTTGCATGTAATCTTCTTATACAGAAGATTGAAGTATTTCATGGTTTGGACTGTGCTGAATGTGAATTTATCTTGCACCTCATTTTAGACTAGTGTACTGGTACCATGATCATTCTCATTGTGCATGTACTAGTTCACTGCCAGGCTCCCATCTGGAGTGAACGAGATGACCAGCCTCCTACAGGAAACTTAAACTTCCTTGACTGGTTCTTGAGGAGAGACCTGAACTGCATCTTTGTGGTTATTATTGCTCAGACAGTCCCTCTGCATTTTAGTAAACATTCACTTTCATATTCTTGTGCACAGGAGGTGCACAAGAGGTCTTAGGGCTCTAGGCATGCCACTTGGGACCACAGGAGTGCAGCTGTACAGTCGTTTCCATTCAGATCAAGAATGGACTTTGAAGATATATCTTCTGATCATCCCTTATGTCCTCGTGCTATGCTTTAGCTCTCTTTGAAAGTGGCCTTGGAGCACACTAGTTACCTTTTGGATGAAATTTACCTCTAGAGTACACTCCAGATATGTACATGATGCGTTTCCAACAAGGGGTGTTCAGTCTGTGGCACTAGACCCCCCCAGTCCCCTCCAAAACATGCAGTATGAATAATCCCCAGCACCACCTGCTTTGCTCCTGTCGCAGTATGTTACTTGCTACCGTAAGCACAGCTGGGGGACCTGGGTTGAGCACTAAGTGCTGTATTTGTGGGCGATGTGCTGTGGAAGGTGCTGTCCTGGGGGTGTTGTGGACATGAACCAACCTGTACCAGTTGTCTTAGGGTTTCTGTCCATGATGTGGTCTAGCAAAAAAGGCACAGAGGTGATCTCCAGGGCTTGAGGTTTTTACATTACAACGTAGTACTACTTGCTGCTTGAGGATGGGAAGGTTGGTCATGGGTTATGTTATGTCCTGGTAAGAGCATGAGACAATCTAATTTGACAGCAAGTGATAGATCCTCATAGAAGTTGCCTCCTCTCCTCATCCAAAAAAAAGAACAACTGTTGCGGTACCCCAACCAGCATAACGGAATAAAAGGATTTCAGGTCATGGAGCAGTTGACCATCATAATAACATCAGTTTTGGATTGCAGCTGTTTACAGCCCATCCTGCTTGTTTTTGCACTAAAACAAAGGGTAAAACTATAAATCTGATTGAAATATTCTAGGAAGATACAGTGCCTCGACTAAAAGTAGTAGCAAACAATGGAGGACAGATGCTAAAGTGCTTCTAGTGTTTGTGTCCCAAACCGGTGTCCTAGAGGTAGAGCAGGTAAACGCAGTGCTGAATCCTGGAGCTGCGTTCAGGGTGACCTGACCTGATCTTGGCCCTGCTGGGTGTGACTGTGGGAGAGGCTTTGTGCAGCCTTACCCATATTGACCTATTATGAAAGTTATCTGTAAATTTCTCTGAATTTCAGTAAAACGTTTTGCAGAGTATGAAAATAATTCACATGAACTTTAATACAAGAACAGTAATTTACAACAGTTGTGTCCTGGGTTGCAATGTATTCTGTTACCATGAGCCGTTGAAGCCTGGCGCCGGTGTTCCTTGCCTCCCCCTGGGACTATTCTTCTGTTAATGCGCCATCAGGGCCTTGCCCCAGGACTCACCATCCCTTTTCGAGATGCTCCGGCCAGGGGGGCAGGGGTGGAGCCAAGCATTCCCGCCGGAGATAATTTGGCGAACAGCACGAGGGGCCTTACCCGCTGGGATCCCAGAGGACAGGGACTGCACCGCCGCCGGATTTTCGGAGGAGGACCAGTTTTCTTTTCTACAAGATCACCGCTTCAACGGGATCATTTCAAAGAGAACTGCAGCTACCACTGCATCGGACTGCTACCAGCACCCTGCCTGGCAGGATGCCAGGTTGTATCCCTGACTCTGCCAGGCCTGTAACCAGTTCCTCTGTATTATAGTTTTGTTGTATACATTAGTAAAAACTGTTATTCCCATTTTCCTCATATCTTTGCCTGAAAGCCCCTTAATTTCAATTTTATAATAATTCGGAGGGAAGGGGGTTGTATTTTTGTGTTCCAAGGGGGGCTCCTGCCTTCCTTAGCAGACACCTGTCTTTCAAACCTAGACAAGTTGATGTTAGCGTACCTAATAATTTCTACCTAATAGTGTGCCTTCTGGGATCAGTTCTGGGACTGTCTAGCTGTTTTTTTCCATCCATTGCAGTTCCTGGTCATAACACAGAAAGTAACATTGTTCTCGGGAAACTTCATTACTATGCTAGAGTGAGAGTGTAATCTCTGGAGATGTATGTCGTGCAGGAAGATTAGGAAGTATGGAGTGAAACAACTGGGGTAAAATGTAGCACAAAATAAATGTGCTTTTGCTATAGATGGGGAGATCATAAACTGTAAATGACAGGTGAAAAGCCTTGATACTGTAGTTAATCACAAAATAAGTGTGGACTGCCAGGATGAAGTGACAAGGGGAAAAGTGAGAGCAGTTTCAGAATTACTGTTATTTGGGAGCCAGTACTCCTGTAGAAAGCAGTCTCAGGCTCCTATGGGATATTACACCTTGTCCTGGATGACAGTGTTGGAAAAGGAGATGATACTCCTAAAAGACTGAAACAGGTAGAGAGAGGCTCACTATTTTTGTACAGGTGTGTTTGTGCTAGCTGTAAAAGAAAGCACAGAGTACTAAATGGCTGTGAACACATGTAATTTCTAAAAATGTTTGTGTATGTTGACAGCAAGGTACTAGTGCAGCTTTCTGGGGTGAACAGCAGAGGCGGACTAATTAATAACTTATAGGTGAAATGTGCTCTGTTTATTGAAGGGTTTCTCAGGGACTTAGGGGGTAGTATGTATTATGATTGGACAGGCACTTTCTTCCAAGTATCTTTTTCTGTGGCTCAGTAATATGTGGAGAACTCATCCTCTCTTAAAAGCGATAGGATGGCTGGCATGGTACAGCTAAGATAACTTGCTGAGAGATATCTAAATATCAGTGCATCTGTTAGCCATTGTGATGTGGTACTTCTTTATGAATTGGGCTGCTTTAGAAACAAGTCTGCTCTCTCACTCTGACACTGACACCTACAGAGGCAATATGTAGCTGTAGCTTCCTAATGCTATCTATGGTGGTAAGGAATCTTGACAACTTATTGTGAAGCAAGTGGGGTGACTGCCATTGATTTCACTGGCAGTTGAAGCTTCTGAAAGTTAATAAAGGGAAGATGTTTTAGGAGAAGTCAGCTAATGTGAAATAATGCCCTTTGAAATGTGCTTAAAAGAGTATTCGTCCCCCACCCCTGAAAGAAACTGGACCTACCTTGAAGGGAAGTAAAAACCGAAGTGTTCCTCTAACTGGGGAAACCACAGGAAACTCATTTTGAAGATCAGCTTAAAAAATAAAAAGACAGCAGAAAAATGCAATGAATCACAATGTGAAAAGATTGGAGATTTGACAATTATTAGAGAAGCAAAAATGGTGACAGCAGTGCTGGGATGCAGCTCTGGGTAACTGCTTTAGAGAAGGTGTATCAGTATGGACAGCTAACAGGTTCAGCTAGACTGAGCACGGTGAATTATAATTTAGTGGTTCGGGGTGAAGGGGCTTGTTGGTGTTGAATATGAGGGGAACCAAAAAATTTCTTACGTCCTGTTTGCTGTATGAGGGACATTAAATGTGCTGTTTGTGTTTTGAAGCTAAATATTATACACAATTCAGTGGCATGTCCATGTGTTGGCTTTTTTGCCCCTCTTCATTTGTTAGCAGACCGTCAGTAAGATCTGTGAACTTTGTTTTACTAAAGCACTGCATTTGATTGATGTTTGCACAAAAATTAGATATGTATCTTAGATGGGGATTTTTCTGTGTTTGGTAGTTTTCTCGATGGGGGCAAGAGTTAGAGTAATTTGGTTTTTAATTCAAAACTGAAATTTATAGTCGGAGATGATACACTTGATTTGGGTAATGATAGTTCTCAAAATATGCATCTGTTTTAGAGGTTTACAGAGATCGTAAAATGTTGTTGCAACGTGCTTGTTGTTTGAAGGGCTTGAGTATTGCTGTGATAATTTAAAGAATGAAACAACATAAGTTGGTAACTATGGATCATTCACAAAAATAAATATTAAAATATATCTTTAATTAAAAATATATAGGGTTCTTCTAATATTTAAGAACTTGCTTTAGAAATATGGCAGGTGCTGTGTATGTTTAGTGACCCACTTAACAGTGTGATAAAGCTATAACTAATGTAACAAACGACAATAAGGAAGGCTAGCAAAACCAAAATAAATCTGTATGATTAAGTAAAACAAAGCTAGAGCGTAACTGTGGTAGATACCAAGAAAATAAAAGGATACTTGTTTATGGATAAATGAACCCTTGAAACAAAATTAAATCAAACATGTTTAGTATTGCGGAGAAAGAAACATCTGTCACTAGTAACTGCTGTTTTTTCCTCGGGGGTTTAGTAGCAGGACTGTCTGTGTAGTGCAGGGGGGACCATGACAAGCACTCATCTCCTGAGTAGGGCCATCACCACAGTTGACATTACTGTAGACACTGGGCCAGGAATTCTCTTTTTCCATGGGATTTTTAGTTCAAGTTTGGGATAGGCATTGTTCAGTGAGTCGAGCATTATTTTTCACCTCCCTGAGCTCTGCTAGAGCAGGAAAGCTCTTCTACCAGAGTCACCAGGATTGGAGCCTGTAGCCCAGGACCATGGTAATTCTGGTAAGTGCTGTTTCTGCAGCCTCATGTTTCTCCTAAACAGATTTTTTTTTGGTATATGTAAGTTGGGGTTTGTATTATTTTAAAAAAAAGAGTGAAGAAAATTATACTTTTCACAGTTTTAATTTTTGAATATGAAGCGACAGGGTGAAGGCCAATCATGTCCAGGTGTCTCTAGATGAGATAACTTTCATCTTAGTCCCTCATGAAGGTGATTAGGAAAATCATGGCTGTTTTACAAACGCCCATTATAATCCTTTAAGGGATGCGGACTTCTGTTGCAGTGGTCATCCTCAGCAAGGCTCTGTAGCAGATGTTAAGTTATAATATGTTTTTGTGTTCATCTGCTGAACCTCTACTGTTGATACACTTGGAAAAGCTAGGTGCTCAGCTGACGGACCACTGGCTGTGCTAGTGTAACACTTTTGTGCTCCTAAAGAGGTGACGAGTTCAGAGGATTTAAACATAAGCTGTGAATTTCCTTTACTGAATGCTGGGTCTGTTGACATTGCTGTAGCCTTGTCCTGCTAAAAATAATTGCCTGGGTTTTAGCTGACAAGGCTCAAACAGCATGATGGTCGTCACATAACACTGCTGGGCTGGGTCCTGCTACTGTTTTTGGCAAAGCAATAAGAGATCATATTGGAAATTGTGAACCTGTCTTCTCCGTAGCCTGATCCAGAGTCTGTATGTAGATTTTTGATTATTACAGCTCAAAGGTATTTCTGCGACTTCACAAAGGTTTTGTATGAGGAGTGCAAGTACAATGTCTTTTGGGCCAGGTGCACTTTAATTATGTAGAAGGGTGAGGAAGGCTGTGGTCTTTTTCCGGCATTATTTCTTGAGTCACTTGGGAGAGCACAAAAGAGCTTTGAGTCATGTCAGCCAGTGCTTTAGCCCAGACTGTAATTAGAAAACACCAAACTATATTTAACACTGATAACTTATGTTTCTGAAAAGTATTAGGAAGATGAAAAGGCTATGGTTTTAACAATGTCACTGGTTGCTGCTTCAAAATTGTGGTAGTTTGAAGAAGTTTTGCAGGTAGAAAATATTCAGTTTGCTTAGGGGTTAGGATCTAAGTACAGGTTGGTATTTGCGATCAGTTGGCAGTGCTACCTAGGTTGAGGGTTAGTTGAAATGTTTGATTTAGCCCTGGTTATTTGTTTTTGCTGCTGCTTCCTATACCTTTTTCTGCACCAATAGCTACCCTAAGGACTCTTACAATAGAGGGGATTTATTTGTATTTCTGCAGGTGTTTATGCTTGCTTTCTTCTGTTTGCAAGTGTTCATCAGATAACTAGGAAGAGCGGCAATGGAGAGTTGATGTTCTTCACTTTATTGATTAGAGTATTGTAACATATGTGTATTTAAGGTAATTGTAAAGTGTCGGCTTCACATACATTTGTGCTGTCTCACTGCTGTATTTACAGCAATGTTTTCTGTATGTTCTACTCAGTAGGAGATAAGCCAGATGCCACACACTGTGTGACAGAACACACACAAATAATAGCCCTTTTAAATAACTTCTGCATTGCTTTTGAGCCCTATAGCAATGGAATGACTTCCCAGAAAAAGGTTTGCCTGTTATGTGAATTCTGATCATGTGAGGAGAGGTACTAGAAATTAAAGAAATGCCAAGTGAAGAGTTGGAGTATCAGCACTATGGCTCTCCTTTCCTCTTTTGCTTTTGACATGCGTGTGAAGATGGTCTTTTTCGAATCACTTGTGCCTTTTTAGTTTGTCTTAATGCACGTTCGTGTTTGCATGGACATATTTACATTTCAGATTTTGACACTAACTCTAGAAAATGCATCAGAAATTGGGGACATTGCCTTCAGCCACTCTCTACAGATTGGTTTGTCTCTTACACTTCAGCATTTGCAGCTTGGTCTTGCTTTATATGCTAGACGAGGTTTATGCCAGCCTAATTGGTTGCTGGCATTCCTTAATTTCACAGCTGCTGTATTCAGCTGTGTACTAGAAAAATATAATGGAATACTGTTTGTGGAGAGCAAGAGGCAATTGTAAAGATGTAAATGTGCTTTCTGGCACTTCAATAACATGTAAACTTTTAGTAACACAAAGAATTTTTAGGAACAAGTTGTATGGGTACATTTTCCAGTTTAAACATTATAGTATACATTTTCTATTTTATCTGAGAATATTTGGAAGATGGATATAACTTTTATTTTTTTGTTAATATTTTTTTTTTATTCAGTCCTGACTTTTTTGGCCAGGGAGCAGATGAAGTCTGGCACAGAGACAGAAGATTTACTGTGATTCTTTTGTTAGAGCATGCTGGCTTACCGTGTTTGTGAGAGTGTTCAGTATTTTCTGTTCATTCATCAGCCTGCTTTGATCTCCTTTCGCTTGTTACAGCAAAGATTAAACCTTGTTTTAATTATTATTCATTCTTTGTCAAAAGTAATAGAGCACAGGAGCTGGTAATAGGACTTACATGATGGCTCTGTGACTAATACAGTGTCACAGATTTCAGCTATGAGTAGTGCGTTTCTTCAAAATTCATAAAATTTAGTAAGATTACTATAATTCGTATAGAATATGTTTTGCTAAATTTACATTTTTCATATGTCATTTTTCTCTTGATTCCGGAATGACAGCTGGGCCAAGCCTTAACACCGTAGCAGAAGCTTATACCAATGTAAGCTTGAGGAGTCTTTCACTTCCCACAGTTTTTATGTCCTTGCATCCCAGCAGCATTCTGTAGAAGTGACCGGAGTTACACTTCTACAGGAAAACAGTGGCTTCTGTTGCTACTTTGCTGGTAGACCAGCAGGGTGTTCTTGCACCAGTTCCCTAGAGGTTGTTAAATGCAGAAGAGTTAATGGAGAGGTGTATTGACGACCTTACATAAAGAAAGATGCTCATCCGAGGACATTAGGTGTGTAAGCATTGTGCTTGGTGAGTCTGCCTCAGCCCAGCCGCCAGCAGAATTTGGGCAGGGTCCTGAGGGCAGGATGCATGCCTGTGCAGTGTCCTTTGGGTGAGGGGAAATGGAAGAGCCCCCATACATGGAGAGGAGGGCATGGGGCTGGTCCCTTCCTGTGTATCTCCCAGCAGCACTGTGGTGCGGGTGTCCAGACCAGACCATCCCTGCAGAGCACGCAGCTGGAGTGCCCAGGAGAATGGTGCTCAGGAAGGGCTGTTCAGATAAAACATGGGTCAGGGAAATAAGAGCTTGTGAATGCTAGAGAAAAGGAACCAAGTGAAGCAAATAGGAAAGTATTTTATTTTTTTTAAGTAAAAAACCTATTTGACCTTCTTTAGTGGTGGAGTAAATCTTATGCTTTGGGCAAGGACAAGCGTGGATTCTGTAAATGTGTATGAAATGTCTATTGCCGGTGAGGTGAGCACCACAGATGTGAAAGCAGTGTTGCCTGGGGTTGCCAGCTGCCCTGCAAGTCCCCAGTGCCACGCTTTGCCTGAGTTTCAGCTAGTCTCTTCCTCTGCACATTACATTAGAGTACACAGATTTGCTGTAACTGTCCATGACGCTTCCCCATAGTCTCTCATCTTGGTAATTTTAACTAGGTGTGGATGTTTAGGCAGCCTTTGCAAGAAAGGAAATTACTTGTGCTGTTACTTGAGATAATTTGGGATATCAGTCAATGTTTTTCTTCCTTTCTGTCCCTCAGCAGACCCTAAGAGGCTTAGACTGTGTAAAAATACTAACTTTGGAAAACTGTCAAATTGTGACTGAAATGACTAAACCAGAATTTTGAAACAATCATCAGAGGTGGAAACTGGAGTGGATTTAGGGGGGTTGAGAGTCTTAGGAAAGGAGAAGGGAAGGTGCATGGTGGAGGAAACCCAGCCACGGGCAGGTGTGTAAGGACCATGCTGTGTTTCACCCTTGGGCTGGTGCCTGGTAACAGCAGCAGCGTATGCAGGGTCTGTTTGAGGACCATTGCTTGTGCTTTGGGAGCTGCACATGGCCCTTGGACACCTGGAGGGTGGATTGGGGTGGGTGAAGTGAGGGATTGCTTGTTCATCTTATGGCTATTGTGTTAGAAGAACAGTCACACTGGACTCATGTTCTTTAGAAACCCCAACTCTTGTTACTCTTAGGGCAAAGCACAGATCTGAAATCAGTGTGGCACCTGGGTGTTGATCCTTTTTTGTCAACACATGGCTGCTCTGTTCTTCCAGTTGCTCCTCACTCATGTGTGGGAAATAGGACATAAAAAATTTGCTGTACGCTATGTATTTAAGAAGAAATGTTGTTATCCCTTCTGAAAGTACTTTATGGGGGCCTGCTGGTTTTGGGTCTTTCACTGGAGAAGCCATAGCTTTGGCACCTTAACTCCAGCTCAGCAGTCTGTGCTAGCAGTTGTTTTTAAAATGGTGATTTGTGTTATTGTTGCAGGCAACTTGATTTTAGTTGAATTACCAACTGATTGGATGCCCATAAGAAATAGTTATCAGAATATAATTTCAGGGGTCTTCATTCATGTGTTGGAACATGTGATGACATGCCTTTGTCCCCTTCTATTAGCCTAGAAGAGGGACAAACAAACCTTTGTGCAGTGCACCTCAGGAGACTTTACTGACCATGGGAGGCTCATGGTCCTGGAGTTTTTTTCTCTCAGAAAAGACAGTCTTAAGTGGTGTGGCTTTCACGTGTTGTCTTGTTTACTTACCATTCAAGTTTTCTGTTAATTGAGTTTTTCACTTGTATGCTGACTCTGTTGACTAATCTCCACTGGTGGGTCAGATCTGAGCCAGTTCAGTGTGCAGCCAGGGATCATCTTCTATTTATTACCTTATTTTTTTTTAACCCTCTTTTTCCTGCCTTTCACTGGATGTCTCAGTGCAGGGATGAAAACAACTTCTGGAAAATCTTTCTACCAGTTAATAAATGATCATGTGTGTTTGCTTTCTAGGCCGGATTCACCAAGCTATGGTAACATCCCTAAATGAAGATAATGAAAGTGTAACTGTTGAATGGATTGAAAATGGGGATACTAAAGGCAAAGAGGTAAACTCAATTATTTTAGAGCTTTTTCTTTTAAAAAATGTGTGAACTACATGAATATTACTGTGGAATTTGCACTGGAAACAAAGAGAAAACAAATCTTGGTTGACTTGATGATACTTTCGTTACAGAGTGTTTTGCATGGGAGCTGTTGGGTAAATGCTGGTTTCTGTTCTATTAAATTTGACTTCCTGAGCTCTGTGTCATAGCTTTTAAATAGTTCTTTTCACCTCTCAATTTTGAACTGAATTACAAAGGCTGACCTTGTTATCTTCTTTTTGCAAGTAATAAAATCAGAATTTTGAGAGGGAGAATGACCTGCAGGTCAGACAGGAAATTAGCGGGAGAGCTAGATTAGCAAATTTTTTGTGTTTATATTATTGAGGAATTGAACTGCTAGTTTGTTTGCGTATTTATTTATTTTTGGCAACCGTTTCCCAGCCTCACTTTCCTTAAGAAACTGTGTCTTTGTGTGTAATGCTTCTCTGTCCCCTCTTCCTTTAAATTTTGGACCATGTTAGCCAGTTTTGCTGAGATTCAGAGAAGCATGTCAGAAATAATTACACTTCACCAGTTTTGTGAAAACACGGGAAAAAGAAAAAAGAATTGTGAGAATGTCCTAGTGAGCTCATCAGCTGAGCTCATCAGCTGAGCTCGTCATCCTGTGGACACACAGAATCCATACAGTAGAAAGGTCCAGCCAGGGGAAATGGCAGTCTGTAGAGACCAGAGCTATTTAAGATTTTTAGGAAATTAAGTTTCAATAGATCTGAAGCCAGCTATTCTTAGGATCCTCCCCCTCCCCCTTTACATTTTACAGCATCTTGAACAAGGAACACTTACAAGAAAAAAAAAGTATGGTAAATTCAACATGGTTTCAAATGAGCTCTTATTTTTTGGGTGGTTGTAATTAATCTGTTTCTTTTGGACTGTCTGAGAAATTTAAAATAACTGAGATCTCTTTTTTTTTTTTCATTTTACAGAATGTTTTACATATTCTGCAATGATTTTCAAATTACCACAGTAATACTGGGTACCTGTGTTTTAGTTCAATCACTTTATAAAATTATGAATATCTGTTGGTCATTTCTAGTTCATTATCGGTGTGTTTTCAACTACTATGAAGACCAAATCTCATGCTGTTTTTAGTGCACATAAGATAATTCAGGTTATAGAATTAGCAAATTGTGGGGTAGACCCACTAAATATATTTATTGTTTATTCTCAAACATAACAGGAGAAATAGAGAGGGTGAATATTGTTCTAAGACTCATAAATATGTTTTATATTCTTTTACACAGATTGATTTGGAGAGCATATTTTCACTTAATCCAGATCTTGCTCCTGATGAAGATGTTGAACCTAGTCCAGAGATACCACCACCACCTACTCCATCAGCCAAAGTAAACAAAATTGTGAAGGTTGGTAATACCTGTGAAATATATTCATGTTAAACTTACAGTACTCCTATATGTGTTGTTACGCTTTAATTTTTGACTTTAACTTTTGTGCCTGTGGAGCTACTTGATAACTGTGTACCTTTTTCCTATGGTGAATAGGAGTTTCTAAAAATTTTCTAAGAACTGGTTTGGCAGAGAGGGACTTGGGGGCTAATATTTATATAGCTAAATATATCTTGAGGAAAAATACAGAGAAGGTTTTGGAGGTTGTTTTGAAACAGTACACATAGTCCAAACAGTCTTTACCCTAGGGTCTTCAGGGAGGCATTTGGCAGCAGTCACCTCTCTGTATTGCTGATGTCGTGTTCTTTTTATTCACTGGAAGGAAGCAGAGGTAGGGCTGCAGTTTACATTTTCAATAATAAGGTGATTGAATAACAGAGATTTCTTTCTTTACAGAGTCGACGAAGTGTGGCACCTATTAAGAATGATACTCCTTCCAGAGATAACAGAGGTAAATGTTACCTCTTTCCATTTGAAGGAAGTAAAAATTATGGAACATTTTAACGTCCTGCCTATCTAACATTCCTTAAGAGTTCTGCATTTCTAATTTGATATGTATGCATGTGACATGTAAAAGCCATGGTACATAATTCCTAGAATTATTCCTATGGATATTTAGGAATTCATACTGTACCAACAGTATTTATATGCAAGTTTAAGCTATATAGTGTTGGAAAAGTTAAGCTGAATGAACTGAAGGTGCAAAAATTCAAAGGTAATTAATTATGCTATATTAAATGGGTGGATTTTTCCAAGTTAAAGCATCCTCAGTTTGCTTCGCCTTAATTGAGTTGTTTCAATATGCACTAAGTAGTGCACTTAAAATTCTCATGCTTTTGATTTTTTAGCTTAGTTTTGTAACAGTCATTGTGTAAACATTCTTTCAAAGAGCACTTAAGCCCTATGGGTTATTTCTCACTCTACAGTTAATAATGAAAAATCTACCAAAAAATGCCGAAATACCACAGGAGGATAGGTGAAAAGTATGTACTGGATGAATACAGATGCAATGAATCTATAACATGAGAAAAAATAGTTACTGCTTATTGTTTTCATTTTCTCTCCTGCATTATACTTAACTAACTTATGTTGATGATGGTGATGATTCTTCTTCCAAACGTTAATCTACTGTCATTAATTCAGACTAGATTTCAGTCCATCTGTTTAAACTTGAAAAACAAGTAGGCTTGCATATCTTTACAAGAGTTCAGACTCTTCTGGTGGATGACTGGGACCACTTTCTCCCTTGGCCATTTGCTTCTGGGAGTGTTAAATCAAAAATCTCTGGAGAAGGGGATAATTTTTTTCAAACTAACATGGTTTAAATTTGAGACATCTTATTGATGGGCTGTCCTCACATCCATACATGTTGTCGTTTGTAGTAAATGATCTGCTTGGTATGGAATAACCCTGTAACTTGTATTTTAAAAGGTCCTATGCATCTTACTATTCAGTCAGCCTAAGTATTTGTTCTTTGTTGGCCTTGTAATTAAGCTTTTCTCAGCATGCTGTTTTGTAGTCAATTTGTGCTATAAACTAGATCTATCATCTTTGGAATGATCTGGGCGTTTGTCTTGTCTGTTCTATTTGATACCTGTTCCAATAATTGTCTCCATGTTGTACAGTGAGCTGGCCTTTGTTTGGAATGTTATCTGTAGGCTTCTAATCAAAGCTGATACCTTAACTTTCATACTCTTCTGGCAGACTCTGTTAAGAACATGTACAGGAAATGGGTCAGCTGAAGCACAGCTGCTTGAAGCAACTCTTTGAAAAACAATTTAAAACCTTCGGCTCTACCGAAGAGGCTTGCATGCTCTCCACTCCCACTGCATGCACTGGAAACAGACATCACTGCGTCCTCAGAAATTGGCATCCTTATGACATACAGAATCAATGCATAAGTTTAGGCATATTGATTGTATCTGTATCACTTTTGTTTCTTCCATGCACAGATTGAGCTGCACTTCACTGCCTTTCATTTGTATTTCTCTGCTCCTGCAGAGGTCGTAGGCTCAATGGGGTGGGACCATTTTATAACATGTAGAGAATGTGAAACAGCGGAGCTTCTTTTCTTACTCAGTTTTTGGGTAGAATCACAGTATAAATAACATTTCAATATGTTAAGCTTCAGGACTGCAAGTCTCCCAAGTATGTGCTCCATTCTATGCACATTATAAGTTGTACTAATTCTGTAGTAGAGTATTTAAAAATATTTATGTGCAGCATTGGTACTTAATAATTATGTTGTGTTGGTGTGTAACACTGGGGAAAAAAGCTGCATACCAAATGTCTTTATTAATAGAGTTCCTACATATATGGCTCCTCTCACCCCCAGTAAGTTGTTGTGTCTGGAAAGGGGCCTTGTTTAATGTTGTTATTACAAAGCATTTCAGAATTGTGTAGAAATGTTACTCCTCCATGTCCAGACGAGCTTTGTGCTTTTCCTTTGTAGTGGTTGGTTCTGCACGCGCACGACCTACTCAGCTTCCTGAGCAGTCTTCCTCCTCTCAACAGAATGGTAGTGTTTCAGATATATCTCCAGTTCAAGCTGCAAAAAAGGAATTTGGACCCCCTTGTATGTAAACCGTGTATCAAGGATTCATTCGTTCTGGGCATTACATGTACATTCTCTTGGATTATGTTGTTCTCCATAAATTACAAACGGTCTGCCGGTGCAGTTCTCTGTAGGCTTCCTCAAAAAGCTTTTTCAGAAAGTTGTGGCTAAACAGATGTTCTCTTCTGTCATAGCTGTGCTAGTATTTGGATTTTGTTTTTCCTTTATCTTTTTTTTTTAACCAGAACAGCTTTTGTTTTGTTTTGTTTTGGTTTTTTTCTCCTTAATTTGCCTCTAATTTCTTTTAATTCAAACCAAGAGATCACATGTATCTGTCCAAATATTTTTTGAGGGCCATTGTCCTTATATTTTTGATCGTGTAATTATTGTCCCATTCCCATGATTTTTTTCTAATTCATTTATTTAAAAAATTTTGGAAATTAAATTGACATAATTATTCTGTACTAATACTGATTTGATTGAAAAGATAGTTGGTATAAATAAATGCATTGTGATTATTGATAAATTAATTTAATTGAAATGTTACAGTGTAAATAATGCAACACAAAATATTTTAAAATTATATCATTTTCTTTAAGCACGTAGAAAATCTAACTGTGTGAAAGAGGTTGAAAAATTGCAAGAGAAACGTGAAAAGAGAAGGTTACAGCAGCAGGAACTTAGAGAAAAAAGAGCTCAGGTTAGTATTTTTAGCTCAGATGAAAAACGTATGTCAGCAAGAGAAGTCTGCAAAATCATTGTGCTTTTTTTGAGACTTTAATTTTTATGAAGTGTAATAATCTTGAAATGTGTTCATTCTGTGTACAAGTTTGATGAGTATTTTGGTGCTTGGTTGCATTGCTTTTGTAACTATTATTTTAGACAGTTTCCCCCTTTTTTTTCTTCCTACAGAACTAATTACTTAAAATTGCTTATCTTGCCATGTGGTCTTTAAAGATCAAGTGCCAATGATAGCTATTTCTTAGGGAAAATACATTGCTGAAAATAATCAGACCTTTGGCTTTTAGATAGGGCTCTTATTCTACAGAAGGTATAACAACATTATGATAAATTGTTCTGTATGATCTTTGATGCTTAGTAAGAGATCTATTTGAAGCTTAAGTTTGAACAGTGACTTTTTTTTTTTCTTTAAACCTGTCTGTGCATTTACAATTTAGCTTTGCATCATGCAGTCTGTTTGGCAGCAAGTTGTTAGAAACTTGTGTGAAAGAAATGAACTTGCTAATCCTGTGAGAAATGTCTCCTAATATTAAATGACTTTCTGTCACAGTGGTGAAAAAGCTTTCGCAAAACTACTGGTATAGTCTTGTTGGCACCCCTGTGCGTACGTGTTAGTCTCTCTTAAGAGATACTACCAGTCCACTACTGACATGAGAAGTACCACTATCAAGTAAATAATTCAGGCTATTTACTTCATGGTTAAATATTCTTCCTAGGTTGACCTAAAATCACCTATGTTAAATTCATGTTCTCTAATTTCCATCCATTTACACAAACACAAAATATTACTGTCTCTTTATGTGTAGGAAACAAATACTTTTTGCTTTATATATTAAAATTATTTGACGTGGTAGTATACCTAGAATTTTGGTTTTATCACTTTTTTAAAGACTCCTGCATCTTAAACTTCTGTGTCATAGAATCATAGAATGGTTTGGGTTGGAAGCAACCTTTAAAAGTCACGTAGTCCAAACCCCCTGCAACGAGCAGGGACATCTTCAACTAGATCAGGTTGCTCAGAGCCCTGTCTAACCTGGCCTTGGATATTTCCAGGGATGGGACTTCTGCAACCTCTCTGGGCCACCTGTTCCAGTGTTTCAGCACCCTCATCATAAAAAATTTCTTCCTTCTTTGTTTTTTCTGTATGAGAAAACTCTGTCTTGGTGACCTGTGTGTATCTGTGCTTTGGGTTGCTTTGTCTATTCTGTTGTTGTGAAATGCAGCAATGATTAGCCAAGCACTGTCTTCTAGTGAACAAGACCTTTAAATATGGTTAGAAGAATATTAGGCAAACTTTTTCTATAGTAAGCAACACCCCTTTCTGAACTTTCAAAGGAAACATTTCAGCAGGAATACATTCTGTATGGAATTATTGTCAGCAGTTTTTAGTTCTTTGTTGTCACGGTGAACATCAAGGTGCAGTCAAGTTCTGATTACCAGGACACAGTTTTATCTGGGGTGAGAATTGGCTGTGCCACAGGTGCAGAGACATGAGCTGGCTCTGTTTCAGCTTGTTAACCCCAATGCAGTGCTTTCTGAGAGTGCATATGCTGTTTCCACAACCAGCTGTGATCCAGAAGGAATTTTCTATCATTTGTGGGGAGCCATGCAAAGCTTAAGCATGAGCACCAGAGCTGGCTATGCATGGCATCAGCAGCATGTCCTGAAATGGTGTAAAAACTGACAGTTGCTGGGAGAAGCGATGGGAAGGACATTTTGAGTGATGTAGCAGAGAACCAGCTCAGCTCTCAGTAGGCTCAGGCTTAGCAGGGCTTGGAGGGGCTCTTTGTGTGTCCTCTTTAAGCATCCATTTGCTCTGGTACTAATGGCTCCAGATTTAGGGATGGGAGGAGTTCTGAGTCTGGATTTAGCCTACTGTGTATCCATGGGATTGCTTCTGCTTTTTGGGGGGCATCTAGGAGTGTTAGAAGAGTTTCCAATGCATCAAAGTAGCTATAGGAGTTAACTTGGGGCCAGATAGGTTGCGTTTAGAGCAGCTGGGGTGCCTGTACTGTCTTCTGTGGGGTGTTTTGTACCTGAGTAATGGAGTGTATCCGTTCATCTGTTGGACTGCTGTATCTCAGATTATGAAGCCAGTGCTGCCTGGTGTTACACAGTTGTTCAGAGGTGTTTCTTAGTGTGAAGATTCTGACAAAGGCAGGAGACATTTCTCTTTCTTGAGTAGACTGTTAACGAGTCCTCAATTAAAAAGTGTCTTCTATTACATGCCATCCAAAAGCATGAAATAGAAGTCATATAATTGCTTTGCTTTATGATCAGTAAATTAGCTACATCAGAATGGAAAAAGGCATTAAACTTGCATTTGAGATATTTCTGGCTCTTTGGAGAATAAGATTGCAGTTAATGTATATTTTTCTTATAAATAAATATAGGAGATGCTGAAACTAGTCCATTTCAGGAAAAAAAAGTATATCAGAAATTCTGTTGCTTACTTCCCTAGGATGTTGATGCTACAAACCCAAATTATGAAATTATGTGTATGATAAGAGATTTCAGGGGAAGTTTGGATTATAGACCACTGACAACTGCAGATCCTGTAAGTACCCCAGCGACATGGAAGTTTTTTATCCTTCTGTATTTTTGCTATGTGTTTTCATTTTTTAAAATATGCTTTTGTCTGTAAACATGAAAAATAAGTAGTTCAACGTATATTAGTATTCTTTATAACATTATTTTATTTTTCCAGTAATTTGATTTACTGAAATTAGTAGTTATTGAATGCCCTAGGTTACTATTGTTAATTATGTTATGTGATTTATATATAGTTTGACTCTAAAAATGATTCCAGTATATACTCAGTAGACAGCCTCTGTATAGTAAATTTTCTTGGGATGCTCGGGAATGTGCACATAAAGCCATTGTTTCTTTGAAAAACCCTATTGAGTATAAAGATTAATGTGTGATCTCTGAAGGTGATGAGGGCCTTTGATTTGCAGGGAAGTCAGAGGAGCAGAATCCTTAAATAATGGAGATTATCAGATCTCTGTGGAAATTGGAGATTGTGACAATTTTTGTGAATAGCATATCTACCCTGTTAGAACTGGATTTGCTTGCTATGTTTGAGGATGTACCTGGTACTCCACAGGATTAGATCACTGTCTGCAGGGAGCTTTGTTAATGTGTGGTTCTCCCTTTTGAGTTCTCGGCTATTGTGCTGACACAAGGGACTTTTACATGTTCAGATGACTCACTGTCTTGGAAATTTCTTTTGGTTTAAATGATTGGCTAATTAATTCAAGAATACAAGAACAATGAAGTAAAATATTCTATAACTAGAATTGGGATATAGTTTGCTAAAAGATTGTTTCCCTTGTAGATTGATGAGCACAGGATATGTGTTTGTGTACGAAAACGACCACTTAATAAAAAAGGTATGACCATTTAAGATTTTGCTGATTTTTTTTTTTTCTCTGAAAAGCTGCATCTGATAGCAATATTATTTGTATTAAAGAGATCTAGAAATACTGATCAAAGGTGGAACTCAGTTATACTAGACAATATGTATGACGGACCCAGAAAATTCATAGACTAATTATGACCTGGATAAAGATGGGGAGAAAAGTAGTTTAACTGTCACTATTTCATGGACTTGGAGCTGAGGCACAGAGGGACTGCAGGTTTTTTTTCCAAGCTCATCTAGTATGTATTTAGTTGATCTGGGAATTAATTCTACTGTAATTCCTTCAGTATTCTTACATTACACTAGGATCATCATTCTTTTAAACTACCCTTTAAGTGATCTCCTGAGCAGAGAGCTACCCAATGAAACTTTCCTACATATTTTTTAAATGTGTATTTTTATATTTTCAAATGGTCTTGAATCAGACATCAAGGAAGCTTTCCAGGTGATTAAACACTGGTATCTTATGACATGTTAGGTGACCGAGACATCCTAGCAGGACTAGTGGATTACAGAGAAACTGGAGACTTGTATCCCCTGAAGCTGCTGCTCAGGACTGGGCAACATACTCCAGTGCATATGAATTGCCACTGAAAAAATATTAGGTACTGGAGTGACCCCCTAGTGACTATATGATTAGTATTACAACTTTTTTTTTTACTGCCTGCTCATCAGACTGGAGTCTGTATTCCAAAAAAATCATTCAGGTTTTCAACTCCAGTTAAATCCCAATTGTTTCATGAAGTTATTTACTTTCAGTGGGAAATTAAGAACACAAACAGTTCTGGATTGCAGCCTGTCTGAATCCAGCACTTAAGTAAGCTAACTTCCATTTTGAAAGATGTTTCTTTCCTTCTCTTGCTATTATATTTTGGTTTGCTAAAGGACTCAAAAAGCATCTCTCTGACTGAAATAACATGGGATGCACTTACTATTTTTTGTACTGTCAGAACTACATCTTGAGAATTATCTGGAGCATATCCAGAAGAAAATTAGAGAATTGTATGGGAAAGGAAAAACATATGCTGATACCACACTGATTTTTACTTTTGCTGTACTCTTACTCCCTTTATTTTTTCTTTTATTGATCTGAAAGGAATGCATAATCTCAAAAATTGGTTAATTGAAGCTATTCTGCACAATCTATTTAATAAGGACATGCAACGTACAAGTCTGGTAGCAGTTAAATTTCTGATTCAGGTTATATTTAATAGAATATGACTTGGGAATCTGATACATTTGAGGGAAATGTCACCTTTTACTTCTGCTGAAGGTGGACAAAGAGAGTGAGTTGTCACAGGGCATGAGTTGTGATTCAGAAGTAGAATTTGACTTTGTGAAAGTTGCGTATTTTAGGTATGAGTGGTTTAGAGCTATTAAAAAATAGTTTGGAGGTGTGAGTCGGAAGATGAGTGTCTAAGTAAAAATGAGGATGGCGCTAAAGTTATTTTGCATTTTTAAGAATAAGCTATAGTAAAATGGTATTAATGATACAATCTATGCAGGGGATGAACCATAGAGATAATCTAGTACCCAGATGATACGATCTTCTGAAAACACAAACTTCGTAAGAAACAGTATTTCTCATGCCATGCTTTAAAATTGAAGAATATAAAAGAATGAAAGATACCAGTGTGTAACCCCCTGAAGAGAAAAAATAAAAATAGGTTGTTTTGTCAGTCTGACAAACACAGAATTACATCAGAATCTTTAGGTGTTCTCAGCACCAGTCGTTTGTGGATTGACTTTGCAGGAAGCAAGTGTTCAGATTGGTATTTTAAGATTTTATTTCAGCCATGTATATTTATAATTGAGAAATGTATGGTGGGTTTCAGAGACACTATGCCAAATTTTTGTTAGCAAGGAATACAGGTTGTCATAAGAAATATCTAGGAGCTGGTAAGTGTCTTATTGCAAACAGTTGTTTAAGAAAAATCAGCTTTTGACTGCTTAAACTAAAAAACTTCTGCTGCAAAGAATTGACCTTCATTTATCTTTCACCACTGTTACTTATTTTTCCTTTGTGATTACTGCAAAATAATTGCATTTTATTTTATTGCAGTGCAATTGAAAAACTGACTATGTAGTGACTTGAGTGCAGATTTTTGTTGGTGTGTAATGTCATGCAATGCTAACGATTGTACTGTTTGATCAGTATGTTAACTGATTGAAAGATTTCTAATTGTGTATAGTTACATCAAATCCTTGAACTGCATGCCTTAAGAAATTTTACATAGAAGTGCAAGTAGGACACATTAGGATCCTGACTGTACACACAAAGGATCTTTATTTTTGTGCATATCATGGATCACTGGGTTCTCTGTTTTGCTGACTCACATCTCATACAACAATTAGAAATAAATTGTAGTGCTGTGTAGTAATTATAACCTGGGAACTCACTATTGAAACCGCATCTAGATGGCTTTTGTTAGTTCCCAGTGATAGGAAGGATCATTAGTGTTTTCAGCTTTTTCTGCTTACAAAATAATTCTTAGAAAGAATTTTACTTTAGAGAAATTCTGTATTAAAGATTTATACTTTAGTTTCTAGGAGGAATTCACAAATGAAAATGTCTGGAATGAAAGCCAAAATTTTTTCTTTTGAAAGCTGTGAACATGCCACTATAATGTTAAGGATTTAGGGAAAATAAAAAGACAAAATTTCAAAGTCAAGCAGATTATCGTAAGGATATTAATTTCTTTGTGGTTTTAAGTTAGACAGTCCAAACAGTACAGGACTTCGCTGTCCAGTTTCTCCAGTGAAGAAGTTGTTTATGAAAACACAAAGGATATGGCAGTAGCCTGTAAAACACTACAGAAGCCCTGAGGAAAAAGAACTGAAATCCACAGAAAGTGTTATTATAGAATACATAACAAGCTACAATGATAGTGCTATAATTAATGATCTTAATTTTTCTAATGAACTTTGTACAACCTCTCTTTGATTCCTAGAGTAGGAATGGTAGAATAGGATGACTAGACCTATAAAATAACATCTCTTACTTAGCATATTACTAGCTAGGTATCAGACGCCCAAATCCATTGAAATGTTGTTACTTGGAGGAGCTGTGTTATCTGAGATATTATAACTGTAAATAATGAAAAAATGTTAAAAATAATGATGTGTTGATAGTTAAATATATATGTTTCACTTATTTTATAGAAACTTTAGTGAAAGACCTTGATGTAATAACAATTCCTAGTAAAGATGTTGTGATGGTACATGAACCAAAACAAAAGGTGGATTTAACAAGATACCTAGAAAACCAAACTTTTCGTTTTGATTATGCCTTTGATGACACGGCTCCTAATGAAATGGTTTACAGGTATGTGTATATGCTTTTTTTTTTTTTTTAAACTTTTTTCTCATCTATCTCCCATGTCAATAACTGTGGGCTTACCTTGGTCATGGACTTTACTCCAGTTCTCTCTGTCACCAGGTATGTGTATTGCTACCTCCATTCTTTGGCCTGTTTACTTTGGTTTTAACTCTTTTTCCTGAATGCTTCACCTGCAATATCATCTCCAGCTCTGCTGACCGCTGTTCTGCCCTCAGTCGTCCAAGCCTCCAAGCCCTGCTGCTCAGCTACTGAATATTTGAACAACTTCAGCAGCTCTCCATTTGCTTCAGGGTTTATTGTTTTATTAATTAGTGTGTGTGCAGCACATGAGAGACCCGAGTCATGGCTTTTGGTCTTCAGAAAACTTGGAAGGACAGCCCCAGCCCCAAAGAGCCTGCCATTTGAATATATGATATTTAACAGTGGAAACAAATCAAAAGAGGGTAGGGAAAGAGTGCAAAGAAAGCAAGAGAGGTTATATTGCTGTATTGCTGGGATACCTGAGCTAGCTTGGCTGCTGGAAGCAATCTGGCTGATGTAACATGGAGGTGCTTGGAGCTAAGTTGTCTTGCTCAAAATGCTGAGTCTTTGTGATTTTAAAAAACAACAGCAACAAAGACATAAATCCACTTTCATCCCTAAGGTATTCAGATTTCCATTTTCTCCTTTATTCTTCTGTTTCGCTTTTACAGCTGGCACAGAGCAATGCATACAGTGCTTTTGGAAACTTGCTTATAAGCAGATGTTTACCTTGTACAAATCACTAAATGGAGTAGATGCAGTGGCAGGCAAGGTGGCAGGCACACTACGACAAGTCATTATCTTGGTACGCAGTCTAAATCCTGTGAAGCTTTTTGCAAGGAAAATTAATATTAGAAAGGAATTCAATGAAGATAATTTTCCTTATGCTTGGAAAGTGCTTCCCATAGCCTTAAGGAGTAGTGACAGAGAAATATCTTAATTCTTGTTTTTAATCCAACAACTAGGCAGTAAAAGTTAGCATTGTATCCTGATTGATGCTAAATGCTAACATCCTGGTGGTGGATAACAGAAAATTTGTAGTAGAAGAACTATTACAAGGCCTTGAAAATTAAAACTTCTCTCTTATGCGTGATATAAATAGGAGGAGAAGGATGGCAAAAGGAAAATCTGTATAGTCTATTAGTTTACACTAATGAAAGACTTCTAAACAGCAAAGCTATACTCTTGGAGATTTCTGTCTCTAATGATTGTCTACTGGTAGCATCTTTCTCGATACTGAATTTCTGCGGGAGAGTGATCTAGCTGATGATGTGTGCCTCTTATAGTAGTTCTCCTCCTCCTTAACAACCACTTCTTTTAATCTCCCTCCTTCCTGTAACTCATCTTTGTGACCATGGTGTTAAACATGAGGTGTAGTTTTGGCATACAGTGTTGCTATATTTTTGTATTCAGTTTCCCATGGACAATTTTTATTAGTTACATAATACATTAGTGGTAATACGGGAAGATATTGAAAGATGGCTGTATTCATACTGAAACAGTGAATCTCTAGTCTGTGTAGCAGTACAGGCTTTTTCTTTCTGATGGCACAATAATGATTATTACTTGAAGAGCTATCTGCTTCAAGGCTGCCTGTAATAACAGAAGTAAGAGCAAGATAGGTACTGTCATCTGCTGTCACCAGAACTTTGGAGTCATAGTGGGGACAAAAGCAGTGTGGCAAGTTACTCCAGTTTTCTCCAGTATGCTTCAATTACTCACTGTGTTTCTATACTGGGAAACATTCTTCAATTTGAAGAAAAAAAGAAAAAAGTACTACTACTACTACTACTACCATTTTGCTTAAGCTGTATTTTGTGTACTTTTTAAGCCATGAGCCACAACACTGAGTTGCAAGTTTTCATTAAGATTGAAAAACACACCCCAGTTTGAATAGCATGCCTTTTAATTTTAAAGGAGAACTAGAGTTTACATTTCTGAAAGACTAAGATTGCAAATAAAGGTTCCGTTAAAAGTAAAGTTGTGCTATTTCAGCATGGTACCATTTGGAGTTGTATAATGCTTTATGAAAACTCTTTTAGATACCTTTGTATTTTGCCTTACATTAAAATAGATACAGTAAAGTCCCTTTTTTATAAATCAGCAAAATAAATAATTTCAAAATCAGTTAAACAGACAATGGAGTGTTCTTAGGTGGACAGGCTTTGTGAAATTTTGTATTTTATATATAGAAAGAACAAACATCCAAATATGGGAATATCCTCTTGAGGAAGTATATGTTTAGAGGAAGCAAAAAAAAGAAAGACTAACGCTTTAGGATGATGCGGAATCCTCTGGTATATTTCTGATGAAAACTCAAGATTCAGTTAAACTTAGATTCTTGTATAACCCTTGGTTGCTCAATGGCTCAGTCGTACCCCTATTATTTTTGTAAGTGATCTTCTGCTTGTTCCAAGTGGAGTGAAAGGAGGTTGTGACACCTCACTGTTTCTGTAAACAATTGTTCCTGTTTCTGTCACTTAAAGGTACTTGATGTGTAAACACCTGGAAAAAGTTTAGAAACAGAGAGACTCTTACCTCCATTGGTAACCTTCCATTAGGTTACCCTTTGCTTTTGAAGTTTTTCCTGAAATAATGAGGAGAAGCGGCTGAAGTAGGAGCAATAACTCTATGGTCTTTTTAAAGTAAAAATTAATTCTCTAAACTAGAAAAACGATACTTTGGATAATATTTTTTGACACATCAAAACTAGATTTTTCCATTTTGAAGAGCTTGGGTGTATGTTTTTTGAGCCTTTTCTCAGTGTACTTATGTTCTCAAAATGTTAAGATGTGCAATGTTGTTTTGACCACCTGTCTTCTAAATTTAATCTTGGAAGCTGATCTGGGGAGAATAACAAAACCAAACCAAACCAAACCAAAACTATAGCAGAATTTTAGTGTTGGTAAAACCTAAGTATTTATCTGCTCTACTGTCTAACTTCCATGTCTTCTAATGCTATCTCCTTTAGGGAGCTCCAGACTCCATGTAGTAAGCTGTGCTGTGTTGCATCATTAAAACAAGGCAATTTTTTTTCTTAGGGTTTACAGGAGGATAATATTGTTGTAAAATAAATGGGACTGACCTTTTGTAGCTTGTAGCTTTTATTTGGTTGTCTGGGATATTTGATGACTTAGAGCTAGAAGTCTAGTTCAGGAATTAATGTGGGGAAGTCCTTTGGCCTCTCAAAGTACCAGACCAGCTTTTTCACTTCTGACCTTAAAATTTATAGCATCCGTATAGTGGCATCATAAAGTAATTCATTTTCTGAAGTACTGTTGTTTTTTGCGTTTAAGGTTTACAGCTCGACCATTAGTTGAGACCATATTTGAAAGGGGAATGGCCACTTGTTTCGCATATGGGCAAACAGGCAGTGGAAAAACCCATGTAAGTATTTCTTTGACCTGTCAGCAATACACTTCTTTTTATATATGATACACTTAGATCAGCTCTAATAAGTACAAAATACCATTTTTGTCCTTTTATTTTTTTTCTAAATTTAGACTATGGGTGGTGACTTTTCAGGAAAGAACCAAGATTGTTCTAAAGGAATATATGCACTTGCAGGTGAGACTTTATTGGTCCATTGGCTTTTTGCAATAAATCAATCAAAAAATTTTCTGCTCCCAGTCATACAAACATACCAGTCTACGTATTTTGCATTACAGTGGATCTTTGGTAACATCAAGAGTAGTTTCTAGATGTGTAGTCTTTACACAGTAAAGTAAATGTATATATAGATGACTTAAAAAAATTGTAACAAATGTAACAGCTGTTTAATTAAGCTTGTAATTTTGGGGTCTTCTGCATCTTCAGATGTAAGGTGGCAGTTTAAACTGCAGTGTTTTAGCCTTGGTTGAGTGTCTCTATCTGTTATATTTGCAAAATATGAGATGCTGTAAAATAGACTGTTATGCATTAATGGGTCTTCACTAAATGAAAATATGTAATGAGATTTCTTTTTATTCTGGAAATGTATTCACAGCTCGAGATGTCTTTTTAATGCTAAAGAAGCCAAACTATAAGAAGTTAGAACTTCAAGTATATGCAACATTTTTTGAGATCTACAGTGGTAAGGTAAGTACCTAATCTTTCTGTGAGGAAGGGAGAATTTCACAAACAAGATTTTGAGTTTGTCACATAAAAGATTTGTTTCATTTTTGTACTGAAAGCATTCTTTCAAATAACTCTTTACCCTTCTCTTCCAGTCATGTTTTTTTTCCCATGGAATGCCTTGCATATTTTGATATGGGATTTCAAACAAAAGTGTCCTCTAAAGCTCCTCTTTAACTATTCTGTTTTCCCCTTCCTTCTAAAGGTTTTTGACTTGTTGAACAGGAAGACAAAATTAAGAGTGTTAGAAGATGGTAAACAGCAAGTCCAGGTGGTGGGATTACAAGAACGGGAAGTCAAATGTGTTGAAGATGTTCTTAAGCTTATTGAAATAGGCAACAGCTGCAGGTACTTCCCATAGCTTCCACCAGTTTTTCATTGGGCATTAAAGAATCAGAACACAATTTTCTGGGGGTCTTTTCATAGTGATGGCTTTTTAATATGCAGTGGGGTTTTTGCTGTTGTTGTCTGCAAGAAAGGAATCTCTTTACCTTTTGAATAAAGATATTTAGAGCTTCTGTGTCTCCTAGAGAGAAATAAGAACTGATTTTTCTACAGAACGTGAACTGCATGCATTATGTAACCACCTGATTGATTTAAATTCACATCATTTATAATCTGGACTACTGCCAGTTTCTTCAGCCCTAAAAGGCCTTGATATGTAGTGACAGAGGTTAAGCATTAAATTTTTATTTTTTTATGAATCCGGCTTCATTGGTTTTAAAATTAGCCTTGTGCGTAGAATGCTGCCTGATCAGAGAAAAATGCCATCAGCATTTTACATGCATGCTCTTTGATAATCTGAAATCTTTGAAGATCTGATTATTCTGAGTTTTAAAAGGGAGGTACAATGTTACTAATCTTCCATTTCTGTTTGAAGAGATGGAAAAAGAGGTATAACTGTACTGTGTCTGTCTAGTTATTAGGGTTATACCTCCAGTGTCTACCGGAACTTTAGGTATGTTGTCAACACATGTAAGAAAATACAGAACTCTGCCCTGAAAAAACTGGCATTCAGAGGTTAGTGTGTTTAACATGTATGGTCCTTTGCCTCTTCATATATCCTTCCCTTCTCTCCTTTTGTTTAAAGGACGTCTGGCCAGACATCTGCAAATGCACACTCATCTCGAAGCCATGCAGTGTTTCAGATTATTCTCAGAAGGAAAGGGAAATTGCATGGTAAATTTTCTCTGATTGATTTGGCTGGCAATGAAAGAGGAGCAGATACTTCCAGTGCAGATAGGCAGACACGACTGGAAGGTGCGGAAATTAACAAGAGCCTTTTAGCACTCAAGGTAACTGAAATGTTTTCATTGCCTTTGAGTAGGTGGAAGTCTCCTACATGTAATAGCAATGACTATTAAAACGAGTGTTTTTGCAGGCTTTACTTGTCTATATTGTCTACTGATATGACAGGTAAAATAATGTATTGATTTTTCCTCTAACTGCCTGAAGGAACATTTGGTAATTACCAAGTAGAAACATTGCAGAAACAATGCTATCAACTTGCATATAGTTTAGAAAAAAACAACAACAAAAACTCAACAAAAAATCCCCAGTTGCTGAATTTGAAGACTTTTCTGATCTATATCTAAAATGGAAGGACAGATGACTTTCTTTGGTACTCAGGGTCTGAAATGCTAACTGGAAACATTCTTACTGATCTCAGTATTTATTTATTTATTTAAATAAAAAATAAAATAACCTTTATGACATACATATTTACTGCTGCTAGTTAATTCACTAAAGCAACACAACAGCAACCAGAAAGAACTAACAAATAGAATAAAATAACCCTTGAAAATTGGAATCCATCTTTGACTACTGCTTTTTATAGCAAATTTTCTGATACACACTTTACACATTTTCATACATTAACCCAGGACACATCAAGAGAGCTAAGAAATATTATTTAAATATTCATATGAAATTTTTTTGTTTGTTTTGTAATGCTTGGAAGAGGTTCAGTCTAAATAGGGAAAGTAATATTTTGGTCTCAACTGGGGAAACGGTAGTTTTGAATGTCTTGGAACTTATCTCCGTTGTTGGTTAGTTTTGCTTAGGTTTACTACTCTCAGCACCAACACTGTGGTTTTATATAAAGAATCTGAACCCAAAAATCACTGTGCTTACTTTTTTATCCCCAGTATAAACCTGGGAGGAGACTTGTATCTGGGTCTAAGCAGATCTCACAAAACACCACAAAGTTGTAAAGTGTAATGTGTCATTACAAAATTGTATGGCAGGTTGAAAAATTGGAAGCAGCAGTTCCAAATCGGTGGCCTGTTTTAATTTAGCATCAAAGTTAATATTGCAAGCAACACTGTATTGACATTATCACTTCTTTCCAAATGTAATTGAATAAAGCTGGTTTGGTTTTGTGTTGTTTTTTTTGGTGGTGGGTTTTGTTTGTTTTTTTTTCCAGTTTACTTGTTGATTTTTGTACTGGCTAATACCTTCAGTGCAATACCGATACAACATGGTTCATTTTCATACTTGTCTTTTTAATTGTAGTGAAAGGTTGTGCTGCTGCCGTACCTAGTGGTTGTGATCTGAATTACATGGGGAAGGGGAAATAAAAACAAGTGGAAGTTTTGCAGGGGTCTGAACAGTGGTAAAAGAAGATTTGAGTTTCTCAATAATATGTTAGTTTTCCATTTTTCATCTGTCCCCAAAAATATTACACAGCTTTTACCATTTATATTCAAGACCCTTGAAGTTGTTGTCAAGTTCAAATTAACCTAGGATATTCTGAGGAGTGGTCTTTGGTGCTAATCCAAGCTTTGCTGTTTGCATCTGCATATCAGTCCTGTCTTAACCTGTTCAGATTTTTGGTACAGGAAGTTATTTCTGTAATGTCTCTATATGGAAGCAGTGTTGTAACTTTGTTACCTGTTTTTCTGAGTTGTGATGAAAAGCAAAAGTAGTTAAAAACTCTATTCATTTAGAAGCTGGCAGTGTTCTCCTGTAATCCTTTTACTAATAAGGAGATAGTCCAATTCTAATTTTTCAGGAGTAAGCAAACTAAAAGTTATTCTTGTAAATTAAAATCTCTTAATTAAACTTGTTGGTTGACATATCAGTAATTCAACATACACATTTATTACTGTTTTTAGTTTGTAATGTCACTTGTTGAAAATCTCTTGCCCCTCTTCTTGTGTAATCTACTTTTCTCCCTATGTAAGCATAGTAATAATGTACAAATTCAAAAAATTCAAGGAGTGCACTGCCTTGCTCACCTATAAGTGTTGAGTCCTTTTTAGTATTTGCATGTAAAATTCACATTCAACAAGCTTCCGTCTTTCTGTTTATCTGAGCTGTGTCCATTCTATAAAATTCATCTGGTGAGTTTTTTAAATAATCACTTTAGTTAAAGCTCAGTTGCCCCCTGTGTTTGTTCTGTATCACAGCAGTTTTATTCTGAGCCCCTCTTTAGTTCTGTTTTGTGCTGTTTCAGGGTTGCCATGCTTTCTTGGATTGTCATCCCACAGCTTCTAGCCTGGCTTTTGGAAGAAGCTGTTTCTAGGAAATTTCAAAGGCCATGAGGATATGGCTGCAGCTGGAGGATTAGTTGTACTGCTGTCGAACTATTCATGTAACACAAAAGCCATTCCATCTGTTAGTGCTGCGAAGAGCAAAGCTCTAATTTGAAAAGATTCTCAAGTGTGGTTGAAGTTCTATGTGTAGACGTGTTAAAACTGTACCAAGGAATACATGCATCTGAAGAGATGCCAGTACACAAAGTTGTAAGGCAAAGGCAGAAACTGGAATTAATGATCAAAATCTGATGATGACAACACCATCAGAGAAACTTAAATTTAAACTTTCTTTGCATACGAGATAATTCATTAGCAGATGTTAGAGCTCTGAGTGAGCAGAAGTGTAATCCTGGTTTGCGCTCTTATACTTAGTTGCTGCTGTAACTTCTATAGTGACTCCATAATGTTTACATCTGTATAGTATTTCTCACTGGAACTGTCTAACCAATTGCAAATACTAGTTTAGTCTCATACCCTTGTGAGTGAAAGGGGAAACCTTATCCTTGTTCTTTCACATGAAGAATATTTTAAAAGAGGGAATGACTTGCATTTTCAAGTGTCTTCCAATATTCAGTACATCAGTGGAGAGGTATGCTTACTAGCTTTGTGATCTGTGGAAGCTTTCAGAAAGTTTGTTTTCTTCTGAGCTGTAAAGAAAGTCAGTGGTAAAGCCAGAATCGAAGCTACTGCTTTTAATTCATAGAGTTAGCATGTGTCCCTGTCTATGCTGCTTCAGCTGGCAGAGGTTGTACATCATTCAGGCTTTTGCAGCTGATAATCAGAAGTAATTGTTAGTCTGGACATTTAACATCAACTGATTCTTTGTTTTGTTGTTGTTGTTGGATAAAATAGATGTAAGCATTTTGGATAAGATTCAGAAAGTTTTTAGGCTCCTAAGTCCTTTTTAAGTTCCTGCCTCTCTACTGAACTTAATGAGAGATAAAAGCCTAACACTTCTTGAATCAAAGCTTTAATGATAAATTTTAATGATACTTTATGGGACAGCAACATAACTAAGGCATGTGTTTTCAGATTTTGAATTGCATTTGTATTCTGTTTTTTCAACCCCTATTAAAGAAAAATGCATAAACCTCTTTGTTCTTTCAGGAGTGCATTAGAGCCTTAGGCCGAAATAAACCTCATACGCCCTTCAGAGCAAGTAAACTTACTCAGGTGCTAAGAGATTCATTCATCGGAGAAAACTCCCGTACCTGTATGGTAAGTTGGTTAATTGTTCTAACAATTACAAAGAGAAAAGACACTGGGAGTTTAGGCTTTTATGTTTAAAACTGGTCACTGGCAGTGTATTGGATTTAAGATTGTCCACTGACACTATATGTGGAGTGAGACATTCAGCAGAAACATTTCAGATAACTTGCTCCCTCCTAACTTCTTATTGGCCTTTCTTATTGCTCGTTCTAGTTTTCTAGCTAGGCACCTAGCTAGAAACACTCTTAGATTGAGAAGGGGTTTTTTTGTTTGTTTCTTTTAAATAATGTCTTAATTATATGAGAGAATTGTTTGTTGATTCATAATTTTGGAAAAGCTGGTGTAGGCTGGAAGAACAGTGGTGAGTTACAACCTTTAGGCAAAGATAAATTTATAGTTGGTAGCAAAGGCATCAAAATATGCTCTAGGCTGTTGAGGGGGGAAGTAGTTGGGATAGAAGGGCTGAATAGTTGTGTATTGTATAACTGCATTTGCATCAGTCTGAAAAACAGAATTCTTCTGTCAGATGGTGGAAAGCACAGATAAAAGCACCGGTGTCCAGTCGTTTTATTTGTGCATCCTTAACATTTCAACTTATGGAAATGCAGACCCTGTGCATTGAATGCTGATTGCTGGGTTTGTCTGTGTTGGTTACTTTTGATGCACTCCTTAGAATTAGTCTAGAGGCCGGAGAAGTCTGCAGACCACAACATGAAAACCATGGATGGTGTTAGGGCAGCCTAGTCTTCCTGTTAGCCGTTAAGCATGGTTCTAATTTGAACATGGTGGTAAAATGCCACTTTTTATTAATCTTTTTTTCTCCTTCAGTTTTCTGATGAAAAGACAGGATTGTTTTCTTTCCACTGAGACATAACTTCATAAATACTATGCAGGATCAGAAGGCTATATTGTGCTTCTTTATTTAGTGTATCCACACTGCTGAAGAAGGTTTGGAAAGTTAGCTTATTGGAAATTACTCTTTGTACATAGAATAATTAACATTTGTGAATATCTAAGGACCACCATCACCGTTACTTCCTTAAAGTATTAAGAAGTTGTCTTTGTTTTGGTGAAGCTTTTTTAGGTAGTTTTGCATTTACGTATTATGTTACCAAGAGAGTGAGATGTGGGAAATTACCTGAAATTTCTATGAATCCTTAATGTTCCAGGTATGGTTAATAAAATTAAATTGAAGCTTTGACTTGACATCTCTCTCCCTGATATGTCATTGTATAAGGACAGCTGTACTTAGTAGACAGTTTCTTGTAGAAGGTCTCACATGAAGATTAAAAAAAAAATAATAATTTGAACTCATCTACCCTTTCCTCTGGACAAAGCTATTTATTAACTTGTGGCTTGTTTTCCCCAGATTGCTACAATTTCTCCAGGGATGGCTTCATGTGAAAACACTCTAAATACGTTGAGATACGCAAACAGGTATGGAAAATGCTACTGCTTATAGCTCTACTGGCTGTTGACCACTGACATTTGGAACACTGTTGTTCCATGATGTGTAACTATTTTAGCTACTTGATAATTCTGTCGTACTTGCATTTCTTAATAAGGTTAAAACCAAATTACTGATTTAAGATCACATTTAATTCAAATTGTCACTTTTTACAACCATGGCCGTAGAATCAATAGAAACTGCATTTAAGCCATTATCCAGAGATGGATAATGTGGATTGCAAGGAGTGTGGGAGATGCCTTTATTAGTCTTTCCCTTGCTCTGGGGGCACCATCTCTTGCATTAGTAGTAGTCAATATTCGTGATGATTCCCTGGGGTGTTAGCTGAAATACCTTTTTGCAATGTGGGGTTTTTTTTTTTCATCCCCTTGGTGGAATTGCATGCAGTTGCCAGTCTGTTTCATACATATATGTGAAATGTTATACTTCTCAACTTCAGGCAAATATCTGAGACCCTTAAGTCTGTTAATCCAACAGTGACTTTATAATCAGTGTAGAGAAATTAGCACCTCCAGAGGCTGATACAGCACCTCTGAGACCTCTACTGCTCAGTTCAGTGAGTGTGAGAGGTGCCTTCCCCTGCTGCAGTTCTTTGTTTAACGTCTGTGTAGAGTTATCAGGTCCTACGTGTCCCTGCAGTCAGACCTGTGACCCAGAGACTCCTCCCATGCTTTGCTGCAAAGAACAATGGAGGCAAGCAAACCTCTAGGCCATCAGAAGCCCTGGTTTGACCAAAAGAGGCTACCATCTAGTGGCCTGCTTGCCCCAGTGAAAGACAGGGCAGAACTACATCTGCTCCTGCTTGGCTGGACACCCTGGCCATTGGCTAACTGGGCACAAAGGGCTGCTATGAAAGCTTACTGCCTGCACAGCTCAATATCTAATGTCTCTCGTGTCTGGATCAAGGGAGTGAGTAGCAAATCTGCCTGGCTTGGACCAGTCTGTGTGATTTCCTTCCTGGTGAGAAGGAGGCATGTACTCCCCTGCTTACAGTAACATAATGAAGGACCTTGCACGTTCATCGAGACTCGTTGGATCTTTTACCCTGTATAGAATATACGTTGCTGAAGTGACTCTTCACTGAAGTGAAGACACTGCAACACTAATTAAATACCTATATCTAGTATACTCAACAGCTGTGCTGAAACTGTTTCTTCCCCTTGGTGTTAAATTTGTATGTTCTTATGGAGTAAATGCCTGTCACTGTAAAGTTGCTTTGCGTGTTTCATGTAGTTGGTTTTTTTTTTCTAGCAATACATTTTCAGAGTAGAATTAGTTTTTAGGTGCTGGACAGCGTGTGTGCAGAGTAAGACGGGACAGAATAGGATTTAAAGTTTTGTAGCTCTACTGGTTTCGTATTTTAAAAGGATCCATTTAGTGGAATATTGAATGTAGAGCAAATTTTATTAAATGCATGAACTGAAATCTGGAATTATTCTTCTGAAAACACTGCAATTACAGTTGCTGCAAGTTAGCAGCTCTGATTTTGTCCAGTTTTGTTAGTGATTTGTAACTCTGTTTGCAGAAATATGTTGGCACACTTGTGTTTTAATATAAAAATAATTTTATTGTTAAACTATTAAAAAAGTATGCTAAGCAAAGAGATGTCATTTTAACTGTGTTTATGAGAACATTTTCTTTTAATTTGCTGCTGTATTTTGCTGCTGCAGAGTAAAGGAATTTGGAATTAGTCCTTCGGACATTCCCTTCTCACAGGGTAGTGGCAGTCGCTCTGATCTCTCTCCTTCCTATGAGTATGACGACTTTTCTCCTTCAGTCACCAGGTCTACTTCATTCTATACATGGAATCGTTATTTTTAAGTTTTCTTTTTGGCTATGTAACTTTACAGACCAACCTTCCATTAGTCCCCCTTGCCTTGAGTCACACATACTTTGGTTTTATTTTGTTTGGCAGGTGATGGTTCTGCATGATCTGCAGTCATCCTCCCTGTATTTTGCTCACTCTCCTTAAAGATCCACAATCCGTATCCAGGCTTGCTAGTTTCCCTCATACATTTTAAAATGGTGATGTCACCTTTATACATTTAGTGGACCAAATCTGACAAGTCTGTGTTTGAAAAAGAAAATAATTTTCATACACTTATATTTTTAAAGCTTTTCATCACTCTGAAGATGAAGGAGAAACAGTTTTCATTGTAGTAAACAAGCGCTACTTGAGAAAACATTTCTCCCTTTTTAAAAATGAAGAATATGTTTCAAAACTTGCTATGCTTGCAGACTTTGATGTGTCTGTTTCATAAACTTGCTTTTAAATGAGCCTTTTTTCTTTTGCAGAATCATTATCCATCTTGTGAACTATATTCATGCTACAAGAGCCTAACATTTTAATAAAATATTGTCATTTTTGAAATGATCTTAATTAAAGGATCTATTCATTTTCTGAGATACTTGGTTCAAAATTATTATTTTCTTCAGAATTCTTGGTGGATTTGCTTGTAACAGCTAGTGGGGTACTGATTGACTTAACTTTTTTAAAGCACAGTTCTATGCACAGAAAAGGAAAAATGGTCAGGTTTAGGGTGCTGAATGAACTTTTTTTTCAAATACTACCCGTTGTTAAGGAGTTAATATTGAGAGTTTGGCAATTTTTGCCCTCTTAACTGTTAATGAGGAGTAGTATTTCAATCACAAAAATGCCTCTTGGTAGAAGATGGATTGTAATCCACTTCAGGCAGTTGAAATTCAATGGTCTGTGCTTTTCAGGGGTTGGACTAACATTTTTTTGTCACTGAAAGTACATTAAATTTGTGAAGTTGACATCATCTTCCTTATTAAATGAATTAATTGTGCATAAACCCATAGAGTTTTATTTTTGATTGTGACTCTTTTGCACAATTACTAATTTACAAATGAAACATTTTCTGCTTGTAGGGTGAAGGAGCTGACAGTCGATCCTAGTGCCACAGGAGATATCCGTCCCATTATACACCATACTCCCAGTCAGATCGACGACTTGGAGACACAGTGGGGTGTGGGGAGCTCTCCTCAGAGAGATGATCTCAAACTGCTTTGTGAACAAAACGTGAGTGGTTTACAGCATTACGTGGAAAAGGATGATGACAAATACAGTGGCAGAACAAATGGAGAGTAGTGTATTTATAGCCTGTTAGCAAGATCATTAAGTACATACAGCATGCCTCTTCACCTTTGCACTTACAGGTATTATGTTCATTCCCATACACAAAAAAAACCCCCAAAAACCCAAAAATGTTTCTTGAAGGGTGAGAGGAGAATGTTTTACTTTTCTTTATCTTCCTTGCTGATTAGGGCTTTTAATGTCTGTGCAGGGTCTGCTCTAGGCTCTGGCATTCTTTCATGTGCTTCTTCTCCAATATAGCTTCATATTTTTCTAGGTAGTTAAAAGTATCCTGGGATACTCATCTGTTCTATTTAACACTCTTGTGTTTTTAAGCATTGTTTTCTGTGCGTGCAACACCCATTTCAAGTGAGTTTGCCTTTCTCTCCATTTAGAAATCTGGGTACCCATCATTTCTCTTCCCAACATACTGATTTTCATGGGGTGAAACCCCAGTGCTCTGTTTTAGAGAGAGCCACACCATGTTCCCAGCATGTCTCCCTGGGCTGCAGGGACGGGCAGCTGAGAGGCATGTTCTAAAGGGCATGTTCCCCTCATTGCTGATTATCAGCTGATTATCTAGTCCTGGTTCCTTAATGTTCAACAGGGATTAAAACTCTATCTGTGGAAATGCTGGTGAAAGACAGAAAAGAAAAATCCTTACTATCCTAACTTACTTTTCTCAAAACTCTTTGCCTTCTCAGACACCTCTTAATGGTGTCTGCTGTATTTCTCATTTAGTAAATCTATTTCTTAAGAACATGCTAGTGATTCTTAGAGCTTCCCACTGGACAGTCCTTCCAGCCAGATATCCTTCCATACCATACTTTTTCATTGTTCATGTGGAATTAAATTAAGCTTTACAATATGTTTTAAAAAAGATTTCAAAGGCATCGTATAATGAACTATACTGTCTTGCTAAAATGTTAGTTACAGCCTACTTAGCACTTTCCCCTTTGGTTGTTAACTATCCATTCCTAAAGAAGATGTTTGCCCCAGCTTCTAAATCCATGTTGTGCATTTTTCTGATGTATTAATTACTACATACATTATAGATTTTTCACTTCACATTTATTCCACTTTTTTTCCCAAAGGATTAATTTAATTTAGATTTCCTGAAATGCATTGAATGTAATTGCTCTTCTCTTTTTTTGAAAATTGTTGTCTGTCTATTGCAATACACACAACAAAAAGTCCTGAGAGAAAACCAGAGTTTTCTGTAGGCATTAAAACCTACCAGAGATTATCATTCTTCCCTTGTGACTTCCTCTTCCCAATATTGTAACTTGTGGTTTTTGATGTGGAATATTCTGTTTTCAGGTATTCACTACTATTAGTGGCTGGAAATTTTCAGTGAATATTCACGCATTCACAGAATTGTCAGAGTTGGAAGGGACCTCTAAAGATCATCTAGTCCACTCCCAATAACTTTCTGTTCTACAACATGTTTGGAGATGACCTCCAGAGCGAGTTGCTCCATCCCCTTCCCAGGGATGGAGGTGAGACTAACCAGCCTGTAGTTCTCTCCTTCTTGCCCTTTTTGTAGACTGGAGTGATGTTGGCCTTCCTTCATTCTTCAGGCACCTCTCTCAGCCCTCGTGGGTGCATCCCATCAGGGCCCATGGACTTATGGATGTCCAGTTTGGCCAAGTGGTCTCTAACGCAGTCTTCCTCTATTGAGGGAATATCTTCTCTCCAGACCTTCCCTCTTGCCTCCAGGATCTGGGATTCAAGAGGGAATACTTTAGCAGTGAAGACCAAGGCAAAGAAGGTATTCAGTACCTCTGCCTTCTCTGTGTCTTCTACCACCAGTGTGCCCACCTCGTTCATCAGTGAGTCAACATTTTCCCTAGTCTTCCTTTTTCTGTTGAGGTACTGAAAGAAACTCTTATTATCTTTAACCATAGTGGCCAAGTTGAGTTCTGCTTGAGCTTTGGTCCTTCTAATTTTCGCTCTGCACAGCTTCACTACATTTTGGTATTCCTCATCAGTTGCCAACCCCTTTTTCCAACGGCTGTAGACTTTCCTTTTGTTCCTGAGGTCCAGCCAAAGCTCTCTATTTAGCCAGGCTGGCCTTCTTCCTAGCTGGCTCGTCTTTTGGGACTTGGGGATGGCCTTCTGTGCTTTTAAGAGTTTCTCCTTGAAGTATGCCCAGCCCTCCTGGGCACCTTTGACCTTCAGGACTGCCTCCCAAGGGACACTCTCAACCATGCTCCTAAGCAGGCCAAAGTCTGCCCTTCAGAAGTGCAGGGTGGCAGTTCTGTTGGCTCCCTGCCTTGTTTCTCCAAGAATTGAAAACTCTGTCATTTCATGATCACTCTGCTCAAGACGACCTCCAACCTGCACGTCCCCCACAAGACCTTCTCTGTTAACAAGCAGCAGGTCCAGTAGGGCGCTTTCCAGTTGGCTCCCTTACCAGCTGTGTTAGGAAGTTGTCTTCCACATACTCTAGGAACCTCTGGGACTGATCTCTCTCTGCCGCGTTATATTTCCAGCAGACATCTGGGAAGTTGAAGTCTCCCACGAGAACAAGGGTGAGAAATTGTGAGATCTCTGCCAGCTGCTTATAGAATATTTTATCAGCCTCTCCATCCTGGCTGGGGGGTCTATAACAGACTCCCACCAAGTTGTCTGCCTTACTGGCCTTCCCCTTGATTCTTACCCATAAATACTCCACATTTACATTTTTAAGTTCAAGGCATTCTGTCTCTAACATAGAGGGCCACCCCACCACCTCTCCTTCCTTGCCTATCCCTTCTGAAAAGTTGGTAGCCATCAATCACAGCACTCCAGTTGTGCGAGTCCTCCCACCACGTTTCTGTGATGGCAACTATATCATAGTTTTCCTGCTGCACCATGGCCTCCAGCTCCTCCTGTTTGTTGCCCATGCTGTGTGCATTCGTGTAGACACACTTCAGCTGGGCTAATTATCCCACCACTTTTTGGGGGGGACAAGCCCTCATTCCCACCTGACCACTCTCAGACCCTTCTGTAGTTTCCAACCTATCATCACCCCTCATGTCTCTGCTACTACATGGATCACCATCCCCCACCTCCACTGAGACAACAGATTGCAAGAGCTTGCTAGCCCTATTACCCACAAGCACTGGCATGCTGCTTCCAGGCACCACTTTAGTAATCCTGGTTTCATCCCCGTTCCCCTTCAAACCTAGTTTAAAGCCCTTGCAGTGAGTCCTGCTAGTTCTTGCCCTAGGATCCTTCTCCCCCCTTGGGTTAGGCTTCCCCCACCTTTTGCCAGAATGTCTGGTGTCCTGAAGATCAAACCATGATCAAAGAAACCAAAGTCCTGCCAGTTGTACCAGTCTCGGAGCCAGGAGTTAATCTGCTGGCTCTTCCTGTTTACCCCCTCATCAATCCCTGCAACTGGTGGGATGGAGGAGAACACCACTTGTGCTCCTGATCCCTTAATCAGCTGTCCCAGGGCCCTGAAGTCTCTCTTCATTTCCCCCTAGACTTCTGGTGGCTCCCTCATCACTGCCTACTTGAAATACCAGTAATGGGTAGTAATCTGAGGGCCGAACCAGGGTAGGGAGTTTTCTCCATATATCCTTAATCCTGGCCCCAGGGAGGCAGCTGACTTCCCTAAAAAGTGGGTCTGGCCTGCATGTAGGGCCTTCCATTCCTATGTCATCTATGACTAGGACCCATCTTTTTTTCTTAACTGAGGTGGTTTGGATGCGAGGCATGGTCTGACTTGGCCTCAGTGGCACCTCCAAGTTTGGCAAACCATCACCCTCATCCCTGGCTGGTTCCCCTTGCAGGTCATCATATCTATTTCCCAAGGTCACCTGGGGAGGTGGGACAGTTACCCTAGGGACCCACTTCCCACACCGCTTGCGCCGTGCAGGAACTTGTCGCCATTGCTCACTGTCCTGTGAGCCATCACGCTCGGCCAGGCGGAGAGGGGACAGGGAGCACTCTGCATCATGAGCCCCGCCTGACTGCTGGGCCTGGCTCAGGGGGCTGAGTCGTGACACCAGCTGTCTGTCCCCCTCTCACACTCCCTGATACTCCTCAGCCTCTCCACTTCCTCCTTCAGCTCTGCCACCATGCCCAGCAGATCACTGCTCTGCTCGCACCTCACACAGCCAGTCTCTGCTGTTCTCCGACAGGCTCAGGCACTCCCTGCAGCTGCAGACCTGGACCTCCACGTGTCTGTAAGGGACCTCCGTCTGGGTTGCCACAGTCCTCCTGGCAGCAGCTTTTGCCCGAGTGGAAACCACAGTTACACTCCTCTGGGAGGGCAACGACCACTCAGTTAAACTAAGCTCTGGAGCCAAGAGGGGGCTGAGTCTTCCCCGCAGGCCCTGCCTGTGAGAACTGCTGTGTAAACTGCTGCGCCAAGCCCTTCAACATTCCTATTGTCCCTGTCCTGGCTGTTTGCCTCGGTGACTGATGATCAACCCAGTTCACTGCCCTAACACTGCTCCCTGCCACACCTCAGCTCCTCCCTCCCCTCTTGTTCCCAGCTCCTCATCGCGCGCCCTGCTCGTGTGAACTGCCCTGTGCCAACTGCTGGGCCACACCCCACTGTGTGGGGCAATAATTTAACTTATCTTATAAATTAAATTTAACTCTGTGAACTTTTTGAATTTATTGCCCTTTTCGTTCATATCTGGAGTTTTTCTTGTTAGAAGTATTAAGTTCTAATTTTCACAGGATCTGCTGTCTGTAAATTTCATGTTCTGTGATGAGATGGATCATATTTAATATATTTCCTGTAGGCACAGTTCTTTCCAGACTAACAAGTTTAATGTACTGTTTTTAGGAGGAGGAAGTTTCCCCACAGTTGTTTACTTTCCATGAAGCTGTATCACAAATGGTAGAAATGGAAGAGCAAGTAGTAGAAGACCACAGGGCTGTCTTCCAGGTAAAAGATGGAGCTGACTTTGTTTTATCCTAATCCAGGAGTTGAGATTTTACCAATGAAAGTGCCTACTCTTGAAGATGTAGGATATCATCTGGTTGTTCCACTGCTGTCAGAGATTATTAAATTGTTTTATTATGCTAAGACCATTGTAGCAAACAAATAGGGACAGATCACATAACCACTAGTCTTTGTTGCCGTGATGAAAGCGAAGCATATTTCTATATTGTCCCAGAAATTCAGTAAAATTTTCTTTTCTTTTCAACAAGCATTCCCAAATAGACTGTGTTAATTGTAAGAAAAGTTGCTGTTTTGATTTTACTGGTTTTACTGTTCACTGTATTTTCCATTGTAGTCCTTCTCCAGCACTAGTGACTGTGTTGTTTTGGTTTTTTTCTGGTTGCAGGGAGTTTATTCAGATTGCTCTTGATATTTTCCATTCCACTCTTTAATCTATGCCATTATTCGTATGCCAAAGATGGCAGTTAATAGTAATGTCTCTATCAGCACCATTTCTGTTTGGTCACCTCCCTGTAAGATACTGCAATACTCCCTTGTTCTGCCAATCACTAGGCCTAGCGCAAAGGACACAGCCAGCAGAAAAACAATCCAGTAACCAGATTCTAGTGTACGTATAAAAGTCAGTATATTGGTGATCGCTGAGGGTACAAACAAGCCAAACAGATCACGCATAATAGACAACAACCCCAGTGACCCCAAGAATGACACAGCACGATCAATAATAGGTGGATTAAACAAAGAAACAAAGTCTCCCATAGAAGACATGGGAGACAACCAAGTCAATAGGCTGATCATATAGGATAGAAGAAGCCACATATTGTCTCCCCACAAAGCCCGCATTTGCAAATGCCAAACCTGACCGGGGCCCAGTTGCAGGGAGAGTCAGGAGGTCCTTCCCCAACAGGGAAACTCTGCAAAGTGCATCCACCTCACAGACAGACACTCCACCCTTCCTGCAAGTGGTCCCAGCTTTTATCCCCAAAGCAGGACACCTGGCACTCATTTACCCAATGCAGGGCACCTGGGGCTTGTTTATCCAAGGGCTTTCCCTGCAAGGTTGGCTGCACCTTGGAGGAAAGCCAAAAGGCAAACTCATTCCCTCCTTTTAAAGGACCATGGGGACCACCCATATGTCAACCTTAATTCAGGGCTTGGGGTTCAGACCCCAGCACTTCATCCCTCCAACTATCTCACCTGAGTATCCTTTTGTGACATCCCCCTCTGAGATACTGAGATCCAGAAGTGACAGGTATATTTTCTAACTTCCTGTTGGCTTCCTTTTTACAGACGCATAAACGTTTTCACTTGCTGTTAGTCAGGGTCTTTGGAAGGATTGCTGCCCATGCAGTGTAATGCTGGTCAGTGCCATGGAGCCTTTTACATTTGCAAAAGAAATTCTAGTAATAAGTATGAGTTACTAGTTTTCAGAAGGAAATGTGAATTGCTTCTGTTCAAAACTGCAGAGCTTTTCAGCAGGCTGTCTGCTGCAAGAGAATAGCAGAGCATTAAATCTGTGGAGAATACACACATCTCCTCAATTTAGGTATCTGACTTAGTGGAACATTGATGTGTGTTCATAATACAGTAAGATGCGTAGTAACACACTTTACAACAGATGTAGAGATTTAGTTACTCTGAAACATTATCCCTGAAGTAAAACATGCAGAAGTACGAAAGTCATATGCCATATGCTGTAGCTGTGTCCTAATGCTTGTGGCTTCTGGAGAGACAAGATACATTAGTTTAAGATATTACTGCCTCTGTCCACCTGGTCTTCTGCTGGAGATTACTGCTCCTCCCAGCAGTCACTGGAAGGAAACGCGTCTGAGCTTCGGCTCCCTTTGTTCGCAGCATGGCTTGTTAGTTTACGCCATGGGTGGAGGTGAGATGCACCAATACAAAATCTGCCAGCTGTAACAGCAGAAGTTGTCTTCTCTTAGCTTTCTCCTGGAAGCTGCTGATACAAAACAAGCTTTCCCAACAAAAACGTCTAAAATAGATCAACGGAATGAATCGTGCTCTAGAGGTGTTGGTCTTCCTTTGTGTCTCGGATGTGTGAGTTTACATTATATGAGGTGAATCATATCCTGATGTGAGCTCCATCTGTCCTGAAAGCCAAAAAACATCCATGGGGCTTGGACTATGCTTTCAATATTGCTTGGGCTACTGAGCAGAGAGGGAAAGACTTGATTTTAGTATTTCAAGCCCAGCGTGCCTTGAACTGTCAGCTGCTTTCTTTTTTAAATCAAAGCATTTCCAATGGGATCAGTTCTCCTGGATCACAGCTTTGCATGATTCTGTAAGCTTAAGCTCCTTCAAGGGTAAGTGCCAGGTCATGCACTTCGGCCACAACAACCCCATGCAGCACTACAGGCTTGGGGAAGAGTGGCTGGAAAGCTGCCTGGCGGAAAAGGACCTGGGGATGTTGGCTGACAGCCAACTGAACATGAGCCAGCAGTGTGCCCAGGTGGCCAAGAAGGCCAATGGCATCCTGGCCTGTATCAGAAACGGTGTGACCAGCAGGAGTAGGGAGGTGATCGTGCCCCCGTACTCAGCACTTGTGAGACCACACCTTGAGTACTGTATCCAGTTCTGGGCACCACAATATGGGAAGGACATTGAGGTGGTGGAGCGAGTCCAGAGAAGGGCAACGAGGCTGGTGAGAGGTCTGGAAAACAGGCCTTATGGAGACCAGCTGAGGGAACTGGGGTTGTTTAGTTTGGAGAAGAGGATACTGAGAGGAGACCTCATTGCCCTCTACAACCACCTAAAAGGAGGTTGTAGCGAGACTCCCAAATTACTAATGATAGGACGAGAGGAAATGGCCTCAAGTTGCGTCAGGTTGGGTATTATGAAGAAGTTCTTTCCTGAGAGGGTGGTTAGACATTGGAACAGGCTGCCCAGGGAGGTGGTGGAGTTGCCGTCCCTGGGGGTGTTCAAAAAACAGGTTGATGAAGCACTTGAAGCCATGGTCTAATGGTTTAATGGTTAGGAATATGATGGGATAAAGGTTGGACTTGATGACCCTGGAGGTCCCTTCCAACCATAATTATTCTATGATTCTGTGGTTGCATTCTTCTTTGCTGCAAGACTTCCCCCCCCCCCCCCCCCCCCCCTTTTTTGGTAACATTCAGAGTTCAAAGATGTCTAAGACCTGCTTTAACCAACCTTTACAGTACTCTTATCTGTCTGGGGAGTTAGCTCATGTAATAGTGAGCTTAAAATAGTTCTTTTATACAGCTTTGCTCAAAACTGGTTTTGATTATGGACAAAATTATCTTGGCTCCTTGATTGTAGTAATGATGCTTATGATGACAGTCAGTGTCAACCAACCCATACTTAAAATTTAAGCCTGACTTCAAAGTTTGATAACCTGACTAAGAGGACATAACCATGACATAAAGTTATGTTCTCTGAGTTTTGTAGCTTTACAACCACCTAATGTTTTGAATTTCAAGAGAACTGGGGTAGCTGGAGTTTGCCTCTTGCTGGTATGACCACTGGAATTATGAAACAATGTCAAAACCATATGATTTTGCTGAATTAGGTATAAGGTTTCATTTTAGGATTGGTATCTGTTATACTGAGGTGACTAGACAGTAGAAGTGTGGTCATCTTGAGAAAAGGTCTGATTCAGCTCTTTGTCTTGAAACTTGTCTTGAAACTTTGCTCATGTATTTAGTTGGGTTTTTTTAACTTTTATCTAGGAAACTATTAGATGGCTGGAAGATGAAAAAGCTCTTCTTGAGATGACTGAAGAAGTAGATTATGATGTGGATTCTTACGCTACTCAACTTGAAGCAATTCTAGAGCAAAAAATTGATATCCTGACTGAACTTAGAGGTAGATTGCTTTTAATCACTTTTGTGTGCATTATTAGCAGTGTGTTTTCATATGCCATGGAGTAATATGACTTGCAGTAATAATGAGGAGAAAAAGAAAGAGTGCGGTTATATTTTAGGGTCTTTTTTCCTCCTTCTGGTGTCCTGCAATGTCCTGTGGAAGGAACATTTATTCTGCTGCCTAGGAACAAGTTCACAGCTGTTCTCAGTTCATCCTAGTTTAAAGGAGAAATCTCTGCTTTACCTCCAGGAAGTATAAACTCGATCCTGCAACTTCCCTTTTCTTTTCCTTTGTTCCAAAAGAATAAAGGAAGAAAAAAGAAAATCCAAACAAACTATACAAAAAAAGAGAAGGTAATGCAATGAGGAAAAAGTAGTAGGAACTCTAAGTTTCTGCTCTGTGGCATTCTGTAGTGTAGCAGAGAGCCTGCTGTCATTTTTAAGACTATGCTTGAGTGGCATCGAGCTCCGTTTCACCTTTTATCCCTGTCACTCTAGAACTGACATCTTTATGCTGTCATTTTGGTTTCCTTCTTCCCATTCTTGGGCATATTACTGGGGAATGGAAAGGGGCAGGAACAGAAATATGAAAGGATGCTACACTTCCTTTCTCAGGTTTCTCCTAATCTTGTTATAGTCATGAAAGGAATGATGCATTTATCTACTTACAGTGAATAACTTCCAAAATTTAATCACAAATGCTTTTCACGTTCAGAGAAAACCAGGGGGCAGTAGAATTTACTGTGCTGGGTTTTAGGATGTACAGAAGTGACTTACTGTACACTAAATATGATTTTGTATACTTCCAAGGATGGTTTGGGAGGTGCTGGGAAGGAAAAGGATGTATGTGGTATATATCTCGCTACATTCTGTAAGTTAGAAGCAGAATTTAAGTGTGAACAGGTTGCATGCTGGGAATGCAATTGTGCAGTTTCCAAGCCTATCCTGCCTAGAGACAGGGGTAGCAACTAAGAAGGGACGAAGTTGCTAAGCAACTTGTTTCTACGGCGAGTATTGAATTTAAGCTTACCTCAATCCTCTTGTAGTTTGTAGCATCAGCTGTTTTTGTGAGGGAATGTATTTTGTTGTGCATTAGGGCCAGGATGTGGAGCACTGGGGCTTAATATCAAAATCTGTGTTGAGCACAGGCACATCAGTACTCATTGTCTTTTTTTTTTATTAAAGATAAAGTGAAATCTTTCCGGGCAGCTCTACAAGAAGAGGAACAGGCCAGTAAACAGATCAACCCGAAAAGACCACGTGCCCTTTGAAATGGGCCTTTGCTGCTAAAGGAATCCACGAACCCATACTGCTGTAGCACACATTTGTTACAATACCCAGTGGCCGTAAGAACTCAACTACTTGAACGTGTAAAAACGTTAGAGAAGTCTGTGGAAATGTCCTGTTTCTTATTCACCTGAATGACATTTTCAGTTTTGTGTGAAATGCTCCTGTGATGTCTACAAAATGCTTCTAGACCAGACAGCACAACCATGCAGGGTTCAGATCTGTGAAGCACTTTGTATTAAAATATTTCATTTATTCAAGTTGTGAAATTTATGTTTGGAAATCTTTGCCATAATGAAGTAAAACTGTGGCCACTAAAAAGTCGCAGTATTTCCCTTTAACTATGTTCAGTTTTGTTACAAAGAACCAGCTGTGCAGTTTTCAATTTGTATTTGCGTGCATGCACACCTCACTAGTGGTTGTACATAGCTTCTCTTCTACAGACAGCTGTGCTTACCTCTTCCCAGTCTGTGCCTTGATGAAGGCTACTTAACCCTAAACATCCTCTTTCTGAAGCACAGCCTTAATAAACAACATTCCTTATTTGTCAATATGTATTACTTTTAGTGTGTGTACATTTTCATGTGTTTTTAAGACTTTTTTCTTTTTTTGTTTTGGTGGCTAGTTTCATTTCACAGGATGTGCCATATCATTTGAACAGGAACTGCAAGAGCAGTCACAGTGCACAAACAGCTGGACATTCCATCCTCCTTGTAAAGATCTGGAATCGTTTTATTTGAATACCATAAAAGAATGGCTCTATAATTCTAATGTTTTTCTCTGTAATGAAAAAATAACCAGAAGAACAAAAATACACATTAGTTGATGTATAATAAAGGATAAGGTTTAAGTACTGAGGAGAGTTGTATCTTAGGATAATGCACATATACAGTATGTGGTATGGTGTGATAATGCTGTCAGAATAAAGGTACGATCTGACCTCTGCGTATGGATAGAACTGTCAAAGTTCAGGGATCCAACTAAATACGTACGTACTGGCCTTTCACATCGTTCAGGTTTGGCTTTTGATGCATGACAAACTTACATGTACATTAATTGTAGTTTGCAGGTAGTTTGAGTAGCTCTATTGCTTTAAAAAAAGAAGTAGCTAATACCGATTTTTCCCTTTGTACGGTGCCAGCAGCTGAAAAGTGGGGTGAAATTGCATCATTTTGGGGATTTTGCACAATGCCTTTACCTAGCGCCAACAGAAATCCCACAAGTACCTGAATTCTTACAAATGGCGCCATGTGTATCAGCACTTTCTAGGCGGTGGCACGCAAGTTATTTTTGCAGGTCAGTATCCAAAAACCATTGACCTTTCATGTAAGAACTTCTTGTCAAATGAATTGTAGACCTCTCTAGGAGTTCTCCCTGTTTCCAGTTCTTATCAGCAGACTTTCACTTGGAACTGCTTAAAAATTACTTTTGGAATACAAGCCTGTTTGTTTGTGCCAGGCCTAGAGGGAACTCAAAGGGAAGGCAATGAAAAGAGAGTTGAAATGGGGATTCTTGTAGTGTTTAATGTTTGTGTCTCACACAGGAAGATAGACCATGGGAAGCTCGTCGCGTCATGGTTAAAAATTAAATCCTCCTGTGTGTAAACATGAAAACTGAAACAACTATGTAGATTTTACATAATGTGTTTAATAAATTAAGCTATTAAATGAATTACAAATGAGAATTTCCTTCTGTGAAAGTTCTCTTGTGCTTTGGGAAGGGTGTCGCTTTGTAAGCACATCGGCGTTACACTTTTGAAAAGGCCTCCGATTTCACAATGAGTATTTACTTCTGGAGCTAACTCTTCTGTACGCATTTGTCATACAGGAAGAAGTTCCCCAGAGCACTGTCCTCACTTGAGTTTTGCAGCAGGTCTTAAAAGAAACAAACAAATGCTGAAGAAGCTATGTCATAAGAATGTCATCCGTCACAGTTAAACAGTGAAGTAGAAGGCAGCAGCTGTTGTTAGCAGGCAATAGTACAGTTTATCATGCAATACCAGAGGGTTTCTTTGAAGCTGCTCTAGAGAAATCTCACTTTCTAAAAAGCTGCTGGAGACTGAGAAATCCTACATGAGAAACAGCACTATTCCTCCATGCAAGCCTAGAACCACAACCAGGCCGTGGTTTACAGCAGGTATTACAAAGACAGAAGGACAGAGGCAGCAGCTTTGTACTAAGCTTTGTAAATGACATGTGCTGTCAGGTAGCAGAAGCAAGTTGAAATTATGTCTATTGTGGGGGGACTGTTAAGAGACAGTCTTTGGGCAAGAGCCTGCTGTACAGGTCAGATATAAACTGACACTGAGGCAGTGAGAATCAAGATAAAGTGAGATGGCTGGTTACAGCACTTCAATTCTGGTAGGCCATTGCTGTGATGGACTGCAGTTACTTGAACTGGACTCAGACCAGCTCATGTCGATTCCTGTCCTGTGAAACAAAAGCATTCAGAAGTGCTACACAGATCTCTAGCACTTGTCCCTTCTATGTTGCTGTGGCTACTTACCTCACTCATAAATCAGTTCTATAGGCAGTGAAGCAGCATTAGAATAATGAAATTATAAAATAAATGAGCAATTCCATTTTCTAAGACAAGCTCTCAGGATGCCTTCAAATTCAAATGCATATTTCTGTACATGCTTCTGAATCAATGACTTCAGGAACTGACATTTAAGATATAACTTCATTTTATACACATCAAGAGTTTTTCCTAACTTGCCTCTTCACCCCTTACCATGGTGTTATGAAGATACACTGTACATGAAAAAAATTACTTACGGTAGTTAATACAGTCTCATCCCTTCACCCCTGAACAATGCTATGCAGTTAATAGTTACTGTTGTCCTGAATCATAAGACAGATCAAAGTGGGTATTTCTTTTGATAGCTGCTATGCAGAGTTAATGCAAACTTCCTTGGGAAAACAAATACATATAATTGAAACCTTATCAAGACACTTCAGTAAGTCCTTCTGTCAGGACACGGGTATGCATTAGTCTGGGACTCATCAAAAGCTTTGATTGATGCTAAAACTCCTTGCCACGAAGGATGAAGTAGTTTTCTTAAAATAGGTGCTTGAATTTACAGTTGACACAACCCCCCTTCTGTCTATGCTTACGAGCACTGGCCCTTGGGTAGTTTTCTGCTGGTTCCTACAGCAGTTTAATGGCAATAAGGAGTGGGCAAAGGACATGACATGGTTAGTTTCAGGTACCTTGGTAATGTTTTTGTAAATGATAACAAACCTACAAGGTAAATGCTCTTGCTTCTGATAAGCAGTTACTGGGATTTCTCTAAGAGAAGCGGATTACTAACAGACTAACAGAATGCAAGTAGCTACAGGAGGACAAATGGAAGAGACCAGCATTTCAAATCAAAAGAAAGTGTTTAAACATCCTTTAAAACAAACAAATATCCCAAACAAATGGAATGATTACAACTCTGTTTTTGTTGCCCAGACCAGACAGGAACTGTCCTGTTGAGTATATAATGCAAGAATATACTGAGGTGAAGTCCACGATCAGAGAACATATTTCAATAACGGCAGCATCAATCCATATTCTTGGATATATTTAAAAATACATTGTCAGGTGGCAGTCCCAGTCATAAAATAATTTTATCGCTTTTAAAATACAGAGCAGCAGCTTCTTGCCTACTACCTGTGATAAAACTGCATGTAAGGTTTTAGTAAGAACCAGGGTGTATATGCTGTATTCTGTCCATTGCTTTGGTGAGAAGAGCTTGTCTGCTGCAGTCACTCTGGTTTGGGTAAGACTGTGGTGACAAAATACAGAACATCCTTCATTCTTCTAGTAGAATCTATGAGAAATGGATGCCTTCTGAATTGAAGCCGTGCAGCAGTCTGAAAGAGTGAAATACTTACGTTACAATTTCTGCTAATTTATCCTGCAGCTTAAGGCATTTCTAAGACGTTCTGGCTGGCAAAGACTGTACAAAAATAGCATGAAAGCAGCCATCACTGTTCAACTGCCACGAAGAACTGTGACAAATCTGAAATGAGCAGTTATTAGCAAATTTGCCATTTTAGAGCTGCAGGTACGTTTTCAGCGCAGTTAGTTATATTGCATCCTACCAGGTTTACTACGTTTCTTTAAGGAGCAGTAGCTGTATTGTCACACTGAGAAACAGCTAGGAATTTCTATCTTACAAGAGGAGAGGATTCGTTTTGCCACTTAACTGTCCAGAACTAAGAGCAGAATATAGCCCTTAATTACTCAAATTTCCAAATTATGCTATAGACTATGGCCTAATCCTCAAGACAGAGAAGGTCTGTGTAAGTCTCCAGGGAAATAACCAATTCCATTATTAAAGCCATTTTTAGAGGAGACATGGAAGGCTCTCCTACACAAATAACCAGAAACAGGGATCTTTAGCTCGTTGCTTCTGAGTACTGTAAGCAGCAGTTAAAATGTAGGGAGAGTTCAAGTGTTTGTTCATGTTCAAGCCTGGAAGGAAGGAGTGTCTGGTACAGAGAGGAAAGTGGTTAGTATTGTTCCTGTGTAACCCAATACTGTAATTACTGTGTAATCCATACTGCACAGCTAGAGGTGCAGAGAGAATTTCAAGAAGCTGAAAAGGAAGGCATAAAATGAAAAAAAAAAACCTTATGAAATCATCTATATCCATTGAACGGGCTCGTTTTTCCGAGTAACCTGTATTTTTTAGGACTGTCTGTATTTTCTCTCCAATTCTGAAGTTTTCAGGTATTTCCTGTCAATGGAAAATAGGATACAAATTCATTTTCTATTCATAGCATAGAAAAAGGTTCATTTACATAATCTATTATTTTCCTGTTATTAGAGTAGTTCTTGCTTCAAGTGATAGAAATAAGTTGTATTTTGTCTTGTATGGATTATTTATTCTTCTATTCCTGTAGCTGAATTTTTATATCTCAGCTCATTCACTATAAGTGAATCACAACAGTAGTGCTAAGTAGACACAAGAAGTTTTGCAAAAGTCCTTGAGACACGCACAGCCAATATATTAATAACATTTTCAGCTTTTTCACTGTAATTTAGTGACCCTTTTAGATTTTTCTCTAAGAAAAGAAGTTCCTCCCTCCCTCAAATTCTCTCAGAAAAACTTTAGCATGTTAAGCTTTTCAATGTTAATTTTTTACTCTTATAAAAGTCAGTATGTAGGTCACAGTACACAGAAATAGAATTTAATGTATTGAAGAGGAACTTACTGTATTATGTACGGAACAATGAATTCGGTAGTTGTGATCCAGCAACTGCTCTACAGCACTCGACCTGAAAGAAATACAAGGTTAGGATGAAAACTGAGCTTCAACTAGGTTTTGTTGTTGTTGTTTTTTGGTGGATTTTTTTTTTTTTTTTTTTTTTTTTTTAACTTGATGGGTTGTTAATCTTTACTATAAAAACCTGTAAAAAGAACAGCTCTGTGTAGTTGTTAACAGCTGCCTAATTTTCTTCTAAGATAAAAAGCCTGTGACCCCATGATAAATCCTCCATCCTGGTTTATTGTAGACTGTGTTGGCATGCACGTAACACTGCTATGCTTTTGCACAGAAGAAACGGTTAGCTGGATGGGCTCTCAAACTTTGGAAAGATTTCCTTTAATAGTCGTTACTTACTTGAATGCTGCAGAGAGTGTCTTGTTTTTCCTAACAAAGGCAATTCTTACCAGACCATCCCACTCCTGAAATTAAAAATTTCAGCATTTACAGAAAGGAACATACAGCTATGACAAACAAGAACGGTCACTACTGACAATTTCACAACAATATTTAACACAAAGAAAAATCTTTCATGAGAACACCTTTCTAAAGCATACAAACCCAGTCCTGGCTTGGACAAAGCAATACAAACGGAGGAGAAAATACTTCACCCACAAAAAGCTCCGAATTGTTTGTTTCCATGCCTAGGCACTGTTGGCCAGACCTTACATGCTGAAGGCAGATACTTGAAGAAAATCTGGGTAACCTGGGGCAAGGCTGAAATGGTCTTGAAGATCAAAGCTTTTTAAAAATTAACTTTTAAGAATAATATCCTGTACCATCTGTCTTCTGAGATTATTCACACTCATCTGAAGACTTCTCATAGACACTCCTTTGATCACAACCAACAAAGTAATCAGCCAGAAGGGTCTCTGGGAGATAAAAACCACGATGAAAGGGACATTATTACTAGCAACTCTCCAACTGACACAGAGATGCTACCTCAGTCTGTAAGAAATACTGTAAGCAAAGCTGCACCTGAATTGATGGAGGTACATTCAGGTAACATCCTAACGAAACCCTGATCAATAGAGGAATAAGCATTTTGAAATTACATAAATGAATAGCTGGTACTTTGTAGTGAAAACAGAACATGGGACTGAGTAACAAGTGAAAAGAAAAATGAAACGATCTATTATCACTACTGTGTTACATTGCTGTTAGAGTAGATGGTGCTCACCTGGAAGTTGATAGGTGGTGGTGGGTTCTTTGGCTCTATTCTTACAACGCTGGACTCAACTTTGGGAGGAGGCCTGAAGTTGTTCTTTCCAACCTGTTAGTCATAAGTCAGGCAGCTGTATGAATAAGCAGCAAACCCTCACATTCCTAGAAACATTCTTCTATCTTTGATAGCTCTGTTAGCTAATGCAGAACGACGTACCTTCATCAGATGGTCAACTCGAGCTAGTAACTGAGTATTAATAGAGAGTCTGCAGTATAGTTTAGTTCCTGGTTTTGCAACCAAACGAAGTGCGAATTCCCTTTGAAACATAAGTATTGCACACCTGAGAATAACAGGAATGAGAAAATGAATTCTAAGCAATCAACTTTTATGTCAAAAGCCAAGTAACACACTTGGAAGACACAGGATTTGCCTCAGTGCTTAGAAGCAATAAAGGTTTGTCATACACAAACTCCACCTTAATTAGCTCAGTCGGTGTGAAAATAAAAAAAAACAAACACAAAACTTGGTGAAACCATCTAAATCTCCTTATAAAGCTACACTAGAATTTGATTCTTTACTCTGCAAAACGGATCAGGATCAAAGAGACAGAGGCTAGTCTCAGAGTTCTGTGCCTGACTGTAACAAATCATTTTGAGTAATTCTGTGATGAATCCAAACTCTAGCTCCAAAAACTGACCAGTAGCGCTTCCGTGAGAGAAATCAAGAACTGTTGACACATTGATCAGCACACAGAAGCACCTGGACAGTTACATTTTTAGACCAGACAACAGGAAGTATGTCTTGGCTTTGATCCTGCCCTTTCCAGCCTTCCTTTCTCAGGTAGGAAGGCATCTGAAATGCTACGATGACCTACCTGTCCCTGGGAGAACAACTGCTTATAGCACTGCTGTAAAGAGGTGCAACTCCTGTTTCCATCAGCTGGACACTCACTGATGCCAAGACTAAATTTTCTCCTCATGCTTAATATGCTGACATAAACTAATTTCCAGGCACTGGCAGGTTTCTTATTACAGAATAATTTTGGTGCAGCTCTGATCCATCAAACTGGTATTTCCATAAACTAAAAAAAAATTGATTTGGGGATATTTTTAAAACTATTTTTTTTCCTACCAGGTAATACAGAGCTCTGTTCTTCCACATACCTGAAAAAAGGTCTATGAAGCAGCAACTTGAAAACAAAAGGTGAAGAAATCTGAGAAGAAGAGTAATAGCATTAGCATAAGTTCTGGGAAATTACTGAAAAAGAAAGAAGTTTTGCCATGTTGTTCAGCCCATACCTTGTAAGGCAAGTTAGCCACACAGGCATCAAAAAAAGGCAAGTCTGTTTTCAAGATATCTCCAACCTTGATTTCAAGCTTGTTTGCCAGATGCCTGGGGGAAAAATCAGTGTGATTATCCTCACAGAAGCACGTTGCCAAAGCTTTTGCCGAAGCAGCCCCACTGCTTTAAGCGCTTGCTGCTTCCACAGTTGATACTCACGTGCCCTGGACTCTCTTCTGCAGTTCACCAACAAGTCTAGGATCAATTTCACAAGCAATAACCTGAGAACAAAGTATATATTTGCAACTTGATGCAACTCCTCCTAACAGGGATTAAAATTTCAATTGTAAAAAAAGCCTGTATCTATTGCTACAAGTTTAAGTAATTCTTAAAAATTCCCTATTAGGCTATGCAACTTCCTCCTTCCCCAGAAACATGCAAGTGTTGCCACATAAATGGATAACAATAACATTGTTTGAAAAAAACCACAGAATATATACATGAACGGCTGAAAACTCATTGGAATTACAGAAATATTAAGAAAAAGATCCACACCGTATCAACTTATTTGAATGAAGCAGATGCAGGTACTCTGTTTGCCACAGTCTAAGCCACAACGTGGTTAGAGCTTGGAAAGGTGGTGGTGGTGGGAAATTTGCACTTACTTTCTTTACTTTCTCTAACATCTTTACCGTCAGGTTACCAGTTCCCGGGCCCACTTCCAGAATGACATCTGTGCGTCGCAGGGCAGCCTGAGAACACACAGCATTTCGGTTATATTTCTAGAACCGACTGCAAGCAACTATTTAAATGTAAAACGAAAGGTTTGTGCGGCCGAGCAGAAAGATGGAACCAGCTGGCAGAGAGTGTGAGCGTCGTTCAGAAGGGGGCGGGAAGGAAATGGTGAGAACAAGAATGCCTTAAAGCCGATTTATGAGAGATCTTTGTGTAGAAAAATAAGCAGGCAGCCGCATTTTCTTGACGAGCGGTGTGAAGGCGATAAGCGCAGCAGAGAAGGAAGGTCCCTGCAACAGCACCCCCGCCCCGAGCGGCTGCCGGGCGGCCCGCGCCGCCTGCTCCCGCGCCTCCGCACGGCGCACACCTTCTCGACGATGCTGTTGACGACGAGGGGGTTCTTCAGGATGTGCTGGCCGGCCCCGGTGTCGAAGAGGATGCCTAGGGCAGAGGGCGGCGTTACTGCGGGTGCCCCCGCGGAAACGCAACCGCAAGCGCTCAGGTGCGGCTCTGCCGCGGCATCCGCGCTCACCCCCGCTCAGACCCCGCTGCCCTCCCCCGGGCCTCCCGCTCCCCGCACCGAGGCGTCCCGCGACCAGGGGCGAGCGCCCGAGCGGCAGGCCCGGCCCTGCCCTCTGTTCCGGGGGCGCCGCCGCTCAGCCCGGCCCGCACTCACCGGCAGCGCGGCCCTCCCGGCGCTCCCGCCGCGGCCGCTTCCCGGCCCGCGCCGCGGGCATGGCGGCTGCCGGCCTAGGCTCGGCCCGCTCCCCGCACACGTGCCCCGCGGGACTGCAGCTCCCGACAGCGCCGCTGCCGGGCGGAGCCACGCACGGGAGGAGGGCGGGGCGGGCAGCGCCCCCCCGCGGGCCGGCGGCTTGTCTGCGCCCCGGAGCGGAGGTGCCGCGGCCCCGCGTCAGAGCGGGCGGCAGCGCGCTGCCCCGCCGGAACGCGCGGTGTCGGGTGAACAGCAAGCGGGGCTCACCCGCACCGGCCGTGGGAGGTCAGCGACCCCGGCGATACCTCTCCTGGTGGCGCAGGATCACAGAACGGCTTGGGGTGGAAGGGGCCCCAGAGACCATCTAGTTCCAACCCCCTGCCATGGGCAGGACACCTCCCACTGGACCGACACATCACGCGTGAAAACCTGCCTCTGTTTTCCTTTATGGTTGCTTTGTGTGCTCGATTTGAGGCTGCCCGAGCAGCAAGGCTCCAGCAGGAATGTGACCAAGGACGTAATTCCTGCAGCTGCGGCTGGCACCTCCTGAAGGATTCAGATAAACCCGTAGGAGCCAGGTGAGACCAAGATAAGGAACTTGTGAGCTTTACCAACAGGAAAGATGAGTCAGGACAAGACCATGTATGGAAGAAGAGACCCAGATTTCATGGAAAGGACACTCAGAGGCTTTTGTCCAGCCACCACAGGGGACTACCAGAGATCACCAAAGACCCCTCCAAAGACCCCTGAGAGACTTAAGACACATGTGCTAGTGACAAGTTAATGATATACTAGTATTATAGCTAGTTCCAGAAAAAGTAATGCATGTGTACGTAGCAGGGGGATATAAGCTTGGATGGATGGCATCGATGGAACGATCCCCCGTGCATCCAGTGCTGCAATAAAGAATGTGTGCCTTCTAAAACTTCAAACAAGTCTCAGAGGGTTTTCTTCTACCAACTTTTACAGTATCAAGACCAGGTTGCTCAAAGCCCTGTCCATTCTGGCCTTGAACACTGCCAAGGAGGGGGCAGCCACAGCTTCTCTGGGCAACCTTGGCCAATGCCTCACCACCCTCATGGTAAAGAATTTCTTCCCAATATCTCTATCTAAATCTACCCTCTTCCAGTTTAAAGCCATTACCCCTCGTCCTACCACTACACGCTCTTGTAAAAAGTCCCTCTCCAGCTTTCTTGTCAGCCCCTTCAGGTACTGGAAGGTGCTCTAAGGTCTCCCCGCAGCCTTCTCTTCTCCAGGCTGAACAACCCCAACTCTCTCAGCCTGTCTTCATAGCAGAGGTGCTCCAGCCCTCTGATCATCCTAATGGCCCTGCTCTGACCCTGCTCCAACAGCTCCGTGTCCTCCTGATGCTGGGGGCCCCAGACCTGGACGCAGAACGGCAGGTGAGGTCTCACAAGAGCAGCTGCTGGTACACGGACGGTTGTGCTTTGCAGCCGCCAGTTCCAAGCGCTGGAGGCACAGACCAGGCCGTGGGGCTGCGCTCACACATACTCCTCATGCCCAGACCTCCAGCTCCAGCCTGCAGGTCTCACCTGGCACTCTTTCGGCCTCTGTCATTCCCCAAAATAAACGAAACCCAAGTTACTTAACATTAGACACCTTAGTATAAAATTACATATGAAGAGCAATATTAGACGCTAATGCCACAGATCTACAGCCCCTCGAGACCATTCTCCCTGTCGTAACTGCACGCGAGGACCACAAAACTCGTCGGTAAAACCCTATCGGAAATTCACGTTGCCCACGGCTATTTCCCACCGCCTGCACGCCAAGCTCGGCGATGTGAAATACCCGCGGGGACCACCGCACGGCTGCGACAGACGCCCCGCAACGCAGTCACTCCGACAGCGGGAACCGCAGCCGCGCCCCGCTGGCGCCTCCCTGCGGGCCTCAGGCGAGTGGCCAGGCCCGGCCCAGCCCACCACGCCCCACCCCACGAGACCCTCAGCTGGCCGCCCCGGCGGGCACGGAGGGAGAACGAATGCGGGTCCCGCCCGCCCGGGCGCCGAAGTCGCTGACGCCAGACCGTGCCGCGCGCCAGGCGCCTCGCCACGCCCGCTGCGGTAGGAGGGGGACACGCAGCAGGCCCCGCCTCCCGCTGCTCAGGAGCGTGTCGCCGGGCAGTGACGTCACGGCGGCGCGCCGCGGTAGGCTGGGTGTCGCAGTGGTAGCAGCTGGTGTTGGCTCGTGGCGCGATCTTCAGAAGAGGTGAGGGTCTCGCGCGCCAGGCCCGCCCCGCGCGCGGCGCCGGTAGCCGCCGCCGGTGAGCCGCCGCCGGTGAGCCGCCCCCGGTGAGCCGCCCCCGCACGGGGCCCTCCCGCCGCACTAGGCGGCACTGCCGGGGCTCGGGGGGCGGCTCGGCGTGGCGGGCGCCACCCGCCTCTCCCGGCGTGGTGGGCGGGCTGGAGGCGCAACGCGGAGCCGGTCGGTGTGGGCCCTGGCGGCCGTCGCGTCGCGCCGTGCCTGTGGGAGGGTGGGCCGGGGAGAAGAGGAAGAGCGGTTTCAGCCTAGAACAAGGCAGCGCTCGGGGGCCGGAGCAGCCCGGCTGGGCCGGGGACCGGAGCCGCTGTTGATCACCCGCGCAGGCTGCGGTTCTGTATGGCTGCGGGAGCCGCCCGCCGCCGTTCCGTGCCGGTCCAGCGTGGCTTTTACCCTGTGAGTCGTCTGTGCTGGCTGCTGTGGGCCGCCGAGCATAGGACAGCATAGGTCAGCCTCACACTCTGTGATGTCTGGCACGGCAGAGGGCTCTCCCACAGTCAGGGGAACAGGGCTGTTACCTCCTGCCGGGGAACTGTTTCCTGCTGCCTCCCTGGAACAGTTTTCAGTCTGCGTAGAACTGACAGGATGGCGTCAGGAGGATTTGAGACATTAAGCTGCATGGTTTGTTGACAGAACTTGTTTTTCATAGGAAAGGACAATTACTGACCTTTATTAAAGGTGATTGTTTTCTCTCTACAGGTTGAAGAACAGCAGTTGAAGTTTTATTGCAAATCAGATTCTTCGCTAAATCAGCGGTAGGGTCAGTGCAGTAGCGATGAGCGATTTCTCCAGTCTGTTACCTTAGAAGCCAACAACGTGTAAAATGTAAGAAAGTGGCCCTAAATACAGTAATGATACTGTTTCCCGCTTCTGCTTCTGTGCACCTTGCTTCTCAACTCGTATTGATGAAGTGACGTCTGTAATGTATTTGCCGATGCTTTCAGATTAGCATTTGTAAGATGCGAGAACTACCTCAGTCTTTACAAACAGGGTGACCCCTAAGTGGTTCTTGCAGCTTTTCAGAATGGAAACTTTGTTTTTCATTTTTTCCTTAAAACAAATGTGCTGGGAAAGACAGTCTTGAGTTTCTACTTGAACCTCTCAAGCTGCAGTTTGTAGCTTTATAGTTAGTTAATAGTTATATAATCTGCTGGCAAGAAGTGTTTGGCTCTGTCCCCTTTGTAAGCGCCCTTCATGAAGTTTTTTTGTAAGTGTCTCCTAATACTTCCCTTAGCTTCTACTTTACTAAACAAGTCCTCAACCTCTCCTCATAGGTAATTTACTTTAGACCCCAGACCGTCTAAGTAGCTGTGGCCTCTCTCCAGTTCTCTACTTCTTTCTTGAACTAGGGAAAGGGGGAACTATGGTGACAAAACTGAAGACAGTATTCTAGAAGCAGTCTCGGGTGCTGCTGAGTAAAGGAGGATAACAACATTCCTAGAGCTGCTTTCCGCATTCCTCTAAAGTAGCCTGGCATTATCAGTGAGAACACACTGTATTTTGGGTGATATATTTACCTCTTTCTCTCCTTCTGATCTCAGAAAATCTTAACTGAATCTGTTCTTGCATCTCATTACGGTGGAAAAGAATTTATTTAGTTGGTAACAAAAGAACAAAAACTGCAGAATTGCTTGAGTACGAGTGAGTTGTTATACTGCATTCTTTGAAGTCCAGAAAAAGTGACATGTGGAGGAGTTTACTGGTGAAATCCTTTGTTTTGTTCCCTTGCAGATATACAGCAGCCCTTGATTTGTTTTCATAACTGATATGTGATTCTAAAATGTGGTTGTATTTCAGTGTTATGGGAAAGTAACTGGATGCTCTTTTGGCTCTGTCAGAAGGATTGAGTACTCTGGAAAAATGTTAAACCAGAGTATTTAAGAGACTTGGAGTATTCTCCGAAGTACGCTGTGTATGCAGCTACTTCTGTTCCTTAGAAAGGGAATCAAAGAATGAAGAACAGAACAGAAGTCAGCTGCATGTTGGCAAGCAAAAGGGAGTACACGAGTCTGGAAGTGGAAGTGTAGGACATTGGATGGTAACAATGAGGAGCTAGTATTGGTACTTGGAAGTTTGGTACATTGATACTTGGTTTCTGAAGATGTCATGAGGAGTGCCTGAGGGAACTGGGACTCAAATCATAGAATCATTTTGGCTGGAAAAGGAGTCTAAGATCATCAAGTCTAACCATTAACCCAGCACTGCCAAATCCACCAGTATACCATGTCGCTCAGTGCCACAGCTACATGTCTTTTAAATACCTCCAGGGACGGGGACTCCACCACTGCCCTGAGCAGCCTGTGCCAGTGCTTGGCAACCCTTTCAGTGAAGAAACTTTTCCTTATACCCAATCTAAACTCCCCTGTCACAACTTGAGACTGTTACCCCTCATCCTATCACTAGTTGCCTGAGAGAAGAGACTGACCTCCGCCTCGCTACAACCTCTTTTCAGGTAGTTGTAGAGGGCCATGAGGTCTCCCCTCAGCCTCCTTTTCTCCCATATAAACACCCCCAGTTCCTTCAGCTGCTCCTCATCACACTTGTGCTCCAGACCATTCACCAGCTTCATTGCCCTTCTCTGGACACACTCCAGCAGCTCAGTGTCCTCCTTGTAGTAAGGGGCCCAAAACTGAATACAGCATTTGAGTTGTGGCCTCACCAGAGCTGAGTACAGGGGAACAATCACCTCCCTACTCCTGCTGGTCACACCATTTCTGATACAGGCCAGAATGCCATTGGCCTTCTTGGCCACCTGGGCACACTGCTGGCTCGTGTTCAGCTGGCTGTTGACCGGCACCCCCAGGTCCTTTTGCATTGGGAAGCTTTCCAGCCACTCTTCCCCAAGCGTGTAGGGTTACATGGGGTTGTTGTGGCCGAAGTGCAGGATCTGGCACTTGGCCTTGTAGAACCTCATACCTACCATTGGCCTCAGCCCATGGATCCAGCCAGTCCATATCCCTCTGCAGAGCCTTTCTTCCCTCAGGCAGATCAACAGTCCTGCCCAGCTTGGTGTCTGTCTGCAAACTTACTGAGGGTGCACTCAATCCTCTTGTTCATACCATTGATAAAGATATTAAAGAGAACTGGCCCCAGTACCGAGCCCTGTCTGGTGTTTGGAGAGTTATGGATTGAGAGCTGTTAGACTTTTATTTTTATTTTTTTTCAGTTGTGCAGGGCTCTTGCTGATATTAAAGGTCTTTAATGTTGCTAGTTTTATTGTTGAAGTGGTGTTTTTTTTAAAGAAATCAAAATTTTAATCCTGTGTGAGAATAAGATTTCATGTCTCTATCTTTCTTACCATCACCGTTACAATTTTACAGCTTTTTTTTTTTTTCTGAAGGTTGCAAAAATCAACTTTTTTTTGGTGTTAAACAAAAGCAAATCCTCAGGCCTGTTTGTGGAAGACAAACTGTGCTTGGTTGTTTATTTAGAAAACTGAAGTATATAAATATTTAATATGTATCTGTATTATGAAAAGTTTACATAGGTTATATACAAGTTTTATAGACAGAAAACCCGTTTTAATTGTCAGACTTCATAGCTGCTTTTATATATGCTTCTTGGTAATTAGTTGTAATGCTGTTTCTGGGGTCATTATAAATGTCATCTCTGTGCCACCTGGAGAGCAATGTTTTGTTTTGTATTTTATGGCATACAAGAGTGTATTTATACTGGAAATTAGGCAATTTGCATTCTCAGTTCATCTGATTAGCAGTTTGTATGCTAAATAGATGATGAAGGAATACAAATACATTGAGGAAAATTCAGCTTCAATTAGGACTCTAATTGTGAAACTATAATTCATCCTCTTTTAGTCAATATAAAATATCTAGTTACAGTTTTCTCGTAGTTTGCTGTGCTTCACAGGAGAGGTAACTCACTGAAAAGCAAAATATTTCCTGTAATTCCTCAAATCTAGTAAATATGCTTGTAGTGATAGACTTAATTCTTGCTTTTTCTACTGAGAGATTTCTGAACAAATAGTTTAATCACTGTACCTTGAAACTCCCTGCCTGTGAGTGGGTGTAATGCTATCTTACACAGTGTAGTCTAATAAAAAATTAGTGTAGGTTGTTTAGATATAGGAATGGAAAATACCTGTCTATATTTACTGTCTTTTTTTTTTTTTTTCTTTAGTTTTTTTCTTCCTTTCCAAATATTCTCAGATTGTCATGGATCTCAATAGTGCAAGCACTGTTGTTTTGCAAGTCTTGACCCAAGCGACTAGTCAAGATACTGCAGTGTTGAAGCCAGCTGAGGAACAGCTGAAGCACTGGGAGACACAGCCAGGTTTTTATTCAGTCTTGTTGGTAAGATACAGTGTCAAAGTGCTATTAAGTAAACTCTGAGTTATTTTAAATGTGGCTCTCTAGAATACTGTTGAACAATAACCTCGGGCTGAGAGAAGCCTTGATTCATTGTGGTCCAGCTACTAGTATCCTTATGCTGTGTGGTGGTAGGTATTGTCCTCACTGTGTCTCAAAGCAGGCTCTTTTCCCAGGCATTCAGGAGGAGAAGGAAATGCAACTTTTAGCAGCATGAGGGGGTGGGCTCTACTGCTAAACTTACTGTTGTCCTGTTATGTCACGAAAGAGTGTAATAACTGGCTGGTGCTTGTAATTATTATTGCTTTACTCCCTGTTCAGCCAGACAAGATTAGAAATACGTTTGCCTTATAAGTTGGTTTTATTTTTTATAAAACATGTATTAGGACTAGTGATAAGCATTTTTGTAATCTTCAAAAATTAATGTTTAACCCATTGTTTCACTTGTCTGTCAAATGCTGACTAATGCATTTTGTTTATACACACCTGTACATACAGAAGTGTGTGTATTTATACATATGCCAGTGCATGTGTTCATACGATTTCTATCCTGTCTGTGGAGTATTGAGCCATTTTTAACTTAATCTTTTTAAACAGAATATCTTCACAAATCATACCCTGGATGTGAATGTAAGATGGTTAGCTGTGCTGTACTTCAAAAATGGAATTGATCGCTACTGGAGACGGGTCGCACCACAGTAAGCTCTGATTTTTTTTTTTTCCACTTCACCTTCTACACATGATTTTGTTACACTTGCCAAACTGGAAAAGAGCAGATTCCTTGGTTGAGAGACGTTACCTCAAAATTCTTGGTGAAACTGATAGTGTTTCAGCATTAGTACTCATTAATGAGTCTGTTTTCATATTACTTCTTACAACTCTGTTCATGTTTTACTTTTCAAATGCTGAGTTAGAAGGCTATTTCATAGAGACCAGATTTTGAAGTGACATGATAAGCATTATATCATTAACAACTGGACTTTCTGTTAGGTGTGGATGTGAAAGTTAGGAAGTCTTCTGGAGAGATTACTAAGGAGACATTTAATTTAATCTGATTAATAATTCATATTGAATATGTACCTGAGAAAGGGGAAATACTATCATGATAGCAAATTCTGGGCTTCACTTTCTGTTGTTCCGATATGTCAGTTCTGAGAATGCATGGCAAAAAGTTCTCCAGAGAAGCTAAAAATCTAGCCAGGATTCTCAAGCACCAAATCATTTACTTAAGTTACAAACACTGCTGTTATACTTAGTGTTCTGTGTTTTTTGTTTTCCTTTAAAAAGTAGGTGCAATTTCAAAAAGGGTTTCAATTTTCCTTCACTGTTTTGGGGAACTATGGGAGACCTGGAAGTGTTTAGTTCATCTCTTAAATGCTAGAAATATAAATAGGTGAGACATTGCTATCGGGCTGTGTAGGGTGTAAATTGGAATTCCAGGTCCAGTTTTTATGGATCATGAATATAAGCTAGTTCAGGAAGTATGGTGTGATTTTCATTGTGTTCTTTGTTTGAGATAGCTTAGTGTATTTTGCCTTACATTGTAAGTTTTTCTGAAGAGTAAGTAAAAGAGGGAGAAGTGATGAAATTCTGCATCTGTAGGACATTATAAATAGTGTGGTACTCCTTCATTATTACATAAAGCACTGGAGTTTTAGTACGTGTGAATCAGTATATAATTCTAAACGTCTGCTAGCAGCAAGATTCTCTTATGCACGCGGAAAATACCATCTTCTGCATGGAAGATGGCATCTGTCTTTAGCATTTCCAGTTCAAGTAGTGAGGTAATGCTGCTTACATTACTGGTACTTAGCAAGCATTATTTGAAGCAATTAAAATGTATTGTTCCACTTTGGTACTATTTTTAGACAGATATTAGTAACACTTTTTGTGAAAAAAAAACATGGTTCATTTCCTACAGAATAATGACTACAGTTTTATTGTTTGAACCGAGGTGAAAACTGTCTTTCAGTTTCCTGTTTCTGTTGAAAATTTAATGTGATTTTAAAAAAAAAAAAAATCATTGGCTATTATTAAAGATTCCATGGGTTGAATCTATATTTAATTTCCAGTATAAGTCCAGTTTTTCCTGATTTCTGACTTTATCACAAATTTAACACAATTAATAGATAAAATAAATTTTAAAAAATATTGGCTGCTGTTAAAGGTTCCATGTGGTAAATCTGTATTAAATTGCCATTCTGTGTCCATTTTTTTTCTCTATTTCTGATTTTCTTTCTCAATTTCTCGTATGTGACATCTTGTCAGTATTTTGCACTCATCCAGATCACTTTTCTCTTTGCAGATTATGTTGAGGACATTTTGAGAAATGCTGCTTTTAAGCTGTAGTTTCTCAGTTGATTGTTTTGTGAACAGTTTTGTTCTGGTTACCATGATTTTTGAAGGTTTCCTTGTACAGGCTGTGTTTTTGTTATCCATGCAAAATTCTCGTTTTTCGTATCATCTATCACATCAGCAACTGTCTCGTGTCCATCCGTGGCAGTTCCTCAATGCTGCTTCTGATCTACCCAGCCTGTTTGGTAGAACAGATGTAGTATTTCAAGGTGACTGATTTCTGCTGCCTCTCGAAGGAAAGGACTGATTTTATACCTGTGTTTTTCTCAGTGGGTTGCTGACTCAGGTCTATCTGCTTTACTCAGCCATTGATTTTCACAAAATCTAAGGAAAAAAATCATTCTGTTGACGTTTCTGCTCTTCGCCAAATGTAGCTGAAATTTGCCAGGTAGTATGAGGAATTACGAGAATTGGAGGAGGGTTCTTGCAGACAGGTAGTACGTTCATATAGCCTTATTTCCTTCATAAATCAGTGCTCAAGATGGTTTCTTTTAGAACAATTCGTCTTGAATATTTATGTACTTGTGGAGAACTTTCAGTCTCCAAGAACCGTCCTAATAAACCGAATGCCTCTGTTGTACATGTGTGGTGAAGTTAGCTGCAGGTGAATCAAGCAGGGCTAGCTTTACCCTTCTGCTGAGCATTTGTGGTTTCTTAGCTGCTACTACTACTGCAAAGCAGGAAAATGTTGAGATTGTGAATTCTTTGGACAGTACAGTAGTTGAGTGCGTCGTTCTGCTAAAATACATAGTTACAGGACACCTTTCTCAGTGATGAGGGTCTTTGCTCAGGAGCTTGTGGGGCTCATTGACAGAGCTTTAAACTAGACTTGAAGGGGAAGAGGGATAATATCAGGCTTGCCTGTGACAAGCTATGGGATGCCACTCCAAGGTTAGAGGGACAGGGTGCTAGTGAGGGCCCTCAGCCTGTTCCCTGGAGACATGCTGGGTACACTGCAGCACACTTGGAGTCATGTGGAGATGAGCCAGGGACTCATCCTGAAGTAACAGGAGCCAATGGGAAAACACCAGTGAAATATCTCTAAGGAATCAAGGGGTGTTCCTCTAAGAAGGTGACACAGCTGACAGCTCAGCTGAAGTCCTCTATGCCAATGCATGCAGCATGGGCAACAAACAGGAGGAGTTGGAAGGCACTGTGCTGCTAGAAAGCTACAGCCTGTTCACCGATGCTGTCTGTTGTGTTCATAGAATCATAGAATCATTTTCCACTGAGAATGATTTTGGAGGTGCACTATGAACTTTCTCCTTTGTACTTTCTCAGGCAGATTTCCAGATTGCTGGAAAAGAGCCTATGGAGAAGAGCCTAGGGTTGTCACAGTGAAACTGTCCCTGAAAAGAGGCTTATTTTCTGAAATTGCTGTCAGCTTCCTCAGAAGGTGGTCTCACCTAAAGATTTTCATGTGGTTTTGGTTTTTTTCAGAAAATGGCTTTTGAATTTGAGTGTTATTAAGAGTTCCTTTTCTTGAACATGCTTTTGATTTTACGGATAATTCCTGTTAAATCCTGTCTTTTGTGAACTTTGTTCTCTGATTTGGCAACTTCAAAAATGCTTCTCAAATCCGTTTGTTTGAATGGTAATTGTAAATAACTTCAAATTTGGATTTCTGGTTTATGAAACAGTGGACTCTTTTGGAGCTTGTAAAAAAAAAACAAAAAAAAAAAACAAACACACACCAAACAAACAAAAAAAACAACCAAACAAAAAAAACCAAACAACTTTTAAAATATTTGAATATGTGTTTCACGATACCACAAACACAGAAAAGGACCAGAAGGTTTAAAATTGCAAGTTGTGAAAGACTACAGCATAAATATTTAGAAGTTGTTCTCTAGAAGAACTTGTTTTAATTTTTGTTTTGCTGTAGTTTGGTGCAGAAGGGGAAATTAGCTTATTAGATGATGCAAGTTCTTCCAGACCTCTTGCCTGCCTGTAAGTCTTGTGTACAGTCGTGGACCTTCCTTGCAGTGTGTTGAAGGAGGAAGGAGCGGGGTCCCTGATAGTGTTGGTGGCTCCCTCCCACGTGGGAAGCAGCTGGTGGGGTGTCTGGTCTCCAGCAAGTGTCGCTGCCGTGCTGCCAGAGCCATGAGCCCTTCGCCAGCCTCTCATGTCATGCAGTGTACCACTGCTGCTGGCATTGCTTTCCTAGATTTTTTTTTTTCGTTGCTCTTTGCCAGCTTTGCTTATTATAAGCTGCTCTATTTGAGGTGTTCATCCTCATTAGCCTGTTTCTCTTCCTTTCTTTGTTTTGTTTGTAATGGCAAAAGCTTAATTACAGCATTTTCATTTAAAGTAAGTAACGAATTGAAGGCATTCTGCTCTTGGAATATGCATATGATATGATTAATACAACTAGGAAAAAATAATCAAGGCAAGGGGCCTCATGAGCTCGCAAACAAGGTAAATGGAATAATACAGTGGAACAGTTTTTTTTTCTTCTACAAACCATTACATTTAATTGAGATCAGATGTCTTAATTGTGTTAATAGTAGCTTGCAAGTTTTAGGAACCACTTAGAGTATGCCTATGCATGTGGAAATTATATACCATGTTTTTGTATTTAAAAAAAAAAAAAAGACCACCAGAATTTATTTCTCTAAAATGTCATCTAGTGGCTTTAGATTACAGCTGAAATAGTTCCCTGCAGAAAAACTTTTACTATAACAAAAATATGTGTGAGATTTAACCAAAATGGTTTTTGGACATAATTTAATTCTGTGTAAAAATATCTTAAAGCTGAAGTCTTCATAAAAAGTCATTTAAATGCAGTTCCTGAGTGCTATAAATTACCTTTGAAAGTAAGACGTAGTGTGCACTTCTGAGTCACCAGTGAAACAGTAATTTGGCCCCTTGTGTACGATACTTAGAATTATAAGTCTTTGATTTAGGAAATAGTGAGTACCTGTGTTACATACGGAGGGGAGAAAAAGTGAAACTAGAATATTGTTGCAAATGTTTGATCTTAGCATAAATCCTACCTCTTTTTTATTATTTTGTCATAAATATTTAGTATTTGTCTAGATTAGTGTAAAAACTGTGTTTTGGGGAGCCTTAGGCATCATTTTAAATCTCACTGTATAAAACTAGTAGGTTGGTACCTGTGCCTGAGGTCAGACAACAGAAAGTGATTCTGTTGGTGTGTTTGATCATCTTAATTTGCAGCTCCTTCTGAATTTCATTGAGATGTGATGGTTACATGGATGCTTCTAAATCATTGCAATGTTAGGTGCATCTAAACAACCTTGTGTGATAACTTGTCTTTTTATGTACAAGAAACACCTTTCTAGGTATTATCAGTAAATGGAAGTGCATTTTTTTTTTTTTTTTTTCTGATTGTATAATCTTCAAGTACCAAGAAAGCATTTTTAGAAGCAGTTTATGTTTCCTGCCTGGAACTTAAAAGAAAATTACATGGGTCATATAAAGTCTTAACTACTGCAGGAGTGATATGATACTGTAACTTACAGTCTTAAACTGATATACTTCCTTTTAAGTGACTTCTATAGATAGCATGGAGCTTCACTTGAATGAAAGTTAACCTTTATGGCTTAGAATTTATCCTCCTTGCTAGTTTTTCATGTGTTTTTGAAGATTATATCAATATATTTTTCACTCAAAGGTTAATTTTCAAAAGATCCGTATTTTTAAGTGTAGCTGTATAACTTGCTTGTAGGAAAGGATTTCTAGTAGAAAAGCATTATTGCTTTCACAAAAAGAATCTTCATCTGATACCAGGTTACAACCCTGACACCGGTCACCTTTTTGTCATTTTTCATTAGCTTACATGGGCAATGTCATGCTCAAATCATCCATCACCACAGTAATAACTGTATAATAACTGTCTAATAGAAATCCGTTTATAGTTTGTCCAGTTTTCCCTTATTTTCATAATATATATGGGTGCCTTACTCTGATCTTTTCCTTTTGTCATTTGTGTTTACAAAGGTCGCATCAAAACCTGAAGTTAAAAGGCCTCAAATATTTGTCTGTTTCACTGTTGCCTCTCTTTTTAAGTATCTTTGAGATAGTGGAAAAAACAGGGAAGTTGTCTTGATAGTTCGTCAAACCGAAGTACATTAGTTTCAAGAAAATTAGATATAAAAGTGCGCTTCCAGTCAAACACAGATGCAGAAATGGAAATGATCATTTAACTTCTGTGTTTAGTAATAGTGAGAAAATAATTTAAAATATGAGTTGATAGTTGTTTTTTATTGAAAATTAAATAATATTCTAATAAATACATCCTGGCAGTGCTCTTTCTGAAGAGGAAAAAACTACATTGCGTGCTGGACTTATCACCAACTTTAATGAGCCAGTGAATCAGGTAAGTGGTGAATGATTAATCATTACTCTCTCAGCAGATGCTTCTATTGGTATGTAATTTGCTTTGTCTCATTACAAAGTGTTTAATGATAATTATAAAGTTGACAAGTTGCAATTTACATGTTGCTTTTCAGACAGATCTTTATGTTGAAGGGAGATCTTTTTCCATAGATTATGATTCAACAAGTTTTGTCTCTTTGGTTTGTTTTTTGTGGCAGTGGCAGTTTTATGTTGTCCCTCCCTGTTTATGCAACTATTTGGTGAAATGGTTCAGGGAATGATTCAGGAGCTTAAAAATAACATTTCTCCCTGCGTGATTTTTTTTTTTTTTTTTTTTTTTTTTTTTTTTAAAGCTGTATCTGTTCTCTGATCTGACTCTCAGTATAGCCATACAGGAAAGGGGGGTGGTGGTATGTCAGGAATGAGCTGTTGTGAATGCTGCTGCATAAACCCACCTAAGCAGAATTGCTGTCATATATCTGATCACAGCATTAATTAATTTATACAGGCATAATAAAGCTTCAGTATGATAGTGTCTCGTTTTACATAAAGTGACTAATTTTAAGCTACAGTTTTGATTAGAATAAGGATTTATTACTAAATTGAGTATAGAGCTAATGTTAGGGGCTCGGAATATGCATATGCTAAATGAATCAGTCGTTCCTCTGCTAACTTATTCTTGCTCAGCTAGGTCTTAAATAATTTATTCAAGAAAATATAGAAATTATTTGCATAAGGTAAAGTTTAAAAAGAAAAGGTATAGCAAACAAACTTCCATTCTGTGGACAGTTCAGTTTCAATTTTTCAGGATTCCTTGATGGGATTAATGTTATTTGTAGGATTAGAGCAATGTATCAAAGTTTGGGTAATTTAGTCTTTGTAGAAGACTCCTGTACTATGACAGGTTTGACTAGAATTTAAAAGTTTTTATTTCAAGTGCAATTTTTCAAAATGCAGGTAGATATAGAAAATATCTTAAAATTTGTAGTGCAGGTATAGTTACAATGTAAAAAAAATATGATGAAATACTACTTTTTTCTATTTCAACCAAAAAGAACTATGAAGTGTGTCATGTTGGGCCATAATGTGTGTTATTTATGCTATGTAGTATATGCTAAGTAGTATAAAATTTATCAAATACTTAATTTTGAAATGATGGCATGATATTTACATTTCTAAAAACCTAATGTTAACTGCATTGCACATAAACCAATTCAAACTTTTTGTCAATAATTTTTCCATACTTCCATTAATGTTTAATCAGTCTGCCTGCCGAGACAATAGTATTGTATAATTTATAGTTATAAATACCACTGCTGATGAACAGTTCTACAATTCTGAGACTATAGTTGCAGGCTGAGATTGAAACCTTTTTAACAAGCATTTTGAAGACTAGTGGCTTTATGAATTTGTGTGTCCTTATGATATTTTTGAGATGTAGTCTTTTAAGATGTGGAGGGTTTTATCGCATGCCAGCAGCCTGTTCCAAAATGAGTACATCTCCCCTTCTTTCTTCCTTGTTCCCCAATCTGTATTGTAGATATCTTGAGGTTTCCTTTGAGAAGCACCTTTTGTTTAGTCCCCAGTTTGCTTGATATGTCTGTGTTTTGATATCTTGCGATATCTTCCTGAGGAATGCACTTTTTCAGTCACAGATACTTCATAACACAGTTGCTATCTGCTTGTGCTTTTTGCATCATTGAAGGCAGAAAAATTATGACCCTTGTATGTATAAAAAGAAGAAAACCAACCCAAAAATACAAGAATTAGACATAGTATTGTGATGTGATGATACACACTGACTTCCAGGGGAACGGGAGAAGAAAAACAACATACCATATGTTGGGAGCATAATTTTCATGTCCTCTGAAGATATTTAGCATATGGAGGGGACAGAAGAATGAAATGCTCCTTGAAATGTATGACAGCAGATTTTTTTTTTTTTCACTTAAAAAGCCAGTCCTCAAGGAAAAAGTACTCTTAGCATCCCTGCAGAGGTTGCTTCTGGTATCACATATGGAGGAGAGTTTATTTGCTCCCTCCTGACAGTCACCATCACTTGATTGAAAATAATGTATTGGATTTGTGTGACAAGGCTTTGCTAGTGAGGGGGCTGCAGGGGTGGTTTCTGTGAGAAGCTCCTAGAAGCTGCCCCCATGTCTGACAGAGCCAATACCAGACGGATCCAAGACAGACCCCTCGCTTGCCAATGCCAAATCCATCAGCAGTAGCACCTCTGGGATTAACATTGTGAAGAAGGCTGGGAAAAAAAGCCTGCACGTTTTAAGCCTGAGAGAGGGATGAGAATATGCGAGAGAAACAACCTTGCAGACTTCAAGGTCAGTGAAGGAGGAGGAGGTGCTCCAGCTGCCAGAGCAGAGATTCCCCTGCAGCCTGTGGAGGACCTCCTGCTGGAGCAGGGGAATGTCCAAAGGAGACTGTGACTCGTGGGAAGTCCGCACTGGAGCAGGCTCCTGGCAGGACCTGTGGACCTACTGAGAGAGTAGTCCACACTGGGGCAGGTTTGCTGGCAGGAGTTGTGATCCTGTGGGGGACCCATGCTGGAGCAGTCTGTTCCTGAAGGAGTGCACCATGTGGAAGGACCCACAGTGGAGCAGTTTGTGAAGAACTGCAGCCAATGGGAAGGACCCATGTTGGAGAAGTTCATGGAGGACTGTCTCCCATGGGAAGGACCCCAGGCTGGAGCAGGGGAAAAGTGTGAGGAGTCTTCCCCTGAGGAGGAAGGAGTGGCAGAGACAATGTGTGATGAACTGACCGCAACCACATTCCCTGTCCTTCTGCACCGCTCGAGGGGGAGGAGGTAGAGAAGTCAGGAGTTAAGTTGAGCCCAGGAAGAAGAGAGGGGTGGGGGAGAAGGTGTTTTAAGATTTGATTTAATTTCTCATTACCCTACCTAATTTGATTGGTAATAAGCTAAATTGATTTCCCCGAGTCTGTTTTGCCCGTGATGGTAATTCATGAGTGATCTCTCCATGCCCTTATCTTGACTCGCAAACCTTTTGTTACATTTTCTCTCCCCTGTCCAGCTGAGGTGGGGAGTGATAGAGTGGCTTTGGTGGGCACCTGGTGTCCAGCCTGTGTCAACCCACCACAAATAAATACGACTCGTAGCTCTTCCTTGCAAATGTTGATGTCAGTTTCCTAAAGCAATTGTTCTCCCTAAGGAAGGAAGTGGGTAGGAGTGAATAGTGTAGAAGTTTTGTGGGGTGGCCAGACTTCAGATGAAACAGCTAAGGAAGCAGTAAAGGAGGACATGGCTATTCCTTCTTATGTCCGTAAGTTGCTTGGATTCCTTTTGGTAGTATAAGGTGACTTCTTCCCTAAGCTGGAAGTGTGGTTGGTAGGAGTTGTAAGGGTATGTTGAAGGTGAGAGCATCTGCTTCATTAAGGTTGTCCAATCAAGGACCTTTTCAGTGTGAACGAGATAGGAACAGGAAACAAGAACATGAAGGATTTGGATATTTAAGGTGGGGTTCTGAGTGACTACACATAATTTATTAAGAAATGTTTAGGGGAAAGGAGTTGTGGAGCATCAAAGACGGAAAGCAAGTGTGAAAAGGGCCAGTTGTGTAAACCATGGCTGGTCAGTACCTGTGTCTGAACAAACCCTGTGCTTAATCACCACTGTCTGTCCTGTCTTCTGGTTGAATCCCTCAGCTGTCTTTCTATGTGATATGACTCAGTTCATCATGTCTGTGTGCTGCAAAGATTAGGTACCAGCTACTGGCAAGACTGGTGTGAATGGAATTTGGTGCCAGCAACCAAAGTCAAGTGGTGGGTGTGATGTAGATGCCTCTGGCTTGTGGTGTGAGGATCTGGAGTAAGTGAGAGTCTGCTTCAGCAGAGATGGGACAGGACTGCACCTTGCAGACATACGTGTAAAGGCTAAAACTCAGGTGTAGCAGAAATAAGGGTAATGTATTCAGCAGTCTGTGTTTGTTTGTAAAAAGCACTATAAAAGATCACTAAGTAAAAAGTGGTTTCCAAATATATGTTTCTTCATTTCTGTGATTTCTAGAACAAATAAAGTGGTCTTTATGTAAAATTTAAACAAGGTAGTCAGCTTAACAATTTATGTAAATATTTACTATAAACATAAAATGGAAGACTTTTTTTTCCTCACATTTGTTTTCATTTGGCAAACTTACAAATAGTTTGAGAAAAGACACACAAAAATCTAGCAATCTATTCTAGATTTTAATTCATTTTTTTATTTGGCTGTTAATTTCTGCATTTTATATTTCCTAAATGATCTTTGACTTTGTGTTATCTGTGTTTTGTTTTGTTTTTTTGCAGATAGCAACTCAGATCTCTGTACTGATTGCTAAAGTTGCCCGGGTAGACTGTCCAAGGCAGTGGCCAGAACTTATACCCACTCTTTTAGAATCTGTGAAAGTCCAGGATGATCTTCGACAACACAGAGCACTGCTTACCTTTTATCATGTTACAAAGACTCTGGCATCCAAACGCCTTGCTGCAGATAGGAAACTCTTTTATGATGTAAGTAATGTGATGCAATATTGTAAAGCATGCAAACCATGTATTGTACATGCTTTCCACATCCCATGGTTAGCTGGTGATGCATTGATGGCAGGTATGCTGACTTTAATGTCTGCCTTTGAAACAGAAGTGCCCTTCCTTTGGTGGACGTATATACAGTATGAAATAACTGGAAATCAGTTTCTAGGATAAATGTTTTTGAGATCTTTATTAATTTTATATGCAACTTGAGTGTTTTTGGAAGTGTGCTCTGGATTCATAATTCAGTATAGTCTTTAAAAAAATACTAGTTTTAGGTCTCCATACCACAGTATTTTTGGCTTTTATTGTCAGTGGGAATGTTTGGGGTTTTTCCAGATCAACTTTGTTCTCCAGGTTAATTAAAAGGCAAGATGTGAATGCAAGTTTCTCATGTAGCCTACATTCTGCATTGTAAGAATCCACTGATTAGAACATAAATTTACCTTTGGCTTTAGACCGTTGCATCTCTAGTCCTATTTGGAGTTAGGCGAAGATGTAGTACGGTTAACTGAATTTAATGAGTTAAACATCTCTTCCAGCTATGTTACATAAGAATTTTTGAAATTTTCTTTTATTCCTCCATTTTAAAGAAATGATCATAGCACAGATAATAAAGACTATTTCTGAAGGTTTACCTAATTATCTATGTTGAAAAAAATTTCTAGCTGTGTAATCATCTGAAGTATTCTTTATCTTCTGTTTATACCTTAATCAGGTGAACACTGGAAACTAATGCAAGTTAAGTTTGAGATTTGTTCAATGCTAGGTGATTAGAAACCTACTTGTCATTCTGTATCTTAAGCAATTTGAGGCAAAAAGTCAGAGTTTGTAGCCATAAAAAAAAATAAAGTTTGTTTCAGTGTAGGCATTGTTCAATACTATGTTTATTAGAAACAGGAATGTAACTGCTAACTGTGTCCCAGAGTAATCTGATTCAGATATTAACTACGCTGTAAGACAAACAGTTTAAGTCTTGTGGAAGAGGAGGTGATGAGAAGAGCTGATAGTTTTTTGAAGCCTTATACCGTATTATAGACCTGTGGCTGTATTTAATGAAAATCAGATAAGAAAGGCAGCTTAAATTGTTATCTCTAAGGTGATAGAGTCATAGACCAAGTAGTCAGGGAAGCAGGTGAGTCTATCATAACATCTTCAAATGAAGAAAAGATATTTTTCTGGAAAACATCTTTGGATCAGTACAAAAAAGAAGCAAGTGAAACACTGTGGCCTGTGATATAGAAGAAGATGGATTAAATAATTTCACAGTCCAAACTGGACTGTAAAATTAAGGAATTTATTATGGTACAGCCAAAATCAGGAAATCAAGTATATTGTTGGTCTTTCTGCTTTTTGTAGCTTGCATCGGGTATTTATAGCTTTGCATGTTCCTTGTGGAATCATCATACCGATACGTTCCTACAGCAAGTTTGTACAGGGGATGAAGCTGCAGCCACAAATTCACTAGAGAGAACCTTGTTGTCGCTGAAAGGTAACAATATGGAATGGTATTAAATATAAGGAAGCAAATAGGTTTCTTAATCGTGAATGATTAAGACTTCTTTGGTAAAGATTAGCATTCTCTAACAAAGCCATGCCTATTGGGAAAACCAGTAATCTTAGTTTATCTTACCTGTACGTTTAACAAGACAGAAGGAGGGTTGTTTACATGGAAGGTGGAGAAGGTACTCTTGTTTCTCAGTATGTACCATTCTGATATGCCTGTTGTAAGAAGTCAAAGTCTAGGAGGTGGGAAAGTGGAGGGCATATAAGGATGCTTTGTGTATTGTAATTTAGGCTTCGATCTGTCTAACTTCAGGCACTTAACTGAGGAAGCTGAGCTATAAACTCTGTTGTGTTAAGTTCACCTTGTGTTCAGTGAAGAGGGAGCCTTCAGTCAGCTTAATTTTAAGTTGATGCTCAAGTACTTGTCTGTGGGATGAATACATATCCCTGCAGACTGTGCTGCTGCTTTGAAGAATTGAGATGTTTGTGTATAGTGCTTGCACTGTACATGATACCAGTCTTGAATTATTTCAGAAGGTGCAGCATGTGGCTTGTCTGGGTTACTGGCAGTGATAAACCTGAGGACATTCATAAGATGGTGTATGGGCTGTAGTTGACTGTACATGGCCTATTTTCTACTGCAGAACCTTTCAGAGAATGAATACTTACAACTTTTGCAGAATTCTTCTTGATTCAGTAATTCGTGCAGTTCTCTTTGTTATTTTAGATGTAACGCACTGAATTTTAAAGTAATTTCAACAAGATTAGATTCATTTTAGGTATGGTTGAGCCATCCAAAATTAATTGTAATCGTGTTTTGAAATCTGTTGGAATAAAGGCTGAGAAACATCTACACAAGTAATTTTTTGTTTCCTAGTGCTTCGCAAACTGACAGTTCATGGGTTTGTAGAACCTCATTGGAGTGCAGAGGTGATGGTAAGTGGTGTAGATCTGTTTCTAGTTCTAGATTAGAAATCTTTGGTGATGAATTTTCATATTGTTAAAGCTATGTTTAAAAGTTGTTCAAAGGCACACATTTGTGTTATGTAAAGAAAGATCAAGCAACATAGTCTCAAAGTTGTCTTCCTGTCAGTTAAGATCTGTCAGATCCTAGATAGATCTTAAACACTCTGACGCCTATGGCATAATGTTTTAAAAAAAGGTTTTTTTTTCATGTCACATGATAGTGACCCCCCAGTTGCCTGCTGAAAGATGTCTTATGTGTACTTGCTTCCATCATTGGAAGAGGATGTTTTCATTTAATGATGAACGTAATGGCATTATTTGACCTATCAAATTCTCTTGATAGAATTTGTCTGACTGAGATGAAAGCCTGTGATATGCAGGCCATCTAGGTGGGGGGTGGGGTGGGGGGGGTGCAGGGGTAGAAAGAAGAAAGACACCCAAGCATCTACCTTAACCCCAAACACTTCCTGCGTTTCTGAAGAAATTTGGTATTGTGACCTATGTCCTAAATTAGGAGGCTGAGAACAGGAAAGACCTGGATAAACAGATTGTAAAGCATATATCTATATTTACTTATTCCTTCTTCTATTAGAGATGTTATGCTGTTTGTATGATACAAATAAGGTTGGTTTGGATTATCTATGCAAGGCTGCTAGCTAATTATTTATTTTGTGAGGAAATTGTTTGTCTGAGATAATCAATTAGTTCCATTAAAAGTGATAAAGTGATGTCTGAGCTAGTAACACACCTGAACTGCATTCAATTTGACTCAACTTTCTTCTCATAATACAGTGCAAAATAAGCTTCATATTTAAAAGGTGCACATATTTCTATTTTCAGGGTTTTCTGCATGCAGTGTTTGAACGACTAAAGCAGTTTCTGGAGTGTAGTAAGTATTTGGATATTTTTCTGAGTGATGATTGCTATTACAAGCTGGATGAAAACATAATACAGTTTAGTGCATCATCAGTAATCATTTATGTACAAGGTATTTTTTATAAGTGCAAAGCTATTACTTTAAATGCTGCTGAAGCTGCCAGAAATTACTTCAGTAAAAATGTCCTTTTTTATGAACAGACTAAAATCTCACCAAAATTATACTTGGTACGATAATGCCAATGAGAAAAAAATAATCTTAAGACATGGACTGACAGAGTATCCATATTAAAATATGTACATGCAACTAAATCCCAGATCATCTTGAGTTTTCTTCTTTGAGAGAGTTTTTGTTTTTCCTGGAGTTTGCCAGATATTTTGGTAAGCGTCAAATGGGAAATAAAGACCACATTCAGCTGCATGTACTTTGTAACTAGAAGGGTAGTATTCTGAGACAGGCAACCACAGGTTAAGACAGTGAACAGAAATATAAAAATAATTGACAGATGTTAGTGCTTTTGCAGGAAAGTAATCTGAAGCAAGCAAAAAGGAGATGTTCAGCAGTGTTGCATCTGAACCTACTGCTCTTTTCTTGCTTGTACACTTGTAGTTGGCCTGGTGCAAGCCATGCATTTGTTTGAAGCCTGTCAGGTCATTCTTTTAGGATTCAACAACACTTTTCCTGAGAATAGATGTCTAAACTGAATAAAAAGATTTTAAAAATATTTATTTTTTTTAATATAAATGAACGTACTTCGCTCAGGAGTCTGTACTTAGGTGAGAGGGTCTGATCTGGGCTCTGAGTCTTGTTTCTGGAAAAGATGGAAACTCACTTTTTTCAATGCCAAAATAAAATACCTTTTTTTTGCTCTTCTAAAATGCAGACTGCTTTGCATGCAACTCTTCTTCTATACTGTAGTCACGCTCTTTCTGACCCTTCTTTCATTTTTGGCAAGACAGTTTCCTAGCTTTGACAGACTGTGTTGGAGGCCATCCCATCCTGAAGCTTGGTGGTTGTCATAGTCCCCTAGAACATGACTACTGTGAGGTTTGAATGTCCTAAGACAAGAATAGAGCTGAAGCTTCCCATTTCCACCTTCCTAATCAACAAGTTGTTTTGCAAAAGTAGGCATGGCTACCTTACAAGATTAGTGTTTACATTTATTATATCATTGTTTTGCCTGTATGCCTTCATTATGGCTCTTCTTGGTTTTCTCTTTTTTTAATGAAAGCTTTATCTGTTTTTTAAATCTAGAATATTTTCCAGTGTCCATAGTCAATTATTTTTTAAGATGGAGTTACTAGAAAAGCACATAGTGTTCTGTAATAAGGATATACCGTAGTTTAAATAAAATGGCGTTTTCATCTTTTCAATGCTTTTTTAGTTCTTGTCTATGCTAGCGTTTGCTAGCATTAACTACCTTTTGTCACTGAGTTTTCTGTAATGATGTCCCAATTGTTTTATTCTGATCAGTTACAGTGAATTTCACTGCAGCTGAGAGAAATTGTCGAAGACTTTTTTCCCCTGCCGTACTCATTATCTTGAATTTGACTTTATTCTGCTATAGAACTTTTTTCTGCCATAATCCCTGAACTACAGATAAAACAAGTTGTTCTCCAGTGTTAATTTTTTAAAACTTAGCTATCAGAAAGAAAAGGAAAGTCTGAAAAAATGATAGTTGTTAAATATCTGATTTACCAGGTAGAAGTATAAAAGCAGAAAATGTATGCAGAGATCGTCTAGAAAAGACTATAATTCTGTTCACTAAAGTGGTAAGTAAATTCTCCATTCAGTTACTGAATACTTTACTGTTCTGGAGGAGCAGTCCCCATTCGGATATGTATGTGCCTTAAAGCAAATAGTTTTCAGCTCTTTTAAAGAAGTGGAAGGTACTGTAACTTAAAACTTCTTTGTTATGAAATATATTTTTGAAAATTTTTTAAAGAAAAAAGTGTGTGTTTACTCATGCTGGCATAAGTTGCAGAAGCGAAGAACATATTTCCTTAGCTCAAACAAAATTAAATACATTCCATAAGTAAATTATTTAGCTAGGATTTTGCTCATAAAAGGATTCTGGAAGTTTTGCTAAAACATTTGTATCAGCGTTGATGAATAAAGAGGAGATAAACTTTTCATCCTGTCTTTTATAAGTAGTTAGATTGCTGTTTCGAAGGCCCTGTTAGTTATGTTGAATAACTGGCCACTTTTGTTCATCAGAAGAAAATTAACAAAAGACTATCTTGTCCTCTGTGACTTATGTCTTATATAATACATTTGGAGTTGGCAGCTAATTCTGTGCAACCATTAATTGCATATATTATGAGAAGGTAATTTTAGCATTGTCACTTGCTCTGTTTTTAACAGATACAAAAACTACAGAATGCCCATTGTTTTCAGGTTCTATTCAGAGGCTATGGATCTTATTTAAGTATTCAGCTGTATCAGAAGTGGGAGGCACCTGTAGGCTTCACCAAAATTTAACTGGAGGTGCTCTGACCCAACATTTTTAGTCTTTGTCACAGTACTTCTTACTGTGAGTGAAGTAGGTGAGGCATGTGCATCTTTTTTCATAGATCTGAAGAGAAAATACACATTATTAATAGACAATCTACCACCTGTAGAAATTCAAATGCAAGAATATAGGCTTAGGTGTTTTTACACCAGTAGATGAGATTTTAGGAATTGACCAGTACATTCTAGGCCACACTAGTTGGAAAAGCTAAGCTGAAGAAGTGTTTGTACTGCAGTGGAGGGGGGAGAAAAAAAGAATGAAAAGTTATTTCCCTCATGCTTCTTTTACTTACAGTAATTCTAACAGGGATGAATTATCTGCTAAATGCTCAGGGGTTTACGTATGGCTGATATGTTTTATATACGGCGTTGGTAGCAGGCTGGTCTACTTGTAAATGAGTATTTTTTCTTTAAAAAAGGTAATTTTGAATATGAATTAAGAATTTCAGGGAAAAATGCTTCATTAACCGTTGATACTGATTTCCTTATTTTCTATCAGTGTTCAGTTTTCTTTTCTGCAATTTTATATGAATTAGCACTTATTTTGATAACTAGCTTATGAAAGCATTTAATAAGATTTGCACAAAAAGTGATTTATTTTTCTTCCTTGCTCCTCTGCTTCCTTAATTTTTAGCTTTTGGACTTCCTGGATCAACATCCTTTTTCATTCACCTCCTTGATTCAGAAGTCATTGGAGTTTGCTGTAAGCTATGTTTTCACAGAGGCTGGTGAAGGAATTCTATTTGAGCGGTTTATTGTACAGTGCATGAATCTCATTAAGATGATTGTAAAAAATTATGCATACAAACCATCTAAAAATATTGAAGGTACTGCTTCTATTTACTAAAACCACTTTTTATATCTTGAGAAACATTTTGCTAGTTGTGTTCCCAACAGTGAAACTCCTTTAAGACATTGTTTTGAAGCACTTTGTGTTTTAAATAGTTAGTGATGTATGCTTCTCTGTCTATATTGATGATTATTATTTTGATGGTTGAAATATTCATATATGAAGACATTGAGTTGCTAAAGTAATTTTAAATATCCAGGGAGTGTGAATATCTTTTCTTTGTTGATTGTCTTAGTGTCCCGGTTTGAAAGACAGGTGTCTGCTAAGGAAGGCAGGAACCCCCCTTGGAATGGAAAATACAACCCCCTTCCCCCCAAATTGTTATAGAATTGAAATTAAGGGGCTTTCAGGCAAAGATATGAGGAAAATGGGAATAACAGTTTTTACTAATGTATACAACAAAACTATAATACAGAGAAACTGGTTACAGGCCTGACAGAGTGAGGGATACAACCTGGCCCCCTGCCGGGCAGGGTGCTGGTACCAGTCCGATCCAGTGGCAGCTGCAGTTCTTTCTCTCCGAAATGGCCCTGTTAAAGCGGTGGTCAGTAGAAGAAACAGTCTGAGCAATCCGATTTCGGTGGCAGCTGCAGTTCTCTTTTAAGTGATCCCGTTGAAGCGGTGATCTTGTAGAAAAGAAAACTGGTCCTCCTCCGAAATCCGGCGGCGGTGCAGTCCCTGTCCTCTGGGATCCCAGCGGGTAAGGCCCCGAGCCCTGCTCCAAACCGCCAAATATCTCCGGCGGGAATGCTTGGCTCCACCCCTCCCCCCCTGGCCGGAGCATCTCACAAAGGGATGGTGAGTCATGGGGCAAGGCCCTGATGGGCGCATTAACAGAAGAATAGTCCCGGGGGGTGGGGGCAAGGAACACCGGCGCCAGGCTTCAGCGGCTCATGGTAATAGAATACATTGCAACCCAGGACACTTAGTTTTCATTGAACTAATTTTAAAAAGTATTGAGGTATGGAATTTGGGTTTTTTTCATGAAATGTTTTGATCCATCTTTCCCTTGAGAAATGTTTGATAAAATGGGCTGTTTGCAGTAATTAAGTAATACCAGTAATCTGAAATACAGAAACACAGTGAATTTGACATGCAGTTGAAAGTAAAGCAGTTTCTATGTTCTGCTTTATAGGACTGTGTTTCATTCTCAGTCTTCATACACTTCTGTATGTATGGACAATGAAAAATAGAATTGAACTATATTTAAAAAAATAGAACTAACCTGCCATATTAGTTAGACAATTGATAACAGTTAGCATTGTCTTTCTAAATTTGGAAATAAAAACCCAAAAAGTTTCATGAACACACTGGTATGTGTTGGAAAGTTTGCACTTAAGATTCTTCAAATATTTATGTATTTCAGTGTTATTCTTTAATTTTATAATACATTAGAATGTCTCAAATCCACTATTTATGAACAGAAATTTCTACTTGCAAACATTCATAGTTGTGTTTGAGTTTTTGAAATGGAGATATGGTTACTTGAGATAAGAAGAATATAGCACATGTGGATAAAAGCTATAGCACTTGAGATTTTGATAACTGGGTGATTAAAAAAAAATATTTATTTTTCTTAATTTCTGACTTATGTACAATGTTCTGTGTTGGTTGTATAGCATACGGTATTTGGCTTTCTTTAACTAATATTAACTCCAAAAAACCCCAAGTATTTTTTAAGATTGTATTTGGATAAACTTTCTGAGTAGGTATAAATGAAACTTTCTTTGAGTTCTGTGTGTTTTTAAATTCAGTAATGTGAAATAAAAAAAAAAAAGAAACAAAACCAAAAGCAGCAGGTAAACAATTTTTATTTTCATCTCCATAGTAGATGAAAAGCATTATAAATATTTTGTGAAGCCCTAGTGACCCTGCAGTCTAGTTGTGCTGTTAGAGAACTCTCTTAAAAGAAGTGCATTTGGGAGTTTAACTTGCTTTTAAAAAGTACCACCTGAAAGTCTTTGAGGATAAGAATTTCTTATCTATTGATTTCTTTCCAATTTTACTAGACTACTGTTTGATCATTAAGCCTCTTAACTGTAATTTGGAATTTCTGTGTGTTATTTCAGATAGTAGTCCTGAAACTCTTGAAGCACATAAGATAAAGACTGCGTTTTTCACATATCCAACACTAATGGAGATATGTAGGAGATTAGTCACTCACTATTTCCTGCTGACAATGGAAGAACTAACCATGTGGGAAGAAGACCCAGAAGGCTTCAGTAAGAAACATGTTGTATAGTTGGTTGCAGTTTATTTAGATATTGGTATAAGACTTTCATATCCATGTTGCCTCTACAAATTGCTTACTGCAATACTGGCTTTTTTATTTCCTGCAGTCTTGTTACATGGGCAAATGTTCCTTCTAGAGATTGTTTTCATATAACAAGAGATTTCTCAGTAGTCTGATACCAGCATATCTAAATACTTAACTTTATTTGAACCATAGTTGAAATAATACTTTTTCCTTTTCTTTGTGAAATAATAGCTGTAGAAGAGACAGGAGGAGATTCTTGGAAGTACAGTCTCAGGGTAAGTGTTTTGAGTTGAAAGTAAACCATTCAACATTTCTGGATGCATTTCTTGATAGTCTTGTAACCAAGAGAGATGATATTTGGTAGACAGATAAGCTTGTGCTTTTCAAAAAAAAATCTTTAGTTAAAGAAATTTCATTACAATTAGTATAAAATAACTTTGTTCCTTTATCAGTGTTCAAGCATGCTGAAATACTCTAGAAACCATGCACTTCATGTTTTCGGAGGGAGGAAAATGAGTTTGCTGTGGCATTTGTATTGTGTAGTATCTGGTAGTGATTAAACCCTGTAGAATTTGTCTCTTCTTTAAGCTGGTAACTGATATTATCACTTTGTCAGCAGACATGATGAATGAAGAAAGTTTCAGATGCATCTGTATTAGTATTTTAGTTCAGATCAAAAGTATACTGTTTTAGTGAATCTCCCAATTATTGCTTTGCAGAGAGATCTCAAAGTTTGTTTGCTGAATTACTTTCATTTTAAAACTAAAAAGCCCTGTGCATCTAGTTTGTTCCAAGTGCAAATGGGTATTCAGTCCAGATGACTCAACTAGAGCTAATCCAAAAAGAAACCGTGACATACCTATAGTGTGGTCACTGGCTCCTCAACACCAGCTATTTCATTCCACAGATCGCTTGTTCTTCTGCCAATGAGCTGGCTGATACAGATACAGTCATCAAACTTGTGCTAGAGTTAAGCAAACTGTGCAGTAGGAAGAGTGGTATTTCATTGCTACCATATATTTCTATATTGCTACCAATTGCTACATTGCTACCATATATTGCATTTTAAATTTTTACTTTTGGTATGAGGTGTTCAGCACTTAAAATTTTAGCATAGAATGTATTTTAATTGCCTTTAGATAGATTCTAAACCAGGTATTTTAATTTTTCAGCCATGCACTGAAGTTCTTTTTATTGATATTTTCCATGAATACAATCAGACTCTTACCCCTGTGCTTTTAGAAATGGTTCACAGTCTACAAGGTAAGTTCTTTAAAAGAATTGTAAAATTGTATTTGCTTTTGTCAACTGTTAAAACAGTTTTACTATGTGATATCTAATTTTATATAGTGCATTCACTCTGTATTTTTGAAAGGACATGTTAATATTTTAAAATTATTTCTAAACTTACCATAAGGAAAATGCAATATATATCTAGGAAGAGGAAATCCTAAGGATTCTTTACTTTTCATCAAAATATTTTTAGATGACTGACAAAGATTGGGGTATTTCTGCTTTCACAAGGTTTCAGGCTTCCTTGAGAATGATTTACAAGTTTAATAAATTTTGTAGGTTGTTTTTTGCTGGGAATTTCCTGTTTACATTTTACAAGGCAGTTTATAGTAATTATGCAAAAAACCTGGGGGGGGGGGGGCGGGGGGAACATTAAAAGAAAAAGCTTAAGCTGTGCTGTCATTTTGGAGAGTCTAGAGGACTACTTTCAAATATGGAGAACATGCTTCAGTGTTTTTCTGTATAAAGACTGAAGTCTTCATAGACTGAGGAATGATTCAATCTTGCTGGTGCTGTGCTTCTTCAGCCACAAACTAAGTTTTATAGTAGCCATGAAAGATAATGAGTGATAGCTGCCACTTTATTTTCCCTGTCATTTCAGCTTAGGTTGTTTCCCCAGATTGTATCTTACTTGACTGTCTATATTTTATATTTGAGCTTACCAGAATGGATCAGTATATTCCATTAAATAGGAATAAATACTCATTTTCTGAGGGTGGTTTCTGACTTCACAGAATCTCTTCATAAAATGTTTTGTGTATGTAAGTTTAAGGATGGCTTGCTGTGCTGTGATACTGGAAATGGCAAAAGGTTCCTTAAAACAGGGTTGGCAGTTATTTTGTTTTACAATAATTGTGGAAGTTAATATTTCATGCTAAAAGGCATACGTATACTTTTTTCCTCTGAAGACCCTAGTAGCCATTTCTGGACATTTTCAGCTTGAGAGTTACTGTTGAAGTACTAGATGATACTAAGAGTTCATTAATTCTTAAGGTTTTGGAAAATCTTGACTTATACATTGTAAGTACACATGCACACATATATAAAGTATATAGGAACTAGATCTAGGACTCTGTTGGAAATAGTACCACGTAGTCGACAGCCTCAGCATTCTGTACATTTAAAATAGGTGCTTCTTACTTGCATGTTGCTGTTAAGAATGTTCAGCTCTAAAGAAGGCAGTCAAAAATAGGGTATGAAAGGAGAGATTTGATTTCAGCATGTTCACTGATGAAAGTATCAAAACTGAAATAACTGAACTTGTGAATAAAACAAAAATACTGAAGCAGTCTTAATACATACTTTAAACGACTATACTGTGAAAGTGCAAAGTTACTTGTGTTCTTTGTTTTAGTTACACTTTTTTCTTTATTTTAACTTTGTCTCATAGGATCCACTGACATGGAAAACACCAGTGCTATACTGATTAAAGATGCTGGTAAGTTAAAGTTTACCTTTGAAGTAACAGCCGTTTTTGTGTGTGTGCTTGATTGACTTCTTAAAAATTATATGAAGAATTTGCAAGATTTGTTTCAAGACATTTAGAAAGTAGTAGTTAAGTCCTATTTCTCCTTTCACTTGATGTCAGTCTTCACTTTTCAAAGCGCTTACATAAAAATATAGTGATTTTTGCAGCTTTTTAGTGAAATAAACTCTTAGATAGTCTCCCTTACTGTCCTGTCCTTTTCTCTGCAAATAAATGAGCTACACTGCTTCCATGGAGATACTCTGTCCATTTTACAAGTAAGGAGATTTTGTGGCAAAAGAGAAGAATTGTCTAAGACCTCTGATGGAACCATTCTTGATTTTAGAACAAGATTTTCATTTTTCTTACGGCTTTTAACTATTTTCAAGAGTCTGAATTTTCTTCTGTAATACCTTTCTTTTACTAAAATTTCCTCCAGAGTTCCCTTTACCATGGTCTGATAGCTTTCTTCAAAGAGATACGCCTTAGTTTTATTTCCTTTATTATGTTCAGGTTATCAAAATGTTTTTTTGAAACTTAAATTAGTCTGATTATTTAATATTAAAAATTAAACATTTAAGCAAACAATAAGCATAACTCTTGTTTTTCCCCAGTGTATAATGCAATTGGACTGGCTGCTTATGAACTATTTGATAGTGTGGATTTTGATCAGTGGTTTAAAAATCAACTATTAGCAGAACTGCAGGTTTCTCATAACAGGTAAACACCTTGGTTTGTTATGCCTTCATCATTTAAATATGAACTGTCAATACAGATCTGGTGAGATAAAATGTCTAATAATTGCAGACTTGAAAAATACCCTGTATTTAAGCATATCTAGGAAGAGAGCAGAGGTATAAAATACATGTTGTACAAACTGATAGAGTCACAGAAATGGCAGTGTTCCTGACAATGTCTGGTTATGTTTAAAATAATGTGTGGTGGGTACTTCCAGGATTCTGTAAAAATATTGTAAGTCTGTCCTCTTGCATACATTTGAGTTGACTAAACTTTCTTAGGACAACCACCCTTACTTATTTAAAGAAAGTTATTGAGGCCTTCTGAGACCCAAGAGCCCTTAAGGCAGCAAAATCCAACTGAAATCTATGGAAATAATCTCTGTAAAACTGTAGCTTAGCCAAAATAGTGATTTGTTCTTCTCTACTAGTTTAAATACAAGCCCTCTGTGGCATTTTTCAGTTAATTTTGCCAGCAGTAAAGTGGGGAAGTAAGGATTTGGGTTGTGTTGTAAAGCATGAATGATTACGGGCTGGTTCTAAATGAAGAGTATTATATAGCCCATGTGCTGTAGTTTTCCTTCTCACCAAGGCCCCCTTCACTTCACATGAGTACATTTTTTTTGTTGTTGTTTAATGGATATGATAAGGTATTTTAAAATACTGGTGTTGGCATCTCTGTACAGATTGAGCAGTCCATCTCTACAACTGACTAGAAGACTGTGTTCCTCCCTGTTTCTCAAGCTGTCACTTTTCCCTCAGGGGAAGAACAGTGGCTGCTATTGTATGTGCTGATCCTCATCAGATGAGTTCCAAATCACACTTTGACTCTGAATAAGTATGTTCTGTTTTTCACGCCAGAGTCATTAGCAGTTACCCTAATATCATTTGAAGAGTTCTACTGGGTTTTTTTCTTCTACATTTATGATTCATTTTACCAGATATAATTGTTACCTGAAATATAAACTGATTTGTTTGCTAATACCCTTTGGTGCTACTATAAATTGTAAATTATTTTCTGTAATGAGTCAGTAGCCAGATTTTTTTTATATATATTTCTAAGTACCAGTTGTAAATGCTTTCTTTACAAATACAGTTCAATTTCGTACAGAGTGGAAGATCCTGCTAAGCTTACAAATATGAAAATGCTTCTTTTCATTGCAAGATATTTTTTTTAAAAAGTATTACTTTTGGATGTATAGCTTGCTTCAGTCACAGAATAATTGGCACAATTGTTTACCTGGGGTCTACTAATGTTTTTATTCTTTTTCTCTTTTTTTTTTTTTTTTTTTTTTATGATCTCAACTTGACATTGGTTTCTGTAGTAGCCAAGTACTCCAATGGTTAGGCTAAATGTCAGAAGAGCAAGAAAAAATAAGAGATCGTGTATATTTGATTGATCCTTTGTTGTTGTGCGAAATATATTGCTGTAATATTTAGTTTTGTATGATTAAGGAGAAACTTTATTGTAATATGAAAATAGTTTACTGAGTAATTTTCTTTGCAATAATTGAATCTTAAAATAACTTTCTTAAAGTATTGATGTGACACTGCTTTTGTATCAAGGAAGATACTTTTGACTTGAATGTCTGAAAACTGTCCAGACTGCTTAAAGCTACCGTTCTATGACTATTGCAAGAGCAGCTGCCTTACTTTGGAATGTGGCCACTTTTCCCAGCAGGCTCAATCTGCTTATACTTAGTCAGTATGTGCTCTTAGTGTAAAAGCTAATGTTCTAGGAGATGAGATTTTCCCAGAAACAGTGAATGTAGAAAAGGTAGGACCTCAAAAATGAGGAATTTAAGTCCCTAACCCCTCTACCCTTCCCCCAAAAAAACCCAGAGAAAAAAAACCCAAACCCGAAAACCGAACAAAACCCAAACACCCCCCCCCCCCCCCCCCCCCCAAAAAAACCCCCACAACCTTCCAAACAAAATCTTTTCTATACCAGGGAGAGAGAAAGACCAAAGATGCAGGTAGGATGTATGGATTGTACCCAGGTATCACTCAATCTGAAAGTCTTTGCTGATGGTTATGTACTTATGTCTAGTCGTTTAAAACTTTTCCTTACGTGATCATGGTTTGAAAACTATCCGATGCCAGTCTCAAGACAAACTTAGTATTTTAATATTATGATTTTTACAAGGTAATGTATCAGGCATGAGCATTCTAAGAATGTTCTTAAAATTCTAAGAAAAAGTTGTATCCGCACAGCTTCTCGAATAAATAGAAGGATGTGTTAATAAAGCAGTGTCTTGTGTAAGTCATGCTTCAGCTTAAGCATGCTTCACCACCACTCAGTAAATCTCAAGCAGCACTGGAAGGTTACTCTTCATTAGCTTTGTGTTCCACTCTAATGAACTGCTGTATACATGCTAATTCCACAACTTTCATGTTCTCTGAATCACAGAATAGCCTTGGTTGGACAAGACCTCCAAGATCATCAAGTCCAACCATTAATTGAACACTGCCAATTCACCACTACTCTGTGTCCATCAGCACCACATCTACATGTCTCTTAAATCCCTCTGGGGATGTGGACTTGACCGCTGCCCTGGACAGCCTGTTCCAGTGCTTGACAACCCTTTCAGTGAAGAAACTTTTCCTTATACCCAATCTAAACCTCCCCTGGCACAGCTTGAGACTGTTACCCCTTGTCCTATCACTAGTTGCCTGAGAGAAGAGACTGACCCCTGCCTCACTACAGCCTCCTTTCAGGTAGTTGTAGAGAGCAGTGAGGTCTGCCCTCAGCCTCATCTTCTCCCATCTAAATACCCTCAGTTCCCTCAGCTGCTCCTCATCAGACTTGTGCTCCAGGCCCTTCTCTGGACACACTCCAGCAGCTCAGTGTCCTTCTTGTAGTGAGGAGTCTAAAACTGAACACAGTGTTTGAGGTGTGGCCTCACCAGAGCTGAGTACAGGGGCACAATCACGTCCTTACTGCTGCTGGTCACACCATTTGTGTTACAGGCCAGGATGCTGTTGGCCTTCTTGGCCACCGGTGCACGATGCTGGCTCAGCGTGCTTTGTTGATTTCCTCATGGTTATGGGAATGTGTTTAATAAATCACATTTTGTAAATGTAAAGAAGCCTCTGTAACTTCAGTTTTAATTACTGTCTTGATAGCTTACAAGGCAGAAGTTCATCAAATTAATAACTCATTTATGATAACTAGTTAAAATCATGTATTAGTTAAAATTCTGTGAATAGGGTTCATCTTCCCTAACTTTATATATCTGCAAGTTAAACATTTTAATCTGAGCTACTCTTTCTGATCTGGTTTTATAATCAGCGGAGAAAAATAGCAGCTGTTCGGAATGCTTTTCTTAATCATGTTAGGCAGTGCAGCTAGTTGTTGTTCTGATTCTTACTTCTTCCCATTGACTCTGCAGCTGTTTGATTTATGCCCTTGTTACAGCAGTGGTGCCAGATTAGGTAATGACCGTCCTGAGAATAGTTTTAGAGTGATGACATGAAATACTCTGGCAGTTGCTGTAAAGCAGTACTTCAGTTTGCATTTGAAAATTCTAACCGACCTAAAATTTTGAGCATAGAAAGAATGTCAAGGGAATTGCTGGAAAGTATGGTGAAAGAAGTAGATGCCATGATGGCAGTAATAAATGTAAGATTTATTTTTAGCTTCTTTTATTGGTGTGCTATGAGCAGAATAAACGATATCTCAAGTGAGACCTTCAAGATTCAGTCAGTTATCTTTTTCAGGATAACTAGATGTTTTCTGAGCATTCTAGTGTAGAATTTTGATGAAAAATACTTGTGCACTAAAGTTGTAAAGTTGGTCTTGACAAATTAGATCTTTTACTAATTGTTTTGAGGCATGTTTTCATAGTAATTACTAGATTTCTTTTTTGTTGAAGTATTCTAGAACAGCAGGTATAACGAGTTAAAGAGTACAATTTTTTTTCTTTTAAAGATATAAACCAATACGCCGACGAGTAATTTGGCTGATTGGACAGTGGATTTCTGTAAAATTCAAATCAGACTTGAGACCTATGTTATATGAGGCAATTCGTAACTTGCTTCAAGACCAGGACTTAGTGGTAAGTATAAATAAGTAATGTTTTGGATTACACATTTGCTCTGTAAACACAAGTGAAACAGAAATAGTGTACCTTGTGTAAATTTCATCGAGATTTTTGTAACATTACACTTTAAAGTTATGGAATCATGGAATATTCAGAGTTGGAAGGGACCTCCAGAGATCATCTAGTCCAACTCCCCTGCTTCAAAGCAGGATCCCCTAGAGCACATCACTCAGGACTGCATCCAGGCAAGGCTTGAAAGTCTCCGGAGAAGGAGACTCCACAACCTCTCTGGGCAGCCTGTGCCAGTGCTCTGGCACCCTCACTAAAAAAAAATTCTTCCTCGTATTTGAATGGAACCTCCTATGTTCCAGCTTGTGCCCGTTACCCCTTGTCCTGTCGCTGGGAACCACTGAAAAGAGTCTGGCTCCATCCTCCCTCAACCCACCCTTTAGATATTTGTAAATGTTAATTAAGTCACCCCTCAGCCTTCTCCAGGCTAAAGAGTCCCACCTCTCTCAGCCTTTCCTCATAGGGGAGATGCTCCAATCCCCCACTCATCCTCGTTGCCCTCTGCTAGACTCTCTCCAGTAGTTCCATGTCTCTCTTCAACTGGGGAGCCCAGAACTAGATGCAGTATTCCAGTTGTGGCCTCACCAAGGCAGAGTAGAGGAGGAGAATGACTTCCCTCAACCTACTGGCCACACACTTCCCTATGCAGCCCAGGGTGGCATCGGCTTTCTTGGCAGCAAGGGCACATTGCTGGCTCATGGATAATTTACTGTCTGCCAGGACTCCCAGATACTTCTCCTCAGAACTGCTTTCCAGGAGGTGCCCCCTTAACCTATCCTGGTGCCTGGCATTCTTCTTCCCCAAGTGCAGCACCCTACACTTGCCCTTATTGAACCTCATGAGGTTCTTCTCTGCCCAGCTCTCCAGCCTGTCCAGGTCCCGCTGGATGGCAGTGCAGCCCTCTGGAGTGTCAGCCACCCCTCCCAGCTTGGCATCATCAGTGAACTTGCTGAGGATACACTCTGTCCCCTTGTCCAGGTCATTGATGAATATGTTGAACAAGACTGGACCAAGTATTGACCCCTGGGGGACACCACTGGTTACAGCCCTCCAGCTCGACTCTGCTCCATTGATCACACCCCTCTGTGATCTGTCACACAGCCAGCTCTCGATCCACCTCACTGTCCCCTCATCTAACCCACACTTCCTGAGTTTCCTAATGAGGATGTTATGGGAGACGGTGTCAAAAGCCTTGCTGAAGTCAAGGTAGATGACATCTGCTGCTCTCCTCTCATCCAGCCAACTGATTATAATATCATAGAAGGCTATCAGATTGGTCAAGCATGATTTACCCTTGGTAAATCCATGCTGTCCACTCCCAATAACTTTCTGTTCTACAACATATTTGGAGACGACCTCCAGAACGAGTCTCTCCATCACCTTCCCAGGGATGGAGGTGAGACTATGGGCCTGTAGTTCCCTGGGTCTTCCTTCTTGTCCTTTTTGTAGACTGGAGTGATCTTGGCCTTCCTCCAGCCTTCAGGCACCTCTCCTGTTCTCTGTGACTTTTCAAAGATGATAGAGAGTAGCCCAGCCAGCAATAACATCTGCCAGCTCTCTCAGCACTTGTGGGTGCATCCCATCAGGGCCCATGGACTTACGGATGTCCAGTTTGGCCAAGTGATCTCTAATGCAGTCTGTTATGTCTTGCAAAAAATAATCTGTTGGGAAGTTGTGGGGGTGTTTAATTGTAGAGATGTTGAACAATAAGGTCAAAGACATGAAACAAGCCATTAAGATGTTCACTAGGTGATGACTTCGATGGGAAAATGAATTGCAGTAGCAACAGTGTGGTTTTTGTAAGAAAGTTGTGGAGTGTCTTGAGATAAATAATTTATAAACAAATGAACGCTTCGTGTAGATAAAATGGGGTTATTCTCTGACTAACCCCTGCAGTGTTCGGTATTATTTAAACATCAACATAGTTATCTGCTAGCAGAATATGATAAATTATATCGATTGCTAAGCTGGTTGAGTACAATTTTGTGGTTTTAGGCTACAATTTCAGTTTCAGCAGGGGAGATTGAGTTGAGAAGCTGGTTTCGTGATTGTTTCTTTTGTTTTTATTTTTAAATAAAACGGACTAACCAAGCAGCCAACAAATAAATAAACCTAGCTAGTTTGTTAGTTAACTGTTATGACTGACAATTACTAATATTTATTTCTGTGATTCCTGACAGTGTTAGCAGATCAGGATGTGTTTCTGTGTCAATGGTGTGACTGTTTTCACTTAATGTTTTCTGAGTTTATTTTATTCTGTGCTTTCTGAGTGACAGCAAGCCATGAGATAATCCCAGTTAAACTCCTGCTCTATTGCAGGAGTTTTTATCATAGGCTAGATATGTTGTTTAATTCTTCCTTGACCTTCATGAAGGTTTTGTCTCAATAATTTCTCCAGGTGGTACTATTTTAGCAATGCCAAATAAACTGTAAAGGATACTAAAATGAAAGCAGATGAAAAAGTGTGAGTTGAACTGACTGCATTTCTTAGAGGATGGAAGAACACATGGAATGATTCGATTGCCAAAATGGCAACTGATTTGATATTGCCAGATATTATGTTAATAATAAAAATATTTAATGGACATATGCATAATGCTTCTTGGCTTTTGTCTTTCAGGTCCGTATTGAGACAGCTACAACGCTGAAGTTAAATATCCTTTTATTGGCAAAGATATTTGATTATTTTTTAATTCATAGTTACTGGAAAATGAACAATTTTAAACTTACTACCAAACTCTCCACATTATGTTTTTGTGTATCCATGGAATCTTTGCTTATTTGACTCTGGTATCCATCTGCGATCTCTACTATTTTTCCTTAGTGGTTGTTTACCTGTAGATGACTTTGAATTCAGAACTGACCAGTTCTTACCGGTAAGAGCATTTATATGGATGTATTCTGATGAGTGGATAGATCCATACAGTAAAGCACGAGAAAATATTTTCCAATTTCATTTTAAACCACATTATATAGTAATGAGTGTGTATGTGTGTGTGTGTGTGTACATATGTTTTGGGGTTTTTTTAAGTCTCCACAGGCCAAAACATATAAAGGCTCAAACTGCTGCTGTTAAGGTTCCTAATGTGCAATAGAAAGACAGACAGTTCAAAATGTTCTAGCATTATGACTGATACAGCTTCCTAGCATTGTGTTTAGTACTATATATACTACGTGTTACCAGATGCCAAGTTTCTTCATTCTGAGATGGTATGACTGCTGTCTTTAACAAATACCTGTCCACACCAGTGTGACTTTCCAGTATGGCTGTTTCATACAATACTTTCCAGCCTGCTGTTTCACACAAGAATTAAATATAAGTGTGTGGTTAAAATAGTACCTTAAAAACATAGACTTTATTCTCCTGTATTTGTGTTCTTTACAGTGGTCATTACTTTTGTCATTAAGTAAATAATAAAATGTTAGCTATCAATACAGGAAAGATTTATTTTGATCACTCAAATTTAGCAGATGCTGCTTCTTCTCATTTGATTATGACTTCCATGTTAATTGCAACTCTTTTGAGAAAAAAACAAAACAAACATGCGGAGTGCATCTACACTGTATACATTGGCGTTGTTTAAGATGTCTTTTTCAGTTCAATATACAAATGTTATCTACTGACCCAAAAGCTGAAAGACCTTACCTTTGATTTGACCCTAAAAGAGTGCTCCTTCTGGAGAGACGGCCTTCAGCTTTATAGTATTTAATCTGTGAAGTCATGTTTATGCTTACCAGAACATGAAAATGATGCATGTTCAAACTGATCACTTTTGGCTGTTATGTAAGAGTATATCTGAACTTTTATCTTTTTTAGACAGTGATTAGCTAGTGTGCATTTCTCCAAATGAAAAAATAACATTTTGCACACTTTGTAAGTATCTTGCAGAGTTCGTAGATGTTTAGAATTGTAAGTGTACAGGAAAATCACCAATTCATGTCACTAATAGCATTTTTGATGGTCTAATCTGTAGTTGTTTATTTTTCTTTTAGTATCTGGAGTCCATGTTTACACTGCTCTTTCAGCTGCTTCAGGAAGTAACACAATGTGACACCAAAATGCATGTTCTTCACGTTCTGTCTTGCGTGATTGAAAGAGTCAATATGCAGGTATTTTTTTATAGATTTCAGTGTTAGCGTTGGACTAAGAACACAGAAGAGGACTTGATGTATTTGGCTTATAAAAACAGTAGAAAAATGTCATTGACTAATGGACTTGGTTATTGTTATGGTAGATGCCTGCATTGTGTGCATTACTTGGTTCTCGTTTTACTTTCCAGCTCTCATTTAGCTTTTATGTGTTCTTCTCAGTTACTACTTCTTTTATTTACTATGTGTTTTTTTGTATTGATTCATCTTTTAAAGTACAAAAAGACTTTCACTGCTTATTTTGCTACATTTCTTGCAATTTTATTTTTTTTTAATTGTAATTTATTGTAATTGTTTCATCTTATCTGAACTAGTATTTTATCAAATCTTAATGAGAGAGACATTTTGAGGGACAAAATGCTTCATGCTCCAAGGGGCTGTGCAGTTAAATTTGTGATCTCTTACTGGCATTGATGTGGATCATGATTGCCTATACAGCACTTTCTTTAACTGCATGAAAAGTTTCAAGTTCACATGATGAATTTTCCATACTTCCTTCTTAGTGTTAAAGTACGTCCTTCAGGAAAGAAATTGAAGATGTTTTTGCAGAATTAAAAAATCAGTTGTTGACTGCTTTTCTCTCAGGTTTTTTTTTATGGTATTACAGTCTTAAGGACAGAGATAATGCATGGTTTTGAGCTTATCTCTTCATTCTACAAGTAATCCTGTCTGAGAGCCAAATGAAGCTTTCCTAGTTGTCTGTTGTAGGAAAAATCAACATGACAGCAAATTTCCCTGTGTTTTAGATCAGCAAGAAAAGTGGCAGAAAAAAAACAAGTTGAGAAAGAACATTTGCGTCTGTTTAGGTTAATTCCTAATTAAATACTTTAGAAGTCAAATAGATTAACCTTTTAGTATTGTAGAGCATCACAGAAAAAATACAGGTTGGGGCAAACCTCTGGAGGTTGTATAGTCCAGCCAGCCCCTGCTGAAAACGTGGCTAGCTTCAGAGGTTATTCAGCACTTTTTTTTTGTTTTTTTCTGAAACTGTTTCTGGTCTTATTAAAGGATGCTGTTGTTTAGGAATCCTGTCTAAGTGAAGAATATATTAATACGAAAATATCTCTCATTATCAAATTAAGTATTTTTTGTGTTCTGTTTACTACTGTTGCCATACACAAATGCTATGATAAGTAACGTGTTCTTTTCAAAGCACTGTACAGTCAGAAATTACTTTAGTCACTGAAGTGCTGGGGTCTGAACCCCAAGTCCTGAATTAAGGTTGACGTATAGGTGGTTCCCACAGTCCTTCAAAAGGAGGGGATGAGTTTGCCTTTTGGCTTTCCTCCAAGGTGCAGCCAGCCTTGTAAGGAAAGTCCTTGGGTAAACAAGCCCCAGGTGCCCCACATTGGGTGAATGAGTGCCAGGTGTCCTGTTTTGGGGATAAAAGCTGGGACCACTTGCAGGAAGGGTGGAGTGTCTGTCTGTGAGGTAGATGCACTTTGCAGAGTTTCCCTGTTGAGGAAGGACCTCCTGACTCTCCCTGCAACTGGGCCCCGGTCAGGTTTGGTGCTTGGGAACGCGGGCTCTGTGAGAACAATATGTGGCTACTTCTATCCTATATTATCAGCCTATTGGCTTGGCTGTTTCCTATCTCTGCCATGGGAGGCTTTATTGCCTTGTTTGTTCCACCAGTTGTTGGCCATGCTGTATCATTCTTGGGGTTGTTGGGTTTGATGTCTGTTATGTGTAATCTGTTTGACTTGTTTGTACTCCCAGTGATCACCCATGTACTGACCTTCTTGTGTGCAATAGAATCTGGTTACTGATTTGTTCTACTGCTGGCTGCATTCCTTGTGCTAGGCCTAGTAATGGGCAAAACAGTCACAGAGTGTCGAATATGATGTTTTAGGAAGAGGAAAGAGGAGTAAATTAAAGTAAACTGTATTTTTAGTGTGACAAAAGCAGCTTGTAAATATTTCAGCAATTATTCTTGGGATAAATTAATGGCCTTGTTTCACAAACTAAGAGACAAATGTGTGTTCTGAACTTCAGATACGACCATATGTAGGATGCTTGGTTCAGTATTTACCACTCCTGTGGAAACAGAGTGAGGAGCACAATATGCTACGATGTGCCATTCTAACTGCCCTAATCCATCTCGTCCAGGTAAGGAGTCAGAATCACATCAATGTTATCAGTGGCTTCTACAGTTCTTTCTCAGACATGCCTACATGTTCTCTGTGTGTGTGTGTATATGTGCGTATATATATAAGTAAAATTAAGGTTATTTTGGTTTTATGGTCTATTTCCAAGTGCTCTGCAGTCATACAATAAAGCCATGGTTTTCTGATACTAGAGATAAACATGGCCAATATTAAGCACTTAAACATTTTGTTTCCAGGGGCTTGTTCAGTAAAAGCTGTTATATAGGCAAATTTGCTATGTTCTGGGGGATTTTGATTTTGTACTCTTGGAACTGAACCTCTTTAGTGACTTTATAGTCTATATGAAAGAGCTTTTTCTGGCTTCCTGTATTTCCCAGATGGCATTAGGACTGTTGGTCTCTTCTTACAATCATTGTGTATGGTTCAGACTTCATTGTGCAGTGTAGGCTCATCTGTTCCTCCATTACTTTCCATGAAGCTCTCGGGGATGTGGAATTTCTGTTTTTGGTTGCAAACTTTCTGTGAAGATGAGCCATTTTTAAATCATAGGCCAAGATGTGGACCACCACAGCAAATTTGACCATTCTTTGAATTTGCATTTTAACATGGATTACTGTCAAATGTTTCTTGTTTAAATCATAACTGTTAGGTTTAATGTCTAATGTCTCTCAAGGGTGTTGTTGACTAATTGTGGGTCATCTTGTTTATTTAGAATTTCAACCCTTTTATTGCTACCACTTTTACCATTACCTTTCTACTGCATAACCTCTGTTACCCATTATGTCCTTTTGCAATGATTTCTGCAATATTTTTAGACAGCAGATGCGGAAAAAGTGCTTTATTTTATCCCTTCTTAAATTTTCTTGCTTTTCTGGTGTTCTGTTCTGCTTTATTCGTGTTATATGAAACCGTGATAAAAGCAGCTCTGAGCTGCCTGCTTTATGTAATCGATTTGTATCATCCCATTATTTGTATTTCAGTCTCTTGGTTTAGGTGGGTTTTTTTTCTTCTCCTGAGAATTTCTGTGCATATGCTGTTCTTTTCAGCTATACTCTAATATCTTCTCTTTCTAATGTCCATTTTGAAACAGAATGATCAGAACTGTTAAAACATCTGTGAGCCAGGCATTTACTATCATCTTACCTTTGTTCCTGACTGTGGCTTCTAAGTGCCATAAGTGATAATACTACTGAGAATAGAGGTGAACACAGTGCTTCTCAGACCATTGTCTTTCTGTAGTTTTGGGGTTTTGTTTGGGTTTTTTGTTTGTTTTTTTTTTTATATCTGCGTGTTGTAGGTAGCTTTTCCTTTCCTTTTTTGCCACCAAGAAGGCCAATGCCACCCTGGGCTGCATAGGGAAGTGTGTGGCCAGTAGGTCAAGGGAGGTCATTCTCCCCCTCTACTCTGCCCTGGTGAGGCCACAACTGGAATACTGTGTCCAGTTCTGGGCTCCCCAGTTCAAGAGAGTCAGGGACCTACTGGAGAGAGTCCAGTGGAGAGCAACGAGGATGATTGGGGGATTGGAGCATCTCCCCTATGAGGAAAGGCTGAGAAGCAGGACTCTGTAGCCTGGAGAAGAGAAGGCTGAGGGGTGATTTAATTAATGTTTACAAATACCTAAAGGGTAGGTTGAGGGAGGATGGAGCCAGACTCTTTTCAGTGGTTCCCAGCGACAGGACGAGGGGTAACAGGCACAAACTGGAACATAGGAGGTTCCATTTAAATATGAGGAAAAACTTACAGACTCTAATATCATCAAGTCAAGCTATTAACCTAGCACTACTAAGTCTACCACGAAGCACCACATCTACAGGTATTTTAAATATCTCCGGGGATGGGGACTCCACCACTGCCCTGGACAGTCTTAGCCAGTACTTGACAACCCTTTCAGTTAAGAAAGTTTTCCTAATACCCAATCTAAACCTCCCCTGGCACAACTTGAGCCCTTTTCTTCTTGTCCTGTTGCTTGGGAGAAGAGTTGAAACCCCATCTTGCTACAGCCTCCTTTCAGGTAGTTATAGAGAGCAATGAGGTCTGCCCTCAGTTTCCTCTTCTTCCTTCTAAACACCCCGAGTTTCCTTGGCTGCTCCTCATCAGACTTGTGCACCAGCTTTGTTGCCGTTCTCTAGACACGCTCCAGCAGCTCAGTGTCCTCCTTGTAGTGAGGGGCCCAAAACTGAACACAGGATTCGAGGTGTGGCCTCACCAGTGCTGAATACAGGGGCACAGTCACCTCCGTACTACTGCTGGTCACACCATTTCTGATACAGGCCAGGATGCCATTGGCCTTCTTGGCCACCTGGGCACACTGCTGGCTCGTGTTCAGCCAGCTCTCAGCCAGCACCCCCGGCTCCTTTTCTGCCTGGCAGCTTTTCAGCCACTCTTCCCCAAGCTTGTAGCGTTCCATGGGGTTGTTGTGACCCAACTGCAGGATCTGACACTTGGCCTTACTGAACTTCATACTATTGGCCACAGCCCATCAGTCCAGCCTGTTCTCTGCAGAGCCTTTCTTCCCTCAGGCAGATCAACAGTCCTGCCCAGCTTGGTGTCTGTCTGCAAAATTACTGAGGGTGCACTCAATCCCCTTGTCCAGATAAGGATGTTAAAAGAGAACTGGCCCCAGTACTGAGCCCTGGGGAACACCAAGTGTGACCAGCTGCCAACTGGATTTAACTCCATTCACCACAACTCTTTGTGCCTGACCATGTAACTGCTTTTCACCCAGTGAAGCTTTTGCCTGTACAAGCCATGCGCAGCCAGCTTTGTCAGTAGAATGCTGTGGGAAACAGTGTCAAAGGCTTTACTAAAGTCCAGGTAGAAAACATCCATAGCCCTTCATTCATCCACAGAGCAGGTCACCTTGTTATAGAAGGAGATGAGGTTGGTCAAGCAGGACCTGCCTTTCATAAACCCATGCTGGGTGGTCCTGATTGCCTGGTTGTCCTGTATGTGCCATGTGATGGCACTCAAGATGAGCTGCTTAGGTTGTTCGGATTCTTAGTGATAACTTGACTCTCTTTCCTGTTTTTCTAGTTTTACAATAAATTCCCTAATTCCTCTAGAGACTTAGTGTAATACCTTGGCAGAGAATTTTGAGAGCGTATAGAAATTATTAGCTACTTTCTTTATCCAGAGAGAATAGTTAAAATTAACTGTATTTCTTAATCAGTGAAGGAAAAGATTTCAGTATAAGTAATCCTTGAACTTGAAATATCTAGAAATATCAGTGCTGTTGGCATTAAAAATGCAAATAAAATGTCGTATGTTCCTGAGAAAAGACTGATGAATCAAACAGTAATTATATTGCCTGCAGAATCTGTGCTATTAAGCACTTCCTTAATATGGGCTATATGCCATCTGACTTTCTCCAACCCTTCTACCTCTCAAAAAAAGATGCTTTAAGACTATCACGAAAGAACCCACAAAACCTGTAGAGGAGTCACTCGAAACACTCTGACCCGGTGCCAGACAGAGGTGCTCACAAAACAGACAAGGCAGCTACTCAGAGTGAAGATTAACCAAAATTACTTAGCACTCCAACAGACCAAAGTATGTCATACGGTCGGATGGCAGGCAGGAATATAATACTGCATAACTGGACTTAAGAATTCCCAAGATTTGCAAATAATACTTTAGAAGAATGACTCAAAATGTGCATACTTTCACTCACAAAAGAGGGAAAACCTCCCACTCAAGGTTACCCAGAAAACAGAATTACCCGAAGCAGGGGTGAGGACTCACTCAAGAATATCTAGAAGTATGCTGTCACCCAAAGGACAGTGGTGCCGACTGTGAACCCCAGGGAGTTTTCTTGGGCGGCATCCCAATCCAAGGGAAGAGTACCAGCTGCAGACCCACTGCTCTGAGGGGGACTGACTCGGTGGGGCTCCATTTATACCCCAATAGAGTCTGACCTGTGGCCAACTCTAATTAGTTGGGGGTCCCATCTGCCAGGGACTGTGAGCCTAGTGCCAAGCAAGGTAAGGACCTGGACAAAAGGTGAACAGATTTCAACAACTGGAAAGCTCTGGTCTTTGTCGGATCATTGAAAGGCTCCTGTCTGTCAGGCCTTTATCTAGCCTCAGTTGTTACTGGGTCTTTGGCAAGGCTTTTGTCTGAGTGGGTGTATCTGCCACAAGGACTAGCAAAGATCAAGAGAAGTGCTTCTAGGATGTAGGGTAGTGTCCGTACAGGAACAGACTGAATATGCAGGCCATTTTGAACTTGCAGAAGGACATGACTAAGAGGATAGTATCGTAGAGATTAACAGTGGAGGGACAGTGTAAGGGGAATGACTAGACATTAAAAGTAAAGGAAAAATTAGAGTTCTTTTAAAAGTGGAGCTAGTTCAAACGAAGATAAAATATATTTTCACAACAAACAAATTGTGGAACTTCTTGTTACTGACCCCTGTGGAGGCCAGATCTATAGGAGGACACAAAGAGACAAATTTATGGAAGATTCTTCTTATTTTAAGTTTGTTTAAATAAATAAATAATTCCACAAAGAAACCTTAACTTAGAAATATCAAATGGTTTTAAACTAGTAATTAGTAATTATGCAAATATAGTAATTATGCAAAAGCAGCATTCAACTAGCCTCAGTTCTCTTAAGCAGTAATATTACAAAATAGGCAGTAGCTCCCACTTTAAGAATTTCATTTCTTTTAGGGTCAGTTTTAATTTCTGATTAGTTTTGACAATAGTTATCTTTAGCTTATTTTTTTAAATGGGGTTTTCTTATTAAATGATTGCTGAAAGAATTCTTTACCCTGCGTTCTTGATAATACATCTTTGTGTATGGCTTATGGATCATTTAAAAAATACATTACTGTCATCAATCTGTAAGTCTTTGTGTAACAATTAAAGCAGATCCTTATCCTGATTCTTAGAATATGTCAAAAGATTTAGCATGTGGCTAAGAGTAATTATCAAAGAGTAATTATTTTCTTGGTCTTAAAAAAATTTTATTCAGCATTTAGTCATTTAGAATTTGTTAGAGCTGTGACTTTTCCCAGAAAGAGATGATCAGTGAATGTTTTTAGGAATGTGTATTGTTTATCATTTGTTCTTGCAGACCATTGATATGCTGCTTGTTTTCAAAAAAAGTATGTAATTTTCTCAAGACATGTTGAGAGAAAGCGATGAGATATTAGACTGTTTTGTTATTGTATGAAATGGATGCAAATTCAGTCTTTGATTTCTTGAATGCATGTTTACAGTATGCAAATAGAATAGCATCACAGATATTTTTCAATTTTATTCTTTCAATGCTTGATTTGAGGTTTTGAAGTATTGTATATTTTTTTATTTATAGGGGCTGGGAGCAGAGAGCAAAAATCTCTATCCTTTTCTACTTCCAGTTATTCAGCTAAGTACAGATGTTTTTCAGCCTCCACATGTCTATCTTCTCGAAGATGGTTTAGAGTTGTGGTAAGAGTGTTCTTTATCAGTTGCCAATTTTAAAAATATTATTTTTGTATCCCCAGAAGGAAAAAAAAATATTTATAAACAGCTTTGACTGTATTAAGAATTTTTATGTCCTTGTTATCTTACCTTGACATTATCTATATCATAACTTTTCTCAGAAGACATGAGGTTAGGAAGTTAATAAAAGAAACACAGTTAAAAATAACTGAGTAGGTAATCAATTTCCAGGCAGTTGATAGTGAGATACAGTTCTGTTGTGATAATGAACAGCAAGACAAAGTGTCTAGACTCACTATAATGTGCATGCTAAACTAATAATTTCATGTGCTTGACTTTGGGAGCAAAATGACCCAGTGATTCTCAGAGCTGGTTGGTGGAAGAGATGGCTGAGTTTACAAGGATAAAATGTAGAAGTTGCCTTACATATCTCAAGCTATTTGGTGACTGAATATAAAACAAGAAGTGGCACTGTGGTTGGTTTGCCATGAGCCTAATTTGTTTCTGGTGCAGCTGACACTAGGAGAAGAAAACTTTTACCTGGACAGAATTCAGCACATCTCTTTCCTGCAAAATAGGAATATATTGAGTTTGTCTTGAAATAGTGAGGAATTCCTTTGGTGTAAATTGTAGGTGGGCATTTGAATTGCAAGTACTTAACTTAGAAATGATCTCTTCTACATGCAGCAAAACTACGATTTATAATGCTTTTCATGGTGGCGCAAGCAAGTCAAAGTGCAAGATCTTCACAAAATTTAAGACGGGAACCTTTTTAATGTATCAGTTTAGAACTTTTATATCTTCTTAGTAATACTGATCTTGAGGTGGTTATTCTGATGTCTATGCAGAAGAATGATATTTTAAGATGCCCTAGAGCATCAGAGGAATCTGGATGAAGCTGGCAGAGGCAGTTGGGACTCTAATGGCTTCTTGAACCAATAGCAAGAGAACAGCTAAGATACTTTACATAAGCAGAAATTCTGTATTTATATACAGTAATCCTATACCTAAGATGTAGAAACAAACTGGAATATGTGGCTATGGCTTTAAGTATGAATTTAATTTATAGCTACTGCTTTCAAACCTGAGGAATTTTAAATTGTTACAAACAGTGCTAGGTGTATAGTTATGGTTTTATCTGTGGTAATCACTGCATCATCTCAGACCTCCCAAAAAAACCAAAAAGTAAACATTTGAGCTGCTTGCCACCAGAGCTGCTCCTTTGAGGCATAGAGCCTCAAACCACAAACATTCCTCTTTACTCACCTTTTCTGAGTTTTGAAGTTGAATATGTGGATATTCTCACTGCTGCATTTTAGAGGTTACGTTATCTTTGTAAAAAGACAATAGCATGTTTTTATTTTCTTTTCCTACCTTAGCAAGACCCATGCCTATACTGATGGGTGTGTCGTAAGGACTGCTGCTGCACTTGAAACAAGCTTCAAGTAATTGTTAGACATTATATAAGGATTGTATAGATGGTTACTAGAAGTTACAATGTTGTACATCTGTCAAAATGATTGCTCGATGTTATTCATAGATCATCTAAAATATTTTTCTGAATCTATTCTTAGGTTAGTGACATTGGAGAATAGTCCATGTCTTACACCCGAGCTCCTGAGAATATTTCATAACATGTCTGCCCTTCTAGGTAAGTCTTTTACTAATAAAATTTCTGTGTATTTTTTTTCCTACTGCTTGTGTTGTTCATGCATTGAGTAGTGCTGCTGTGGCTACAAGAACTACAGGGACTTGCAAAATTGTAACTATTAAAAAATGAAGAGGAGGTTTTTATTGACTTACCCATCTTCTTTAATATTTATTATCTACTTGCCCTGGTTCTCTTTTTTATTAATTTGAAACTGCTTCGTACCCAAAAGTTGAGACTAATTTCAGTTTTATCATTTTAAAGGGTTTTTTAAGAAGTTCGTGAAATATACACCAAATGTGCTGAGTTTTAGTGGTATTAGTTATATGGAATACTTGCCTGTTCTCAACTCTTAGCCAAGTTAGGAGGGGAGGCAGCAAAACTATCATCATGGACTTCGAAGGGCAGACTTCAACCTGTTTAGAACACTGGTTGAGAAAGTCCCTTGAGGAACAGTCCTAGAGGGCAAAGGGGTCCAGGAAGGCTGGACTTTTTTCAAGAAGAAACTCTTAGAGACACAGGAGCAGGCTGTCCCCATGTGCCGTAAGACAAACTGACGGAGAAAATGACTGGCCTGGCTGAACAGGGAGCTCCTGCTGGGACTTAGAAGAAAGAAGAGAGTCTACCACCTTTGGTAGAAGGGGCAGGCTACTCAGGAAGAGTATAGGGGTTTAGTTAGGTTGTGTAGGAAGAACATTAGGGGGGCAAAAGCTCAGGTTGAACTCAGCCAGGCCACTGCTGCAAGAGTTTTTACAAATATATTGAGAATTAAAAAAGAACCAGGGAGAATCTCCATCCTTTATTGGATGCGAGGGGGAACATTGTTACCAAGGATGAGGAAAAGGCTGAGGTACTTAATGCCTTCTTTGCCTCAGTCTTTAACGGCCAGACCAGTTATCCTCATGGTATTCAGTCCCCTGAGCTGGAAGATTGGGATGGAGATCAGTATAAACCCCTCCTAATCCAGGAAATAGTAGTGAAGGACCTGCTGAGTCAATTAGACACCCATAAGTCTATGGGGCCGGATGAGATCCACCTGAGAGTGCTGAGGGAGCTGGCGGAGGAACTTGCCGAGCTGCTCTCCATCATCTATCAGCAGTCCTGGTTATCGGGTGAGGTCCTGGATGACTGGAAACTTGCCAATGTGATGTCCATCTACAAGAAGGGCAGGAAGGAGGATCTGGGGAACTACAGGCCTGTCAGCCTGACCTTGGTACCGGGGAAGGTTATAGAATGGTTCATCTTGGGGGAGATCACATGGCAAGTGCACGACAACAGGTGGATCAGGTCCAGCCGGCATGGGTTCATGAAGGGTTCACTGTTCATGGGTTCACTGTTTAACCAACCTGATCTCCTCCTATGATCAGGTGACCTGCCTAGTGGATGAGGGAAAAGCAGTGGATGTTGTCTGCCTGGACTTCAGTAAGGCATTTGACACTGTTTCCCACAGCATTCTGCTGCAGGAGCTGGTGGCTTATGATCTAGACAGGTGGACTCTGTGCTGGATTAAAAACTGGGAACTGGGGTTGTTTAGGTTGGAGAAGAGGAGACTGAGAGGAGACCTCATTGCCCTCTACAACTGCCTAAAAGGAGGTTGTGGTGAGGCTGGTGTTGGTCTCTTCTCCCAAATTACTAATGATAGGGTGAGAGGAAATGGCCTCAAGTTGCGTCAGGGGAAGTTTAGATTGGATATTAGGAAGAAGTTCTTTCCTGAGAGGGTGGTTAGGCACTGGAACAGGCTGCCCAGGGAGGTGGTGAAGTCACCATCCCTGGAGGTGTTTAAAAAATGAGTAGATTTAGCACTTGAGGCCATGGTCTAGTGGTTAGGGAGATGTTTGGTTAAAGGTTGGACTCGATGATCCTAGAGGTCCTTTCCAACCATAGTGATTCTATGATTCTGTTACGAGGGTGTGGGGACAGAAGTTAGCTTTTTAATTATTGTTTTCAGTGCTTAATATTTTATTCTGACTAAAGGTCAACAGAAAGTTACATCATGGTGGGTAGATGCAAGATGACACCTTCTGTTATTTCTCTGTGTATACTAGATCTCTAATAACAAAACTGATCAGAAAATTAGTGTTTCGTAGTGCTTTTGGTATTTAATTCCAAATCTACCTCTTAGGTTCTGTAGCTGACAAATACTTGATGTTTGTCTTCATTGATATCCTCCTCCTTGTTTTGCATTAGTAGTAGACAGTATATGGTAGAGGAAGCTTGCACTATACAAATGGTTGTGATTTTCATAGTTGTGTCACACTGCCAATCTGCTTGAGTTAAAATCAGAAATACACTGTGTTCGTAGCTTGTTTACATTTGCTACTGCTGTTTTCTCCCCGCCCTGTCCTCCCTTGTCCTCATGTGATACTTGCCAGGGTAGAAATGAGTGTGAATGGAAACCTTGGCATACTCTTCTAACAAAAGGTGGAGGTATTCAAGAATATTTTAAACTTGTGAAAATTTACTTATTTTATGCATGAATCTGGGAGAATATTGATGCTCTCTTTTGTAAAAAAAAAAATATCGTCAAGAGAATGTTCCTTGTTCTGAAAAATAAAAGCTGTTGTAAGATGCTGGTAGAGCAAGTAGTACAGTTAATCTAGGTAAGTTTTCCTTAAGGTGAGGCTTCAAACACACTTAAGTCAAATGGGGGGTAAATGGCAAAAACACAGGAGCTGCTGTGTAATCATAGACCAATTTCCTCATATAGAGCTCTGCTACTATTCTGTTTCCTGAACAGTTTTTTGAGAAACGTGTTTTCTAAGTGTTATGTCAGTCAAAATTTTTAGTTGCTGTAGGCCAAAATGGTGCAGTTTTGCCAGAAAGTGGAAACCATTCTGGTATGCTCTTTGCCTGCAATTCCCTTCTGTTTACATCAGGAAAATCTAGCTGGACAGCATCTGCATGACATAACTGTCACACTGTGATGTTGAAATAAAGCTTGAATCATGGATTAGTGCTAACCTTATTTTAAAACTTGGTAGTTTTCAATAATTGTTCACAGCTTAATTGTCATATTTAGTTTTCATATCAGCACTTCTGCTAATGTTTCAATTCTGTTGAAATTTAGTTGCTTGATAGAGGGGTTGCAACGGCTCTTGAATTCATGCCTCGGTGCAGCAGACTGAATAACGTGGAATGGAGGAATGCATTAATTCTCTGAGAATAGATGCATTTCGGCACCGAGACTGCTTAAAATTACAGCTAAATCTGATGCAATATCATGTTGGGAATGTGATCAAAATCAAGACATACCTGTTTCAGGAGGCATCACGTTTAATGTGCCTGTGCTATACTTGTAAAGGTAAAGGCAAAAAGCACGTTACTGGCACTGGAGTAACTCCTCTGATCCCCAACGAAACCTAGAGGAGCGCATTAATTCAGAAAAAAGATATGTTTGATTCAGGAAAACCTGGCAAGAGAATTGATGCATAATTGGTTTTTAAATATAATCAATTGAATGTGATATCTTCCTAGAAAAATGCTTTTACTAAGCCTTGAGCTTTGTGCACAGATGAGTGATTGAAATTCTCTTCTTTCCACGACATCTATCCTATCTGTGTTTTCGCAGAATCACAGAATGCAAAGTTATGGAAAGCTTGGTAGCACTTCGTGTTTATATTGACTGTTCCTTTACAGTTTGTCAACTACTGCATCAGCATCTGAAACTTAAAATATGGTTGTATCCAGCAACTTCTGGAACTGTGTATAACAATTTGCTACTAAAGCCATAGATGTATTCATAGATTCATAGATGTATTGAAATCTTTTGATGAGGCTATTGGATGGATAGGTGAAAAATCATCTCTTTACAAGTCAAGATATGTAAATATTCAAAATAAATGATAACAAGACATGACCGGTCCAAGCACTGAGATATGAAAGTAGTTGCGCATTCAAAGCTGTTCAGTGGCCGTGTCAGATAACAGGAGCATTAGATGTTCTTTCTAATGAGAGGAAAAAGAAGAGAAAATACTAAAACTCCCCAGAACTTTCAGATGTTATTGCAGAAAAACAGCCATATAGCAAGCCCTTTGAGGTTTTTTGGTCTTCGGTTTTGTTTTCAGACAACAATGGCTGTTGGCTTGCTGCATGAGTATCAACCTCCATGTGAAACGTTGAAACCTTTTCTTTTGCTATGAATTGTGTTTATAGATGTTCTAGGGTGATGTTTTTAAAAACAGTCCTAGAGGTACTACCTTAGGACATGTATTTTTTCTCTCTTCAAACTGCTGCTGTATTATGTCTCTTAAATGGATATGCTTTCCCTACTGATATGCTCAAGGCATGGCCTAAAGCTCACTGTTTCAGTCCAAAGGGTCAGTGCCATTTAATGTGGCATCTGGGTAAGAAGAGCAGAACTGCAATCTTTATTTTACTCTTTCTACTCAGCATTTACTGACTCGAATGTGAGAGAGATCATTTGTCAGTAATTGCAGATCTCTTAAATACATGTTGCATTTGTTCCAACTCTAATATCTTCTTAGGCCACTATCATATCCAAAATTTGACGCTTTTTTTTTAAAAACAGCATTGATTTTGACTTCATAAGATCTCTTATGCTTCCATTTGAGAACATGAGGGCAGTTATCATCTCTCTTTTGTTTTTATCTCTGGTGGGGAGACAGAACCTGAGTGGTACTGAATCCAAGATAACTTTTTTTCTATTTGTAAGCATCTGGCACATAAAAGCTGTGTGAGGAAAAAGACTTTTTAGAAGTGAATTATTTTAGTCGTACTTCACTTTGGTGCTGAAGTTCTGAATTGTGATTATTTTTATTTTTTTTTCCCACCCCCCTTCCCAGGGCTGAGTTCAGAAAACCTCAAAAATTGCTTTAAGATCATCAATGCTTATATTTTCTTGTCATCACCTGAATTTTTACAGGTATGTTACCATTATATAAAGATTCAGATTAGCACCTTAGTTCCCTACTGGCAAACTTGTTTTTTTCTCTCATGCTTAAAAACATCATACATACAAATTCTTATTCATTTATATGTATATAAGCATATTCTTCTAATGTTAGCTCTTTATGGCACATGGTGGACATTCAAATCAGATTTAAGAGAGATAATTATATAGAATTAATGTTTTGTGGATTCATTTAGTGCTTTGGTGCCTAATAAGATCCTATGTGAGGTGGTAGTAGTTACTCTAATTATCCTACCAGATTAAAATTATGATCATAAATTCTAACAAGAATTGAACTAGAGATATTATGAATTGTTCTCACACCTTCTTCATTAGAAAATTGAAATTGCTGGTTTAAAAAACGTGCAATGTTAATAAAACAACAAAATGCTTAGATTAGATTTTAATTAGTTCAGGAAAGAAGAACATGTTAGCAAGTATGATCTTTGAAGAGAAGCCGAGTCTTTGGATTTAGGTAATCTCTGATGTGTTGAGTTTGGAAATATATACGTAGATATAAAATGTGTTTGCATAATACATTCTTTCTTATTTAATTTCAGATGTATGCTACTGACTTATGCAGGTCATTTTGTGAACTTTTGAAGGACATAACTACTGAAGGTCAAGTTCAGGTTTTAAAGGTAGAGTGTAATAAAAATAATACCCAGATATTTAGCTTTGTACATCCGTTATTCTTGCTTGTGTTTTGGCAGATTAGAGTAATATTTTCAAGTATGATGAATGTAGAACACGTAGAAGAAAGCTGCTTATTTAGCACACATTGACATGTGGCATCAGTGATGTTTTAAAGTGTGTGCCTGTGTGTGTAGATAGTGCGTATATACACACATGTATTTTTTTTAAAAAAGTATTACTTTTCCCAGGTGAAGGTTAGTGTAGCCCTAAATAGAGCACCCTAAAAGTTAATCACCTAACACAGTTATCTGCAATGCTTTCATTACTTCATGTGATTCCAAAGCGTTGTCCTTAGATAAACAACTTCTAAGATAGTTTGAGTCTTCTTTGTATAGATGGATTTAGATTAAGAGTCCCTGATATCTTTCCCATTTGATTATTTTTCTAGATTACTAGAAAAAGATGATTAGTGAGGGCTTGGATCTTCGTGAAAGTAGTTTGTTCTACAGTCTGACAAAAGCTCACTTAACCAATCAATGTGTTGTGAACATAATGCTATGTATAGAAAACCATGAAAGCGCTGAGTTGCAAAACAAGGGTTTTGTTTGGGTCAAAGTAACTTGATTCAGTTTTTGCCTATCAGTGGACTCATGGAAGTTGTAGAAAGGTAACTTGGTTATTTCTAATTGAGTTTTAGAATGGAGAAGACTACCACAGCATAACACAAAAGATACTTACACTTCTAATTACAAAATAAAAGGGCAGAATCAATCTAATTAATGTGTTTTAAGAGTTGTCCTAATTCAGTTTTCAGCTTGGTTCAGAGCTCAGAAAAATATTCGTTATTCAGACAAAAAAGGAAAGATTAAGAAATAATTCAACCCTAATGTCAAAATCATACTTGTGTGTTCATAACCTAGGTTCATTTTGAGTGTTTCTTATCAAAATGTGCAAGGTAATTGCCTAATTACTGTATTTAGCCATCCAATAGGAGTCTTGTCTGTACTATATCAAACAGTATTGATCTCTTTGCTACTACAAACAACAATAATATCTACTGGGTTTTTTAATATTAGTTTTCCCTTTCAGTATTCAATATCTGTGTCCTGATTCGGCTAGGATAGGGTTAATTTTCCCCAGCAGTCGGGAGGGAGCTACAGCCGGGCTATTCCATCCCATGCTGACGTCATGTCCAGGTGCCCAGGCACAGGCAGTGCAGGAGCAGCTTTTGTCTGGGTCTGTCCCTCGTGCTGTGTCCGTGCGGTATAGCTCTTGTTCTGTACGTTATCATCACTATTACTGTTGTCATTCAGTTTGTTGTTGTTACACCGCTGTATTAAATCTTCCTTATCTCAGCCCCGGGTTTTTTACTCCCTGTCCCATCCCCATCTGAGTCTGGTCTTGGGGTCCCAGCAGGGTCTAAACCACCACAATCAATAAGAAAAATAATGCAGTTCAATTTTTTTAACTGCACATTTGAAAAACTGGCAAGATAAGCATTACACAACTGCTTGCAGAATCCCAGGACACAAAACGGCAGGAGAAGTTGATAGTCCTCCCTGTTTATAGTTCTTGCTGTGAGGAGCTTAAGGACTTTAATTCTGGAATTTAAAATGTGAATTTCTCTCTAACAGTACTATTATTTAGAGTCTATAGCTGGGCAAGTGTTCAATGCAGCAGATTTTAATCAGATCTCTAAAATGGAATGACACTGCTAGTACGGTATCATGTATTCACTTGGCTTCTAGTGTAGCCTTGCATTAGTGACAAGGTTTGTCCAGTATACTTTGAACACTTTCCTAGTATGCCTACTTGCTTCCAGAGGGGTATCTGAGCTATAATCCATGTAAGTATTCTTACAAGAAGGAACAATTTTGGCATGTGTCACTATGCTGACTTGTTGAACAAAAAACCTGTAAGATGAATACTGGGAACAGAAACACCCAGGAGTGTTCTCTGCAGTATTTTTCTACTAACAGCTTTGGCTGGATTGAAAATAGACATTAGAACAGTAAACAAATGGATAAGGTTGAAAAACACTAATTTGAATTGGTAAGACAATTTATCACAAAATTCTGAGACTTGATGTGACTCGATTTTCTAGTTATCTAAGATGATAAAAGGTCTGAAAAGAGCCTGTACAACAAGCAAATGAGTTAGCCAAAACTTCCAGTACCAAAAAACGTCGAGTGGGGGAAAAGTTACGTTCACCTCCATATAACAGTATATTAAAGGTCTACAAAACTGAAAGGCATTGAAAGGGATCAGCTGCTCAAGGCAAGAAATAATAAAGGACATTAAATGAAGCTAGTAGAAACAGGGTTCTTAAAGGAAAAAAGGTTTAAGGGAGACTGGACAAGAGTACAGAAGAGTAGTTCCTTGTGGAAGTCCCTCTGAGCTGAAAGTTGGTGGAGACTGAGAAGAGTGTCTAAGGGAGGTAACATTATATGCTTTATACACGTCAGTGTATAGGTATGTGGTTTCTGTCCTTACTACCCATAGGAGTGAACAGTTATCAGCCCGTTACTGTCACAGCCTCTTTCCTTCTCCATCTTGGTACAAGGGGGAAGCCCAAACAGCTGGGTGAAAGAAAAGGAAAAACAATTACTCCAGGGAAGTGCTCATGGGGGAAAAAAAGAGCTGAGAAGCAAAGAGCAAAGAATGTAAAAACTGGAAACCAGAGTAGGGTGCAGAGAACAGCACATCTGAGAGCACTTGTGGTTACTTAATCACCTGCAAAGAGATGGTAGGTCCTAATCAATGGTTCTTCTAGACACTGACAGGACAAAGGTATGGAAATAAGCCTTAAACTGCTGGTATTCCTCCCTCTCAACCCACCTTATTAAGCTGCTCTTCCTGGAGCCTTATCAAGGTCCTTCCTTCCAACCCACTTCATCAGCTTTGCCAGGACCAGGAGGAAACTGATGAGGAGCTGGTTGGCTAGGTGAGTTTCATTTGGCATGTCAGTTATCATCAGGGTACTTCACTAGAACACACTTTCAGCAATCCTGGAGTTTGCTGCTATTTGGTAAAAATGCTGCCAGGACTTTGTATGTAGACCAGTATATTCAGTTTTAAAGCTTCAGTTAAGATTTTTAAATGCTCTTTACTAATTGTTGTAATTTGCTTTTGTTCTTAAGGTTGTGGAAAATGTCCTAAAAGTAAACCCTGTTTTAGGTCCTCAAATGTTTCAACCTCTTCTGCCATCAGTATTCAGGGGGATTATAGATGGGGAGGTAAGAGTTGCTCTCTAACTACTCCCTGCTTTTCCTTTTGAACAGGAGAGTACCTTCTGTTATCTGGCCCATATTTTTTCATATCGATGTTGCATTTTCTTTTGTTTTAACAGCTTCTGATATATCTTTGACAGTTAATTTTAAAAGTCTGTAAGAGTAATGTAGTAGCACAAGAGATAATGCAATATGTTGCATCACTTATTTTGTCATCTAGTGTTTATTTTAATAACACAAATTTTATTCTGTGGTTCCTTCGCTATTAGCTCTGATAAGGTGCTGTGACACTGCTTAGTTAGATCTTTTGTAGTTGTTGAAGTTTTTGTCAGTGTTTTTTAAAGACACTTATACTACTCTATTTTAAGTGTACCTGGACCAGAGAAAAGCAAACTGGACAAGAAGATTCACGTAGCCCTTTTTTTCTAATTTACAAATCTAATATGAAGAGCTGAAGGATGTGAGAATGCTTTGTGTGAGACAGAAGAGGCTTTAAGGTTTTGCTTGCTTAGATATCTTAAGTTCTCCCTTTTCTCTTTCTTTGCCTTCAACAAATTTCCATGTGGGACAGAAAGGTGTAAAGTTCAATATGCTTTAGCTGTGTTGACCCTTGCAGTACTAGCAGGAGAAAAAAAATACTTTAATCAGCAGAATCAGTGGGTGGAATTCTCTATGCTTTTGACTTTTTTGATCAAAATATTTGGGTTTTTTTGGAGTTGAAGACTTCCAGATATCAATATTTGGCTCCCATTATTTTTGAGTTAAGTAAGATATTTCCACAGTTAAGCCAAGTAGTCTTACTTGGCAATGTACTTGTTGCTGTGTAGAACACAAAAAAGACAGTTTGTTTGAACAGTTTGCAGTTTAAGAAGGCACAAAACTGGAAAGTGGATTATTAAAATGTCTTCTCATTTAAGACTGTAACAAATTCATTGCTCCCTATTCAAAATTAATCTAGGTTACTGTTTTCCGGTAAATGCTGTCATTTTGTTTTTCAAGTAGGCAATTCTACAAAATATGTACTATTATTTTGTTAGATGTTGAATTTAATATGAAGAAATCTGTAGCTTCTTTTAAAATTAAAAGTAATAACAGAAGAACTAATGAGCTTAATAATGTATCCAGTTAATTTTGAGACACTTGCAAATTACTTACTGGCAAATGTAGTTTCAGTGAAATAAGTAACAACAACTTCAGAAGTACTAAGCACTTCTTAATGTTACTAAAATTGTAAGCAGTAATCTTGAATCATAATTAACTTTGAAAGTAATTTTTTTAACCATACAATATACTGTTCCTTAAGCTGCAAGTTTTTAAAATTTAAGTAAAATCACCGTGCGAGCTGTCTTAGCTGTTTGGAGGAAACTGACGTTGAGATTGCCATAGTTTTCCTATTGTAAGAATCGAGAAACTCTAGTAATGATTGCTCACTCAGTCTTGTGTTCTTAGAGGCTTTTAAATTACAATCTATAATTTCAAATTTAATAAAATACATAAAAGGTTCATGCAGGTATTTTCCATGTATTTCTTCTCTATACATTAACTATTTTCCTCTTAATTAAACTAAGCCCCCTTTGTTTCTGTTGACTTTTGTTTCAGAGATACCCAGTGGTGATGTCTACTTATCTAGGGATCATGGGTAGAGTTCTACTACAAAATGCAAGTTTTTTTTCATTGCTTTTGAGCCAGATGGCATGTGAACTGGGTCAGGAGGTAAGGATTTTTGTCTTGGTATTTCAACTTGATTGCATGTGGAAGTCTTGCATTCTTTTGACCTGAAAGAACTTTTCCCTCTTTTTCTGTGCTTATTCCTCCCCAGTCCGAAAGGGCCTTTTCCCCTCCTTTAGTCCTTCCTCTGAATATTCTGTAACAAGCTTTACATGTTCCCATGATTACCTTAAAACATCCTATTAAAAATTTTATACCGTGTCTAAATTCTCTTTCTGCTGCATCCCACAATAAGCCATATAAATCCCTTTAGTTCACATGGTATTGCGAGGTTAGTGTTTCTTTCCTTGTGCCATCCTGACGGGTCTTGCACCAGGGGTAATAGTCTAATCATTCTCCGGTGAGTTTCTAGGAGTATTGGGTTCAGTATGCATTGGTTTCACTAATGAGGTTACTGAGGTTCTTTTGCTACAAGTGTTCTGCTACGTCTTTAGGTGAAATTTCAGTCATTTTCTTATCCCTAGGTATAATATGGTTTTCAAACAGCTAAAGGCAAGTCTTTTTATTTGCAGCAGTGAAGTCAGAGAGTAACTTCACAAGATTTTTTTCACATATGTATTAGAATGTTACAGGAAAACTATTTGTGTAATTCACAGTTTTGAATCGGTGCTCCATCCATGAATTAACTGCATTTCTAACTTTTAGGTTACAATTAATAGTGATTGGGGTTCAGGGCCTGGAAGCACTGTCTTAGAAAATTTAAAAAATAGTTGTTGCGTGATACTTCTGTCAGATACACATAACTGTATCGTATCTTTCCCAGACTGAATAATGTATTCGATTGGTAAAAAAAAAAGTAAAATAAATTATCTTCTAAATATGCTGAAGGACTCATAAATGAAAAGGAACATTGTGTTTATCATTGCAGTTGGATCAAATTCTTGGTAACTTGATTGAAATGTGGGTTGACCGGATAGATAACATCACTCAACCAGAAAGAAGAAAACTTTCTGCTTTGGCATTGCTTTCATTTCTGCCTTCATTGAATAGGTAAGGAAAAGTACAGTGCCTTAAATAAGAATGCTTCAAAGGCCCATATGATGTTTTTTAAGGTATTTCACAATTCTGCAGAAAAATATTCCAATATAAGTAGTTTTGTTGCATCTTTTTTTTTGCTAAGAGAATCTTAAAAAAATAGAATATTCATGCTACATTATATTATCTTTTTATTTACTTCATAGCAATAGAGTAACCTTTCTTCTCTTTCATGGAAAATGTCATTTAGTAAAAGTGAGGAAACAGCACTGCATATTTTGTTGTCCATTCTCATATTAATATTGAACTAACTGCTTTTCTGATACGTGATTAAGTAGTTGCTTTAGTTGGCTTGTTAGTATTTTAGTGTCCTTTCCAGGGAGCAATGTTTGTTCAGTTTTCTTTCCTGTTCTGGGTAGATCTGAGCTTTCATCCTGGTTTTCCCTTGTATGACATTAAATGGAAGAGTTACTGTGAAAGTCTGTGAAACAGTCTTTGCACTGTAGATTTCTATAGTAAGCAGCTTTTATCATTGTCCTTTCACTAGCCATGGTCATTGCTGAATATAAATACAAAACTAAAGTTCTTAATGAATATACTGAATAGTGTTACACTGACTTCTAAATTGTGCCTACGAGAATTCATATATAACACATGTTTAGGTGAGAGTTCAGTCCATAATTACCTTGAGGTTATTCTTATCTGTTTGAAAGTCAGGAAGACAAGACTGCACGAGTTTACCTTTAGTCTGCCGGATTTCCTGAGAAGTCTTAAGTACTGTGTAATGGGAATTTAGATGTTGCTTAAATCATAAAGCTATGTTAGTATCTGTAAAGCTGTAGAATATGTAGTCACTACCTAAAAAATCAAGGAACTTTTACATATAAAACTTAAAGAGGCTTCATTGCTTTTAATGTGCACATAGGCTTTCCTTTTTTGTCCCCAATCATCAGGACAAACATCTAGCCAAAGGTAAACCAAGCAGCTGCTTTATGAGAAAGCCTTTGTTTTTTTCAGTAAATGTAACAATGTTATATTACTTATGAGTATATTCAAGATGTTCTTACAGAGGTGTCTAAATTTTAAAGTGCTGAACTACGTCTGTCTTCCTGTGAAGTTTATTTTGAAGAGAGGAAGGAAAAAAAAAAACTGCTTTAGATAACTGTGTTATTTTGGCACTACCTTCAGCTGCTCCAAATTTCCTGCTGTAAGAGCCAATTATTTCTGACAGTTCTTAACATAATAAAACCTTCTGCAAATGACAGCTTTACTTTTCAGATACTCAAATCATTTAAGAAAACCACTTTTCAAATAAAAAGTCTCTCTTTAGTGGACATATTTATGTCAAAGCTACAAAAATTTTACTATACAACTAATAGATTGCTAGGGCCAAACATACCTTCAGACAGAGTTTGTGAAATTGATTCTGTCAAGTGATTGTTCCTTCTACCACTGAACAATGCAAGTCATTCTGGTTTTGCCTTCACAGGGATTATACTATATATGTTTGCTGCGTCTCACATCTGAAACTTAAAAATAAATTTTTTCAGAAGCAGGCTTCTTGTGCAAGTCCATTTGTAAAGTTTACACAAAATGTTTTAAATGTAATACAGTATTGAAACAAAATACTTTGATTCATCTAACAGTATTTTCAAGAACTTAAGTAACTTTTCCTCTTGGAGTACCTCACTAACAGAGTTCCTGATAAGGTATTACTTTGGACATCCAAAGCCAGTTCATGATTTCTAGCTACAGAAACAGAACAGAATTTTGTCTCCCAAGGATGGCGATGAGATGGGCTTACTTGGGATGGTCAAGCTGAGGGTCAGGTTCTGCCCTCAGCTTGCTTCTGTGCAATGGTCAGGGGTGGTACCAGTAGCAAGCTCAGATTTTCAAGATTCTGCTATAGGGAAAACAGACATCTGCACTGTGTCTAGTACATCCTGAGGATTTTGCATTTTTTGCCAGTTGCTGGAGCTGTTGCAAGAGCATCAGGTTATTTTAGAGAGGAAAGGGAAGGAACAGACAAAAAGTACTGGGGGAAAAATGAAAATAATGTGTATTCTCATTCATCCCTCAGATCTGTTTTATGAATAAAAAGTTGGTGAAGATACTAAGGAGTGACCTTTTTTATTCTCCCTCTAAACTCTGTTATTACTTCGTTGCTTTTAGGTACTCTTCTCGTTAGTGGTCATGTTTATAATTACATATATGTAGACTTGGGACTCTGCTTTTTAGGGGAAGCTAAAGGTTCCATCATTATTCATTTAAAACGAGTATGGCAAAAATAGCTTCCCATTTCAAATATAGTGCCTTTGACAACATCATGAGTGAAGGATTTTAGAGCAGATAAGATGGGAATCACTGCACAGCAGTTGTAGTTCACTGTGGTTCTTGGGCCAATTAGTTGGACTAAGCAGGTTATAAAGTGACAGTTTATTAGCCAAACTATAGCTTTCTTGTATAGGCAATATCATCTGCAGATACATGCAATGACATGTCTTCAGTACCAATGATACCATTGCATTTTATCAGTCCATGTAGTCCTCCAATCCAGCATCCTGTTTATCTTCCTACACACAGCTGCACATTGTGTTAGTCTTTAGAAGTTCATATTAAAAAAAAAGAACAATAACTGCTTCTTTCCTGATTAGCGTGTTGCAGCACCTTTTCACTTAGCAGTAATTTCCTGGTATTACTTGGGGGTTTTGCATAAACTAAATGCTACCTAATTATCTGCATTTGCTATCTGAGTCTGGTCATTCGATATTGACATTTTTTGAGTCTGATTGATACATGCATCTGTATTATTTTCCACACTTTGTACTTTTACTGATTGTTTGCCACTCATATCTATCTATGTGCATTTTCATTCACTTAATAAAATCTCTTGGTACTTCATAAAACAAATGAAAGACCTTTGTCTTTAAACTGATGCATGTAACAGCAGGGTCCAGTAACAAGATACAGGCAGTAAGGGTACACTTATGGAGTCATGGTGTCTCCAGGTTCAACATACAAGGGAAGTATGCATAGATACCGAACAGCTAGAACAGTGAAGATTTTTTGAAAAACACAAAAGGACTCGAAGTTTTCTGGAGGAGAACCATATCTGAGCTAGGGTGTGTGACATGAGAAATGACACCAACCTGCACGAGTACATTCACAAATGTCATAATTTCCTGGTCTAGTTCAGTCATATTCTCATTTGTCTACAATCTTAATGTCTTGTTTGTGAACCTACAGCTTCAAGAGTATTCTTCTAGTACATTACAGTAAATAGATGTAGTCGGGTTTTATTAGATATGCCTTCAGTCTGCAAAATAGTGCCTAGTGACTATGGTCAGGAGCAGCAACCTCACTTTTCTTTAGGGCATTGTGGAAAGGATGTGGGCCCCCACCACTATCACAGGTGCTGTATTTTGGGATACACATCTTCAGCATTCTTTTTATTTCCTGAGACCAAAGTGGCTAAAATTGTACCTCTTCCCCTTTTCATACCTATGTATATCTGGAAATAACCTTAATCACTTTTCTTGCTGTGCTTTTGCCACTTTGTATAATGTCAGCATTACAATGTTTTAGAATGTCCTTATATTGGGATATTCAAAGCTTTTAATGATTTATTTAGTAAAGTAGATTTCTTTTTTGTTCCTTTAGTTATTATCTGTGTATGTGGGTGGAAATAAACTTACTGAAATATGCTTAAGAGTGATAGGAATATTTTAGTCTCTAATAGGAAATGTAAAGATAATTTGGAAAGATAGCGTGTTAATGATCATCTTAGCTTGGTGTAGTACCTAATTGTAAAGCACAGGTAGCATTTGACACCATGTTGAAAGCTAAGCATTTCCTTTTTGCTAGTTATTAATGCTATGTCATTGAGCGAGAGGTTTTCTTTTACTCAGAGTCAGTGCTTTCCAAAACAGCCCACTAATTTTGGTGCTTAAGGATAGATTTATTCTTGGTGGACCTACCAATGTGGAATGATACCACTCTTAAGACAGATGAGCTTCAAATAGAAAGTATTTTAATTAGTCTTGTCTTTTTCCTTTTTAATTTGTGGTGTATGAGTAGAATATCCAGATGCCAGTGTTAATTTTTCCCCTTTGAGTCAAATGTGTTTGTCTGGAAAATCTATTATGAGGAAGAGGTTAAAAGCCTAAGAGGTTCTCCGGGTTGCTCTACTCATTTCTAATCATTATGTAAATGAATGTCTGCTTTTTCTCACTGTATATCAAATCTGGTATGTCAGCCAGTATGAGTTCTGCCTATTAGATAATTGGCATTCTGTGAGTTTAAGTACTTACAGTATGCAATTATGAATCTTCATTAGATTATTACAGAAGTTTTTCCTCTGTCATTTGTTAAAGTTACTTTGTTAGAAATTTTGTTTTCCTCTCAAAAAGTTGTCTGTATGTAGTGTTATCAAATGACAAGAAAATACCTACTAAAATGTCATGTTTTCTCCTTCAGGGTAGTTGTGTCCTCATTTATAAAGTCAGAATTTGTTACATAACTAATACATCTTCCTTTCTTTGTAGGATGATACTCTGAAGCCATTTTCCTATCTTCCCCTCCTTTTTTTTTTTTTTTCTTTTTTATTCCTCTACTCAAAGGTGTGCTCACCCAAGCAGCTAACAGTCTGTTAGGATTAAAAGGAGCTCTTTAAATTCTGCTTTTGCAGTTGTCATCTATGGATTTGTTTAGTTTGCCTGCCAGTTGCAGTTTTAATGATATGTGAAAAATGTGGCTTTGGTCTCAGAGTATGAGAGTCTGCATCATTCAGAGTGTTAGATATAGTACCACAACTTCCTTATGTCACATCATAGCACTGGCAAGAGCATGCTCTCTTTAAACTTTATTCATTCACAATCTCCATTAATTTTTTCAAACACCTGAATGTTAGTATGTGCTGGTCAGGAACAAATTTTCATTTCCCCTAAGGCCCATAAGGCTTGTTTACAAGGGAAGATATACCAAGTGATGGCAAGGGATTACGTCACTAAATGCAGCTGAACTGTTGCAGAAAACAAACTGCAGTTATAAGGATTGATTGCTGCTGCTATCTTGCTTTTGTTTGTGGGCTATATAAAGAATTTCAGAAGTCTTTCCTAAAACTCTTCTAAAATTGAACATTTTGATTATGTAAAAGACAAAAAGGCAAAAGATGATAATGAACTAAATTTTCTTCAAATTTTTTATCTTCATCCTTTGTAATGTGCAGTTTACAAGTTTCCAAATTAGTTACTGAATAAGCAGTGACTAAAGTATAGCATATTATTAAAAATGTGTAAAAATCTCAAGATTGTAACAAACTTAAAAAAACCCAAACAAACAAACAAACAAACCCAACCAAACAAAAAAAACCCAACCAAAACCAAACTGGTTTATAGCTTTTTTTTTTTACCTGAACTTGTTCTGAGCTGTTTTGGAACACCTGTTTGTCTCTATGTCCTATACTCTGTGAAATGTGAGACTGCCTGAGAGTAGTGGAGATTTTTGGTGACTTTTGTTAACTGTGCCAGACTATTATGGTAAGATACCAAAACTCGTTAACAACTCAACCCATGTCACTACAAGAACTTCTGCAGATAAGTATTGTCTATAAAATTAACATTTCATATTCAAACATTTTAATGAGAAAGTGCGGGTCTAAAACAAAATGTCAGGTTTTGATATTAAGGAAATGCCTAGTGTAAAGAATGTGTTTTAAAGTAAGGAATAGCTTTTCTATTTTGCATGTGGGTATTGTTTGTAGTAGTGATGAGGATATGCAGTAATTGTTTTCTGGTTTTGTAAAATTTTTAGAAGCTAACAGTTGCTAATGCCAAGTGCATACCCATCCTGTCTCATAAAGTAGCAGGCAGTGTGCTGCTGGAAACAACTGGATTTAGTTTTGAATAAATTTCTAGAAGGTGAGTTAGTTATTGTGGTTGAAATTTGGGAAATTATTTGGAGTTCTCTAAACCTTTTGGTTTGAATTGCATTCATATTGAGTATATTTCTTATTCCTTTTATAGTCTAAACATAGTTTACTAAGCATTTTTCTTACTGTTTTACAGATTTCAAACATAAAAAGCCAATTATATATGGTCAAACCCATTTTTAAAAAAAAACTTAAGAAATGTAAGTTTCTGTTGGCAGAATTTGGAAGAAAGTATCTGCAAAACCATGTCCTTGTCTATTCTGATGCTTTTGCTCATATGCTTCATGCACTTCAGCTTGGATTATTATAAGCAAAGATATTTGAGTGGTATTTTGCCCCTCACATGAACCTGTGCTTCCTGTCTGGGATCACTGGCCAAAGCGACTTGATTTTTCTGCTATTGTGTCTCCTCCTTGGCTATGGCTACTGATGGGCTTTGTCATCTTCATTTTGCTGAGTGGAAGGTCTTGTTACAGTATAAATTGTGATTTTATAGTTATATTGCTATTTGTAGGTTTAATCTTTAATTTGGCATCTCATTTTGTCATTCCCCTTTCCCTCTTTGATGATGTGACTGGACTTTGCAAGTATTAAGTCTCTCTGATGGATAAACTGAGGATGTACTCTCCAGTACTTAAGCAAGGGGGATATTTATAGCACAGGCATTTGCACTAAGCGTTTGTCTGCACAAAGGATACTGCAGGAAACGAAAGCTGTGGACCAAAGGTGTGGCTGTCAGAATATCCATAGTCCTCTGTGGATAAACTAGCTTTAGAAAAAGTGGCCTAAAGTGAGACTTCTCAAAGTGTCTGAATCAAGCCTGAAATACAACAAATACACATCAGTTTCATCATGGGGTTTTCTCATCTCTAAGATCTCCTGGGCTTCCCTGGGATTGCTGGCAGGGTGTGCCTTGCTGGGGTGCAGGAGGCACTGGTCTCTGCCCTTCAGACTTCTATCTTCTCCCTCTCTGCTATGCCACTGGATTATGTGTACGTGTGTAGTGGCAGGAGTTTGGCTCTGCAGACAGAGAACAGGGTAAGTGTTGCTATTGATTTAATAAAACATTTCAGATTCTGGCCGAAAGGGAAAGGATTTACAGATAATGTAATAGTGCTGTTACAAATAGGTATGCTTTATTCTGAAAGTTATACCTAATTTAGATAAAACTCTTTTGAGTTCTTCAGTAGTTTTTAAAAAACCCAAAACAGTAACAGTTAGAAACTAAGATAGTTCTTGATTTTCTAGAAACAAATCATTGAGATTTCCTTTCCAACAATACATCTGAAGCACAGATAAAATGGCTTCCTGTCTCAGGGTTTCCTGTATCCATGGCAACCTGACTTTAACCACTTCTTTCTTAGTTTCCTGAGCAAACAGTTGCAAATCCTGGGGTAAAATGTGAGTGCTCTAGTACACGGCAATACTGCCTTTACAAAGACTATGCTTAGTTGATTGGCTTGGAACTTAGTCTAGTGAGCTGCAAGATGGCAAAATCACAGAAATAATGAACTTCAGATTTGGGGTAAGGAGATGTTTTTAATTATTTTGAATATAACTTGCTTTATAAAAGTAAAATCTAATTATAAATGAGCCGCCAGTGAAAAGAAACTTGTTTCCAATTGGCATTTCTACTTGAATGCTTTTGAAACATTTCCTAGTCATTCTTAACTATAAAAAATAGTTGGGAAACAGTATTTTGAATTTTAGAGGCTGTTATTTTGGCAGCTTAGTTGCTTTTATGCTGCAACCAATTAAATATTTTCTGTCTAGGCTGGCAGTACATTTGGTTCGTTGTTCATTTACTTTGAACATTTTTTCAGTGTAGTTCAAACTTATACTTAGGAAGTTTTATTTTTAAACTGCTTATTTGGCATTAAAGCAGAATATATAAAGTACCAATCTTGAAAGCAATGCTTATACTTTAAAGAATGTACACGTAGAATCTTTAAACTTTTGAACTAATAATATTTATGAACTTCTTTTTATCTCTACTAGTGAAGTCAGAGATGAGTGAGAAGGCCAAAGACAGGGATATGTGTGGTCTGCAAAGTTCTTCACCCTGCCCAGGAGCATTCCTGTATATCCTTAACTGTTTTCTTTTGTTGCTGCTCCAGAAGGAGGCTCTTGGCTGTCCAGCTGCTTGCCAGCTCTGCACAGGGAGACAAGTTAGCTGTCGTAATTTAGGGCTTTCAAGCATTCCGCGGGACTTTCCAAAAACGACAATTCTTGTGTACCTCAGTGGGAATAATATATCACGTGTCACTCCAAATGAACTAAGAGGCCTTCAGAAGCTTGCTGCACTCTACATGGATAATTCCAATATTTCGTATGTGCAACCAAAAGCTTTTGTGGAACTCCCCAAACTGTGCTACTTGCATCTAAATAACAATAATATTAAACGCCTGGATCCAGGAATCTTTGAAGGTCTTTCCAGTCTTCATTGTTTATACCTTCAGAATAATCAGATTGCTTTTCTTCCCAGAGGATTATTTAGTCATCTCCTTTCTGTTAGATATTTAACACTTCAAGGAAATCGTCTCAGTGTCCTTGGAAGTGGGACTTTCTTGGGAATGATAAGTCTCCAGACACTTAACCTAGCCAATAATAAGATTTCACGGATATCAGATTCAGCATTTCATCATCTTGAAAACCTTGCATATTTGTTCCTTGAAGGTAACAACTTAACACTTGTGCCATCAAATGCTATTGGAAGGCTCAAAAATCTTGAAAGGCTTTCTTTGTCTCACAATCCCATTGGATCAATACATCCTTTTGCATTTAAAGGACTTAACAAGCTTAGATATCTGTCTTTAAAAAACATAAAGCTAAAATGTATTGCTGTAAATGGATTTTTTGGATTAAACAACCTTAGCCACTTAATCCTAAATTATAACGATTTAGAAAATATAAATTCCAGCACTTTTACTTTATTGGACAATTTAATACATCTGCAGCTAGACAGAAATAAAATAACCAGTATTGGCAATGATACCTTTGAAAAAATGGGACAGTCACTTAAAATACTCAGTTTGGCATTTAATAATATTACAGAGTTACAGCCTGAAGTGTTCAAACCCTTAGTGTCTTTAACTCATCTACAGGTAAATTACAATCCTTGGAACTGCAGCTGCAAAATGCTTGGGTTACTTGATTGGCTAGCTTCGTCTCCTATTTCTGTAAAAATTCATTGTCAGAATCCTCTGAGTATGCGAGGCAGACCTTTGCATTACATTAAGTGGGCTCAGTTTGCGAACTGCCATAGCCCTACTGCCAGCCCAGAAGCAGCCTGGAGTCTAGGATCCATAGGTGTCCATCACAGTGCTACCACTTTGCTGATGGCATGGCATAAAGGAAACGGTCACAATGCATTCCAGCAGTTTGTCAATGCAGAAACTAAGTATGTGGCTTTCTGGGAAGGAACTACAGTTACATCTGCTAACCCCTTGCCCTATGAAGAAGATGCTGCTGAAATTCCATCACAAGCAACTACAGTATTACCAACATTACCAGTGCAAATACCAGCACAGATTATACCTGTTAACAGAACCATAGAAGAAGATTTATTTCCAACAGATGCTGCTCCTGTATCATTAAAAACAACATTACTTTGTACACAACAGGTTGAAAAGCTGAATCAAGCTTTTGACATTTTATTAGCCTTTTTCATTTTGGCTTGTGCTGTGATCTTCTTCTTAACCTGTAAAATTATTCATTTTAGGCAGAAACTAAAGGTGCTGGAAAACTCAGGGGAAAAGAGAATAGAATATTATGGTTTTTATCAGCCTGGCAGATACAGCATAACTGACCCAGTGCAGTCTCTAACTCGGAATTCAATGGGACATTCAGAACTGGACCAAATTAGGCTGCTCAAGCGAACAGCATCTGAAAGTCAAGCACAGGTCATATTGTTTGAACATTCATCATTGTAATTTCTCATTTGGTTTGATGTTATCTTTATCAAGTTCTTGATTTCTTGATATTTCAAATCACGATTTTCAAAAAATTCCTTCACTGGTTAAAATCAACTGGTTGATAGAATTGTATAAAATGGTATAATATGGATTCTGCATCATCATTTGCTTCCTGAATGTTTTGAAGTTTATTGATTTTTATTAGAGGTCATTTAAGTCTGACATGGATAGGTATGTTATCCTTTGTCCCTGTTGTAGCAGTCTTTCACCTATAACACAAGTATACATGCAGTATAAAGTACACATATTCTTATTTTTTGCAGTACTTAACGGTATAAGTTCCTATAGAAATTCCATAGCTAACTTGAATCTTTAAGCAAGCAAAACATCAGTTTTCAGTAGGATCATGAAGCCAAGAAATCTGGGGGAATGGGGAAATAAAGCAATACTTTATTTATTTATTGCAATGCAGTTCTACTCTGCCTCTATTAATCATCACACTGGGGGAAAAAAAAAAAGTAAGCATTTATATCTAGCATGTTTGAACTCTTGAGGAAAAGAAAAATCTAAAACTATACAAATTTTACTCATACCTATACCATATTTTAATAAACAAAGTTGTGTATTCAGACTGTATAATGAATATATTAAAGTGACTTTTTTTAGTGTGTATCTGTATCATTTTGTGGTAATACCTGAAACTGGAGTTAATAGGGAAACTCAATTTCTATTGGACTGAGAAATTGACCAAGTTTATTATGTCTAAGGTAATAGAACTGGTTACTTGCTGTCAATAAAAGGTATTTTGTCATCTGTGTAGTAATAGTTGGAGGGAGATTTTGGTTAGAAAAGAGGTATAAACTGAATAAATATACTACACTTAAAATACACAGTTCTATATTAATTGCTGAAGATACATATTTGTGGTGTATATTTGGAGGTGTCAGGTCAAAGTACATTTTCTTAGTGAAGTCCTAATTTTAGGCTTCCTATTCAAAACTTGCAGGTTATTTCACTATATAGTTTGCTTTTTTTTAACTTACTATTTCTGTTTTGAATATTGATATTCTGCTTACATTATTCACTATATATTAATATGGTATTTTACTGCAATTTACTGTACAGTAGATCAAATGCTTTTACAGAACACTTAACTCAGTGACTTGGGCGAAAGCCTGAACTATTTTGGATTGCTTGAATAGAAACTTTTTTTTAATAATTTTCTACTTGTAGAACAGATGTTAAATGTAATTGGTAAGTATTTTTAAAGAGGGAAAACATTGACTCTAATTCATGTTTAATATTTTTTTTTTTTGGTAGCTAATCCGTTATGGTCTCTTCATCTTTAACCCATTTTTGTTAACTTCTGGTTGTCCTACGTAACTCCTTGTGATAAGTGTTAAATTTGTTTTCATTTAGTAACAGCTGCACAATAAGTGATTAAAAAGTAGTAGATTCTGTAGTTCTGTGTGATATATTTCTAAATTTTCAGTTTAGTACGGGTGTCTTCAGAAATAATGGACTTAGAATTCGGTGGAAGCTAGTTGTTAGAAATGCTGCTGTGTCTTCATTGGAGAGGAGTTTTGGGAGTGAGCAGAGGCTGAGACTGAACAAACCTAGTTCCCAGAGGAACCTGACAGGGGCAAGGTCTGTTGTTTTAGTCTCTGATTTCCACAGCGGCTCTCTACAGAAGAGCATGAGAGGTTCCCTCTGAACGTGTGTTCTTCCCACTGACAAGCTGCTGTAGGAGTTGTTTGCCAGGTATGAGTCTCACCATCTGTAGCGATGAAGCATGAAAGGAAACTGATGCTGTCAGAGCTGTTTGTGCAAGCAAAGAGTTGGAGCAGTTGGAAGCCATCCTTTGGAGTGGGGTCATCCTCTGATATCCAGCTTGCCAACAATTCGCATTAGACTAAAAAGGAATTGAGAGATTCATTATGCAGTTGTGGGGGAAATGCCTTTCTTTTGCAGTTAGTAGCTGTTGTATTTTTAAGGGAAACATCCTTTGATGTACATGTGTGGTTCATATATCTAACTATTAAAATCATTAGAGAATACATTAAAAGACTTAGTTGAGTCTGCCCTCATGAAGCAAAATGATGCTTTATAGTTATCAAGTTTATAGTAAGCCGTAGGACTCCCCTGGAAAAGTTGTCTTAGCTGTGTACAGTACTGTTTTAGGAGCTGCTTAGCACTGTGCAGCTAAGGTATGTGGAATAATGGTTTACACTACTTGCAGTATGTGCAAAGTAACCTCAGTTTTCCTACTTCACCTCTTTCCTCTGCTAATGAGATAAGGATAAAGAATTAATCTTTCTCAAATCTACTGTACACTAGTAAAGATATGAAATTAGGCTTTTCCCTTTTTTGGTGTTGACTGCATCATCTGGTGAATGTAGAAAATCAGAAAATATTTTCTCCTCTTCCTTTCAACCTCTAAAAAAGTTTGTTTTCCCTTGCAGAATGGTTTCTCCCTTTCTGATAGGCTAAGGAAAATGCATCGCAGACATAGGGAACCATTTTAAGTACCCCTAAAAATTTAACTTGATATATGTTTTATTAAGCTAATGATAAAGTTTGATCTACAACGTATTTGAAATCTATGTAACTTGAGTCCAAATCCTGAATTTTTGCAGAAAACCTCTGGATAATAATGTTGGATAGATAGGTGAGTGTATTGGAAATGCTAGACAGGGTAAGAAAAACCAAATACTACTTTTTTCAGAACAGGTATGGGCTGTAATTTCATTTTGGTTTATACTTTTATCTGACAAATTATACAAACTTTGTAATAAAAGGCTTGATATTATTCATGTACAAGCTGCCCTAGATGTTTGCTATGTTTTGTTTTCATTATAGGCAAGGTGAATTTTATTTACAGATGGTTTAAAAGATTCTGTAATAAAAGATAATGTTAATATGTGTTAATTGCGTCTTTGAGTTCTGGAGAGGTTTAAGTCCTAACAGGTTTATAGAAGTTCTCCTCTAATTCTGGGCTTGTCTTTTGATAATTTTTGCTGCATACCAAATGAGGTTTTGTCTCAATAAATTAGGGAAACTGAGTAGTTATAAAACCAGTTATAACTTGATGCTCTTGTTTGTTCCATTGCTGATCTGGATTATATGCAATTCAAGGAGGGGAACTGCTTAAATGGTGCCTTCCTCCCAAGTTAAGATTTTAGTATGGACAGTATTAACTGTTTTGTTTTGAGTGTTCATCCAGAACCAGTACACCTGCTTTTCTGAATCTACTCATGACTTTCTAATGTATTTCTTGAAACAAGCAGGCTAATTTTAATCTCTTTAAAAAGGTATTACATTTATTTGCATGGCTCTCTCTTCTATAATAAGGCTTGATACATTTGATATTGCCATTGAACTTTACTTGAAGTTTCTTTTTTTTCAAAGCACAACGAGAGTATACTGTCTTTATTTTACACCAGCATATGTGTCTTGTATTCTAAAAATAATTCCATTATTTAATGATTCCATACTTGGTAAACATTCCAGTGACTTTTTGGTAGGAAGAAACTTGATGTCCCATTTAAAGGAAAAAAGGAGTGTGAGAAAAGAGAAGGTATTATCTTTATTGAAAGCTGTAGGCAACTGTTACCCTATCCCTGTTTTGGAAGGTCTTCTACATTCTTCAGCTTTGCTTTCCCCAGAAAAAAAAAAACAAACAAGCCTACCATGAATCTTCTGTCTTTCACAGAAGTAAAATATCATTCTTCATTTATGTCATAAAGTAAAAATATTCTTTCCAAGTAAAAGAATTAATAGTTTCTCTATCTGCTTTGGAGCTAACGAGAACAGTATTTTAGGTCTTCAACCACAGACCTCAATTTCTTCTGGAAAATATCACAGGTCCTTGGAAACACAAGTTACTGAAATGGGTCTCCCCATGTGCTCCTCCTATCAATCTGCAAACTTGGAAAAAACCCATAAAGTTAATGAGCACTGTGCCTGCATATTTTCTTTACATGTTGGTTAATTAAAATAACCTCCCTGAACAGATTGGCCATAATTAGCCCTGCAGCTGATGAAAAGACTAGGCCTTCATTGGGTCAAACACCTTTCTCTTCCCTTCCAATACAAATTTTCTGTGGCAGTTAGGGATTCTTCACACAGCTTGGAAGGAAGAAATATAACTACCAGGTAAGGGATAGCAACCTGTATTATTAATTAAATGGCGCATATGTGTAGGGCATAGTTTGCTTCTCCAGGGTGCAGACTGTTTGCATTTGTTCTCGGTTGAATACCCCTTGTCCTCTATTGACGTAAATCTGAGGACAGCCGTTTCCTTTCTCATGTTGGAAAATACTAACCACAGTAATGGCACTTTCCTAGAGATACATTTAAAAAAAAGTATGCGGCAAAAGAGCTTTAATGGGATGTGTGCTGGGTAGGAACCTGTGACTCAAGTGGAGAAACCTGCTCTGTCTCCAAGGGCTCTTTCTGGGGGCTGTGAAATGAGGAGCACTCACTTTCTTAGTGGCGCTGTGTGACTGGTAGGCTGTTTACTTGTTGGCTGCAGAACCCCGCGGAGATTCAGTCTCCCAACATGTAACGCCTTGCTGTTCTGAATGAGATGTGGAAGCTTTTTGGCAGGGGATAAAGTATTTTTTTAGAATACATACTTGACAATGATAATAAGCCAGACTGAATGAAAACTCTATCACTTTTCATTTTGAGGAATTTAGGAGTTTTAAGTTCCATTATACAAAATGCAGTTCAGAACCTGGCATTCTTGACAGTAGCTGAATAAAAAAGGGAACAAAAACAATCCCTTGGAAACAAAATGATCATGAGTTAAATCATAATCTTACCAAAACAAATTTAAAATAAATATTTTATATGCTTAGTATTCTGACTTGATATGCAGAGAAACCCCACCCCACCTTTAACAGTCAGGGAAGTGGTGCTTGTGCAGACACTTTTCACACTATGGAGACTCATTCAGCTGCTAGGAGGGCGAAGAAATATTCATGGCTGCACAAACAAAACAACAGAGGAGCACAGCATCTTTACAAGCTGCGCTTTTCTCAAGGGTTTGTGTGTGGATTTTGTATTGAATAGTGATGGGAGAAAATGTGTAAATGTGTTAGAAATAGAAGCCAGTACTCTGACGTCCCTGCTAGGAGGAGCATGCCCTCCCCACTCAGTTCTTGAGTCCTGTGCTAATGCATTTTTTCTTTTATTTCATTTGCAGTTATTTCTAGGTTTTCAACAGAGACACTAGGTTTTATCGTATTTAAGAATAACATTTAACGCACATTTTTGCAACCTTTGTGTACTTAAAATACTGAATTAGCTGCTTGATAACATGCTCAGCTAAGCAGTAAGCAATGAAAATAGTGCTGAAACCACAACAGTGCTCTACAGCTACTGAGCAAATTTCCTGTTTAATTCCTTTAGCTAAGTCACTTTCCTGTTCTTTTCCAGTGTTATCCAAGATAAATTTTGTGGTATCGTCAACGTTTCAGTGGAAGGGCTGCATGATATTATGACTGAAGATCCTGAAACAGGAACATACAAAGAGTAAGTGGAAAATCTAATTAATTTTTGTGGGTTTAACAGTAGTAGTACTGTTTTATATGTAGTGTTTTGATTGGAAAAAATCTGTAGGCAGTTAAGACATGCTTGTAAGAATTATGTTTCCACAAGAGTGAATGTTTTAGTAAGATAGGAAGTTCTTGGTCTTAAGAAAAAATAATTGTAATGGAGGAGGGCTTAAAATATATTTAATTTAATTTTATATAACAATCATAATATTACATAGTATTATCAATTTATATTTTTCATTACTAAATTATGTCTTAAAATGTTCATGTGCTTAGATTTGCTTTTTGCTCACTTGACTATTATATGTGAAATTACAATCCAACAAGCTTGTATGTTGATAGGGTGATAGCTCAGAGCTTCTTTGAATGTGGTATCTGGAGTTTAACCAAGATCTTTTCCTAAATGCCTCAGCCTCATTGAGTAGACCTACTGTACACTATTTCACAGCCTGAAGAACTTGAAAACCTGTCCCACAAGGACAATTCTCCCCCTTCAGCTGTTCCTCTTAACACAGCTGCTGCTACAGGGCACACCCGAAAGGAAGTTTCCAGAGCTGGGAGCAAGAGTTCATTTGTGGCAGGAAGGTGTTCAGCGTGCACTGCCACCCACCACTGCACTCATTCGTCTCCTGGTGACTCCCAGGTTACTGGTGGTATTCCATCAAAGCTGGAAAAGTGAAAAAAAACAGTGAAAAATAAGGATTTTTTTAGGACAGAGATCTTAATGTTGTTTTTCCTCTGTAACAATTACATAGTTTTAAAATTATGGAGAATTGTAAGAATTAAAACCAGGTGCTCTGCAAGATGCCCCTATAGACACTATATTCTAATAACAGTATTTACTGGATCCTAAGAATCAAACATTTTCTAACTTTCAGATAATTACCTGGTGGTGGTGGAACACTCAGTATCTGAACTAATTAATTAATTGTTTGAGGAGATGTTTACTGGCACAGAACAGCCAACGTGCAATCTCTTAAGTTTTCCTCCACTTAGAACAGGTGGTATGCACACAAGTGTGCACTGAGAATGGTCTGTGCTTGTGCTGAGCCTGAACTATGCCCAAGAATTGCTTCCAAAAGTACTTTTTCTTTTTTTTTTTCCTTCTCCTTCCCCACCCCCCAACTTCTCACTATAGAAGATGTAACTCAAAAGTCTGGGAATGTGCTTTGGCACTTTGTTCTATTTAGTATAGCAGACAACATCAGAGTCCCTTCTATTTCTAAACATACTGCTTTGCCAGCACTTCTTGAAAAAAGTTCTCACAGCGAAATAAAGCTTCATCCTAGTTCATTTCATATTTTAAGCTCAAAGGCTTGTAGAACTTGTCACTGTACTTTTCCAAACTCTGGATGTTGTTGTTGCTTCATAAAATAGAGGTACACTGAATCAAGGACATATTTCTGTTGAAAGATACTGAATGGGCTGTTTGAAAGATTCTGTCGTTTGTGTTATAAATTTTGACATAATCTGAAAGTAAATAAAGTGAGAGCACTCATTTGGAGTTGTGTGTGCTATTCTGGCTCTCCAGGTTGAAGAACAATGATTTAAGCCTGAACTGATTGAGCGAAAAAATTGTGTACTCCACTGACTATCATAATATCTAGTTATTGTAGTGCAAAGACTAAAACATAGAATCATAGAATGTATTGGGTTGAAAGGGACCCTCAAGGGTCATCTAGTCCAACCCCCCTACAGTGAGCAGGGATGTGAGTGTGCTGGCCACGCTTCTTTTGATGCAGCCCAGGATGCGATTGGCCTTCTGGGCTGCAGCTGCGCATTGGTGGCTCATGTCCAGCTTTTTGTCCACTACATGCATGTTCAGCATAGGAAGATCAAGCCTGAGGCAATATAAACTGCAGTCACTGCAGGATGAAGAGGGGGTAAACGTTGCATAGAGAAAACTGTATAAATCAAGTGACAGAGTTGCTCTGAGTGTAAACTGACCGTGAATACTTTTAAACTGGAAATTTGAAGAAAGTTAGAGTGCTGATATTTTGGAAGAGCCTTTCCAAATACAAATGCAGAGATAAACGTCTCACCAGTTTTTAGATGGAATTTTGATCCAGTTATGAAAATAATTACACAGTGCCCTGGCTTACATTACGCTCAGCCAGGTTTCCTCACATTGTTTTCCATTGTATTGATAATTACAAGAAAGCTTTATGGACTTCAGATTTTCTGGAAAGGGGAGCATTCCATTGTTCTAGTCTTGTCTCACCAATATTCACATTTTTCCTAGTTTTATCACCTTCTCTTTTTTTATTCCCTCCTCACCTAGTTTTTTTTTAAATACTCTTTGTGGTACCTGAAAAAGTTACTTCAATCTTGTATGTTTTGGCAATTGAAGTATTTTTGGTTTCTTTTTCTTTAATAAACTGAGTTGCAAGAAAACGTGACATTTATGAGGAGAGGAGACTTGACATTTGCTATATTATTTTGAAATAACCCCTTCATTGGAAATGACTTGTGTTGTCATTTGAACCTTTTGCTATGCTGTTTCATACAGCTCTGAACAAGTTAGTAGAAAACTGAATATATAAGCAGAGTAAATCTGAACATTTTCATAATACCATAACTTTGGTTTTCATTTTAGTAACTTTAAAGCAAGTTATTCAGCTTAACTGCAGGAACACTTCACCTGCTAGTGGAATGCAGGAATTAAAAATGCACATTAGTGCAGGGCTGAAAATGAGCAATAATGTGCATCTGTCTTGGTGCTTTGTTATATGTGGATTGTGTCCTCCCTGCCATAATCACAGAATCACAGAATGGTAGTGGTTGGAAGGGACCTCCGAAGATCATCTAGTCCAACCCCCCTGCTAAAGCAGGATCCTAGAGCAGATCACACAGGAACACAGCCAGATAGGTTTAAATGTCTCCAGAGACAGAGACTCCACAACCTCTCTGGGCAGCCTGTGCCAGTGCTCTGTCACCCTCACAGTGAAGAAGTGTTTTCTTATGTTAAGATTGAACCTCCTGTGTTCCAGTTTGTGTCCATTGCCCCCTGTCCTGTCACTGGACACCACCCAGAAGAGTCTGGCCCTGTCTTCCTGACACCCACCCTTAAGATATTTATAAGCATTAATGAGATCCCCCCTCAGCCTCCTCTTCTCCAAGCTAAACAGGCCCAGTTCCCTCAGCCTCTCCTCATATGGGAGATGCTCCAATCCCTTCATCGTCTTAGTAGCGCTGTGCTGGACTCTTTCCAGCATCTCCATGTCCCTCTTGAACTGGGGAGGCCAGAAATAATAGATACTGAATAAATGGTGGCAAGCCATTGTCACCTGAGTGATCTTTAAATCCTTTTTGTTTTTAAAGTGAATTTTCTAGGAAATAATTTGATGAAGTGGTGGAATATTTGTGTATTCTTTCAATGTAGATAACAGGAGGTGAATTGAAAGCATGTTTGCTATAGGGTAGCTTTCCCCAATATCTTTATAAAGTCCATTCAAGCTGTTTCAAGAGATAGAAAAACCTCTGACATTGAAACTTTTTTTTTCATATTTTCTGATTTTATACTTACTACAACAATAATAGTTAAAATATGGCTATAAGTCGTGCATGTTGGTACCTACCAGCTGAGGGTGGACAAAAAAAAAAAAGTTTAAAAGCTTTGTTTTACATGCCTAGAAAGAACTCTTTAAATAAATGACTGCAAAAGCTAACTTATTTCTGTCCACCTACAACATCATTGTTCAGTGACTTGAAGATTTTAGTGTCTAGAACCAATAGCAGTGGACCATATTAGTTTTCAGGTCCTCTTGTTAAAGATCTCACAGGAAAACATGAATGCAATGAGAACTCTTTGCTAGTTTTGCATACGTGCCACTTTGATAGGACACAAGGTGCTAGTATAGCGCTTCCTGGGAAAGACTGGGAAATTCTAGTTATGAACCGTAAGTTTTCTGTATTAATTTTTTTAAACCCATACAGTTTGTTTTCTATAAGAAATGAATTTTTAACCAAAACTTGAACTAAAATACAGAGTATAACTGAGATTGTTACATAGGTGCAAGTGCCACAGAACATGCATTCAGGCTTCTTTAGGCTTACTGTTCTCAGAAAAAAATAACTTGCTAACAGTTTGCCTGACTTTCATCAGACTTCCGTATATCTGTCCTGTGTTTTCAAAAGTGCTTTAAAATAATTTTAATGATAATTTATATTAAAACTATTCTGATTCCCTTCTTAGCTGCATGTTGATGTCTCATTTTGAAGAGTGCAAAGTTACAGAAGATGAGGAGCCTCCCACAGAACAAGACAAAAGGAAAAAAATGGTAAGTTTTAGATCTGTTATTCAATTATAGAACTGATTATGTGATTCACTTGTGTCAAACTAAATTCTTTACCTTTGGATTTGGTTCATCTGTTGTTCTTGGAAAATTAATCTCTTGAATCAAAAAAGGAAAATGCTTTGATAACGAACTTTGCAGCTACAACACTTATTTCTGCTTTCCTTTTCAGTCTTGGAAAATATTGCCAAAATAAACACCTCTTCACAAAATCTGGATATTATAATCCTAAAACATCATAAAAAGGGTTCACTGGAAAACACAGGGACCTAAAGCTTACTGAAATGTCATGGCAGGCCAAATTTCTCATATTTAAAACAATCATTATAATACTGAATTACTTGTTTTACCTTAACAGCTATTGATCTATATGCTTTCATAGCATCTTTTTCTAATGTAAAGAACTCTTAATAAGGAGCATTGATTTAGATTAAGATATCTCTGCAGAATTCTCTACAGTAGTTTTATACATGACTGTTTAGAGCTATAAACTTACTGAAACTATCAACCCCATGCAACGCTACAGCTTGGGGAAGAGTGGCTGGAAAGCTGCCCGACAGAAAAGGACCTGGGGGTGTGTTTTGCCAATTGCTAAGCCCTAGTACAAAGGATGCAGCCAGCAGTAGAACAAACCAGTAACCAGATTCTGTTGCGCACAGAAGGGTCAGTACATGGGTGATCGCTGGGCGTACAAACAAGTCAATGAGATTACACATAACAGACATCAGCCCCAGCGACCCCAGGAACTACGCAGCGCGACCAACAACCGGTGGAACAAACAAAGCAATAAAGTCTGCCGTAGAAGAGATGGGAGACGGCCAAGCCAAGAGGCTTGTAACATAGGATAGAGGCAAACTCATCTTACTCCCACAGAGCCCATGTTCAGGGGTCGGGGTTCAGACCCCAGCACTTCAGGGTGCCGGTCAACAGCGGCTGAACATGAGCCAGCAGTGTGCCCAGGTGGCCAAGAAGGCCAACAGCATCCTGGCTTGTATCAGAAACGGTGTGACCAGCAGGACAAGGGAGGTATTGTCCTCCTTGTACTTGGTGCTGGTGAAGCCACACCTGGGTTCCTCTGTTCAGTTTTGGGCCCTTCACTGCAGGAAGAGTGCTGAGCTTCTGGACTGTGTTCTAAGCAGGACAATGAAGTTGTTGAAGGGTCTGGAGCACAAATCTTATGAGGAGCAGCTGAGGGAACTGGGGTTGTTTGGTCTGGAGAAGAGGAGGCTGAGGGGAGACCTCATTGCTCTTTACAACTACCTGAAACGAGGCTGTAGTGAGGCGGGTGACGGTCTCTTCTAGGTAACAGTGATAGGATGAGGGTAATGGCCTCAAGTTGTGCCAGGGGAGGTTTAGATTGGATATTAGGAAAAGTTTCTTCACCGAAAGGGTTGTCAAGCACTGGAACAGGCTGCCCAGGGCAGTGGTGGAGTCCCCATCCCTGGAGGGATTTAAGAGACATGTAGATGTGGTGCTGAGGGACATGGGATAGTGGTGTCTGGCAGTGCTGGGTTAATGGTTGGACTTGATGATTTTAGAAGTCTTTTCTGACCAAAATGATTCTATGAATTAGAAATACATTATATGTTCCAAATTACAATTGTTGATTAACAAATGCAAGTTTTTCAGAAACTGGTAGATTCTTCGCTTGGCAAGATGGTCTTTTTTTTTAGTTTGTGCTAACTGCTTTTACGAAAGGATATCACTAACCTTGGCAAATCTTGATTAGAGCATCTGTGGTTTAGAAATTTTGTTTAAAAATTCTGCTTATTTTCTAGAGACCATATTACATTTACTGAGAAGAATTATTACAGAATACTAAACTATTATTGCAATTACTTCCGGTTTTACAATAGTGTAATGTTAGGAATAAGTAATAAAAAGATCGTATCTTACCTTTGAAGTGTAAAACACCTGGATAATAGAAAATGGTGACGAATTGAAGGCTGAAAAGCCAATATTAGGAATCCTAAGGGAATGATTAACATATTTACAATATGAAAGGCAAGGTGACCATAATAAGAAAGAAGAACTTGCAAGCACTGATGGAAGAGGCTAAAAAGCAGTGTGCTTTTTCACTGGAGTTGTTCATAAGAAATAAAACTAACTTCTCTTTTATGGTAATTACAGTGGTTTTGAACGTTTTATTCTTTGTCTTATTTGTGTGGCTGTTTCAGTCAGTATTTCTCCTTGGTTTAGGTCAAATATTGTTTAATAAATAAGAAAATAGTCTTAAGGTTTAATACCTTCCACTCCATATTAACATTCAAATATTTCTTTTTATGTGTCATGCCAAAAGAGCAGTTATGCAAGCTTAATATGCCTCATTTGTTTGGAAATAGCAGTATAGCATGGTAATATGAGCTCAGTCTCCTATTTCAGTGGGCTTTGAGATCTAGCATTATATTTTGTTTCCTGACCTTCCAGCATAAATAGTAGTGTTTGATTTTGATACTAAGAGAAGCAGATCATAGGTCTGCAGGAATTGCCCATTTATTTCAACATCCTACTTAATGTGCAGCAAGCTCCAGGTGCCCCCATCTCCTGTCCACTTTCATCCAGCCTGGTGCACTGAGGGACAAATGTTCTCCTTAGGCTGCCCACACCTGTCTTCTGATACTGAAATCAAGAATAGATCCTCTTTCAATGTAGCCCCTTTAATTACCTCTTTTTGCTTTCATTAAAAAGCAGTTAAGATGTGGAAAATAGTGATAAATACTCTGTCCCTCTCTGCCCAAAAGAACATTGGAACATCCAGCTGGACTGATAAAGTTGTATAGGTATGACTGGCTGAAGAAGCATGTCTATTCTTTGTGCATATGGACAGTTTATTTTAGCTGTTGTTTGTCATACAATCTAAACTAGTTCAACTTTTTAGTGGTTTTTTTCCCTACTAATAAAATATGACTGACTGTAATTCATGCCATCTCTAAAGTACTTATGTTAGTAACATCTAATGTGGTTTTTAGAAGTTACGGGAAACTCACTGGGCAGCAATTAACAAAGCAGCTTTGAAATTGTTTTATCTTCTAGAAGGTTGAAATCTTACAGGAGACTGGGTCCATGATTTGAGACTGTTTCAAATAGTTTTAAATTGATATATGCTTTTGATAATAATTAATTTGGTCTTTGTTTTACAGGAGTTTTTCCTCTTGTTTCTCGATTAAGTACAAAGAAAAGCAAGTTTCTTTCTTCAGCTGAGGTTATAAAAGAGATGACTAAGTCGCAGAGTACTTTTTATTGCATTATTATATATTTTTCTCTTACATGTTTTCTACAGCTTGCACTGAAGGACCCTGTACACACTGTGTCATTGCAGCAGTTCATCTATGAGAAGCTAAAGGCACAGCAGGAACTACTGGGAGAACAAGGTTTTCAAGCACTTATGGAAACCGTGGATACAGAAATAGTTGCACAGCTACAAGAATTTTTACAAGGCTTCTAAATAAGCAGAAACAAGGTTTTTAATCTCCCATTTCCCTTTCAAAAAAAAAGGAGAAGAACTCTAGCCTTCCATCTTGTATGAAAGAGCCTACTGAAACCTGAAAGTAACTTCTGTTAAAAAATAAAAAATAAGTTTCTGTTGTTGCTATTTAACTTTGGTAACAGTTTGGTATTTTTTTAGTAATGTACTTAGGATTTTATCATCCAAGTAACACTTCCATGATTTCTAGCATGGTATATGCTGTCCTAGATGGTACCATTTTTTTGGTACCATTGCTGACCTTTTGGTTCACAAAGCTGTGTCATAAACTGGGAGGTCTGAAGGAACTCAGTAATGTATATTAAAGAGAAGTGTCTATAAATCCAGCAGTATAATTTAGTATCAGAAGCTGCCTCCCTTGATACTATATAGGTAACTTTCTCCTCTTCCTATTACCATTTCTTGACTGTACATTCAACCATACAAGCAGAAGGACGAAGACTGTGAGCAGAAATACTCCTTCATGAGAGAAAGATAATTCCCATTTGAATTGTCTCGGAGAGAAAAAGAATCTTAGATTGTAACAAGTTGTATTTGAAGAAGTGTTAGAGTATCGATGTGAATCTATCTGAAGATGTGGGATTTCGTTTTTATTGCCAATTTCTTTATTTCTATTATGAAGAAATTACTGCTTTTTTGAGTTCCTTCTATCTCACTTCTAGCTGTCATAACACAGAGAAACTCACCAGAGGTAGATAAGTAATTAACTCCAATTCTTGGCTGTACCTGGACTGCTTAAAATTACTATTGTTCAGTATCTCAATTCTTTGGTTTTTTTTTCATGAAAGACATATCATCAGGATGCTTTATAATTGTTACTGAAAAGTTTGAGCCCGGATCGTCACAATTAAAAGAGATATTTGCAAACATGATGCTAATTTCAAGTTTTAATTACTTATTAGTTACCTGGACAGCTGCAGGAATGGCAGGGTCAAGCTGCTCCTTTCTGTGTGCCTTTGTCTTTTGTACTTTGCAGGTGGAAGGGGGAAAGAAGGCTCTCTTCTACTTTGAGGTTTTTGCTTTTAAATTCTGATCATCCACTTTCAAAGTTGAAGTGAGCTTTTTTTGCTTCACTAAGGGATGATTAAGCTATTAAGACAGTTGTGGGGTATTTTTTCCCCAGTGGGAATTAGCTGTTTAAAGATCTGGCAGGTGCACCCACCCTGATCCTGGAGCCACCTTCTAATGGTGCTTTGTCTAGATAAATGGTCCCCTAGGCCAGTGTTTTGTCTGGACAACCTCACCTAGCGCCAGGTTAACAGTCCCCTGCAGGGAAGGGCGCCTGGTTAATTAGAAGTGCCCACAGATAAGGCTCTGGGGACAAATGGAGCCCTGACGGAGAACCAGTTTGAGTTGGTCCTTCTCAGAGCAGCAGGTCTGCAGTCGGGGACACTCCCCTTTGATGGGGACACCACCCAAGGAAACTCCCTGGGGTTGAGAGCCCTCACCATCCTCCCCTTGGAAAGTGAATATTTTTCCTGGATATCCTTGAGTGAGCCTTCACCCCTGTGGGTGAGTGATTTTGTGTTTGGGTACCCTTGGGTGGGAGATTTACCCCCCCTTTGAGTGAGTGTGCACCTTTTTGAGTCATCTTTCTCATGTAAAATAATCCAGTTGTGTAGTAGTATATTCACAACTGACATCCAAACTTGTGTTTTACTTTTGGTCTGTCGGAGTGTTTTAAGTAGTTCTACTCAAAATAAATCCTTATTTTTGAGTAACTGCCCTGTCTGTGTGTGAACGCCTCTGCCTGGCACCAGGCTCGGGGTTGGCTTGGGTTGCTGGAGAGTCTGAGGGGCTGCTCTGCAGATTTTGTGGGTGCCTCCGTGACATTTACTAGCGTAGTCGGCAGGATGTCGATAGAGGAATTCTTCAGGAGACACAAGTGTGCACCTTCTCCCCCAGACATGCGCCGGGCGAGGGAGAGAAGTGGTCCAGCCCGGTGGTGGTCGTGGAAAGGCTGGAGCAAAGCCATGGGAGTTTTTGGGGTGGCGTAGATAAAGGAGACGTGTGCCATCCTGGGGGCTTGTGTGGTTCAGGCACGGGCAAAGGTTGATTGTTTGGAGAGAGAATTGAAAAGAGAAAAGGAGCAGGCGTGTATGTCGATGGAGATCTTGCTAGGACAAGCAGGAAAGTCCCGCAGTGTTGTCCAAACCCGAAAGTTAACCGCGGGTGCAGAGCCCGAGGACTGGGACGGGGAGACACTGACGCAGGTACCTCCGAGGAAATGAAAGAATTGGAGGAAAAAACCGTGCGCCCCGTTACTAACCCAGAGCGGCGTGCGGGGGCGCAGGGCGGGACCCGAACTGCTGCCCGCGCCGCTCCCGGGACGGGCCCGAGCTCAGCGAACCCGTAGCCAAGTTCCCGCGCCGGTCGGGTGAGACCGAGGCCGAGCGCTCCTGGGGGGTCCTTTCACGGGAGATCGGGTACTGCTGAGTCACGATGAGGCAGCAGGGTTTGGGGTCCCGCAGTGTTCCTGAACGAAGGGCCGCAGGCGACCAGTCATCCCGTCCCCAGTGCCTTACTGGGCGGGGGTGTGGAGCCCAAGGGGCGAGCAGAGCCTGTCCCAGTGCGGTGACGGGGCTGGCGGGGGGGTGCGAAAGGCCGCGTGTGCGCAAGGGTGTGCGGGAGGGGGCGGCACGGACCCCCCCCACCTTAAACCCTCACCGGAGGGCTGCGGGACGCTGTAAAGATACGTGTCCAGGCTGTCGGGGAACGGATTCAGAGCGCCACGGAACGTAACCGGCAAAACCCTCAGACCCCGCCCCGCGCACGAACGTCCCACGGCAGAGCCGCGCACGGCCGTGGGATGGGGCACTGACCCGGGCTCGGACGGGCACAGGGGTACGGCCAGCCAGGTACAGACCGCATGCCGACCGGCCCCTCCCCGGGAGGGTCAACCCTCTCCGGGTGAACTGAGTCACACCCGATCCGAGAAGGAACGAGCTCTGGCGACAGGCGCCAGCACTGGGGACACCTCCGGGGGTGCTCACGGGCTGCCCGCCCACCGGGCCGGGGAGCTGGGGGAACTGCGAGAGGGGGAAGCTGGAGGCCAGGGGGAGACACGGGGAACCGCTCCTCCGCAGGAGAGCGCAGTTAACCCTTCTGCGCCCCTGCGACAGGCGTCGGAGGGGTTACAAAACGGGAAGGTGTGGGGTGGAGTTCGGGCCGTCCTCTCCGCACAGTGACCTCTTGTCACTGCTCCGCCGCCAGAGAACCGTGCACACACAGCCCCGTGGGGCCGGAGAGAGTGAATCTGGAATTCTTAATTGATACAGGGGCCCAAATTAGTGTTCTGAATAAGCAACAAGCCGAGGAGCTGGGAATTAACCCCTCGAGGAGAACTGTAAACATCACTGGGTAACGGCTGCAGCAGTAAAACGTCCCACAGCTCGAACCCAGTTCTGGCTGCCTGGGGAAAAGCGGATGACAACCGTGGAGGTGGCTTTAGGCCCTTATAAAGGGAACACGCTGGGATTTGATGTACCAGCAGGCAAGCAGTGGTGTTTGCCGAATGGCAGCGTGTGGAGTTTTGGGAGCCGCGGGGCGGAAGGTGCGCGCGTTAGGACCCTGCAGCTTGCGCCGGCGTACCGCGATCCACAGTGACCTGTGTCCCTCAGTACCCTTTGTCAGCCGCAGCTGAACGGCATTGCAGGGGTCATTGATCTCCGTGACAAAAGACACCTACATGCTTTCCATATCTTACCAGATAACCAGATAGTTTTAAAAACTTGAGCCTTTTTCTCTACTGACCCTTTGGGGTGTGATTGTTTTTGAAACCTTCCTTCTGTTGGCAGCAGAAGCCTGACCATTCCCTTCTTTTCCTTCGGCTCCAGTGGCAGGGGCTGCTGGGGCTCTCGCACCTCTGAATGCCAAACTTCCCCTGTACCGAGCTGCCTGCATCTGTCTGCAGAAGCTGTTCCATAACTCATTGTTTCATGCTTTTCACCTTGGCCCGGGAAGCTGTTAGAAGGGTTGTTACAATGTCTGCGTTATCTGCATGTCACTTCCTCAGTCATCCACCAGCATCAGCTGTCACAAGCGTTTTGGCTGGTTGTTGGGTACTTGCAAGAGAAGGGTCTCACTGTGCTAACGGTGCCTTTCAGCTGTGAACTGCAGTTACCAGAACCTGCCAGCATTTCACTGAAATTGCATTCGTTGCATAGTTAATTTGCAGAGACCCTTGGGTTTTGGCTCAGTGTAAAACTAGCACAGATCTAGTGGCTGGTCTCACTAGCTGTGACCGTGCAACACAGCCTTACTGCGTGGCGCACAGAACACCCTCGGGTCAGGGAGCAATCCCGTTCTGTCACCGTTCGGTAAAATCACTCGCAAAGCACCAGATGGTGAGCGCTGACGTTTCAGAGGGAGGGAGGCCATACCTACTGTAGCCCAGCCCTGGCCCAGAAGCTGCTCTCTGCATTTCTGCTGCATGGCTGAGCCTCCAGGCTCCCAGCGCAGCACCATGCAGTCTGGTCAAACTGTGAAGCACGGCTGCACTCACCTGGGCCTGACCTACCTGCCTGCAGCCCCCATTACCTCACGTAGTGGTGTGTAACTGCGATTTATTTTAGTGCCTGGTAACTAATGTTGGTATGGACTTTGTCAGGAATGATGGACATACTTCTGGCTAATAATGGCATGATGACACTGTGATTAACTTTCTGAGTAATGTCTTTGAATATGCGTATGTGTTTTCATATGTGTTAGGGAACAAGTTAGATTTGTCACCAGGTGTTTAGTTCGGAAGATTTTACTCCAAGGCTTGGACTACAAATGAAAACAATTACCATGACTGTAAATGCTTATATGACAGCCACTGTCAATGCACTGCAGAACAGTGTTTATCTGCACTCAGCAGTGGTCTAGTACTGAGCAAGTGGAGAAATTGTGGCTTAAACAGCAGAAAAACTTACATATAATATCCTTATATATAGCATTAAATTTTCACTGTAAGGTTGTGGGTTAGAATTGCTGCAACCTTTAGCCCTTTTTGGTGTCGTTGAAATTTCTGAATTTAGTGTCTTGAGAAGGAAAGGAAATGAAATACAAAAAATTGCTTTAGAGCAAAGCAGAAAAATACAGTTTCTGAAATTCTTGTGAGGAAGGATATTTGATCCTGTTGCCCTTTGAGCTTTGTTTTTCAAAGCAAAAAATAATTTAAATCGGGTTGTGTTGTGGTTTTTTGCTACAGCACAATTAACGTCTTTTACCAGTTTACCTTTCAGAAGACGCAATGACTGTGAATTGGAGACAAAGTTTCTGATAAGAGTTAAACATCTCTGAAGTTAGGTGCTGAAAGAAACTGGGAGGACTAGTTCTGCTGCTTCCATCTTCAAAAAATTAACTTTGCTGTATCAATTAAATGACCTTTTTTGGATTTTGACCTGACTGAAGTGTTGATAACCCATCTAATCTCATTGCATTTTGTTGATTTTTTTTTTCAGCTTCTAAAGGTAATTTTATCCATGCTGTGATTTAATCCTATTAGGCAGTCCAGCTGTTTGTCTCATACAAAACAACTACTGGAATAATTTTGCATCAACAAATTCTTTCAGGTTAGATAACCTTGAAGTACAATAGATAACCTGAAGTATGTGAAAGCTCTAGATTTACAAAGTAAAGAAAAAAAAGTATATAGGTATGTGTGTAAAATGTGCATGTAGGTAGATGTATGTCATGTATACGTGGGGCTGGGAGGTAACAGGCACTGGTGTTTCACCATGGCCACCCTTCTCCGGTGGTGTGGGTTGTGTGGCTGCCCCAGCGGCAGGCGAAGTAGAGTAGCACTCCTGCCACTCTCGAAGTGGACAGCGGAAGTGTTTTTGGGCTGCCGCAGCGTTCCCTGCCTCACCAGGAAGGAGGTTGTGGCTTCCTCCCTTCACTGTAGCGAAGCAGTAGAGGGTTTCTGTGACACTGGTGAACAAGTCCAAGGGCCAAGCCATTTCTCAATAACCTCCGCATTGTGGTGGCCCAGGAGGGCACAGGGAGGGTCTTTGTGGGCAAAGCTGTTGCTTCTCGTCAGGTAAGCAAGTGCTCGTGGCATCACTGATGTACTGGCAGGAGATGTTGTTCTGCCAGCCACATCTCAGTTAGGAGCGGTTCAGCCATTCCAGGGAAGCCTCAGAGGTTTTGTAGGAGGGAAACCTGGCTCTTGCAGTGCTCCGGTGTCTCGCTGAGGAAGAGCTGTTGCAGTTGCTCTGCAAGTTGCATTATTTAAGCAAATACTGCTCTGAAGAAAAGGATGTTGGAGCCCTAAGATTTCATCCTTCCTCTTGTGAAGCTGTCTGTTTTCCAAGGTTTGAACCACAATTTTTGTTTGAAGAGGGACCACCATATAGTGTGTACTCCTTAGCAAAGCTGCTCATGAACATCTTTGTTTTCTTGTTGGTCTCAATGGATATTCAAACATCTCCCAATGCACCAGCAGTGATGGCCAAAGTCCTAAGCGGAATCACAGCTCGTAACTGCAGATTTTCACAAATGGGTGCATGGGTTCAGCAAGGATAAGATCAGTTCTATGTATCATATTAACACACTCATCCTGTCAGATTTACGATCAATAACATTCAGTAATGTTTAGTATGTTTGACTTTTTCAAATTTTTATTTAGTTCCAATCTCTTGTGATGCTCCTAAATTGCAGTTAATGGTGTTCTTTGAACTGCTGAACATGCCACATCTTCACTTGGCAAAAGCAGCATCTTTGTAATTGAGGCACACATTTTGAAGGCTTTCCAAACTTGGCTATTATTAATGATGACTAATCATCAGATAATCATATTTGACTGGTTCCGTAGGAACGTTTCACAAGGTACAAAATCTTGTTCATACAAGATTTTGCTGGCTTAGGAGAAAATAAAATCAAATTGACTGGAGCCAACCCCCTTTAAAAATATATTGGGGATTCATGAGGAGTGCTTAAAAATGTTACGTCCTCTGTTCTCCACACTATCTCAGCACCATTTTCTTAGGCTGAGTGTGTACTGCTGCACTGACTTGCTTAAAAATGTTGATTGTGAAGGAATTTATTTTCAAGTTTACACAAAATGAGTGATCAGTTTCCAAACAGTCTAAAATGAAGTGAAAAGGAGCACAAGTGAATTTGCTGCAAACAAGTAAATTCCACCACTAATACATAAATGGAACTAAAACACGCCCGTTAAAAGGTGATTTTACAGAATAAAATCACATCCCACATTGAGGTATGTGTCATTTCTGAAGTCAGCAGTGGCTGTTAGTGGGTGGCAAAGCATGTCTTCTGGGCTGGAGCTGTGCAAATGATTTGACTTTTCATTCTGTTTCTAAAGAAGGGGAAAATGGTTGGTGAAAGTATTTTACTTGACCCAAGGTTTAATGTATTTCTTTCCTTAGATTAATTCTTAAACTGCTTTTAATAAAATAAAAACTAATTTTGAAGTCAAGATGTCACTTCTGAACACGTCAAAATCCTAGAACCTTTACAATAAATATTCTTGGGTAAAACAGTTTGCTGACCTTGCATCCTGTTTCAGGTCATAAGAAACTAGTTTTCAGTTTCTGCATTTTATTAACCTCTGGAAATCTTATCCAATTCTATTACGGAATGTGGTGCTAATAAAGGGGCACGTTGGTGTTTAAAACAACAGTGAAAAATTAGTCATGTTGACTGTGATTTCAGGTTGTCATCACTTCCCACAGCAATTTTAACTGCTTCCCAGCAAGAAAGATTATTAAAGTAGCATTTAAAAATAGAAAATGTTTAAATGAAGCAAATGTTTGACCCAAAAGTTACATTTATTATTTGCACCAGAAAACTCTTTGGTATTACTCGAGGAAGGTAATGGAACACTGTGGGGCCTGTCTGGTGGTCAGTGGTTGTGGTTTAAACTAAGAATGTGTCATAAGTTATTCAGGAAACCAACTCAATCAATCGTACAGTGTAGACAAATATTACCCATTAACTTACCAACTTGAGAAAGATGAAATTGCTGGTAGATAAATACTGAGCAGAAAATGTTTAATCTGCTTGTTTTGCTGCATGGCAGTGTTTCAAAAATACACCATGAACAATTTCTGAAGTTGCTCTTCAATTATTTTAAACCAAACAGTCTTTCAGTTGGAAATTTTCATTGTAGTTAACATTTGGTTTTCTCTCTTAAAGTTGAGAAAGGTATCTTGCAGAGATTTTCCCCTGTCTTTCCAGGGTACAGAGGAAAACTAGAAACTCTCCTACAGTAGGAATGTGGGAATTTGTACATGTATACAGAGCTCAGGACTCCTGACTCACTAACTGAGCTTGCAAGGGAAATACTAGAGACCTAAAAACATCAGCTTCACCCAGGTGGTTCACCCACCCAATCTTTAAACACCAGGCAAGTGTGCAAGGACGCACAAAGGCATAAAATATACATGCAGCAAAATGTTTTAGTCTCGTTCAGCTGATGAAATGCTCTGTATTTTGCCCCTTCCGGTACTGCCAGAAGTTGTTTGGGTTTTTTTACTACATCTGTAGCAAATGCCTACTGCTTTGCTAGCATTTGTGCTTTCAATTTTTAAATACAGACATGAAATCCTTGTATGCAGGGCATAGAGCACTCTGGTTGGGGACAAAACAGGCAGGAGATTGATTAATCCAACAGCTGTGGGTTTAGGAAGCAGTGAGAGTCCTGTATTCTCTTGTCTGCTTTGAAGGCTATTTGTGTACTTTATTCAGTGACACTGTAATGCAATGTGTCAATAGTCCCTGGATCCCAAGAGCCCTTTTCTGGCTTTTTGGTGCTAGCTGTGCTCATTTGTTGAAGCATTTTATGTATTTCACTTTGAAGTCAGGCCCAGAGCCCTGCAAGCAGAATTGTTCTGCTCCACAGGAATTCCTTTCCCTCCTCCACCTCCTGAAATACCTGTGCAGAAATCAACAAGTTTATTTGTGCCTCTTTCTTGAGGTTCTGCACCACAATGTCAAAAGCATGGCTGAAAGCGAGGAGCTGGACTTTCAGAAAGCTGCAGCACAGAGGCTGGTAAGGAGACTTGGGTGGTTGTGCAGCCAGAGATGAAATTCTAACGTCTAAGTAAGTGAGAGGTAGAAAGCAAGAAGGTGAATGAGCAATTTTCAACCTGGCGAAAGGTTAACAGCAAGAGGCCACAAGGTTCTCTATTCGGACTGGTTCTTAGCAAACTTTATTAATGATTTGGTAGTGTTGATGAATAGCAAACTGTCAAAAATTGCCAATGAAATAAGAACTGCAAGGAGTGTAAGTGAGCAGGGCAGTGTAGCAATACAGAGGCAGATGAAACTTCAGTGCTGGAAAATGCTTATGAGCCTTGCAACAGGTGTTCAGAATCAGCCCTCATGTGTCATGTTTTCCTTGGGCCTGTGAATGAAACAAACCTAGAGAGTCCAATTGCTGAGGGAGAGAGAATTTTAACAAGCTCATGCAGCTGAGAATGAGATTTCACATAATCATTTTGGTTGGAACTGATGTCTTGAGATCAACTAGGCCACCTTCCTGCTCAGGCAGGGTCAGACGAAAGGTTGCCCAGATCCATGTCTGGTTGGGTTTTGAGTATCTGCATAGACGGAGACTCCATAGCCTCTCTGAGCAACTTGTGTGACCACTCTCACAGTGAAAAAGTGTTTTCTTGTGTTCAGATGGAATTTCATGTGTTTCAGTTAATGCCCACTGCGTCTTGTTCTGTGTGGGCACCACTGAGGGCTCCCTCTTCATTCCCTCCCATTTGCTAAGATCCCTCAAGATTTGAGAGTCTCTTACTATGGAGAGGTTTCAGAGGAAAAACTGGAGTAAATGGTGGGCTGGAAAAATACTCCTTCTGAGGAAGACGAAATGGTGAAACTCAGTGGATCTTAAGGTTATAGTTGTTGTGGAAAAGAAACAGGATTGATTGTAAGTTAGACCAGAGAACTGTTCAGTGTTAGGGTATGTAGACTGGATGGACCCACAGTAACAAGAGGTTATGGATTTCCACAGACTGGAGGGGTCTTACAGAAATTCTGTAATGAGGAGGAAGTCCTTTTCCTCATATGACCAGGTGACCCATTTAGTGGATGAGGGGAAGGCTGTGGGTGTTGTTTACCAAGACTTTAGTAAAAGCCTTTGACGCTCTTTCCCACAGCATTCTCCTGGAGAAACTCGGTGCTCCTGTCTTGGATGGGCAAATGCTTCACTTGGTAAAAAACTGGCTGGCTGGCCAGGCCCAGAGAGTTGGGGAATGGAGTTAAATCCAGTTGATGGCCAGTCATAAGGTGTTGCCCAAGGCTCAGTACTGGGGCCAGTTTTCTTAACATTTTATCAATGACCGAAATGAGGGGAATCGAGTGCACCCTCAGTAAGTTTGCAGACAACACCTTTAGTTGAGGCTCTACTCTAAATAGAGCCACAATTCAAAGTGAAAAAGATGTGACAGTAATAAGCTGAGAGATAGAATCACTGCAGTAAATTGTTCAGGTTTGTAGTAGAGGTAAATGATACCTAACCCAAAGCATCCATTTCTCTCCAGTCTGACTTTTATGATGTGAAATTGCAAAGTGTTGGTCAGGAATAGAAAAATTATTTGTGCTTGGGGTAAGGGATAGGAGGATTTGTTTTTTCCCCATTCAGTTGTTTTGGGGCCCATACGGCAGAATAATTCTAGTTTACTTCATGGATAATGTCAGTATTAGAGAATGTAGTGAGAAATGGTGCAGAAATATTGGTCGTACCAAGTGGAGCCTGAGCAGGGTTTTAAGGCTCTAAGTCAGAGCTGTCTGTCTTTGCTCCTTGTGGTGATTTAGACCCTGCTGGGACCTGAGACCACGTTGCCGCTGCCCCTCCCCCACGCTCAGACAGGGACGGGACAGGTTATAAAATACAAACCCCAGGGTTGAGATAAGGAAGATTTAATACAGCAGTGTAACAGCAACAAACCGAACAACAACAACAATAACAGTGATAATAACGTACAGAACGAGATATACCACACGGACACAGCACGAGGGTACAGAGCAGGACCAAAGCTGTCCTGCACTGCCCAAGCCTGGGCTCAGCATGGGATGGAATAGCCCGGCTGTAGCTCCCTCCCAACTGCTGGGGAAAATTAACCCCATCCTAGCTGAACCAGGACACTCCTGCAGAGGCGCTTATTGTCCTGTGCTTCCAGGACTTGAGTTCCGGGGTTCTGCTACCTCCTTGCTGGTGCTGGACACAGCCTGCTGCTTTGTGCTTTTCCACACCTGACTCATGGGTGACAGTCTCTGCAAGAACCAGCTCAGCTCTAGCAAACTCCAGCCAGTCTAGCAAAGCTAAACAAGGCCTGTTAGTTATGGCCCTCATAGCACTGAAGCAGCAGTAGTGCTTATCTCTCTGAATTAGCTTGGAATTTATAAATTATGCTCAAATAACGTTTTATCTGAGCTAATGAACCAGACCAAGCTCAATCAACAGTATGGCAATTCATATGTTTCTATACCTGCTGCCGCCTTAATCTGCAGCCTGGATGTTCTGATGCATAACTGAAAATGATGACTCAGCAACACTGAAGCACAGTTAAAAAGGCCTCAATGAGTCTAACTTGTCCACAGCACTGGTAGAGGAAAGGAAATGGGGGTCTAGATAATATGAACTGTGGTCTTTTCATTTGTAGTCCACTCAGTTCTGTTTGGGCTCATCTTGTTTTCAGAAAATGTATTAAAGAGGTCCAGCTCTGTACTGTCACTGCTTGAGAGTGTTTGAGCTGAATGGGAGGTGTGTGAACAGCAACCATGATTCAGCTCCTAAGGTGGGAGGCTCCTATTGTAGCAGCACAAGCCCTGTGGATTGGATGAACAGTGAAAAGAATTAGAAAACTGCTCAGTGCTCACTCATATTGGCTCTGTGTGGAGCTCTGACTATACATATCATTTATATAGCTGCAATCTGAGTATTTTAGTCACTGCTTCTGCCCTCAGGAAAGGCAGGTGTTGGGCATTGCAGGCTCCTGCTAGGCAGTAGCAAGGGCTTGATGTTATATCGAACCATCTGGTGTGCTCTCGCTGCGGTGACAAGGTGGCGGTTAAGGCACTGCAGACAGAAATGCTGCTCTTCTCATGTTCTTCTTTGGCTCTAGATTCTTCTTGGGCTTTGTTACTGTTCCTAGGCATAGTATGTTGTGTTCCTTTGTGTGTCACGCTTCACAAGTCAGTTTTACTTTCTCGTAAAATAGCCTATCTAAAACTATGAGGCTCTTCTCTCTTTGATGATGCTTCTTGCTTTATATCACATTAAACTGACAAGCAAAATTGAAGAAGTGTGTGCTAACTCAAGAGCTGTTAAACGATATAGCCTAGTAATGTCTACCAAAAAAAAAAGAAGTACCAAGGCAAATTCCTCTATTGGTTAAATTGCTATAATTTGGAGCAGACTGTAAATATGCATTAGTCCTGAGATTAGCTAGTTGCTGTAAAATTTGCTGGGAGCATATGTTTGCCTAGTGACACTGTTCAAAATCGGAGAACAACCTCTCTGTAGTAGGAGATTTTCACTTTAACAAAGCTTCCTGCTTAGGGACCTGAAGAAAGGAAGAACAAAGGCAAGATAAGTGGGATAATGGCAATTTTTAATGGTAGTACACAGGAGGAGGAGGTATAATTCTGTATTGAGTATAATTATCATAACAGGTAATAGCACATCCTAACAGTGTGACATGTTTTTCTGTCCTTGTGACTGATGAATGGAAAGACACAGCTAGTAGATCTCTTCAGGTGGGATGTTTCTGAATACAGAATGACAATTATACCTGAGAGGTTATTGGGTTTGCTGTTCAGGAAGAAAAAAAAGGGGATAAATCTGTTGGACTTGCTCACATTAGCAGGCTTTACCAGACCTCTTTGTTCAACTGTACAGCAGAATATGGGCAATGCCATTAACCCCAAATATTGCCAATCCATCGTATCATGTATTCCATTTCCTGCTGCTGTCGTGGTTCTCTATGAATATACAGGCTGTTAGCAGAGCTGAAGTTCTGCTAATTAAACAAACACCACCAGTCCCTGCAAAACAGCAATATAGAAACCTCTACATACTTTCCTCTAAGTAATGTTTTTTTTCTAAAGTAGTAATTTTTCCATACATGGGAAAAGTATGTGATGGCAAATTGTCTCATGAAGATTTCATAGGTAGGAATTTGGGTTGGCTCTGTTATTTATATATAACAAACCAACTACTTTTCCTGAGATTAATTTCTTGAACTAGGCTAGTAGGATGCATAATATATGTACTTATTTTTGTTTGGGTTTTTTTCCACTTTTATCAAGGTCAGGTATGTTTGTTGCCATAACTTCAACTATCCAGAATGTATAATTTTCTTTGTTGTAAAGTTTCTGCCTGTGACTTTTATTTCCTTTGCTTCCTGTAGTGATGTAATGACCTCAGAAATTGATATTTCAGGACAAAAAAGCAAGTTCTGTGTTTCACATGAAGGATCATAATTTGGGTTTTTAATTCCAAACAAATTGCGAGGCACTGAATTTTAAATTTGTCTGTCTTTCAAGAATAAATTGTGTGAGTTCCAGGTGCATTCTTGGACTAGAGTTACATGCAATAACAAGTGTCTGCTGTGAGCAGTGAAAGAGGGATTGCAGAGATAGACATCTGTAACATATAAATGCAACACCATTGTATTACCTGAGGTAGGATGAGCCATGTAATCAGAGAAACAGCAAATGCAACTTAAGTTTCAAACTTTAACACTACCGTTGCTTCAGCCCTCGTCCGAAGTCTGAAGTGAATCCCAGAACACTGGTCAGAATATACAAAGAATATATAGTTGTTCTTGATGGTAACTTTTTGAAATCCTTGGTATATGTATAAATCTCCTTTTTTATCTTTAATTCCTGTCATCAGAGATTTCCTCTCATTTCCTTTCACAGCCTCTTTGCACACTACGTAGAAAAACAAACTATGAAAACTATGTGAAAGATACTGAGCTGATATCTAGTGGCATGAGTTATGTCAGTACACAATGAGAATTCAGCTCTGAGTATTTCAAAGGAAGATTTCAGCAATTCACTTTCTAGACTGCTTGGAAATGTCAGTCCTCTGAGCATTATTGAGGCAACGAATAGGTTGAGAACAAAGCTTCTGATAATTCTAAAGATACTTTCGATTTATATAAGAGGGCTGTGATGGGTAGGAGTAAGAGGCTTGTTTCTCTGGGGAAAATACTTGTATCAGAAAGAACATCAGGCAGTGTGAACTAAGCTGTTCACAGCTGCATGTGCTTTTGAGAAGCATGCTTAAAAACAATATCCTGAAAACAGAAGATAGTATCCCACAGGATATGGCGGGCATTTTCTGAGCCTCCGCAGTGTTCAGGGGGGATCTGTTTTGTACCTGTTAAGTCTACAGCTGTCACAGATCAAAGAGATTGTGTTTATTAGGCAAAACATTTTAAACCAAGTTGTCAGACTTTTTTTTTTCCCCCTGTGCACTCAGAAGTTCATGATGACTGGGGAGAAGAGAAGGTTGTCTCAATAAAGAGTAAGTTGTTTAGCATTTTTAGAGAAGTTACTCAGAAACCTGGGACAATGCGTGTGTATTTGTACGGCTTTAGAGCCAGTGTGTGGCATGTATGAAAACAGTTTTACTTTTTGCATGGTATTTTTTTCCATCATAAGCTTAACAGTATGCAGTATTCAAACAAGAACTGTGTTAGTTTACTTGATTTTTGTCTCTGACACATCTGGCCAGCCTTTTGAAACGTGTAAGTAGTTTTAATGTATGCAAATACCTGTGAAGTTGCATAATTCTTAATACAGGCACAGAGATGAGCCTTGTGAAGTATAAGTACCCCAGAGTAGACACACATACATCAGAGTTGGTCACCTCAGGCCTCCAGTAAGGAACAGTCTGAAATAATTCGGATAAATCACATGCAAAATTAGTATTTCCTCTGCATTAGCAGTACAGCACCCTAGATATAGATGTGTTTGCTCCATGGGGAATGGACTATTTATACTTAGGGGAATGTGAATTGGCTGTTTGTACATTATAAAAAATATAAAAAAGACTACAATAGCTTTTCTAGTTTGTTATTGATGATGTCTCTCCTAAAGCTATTTAAACTTTTCTTTCACATTGCCTTGTGGCTGATGAAAACTCTGAAATGAAGGATAAAAACATATAGCTTCAGCCCTTACTGACTGACAGCAGAATCCTTTGATTTTGCTCTGGCCCTTGAAATGTGTGGATAGAGGTTTTTCATTCCGATTTTACTTTTAATGTTAATTCTACATTTGCAAATCTGTTGTTGTTGTATAGGCAGAAGTAGAACTTGCAAGCACTTGTGTCTGTCAGGCCTGAAACTAACAATCAGGCCTCCAAACATTTGTCAATAAGGGGAAATTCATAATCAACTTGTTCACGTATATGCTTTGCTTTGCCGCAGGTTCCTTAAATCCTTCCTTGCTGCATGTGCATCTTAGTGTTGTTCTTCATAATTGTATCTTGCCTCAGAACAGCTGTCAGTTGTGGGTTGACCTGCAGTTCTTACCATGCAGAAACTAGGATTTCCTGAGGCCAGTGCCTCTGAAACCTGTGCAAATCTTCAGGTACTAGTATTGTGACAGCAGCCACTCACACTGATGAAGTGATTCGACCACTGACACAAATGTGAGGCTCAAATAAAACAAAGTTCTGTTAGTATAGAGACTTTTGCAGCAAGTTTACTATACTTCGTCTGCTTTACCTTATTTTCTTTTCCCTTTCTGTTTCCTTTGCTTTGACTACTCTTCTTTGCAAGGCTTTTTTGCTGTTAAAAAGGAGAGAAGTAATCCGTATGCTGATGGCAGGGCTGATGACATAAAGGGTTTTAGGAGGGTTTTAAACTTCTTCAGTGAACAAAGGCTGACCTTTATGTGTAGTAACTGGTTTTCTCGATAGGCTTTTAGCAAGAATTTGATACTATTACAGAGGCTTGTGTAATGCTGACAAAGCTTAATATGAAGTGCTCGTGGAGATACAATGAAGCAACAGTTTGTTGAGAATGCTGTGCTTTGGGTGTGCTTGTGAATGTAGTTCAGAGAGAAATAAAAGCATAGAATCATTGAATGGTTTGGGTTGGAAGGGACCTCAATGATCATTTAGTTCCAACTCCTTGCCATGGGCAGGGACAGCTCCCACTAGACCAGGTTACTCAAAGCCCCGTCTAACCTGGCCTTGAACACTTCCAGGGAGGGGGCATCCACAGCTTCCCTGGGCAACCTGTTCCAGTGTCTCACCACCCTCACAGGAAAGAATTTCTTCCTAATATCTAATCTAAATCTACCCTCTTCTAGTTTAAAATCATTACCCATTCTGTCACTACAAGCCCTTGTAAAAAGTCCCTCTCGGCTTTCTTGTCGGCCCCTTCAGGTACTGGAAGGTGCTATAAGGTCTCCCTGGAGCCTTCTCTTCTCCAGGCTGAACAACCCTAACTCTCTCAGCCTGTCTGATCATCTGTCTCCAGCCCTCTGATCATCTTCCTGGCTCTCTTCTGGACTCACTCCAACAGCTCGATGTCCTTCTTATGTCGGGGGACCCAGAACTCGATGCAGAACTCCAGGTGAGGTTTCATGAAAGCGGAGTAGAGGGGGAGAGTCACCTCCCACGACCTGCTGGCCACGCTTCTTTTGGTGCAGCCCAGGATACAGTTGGCCTTCTGGGCTGCAAGCGCACAGTGCTGACTCATGTTGTTTTTCATCAGCCCACACTCCCAAGTCCTCCTCAGAGCTGCTCTCAATCCATTCTCTGCCCAACCTGTACTTGTGCTTGAGATTGCCTTGATGCCGGTGCAGGACCTGCCCACCTCTCCAGCTTGTCAAGGTCCCTCTGGATGGCATCCCTTCCCACACAGGTTGTTATAATCTGCAACAAAACTTAAATATCAACTGAAAAATTCCACTTGAAATGGCAGAATTTGTCATCACTTATTTATTTGGGCCAGTGTATTAATATAATTCTTTAAAAGGATAAGCAGGAGAATTTTTCAAGGTCTAGAAGTTCAGTTCCTCTACAATCTGTTGATAGGGTGATTCTTGTCAGGGGCCAATCCTTTAAAAATAAAAAACAGTAAACACATTTGACTTCTTACCATTTGTAGCTTTTCTATAATAATTGCAGTGCATGTATGTGCATATGTTGAGTGGGAGTTTCATAACTGTTCCTCAGTTACCTATTATGGACACTCCTATTTTTATGGTATTGCATTTATTTGCTGGAGATAGTTCTGCAAGTTTCTAAACTTGCAGTTGGTGCCTTCACTTTGTTCTTATGGTTTTTGTGTTATGCAGGTTAGAATAGAAAGCAGAGAGCCTTAATAAACTGGACCTTGGTCTCATTTTTGGTCATCAAACTTCAGGAAAGTCCTATTAATCATCTGCAGTGTCTAGTGAATGGCATTAATGCCTGCATAGGTTGTCATGTTCTGAAATTAATTTGGTTAATGAGGATGATGTTGTTTAGAAAGATCGGAATAACATCATTTTGATTCAAGGATTTCAGGGATTGTTAAGTTTCAAAAGCCAATATAAGGTCTGTTGTTGAACTTAATATTCACACTGAACAAAAACTGGGATGGACTGATGGAATAGTAAAAGATACTTACAGAGAAATTAAGTACTGGTGCACTTATTTTTGTAGGGTGGAGATTCTAGAATGAGAAAAATATGTTAAAATGAGGAGAAAAAATGTAGGTGTGCTGCTTTGGTCCAGTGAGTGTGGGATAGGAGAAGGCAGAAATTTGTATGTTGTGTCTGAGTCAAGACAGAGAAAAGCGCTTTTGTTACCGCAAATTCTGGTGGGATTTCAGTCCTGTTTTGTGAGCCAATTTGGTTGTGTCGAATTTTAGGTAAGCATCCAAACTTTGGAATCTTTGTCTGGGTGCATTTCCTAAACCACTTAAAGCTCACTAAATAAAACCTTGTGGGTTTTTTTTCGAAATATGGGAGCTGAGTAATGAACAAATGTCTCTTTGGCAGACCAGTTTAGGTCAGCAGAACTCAGGATTTAGCACCAAAAGTTTCTGGGAAGGTGACAAGAGATGCACAAGTGCTGTTTCTCATAATACTTTTCTGAAACAGGAACTACTTTCACAGCCTCTTATGATGTGGGGTAACATTCATTCATGGTTACTTCTGCCCTCTCTGATGTTTTTGCCTTGATAACATTTTATTTTCTTACAGTGCTTTCTCATACCAAATAATACCTTGAAGCTTAAAGCTACATGAAATTGTTGTTATGTTCCCTAGACCCAGAGCAAGAAACATTTCAGTTGGTTGAATTATATGTAGATATATATATATACATATATGCATATAGATAGATATAAAATTTTCTTGATTTTAAAAGGTGTTTTATAAGTCAAAGATATTAAAAAAATCATTACAGAGGTCAAATGCTTTTCTGCTATCTGGTTTATTTGATGTCAGAACACGGTATGGGAGGAATTTTAGCCTCGTACTGGCCAGAGGTGAATCATCTATGTTTCCCTATATTCATGTGGGCTGCTGGGCTCTGGTCATATTCTATCAAACCCATTCTGGTTTGCAGCTGGTGAAGACTGTGTAGGTGTGAGACTGCCACACTAAATCTAGATGTTACAGAAATTAGCACTGCAGATGGTACACCTCCTTACAAATACTTTGGCTTCTTTCTGTTGGAGAGGGGGCTGTGTATGGGGGAATGGAGGTAAAAAGTGTGAGGGTGGCCATGCAGTTTTCTAGGAAACAGGGGTTGTAAAGCTGGAAAGCATGGGGAAAGAGCCAGGCTGATGCTGCCATACTATCTGTGCCTCCATGTTGTCACCCTGGTTCAGCTGAAAGCTCACTTAATTGGTCTGTGATTTTGGTTGTTTTGCAAGTGTTTTTGCTCCTGCAGTGCTGCTGGTACAAGGGAGGAAGCAGGAAGGGGTGGGGGTGGGGCAGACCCCAGCTGGCATTTTGTTGTCCCCGTGCTTTCAACATCCCTTCTAAATTTTCTTCTCTGGATTAGAGTGGTTTAAGGAGCAGTCCCAAAACTTGGGAGACTTTCCTGGTCCTGCTGAGACACTTAATATTGCAGACTGACTGCCTTTCCTCTAGGTGCTGTGGTGCCATCCATGGGAGCAGTGAAGACTGATGGCTTTGATGCCAGAGAGAGCTCCCAGTCCACCCAGACTGGAAACGGAGGAGGGTGGCTTTGGCTCTTGTTTGGGTACAGAGAGAGAAATAATGATTGCAGTTAGGTTTCCTGTTAGCTTCCTTACTCCTCAAAGGCAATTCCTCTTCTGGGGCTGAATCTGCCCCTGCTCCTGTATCCAGGAGTATCCTGTATCACTCTCCCTATCCCCTCTTTTGTTCCCAAATACAGTCTGGTAGCGGGAGATTGTCTGTCGCAAAGATTGGTGCTTTCTCCACGCATGTCCAACCATCAACACATCTGAAGCTGATGTCGGGGTTGAAGAATTTAATTGCAAAAAACCTTTATTTCTTTTCCAAAAAAACCCCAAACCTGGAAAACACCAGCTCTCATTCCTTCATATCATTGCTTCTGGAGAGAGCTAACCAGCAGTCCTTGTTAGAGATGGATGATTTTTGTTGTTGTTAATGTGAAATAGTAATCTGTTTGTATTCAGCAGTTTGTGAGTTAATTGATCCTGTATTTCAACTCAAGAAGCAGAGGTTCTTCATTGTACCCCCAGACACAAATTCTAACTTTCTTGCTCTCAGAAATCAAGCATTTACATTCATTAGGCATTTCAAGTGTTATATTGGCTTTTCAGAAGACTCTTTTGAAATGCAAAATGACACTTAGAATTGTGTGTTTGGTTTTGTCTGAGATTTGTGTCTTTGGTTTTATGAGGATTGACTCAGATCAAAGCTAAAAATTTCCCATCAGGCGTTTCTTAATTTGATGATGTCTGCCTTTCAGTTTAGTTCTCTGTAATTTTAATATATCCGCATTATCTGAGTAGCAAATTTGTTAGATATTCTGGGTCACTCAGTCCCTTTATTTTAAAGGTATATTTTTGCTGATGTACTTTACCATCTTAGATTTACTATAATATATATGGGATTCAGTTATTAATAAGTGAAAACAAAATTAAATATATAAACCACAAACCCGAACAAACTACAGAAATATCAGAAGTCTCTGTAGCAGTTTCATGTTGTCTCTTTTTCACATGACTAGTTTAAAGGACACAAGGTATCACCATAGAAGAATTCAAGTTTGCGCAAAAGAACTTTGATTTTTTTTTTCATCCTGCTCAGAAATATAAACTGTAACAATCATTTTAAAATATGAAAATATTACAAGAAAATCACTTGTTCTTTCCTTACCATTTTTCTGGTAAACTGAGATTATGATTATAAGAGAGAGCAGATAGATCTCTGCAGATAAAGTATAAATAGGTTTTAGTGTTCCAAGCCATTTCTCTTCAGTGTGTTTCTGACCCTAAAGGTGAAGAAAAAGCAGCAATAATAAAAATAGTGAGAGGGAGTTGTGCAAAGGCCTGGCAAGAATATTGAGTTTTCAGGGGAATTAACTGAGATGAATGAATCGGGCATTATAGCTCTAATCTCTATGATTGTGAGCCTCTGGCTGCTGTTGCTTTGCTAGCAGACTCTGGATGAGGTTTTTGGTTCAGAGGTCTACCGTTTCTTGACCCTTCATTGCTCACAGACAAATATATTCTTTTCCCATGTGTCTCAGCAGGATGAGGAAGCATAGCATACAAGCATACAAACACTGCAGGTAGATTCCACCTTAGTGGTGACTCCAGACTATGCCTGGAAGGTATGTCTGCAGTAATACTTGATTCTTATCCATCTATGAGAATCGAATCTTAAATTTGCATACCCATTTTTCAGATATGCCGATGAGTTTGTAGTTTGCTTTGTGATGATCAGTTTTCAGTTGTGAGAGCTAGACTAAAATGTGTTTTAAGTTTAGTTAAGCATGATTTGATCACATTAATATCTAACTTCTTGCAAGTGCTAACTGGAATGTATTTACATCTTGACCATCATTTACTGGCAATATATATATTTACAATGTTACTTGTTTTCATGTATGCACATACAGATTTCTCAGTATTCTGTGAATTTTTTACTTTCAGCCAACATTGATTTCATCATGGATAATTACCCTTTAAGGTATGTGTGTCTAATGGTCTCTTTCCTGGCAACATGAAATAGAGATGTGAGATTCTTTGGTTTATTTTCATTGCCCAGTGGCCTCAGATATCTCTGGTCAACAGTTTCAAATCTTGTCATTCAGTTGACTTTTTCTCTTGGCCTGTAGATCTAGAAGAATTGCTACAAGCTTCAGAAACAATATTGAATTAAAAAAAAATCAATGGATGTGATGAGTTGTCAATTTTGTACACCTGCTGTGTTAGCGTTTTCTCCTATTTTAACTCTGGGTTCTTCTTTCCTGCTTACGTCAATACTCAGTGATATCCAGCCTTCACTGTGCATTTCTTTTTATGTTAGTGTTGGTCAAGAATGGGTTCATTGTATAAGGCAGACTGGCATTGCTTTCTCATCGGCAGCATGTTCTCACTTGCACAGTGAGGGATTAGCAGTGTAGCTTTATCCAGCTGAGGGAGCAAAATCACTGCTTGCCTTCTTCCAGGTGCATCCTTAGAGTGATGGTGGCATCACTACTGCTGCAGGGATCATCTGTACTGAGAGCAGCAGAGCAGGCCCTGGGCATCTTGCTTTTGTTCTGCTGCAACAGAAATGTGATGCTAGGATCTGACAAATAAATGTTACCCAAGAGACTGGCAGTGCCTACCACAGGGCTTCTGCAGTCCTGCTGGCTGCTCTGGAGCTGTTCTAGAGGAAGACACAGAGGTGTCCTGCAGACATAAGAGTTGAGCAAATCTACTGTATGGCTGCAGAGAATGACTGTATGTTTTGAAAGGGTGACTTGGGGCCAATTCAGCTTGGAGGGCAAGAATTGTTTGCAGGTTTGTGATGATGATTTTGTTCCAGTGAGTCTGTCAGTTGTCCTCATATTACCCGCTATGTGAATGTCATTGACTCCACCGGTACTTCCTTGCTATGATGCCTTTCTCTCCATTAATGAACCTGATGTGAAAAAAGTTGACTTGTTAATCTGTGCTTTTAATAGTGCTCTTAAGTTTAGAGTGGTGAGGAACCCATTTCCCCAAATCATCCTAGTATGTGCTGCAGGTATAAAGGCTGTGATATATGTCACTAGGCAGCCCTTATTGGCATAAGTTCATTTGCATTAGCAGCATTAATTATACGTTTGCCACTGCAAAACATAAATACTAATCAGACAATGCAAGTGAATGGAAAGAGTTAATTAGGCTGAGTGGATGTTATGGTGGCTTACTAGATAAAAATATTTTGGTTTAGGAATGTGTTTTATTTTTAGTTACACGATTAACTTTATTGATGTGGGGAAAAAATGTGTAGCTTAAGAAAACAGGTAACGTACCTGAAAGTTAATTCATGTTGTATATCTAAGGAGATAAATCTGTCCTGACAATTGGCAGCATTACTTGTTATAAAGGGTACTTGAAAGTTCTCTCACCATTTACTAAAACTACTGATTTTTAATATTGCTGTCATAATTCTGTGATTTTATTAGTAATGCTTCATTATGTTTCAACTGTGTTTGCAGTTTCTCCGAGGACTGATCCAACACTGTTACTTTCCTGCTTTAAGGCAGGACGCAGCTCAGGATTTACTCTGTTGGGAAAGAGGAGTAAAAATGGGGAGAAAATGCTGGTAAGGAGCAGGTGGCACTGGGGACTAACTCATTGCCTTAAGTGAGAAGACAGGGGAAGGTGGGAGGAGAGAGAGCCTGGAGCTGGAGAGGATGGTGTTAGCTCCACCCTAGCTACTGCTGTTCCTTAAGTCCCATGTCAGACCCTTGGGGCCACAAAGTACCCATGTAATAATTTAAAATTATTTCCATTCAGACCAGGGTTAATGGAGTGTGCAAAATAAAGTCCTTAATTAGCTACTCGCTAAGCTTTTTACACTTTACCTTCAAGTCTGCTAGCCTTCTATGATATTATAACCAGTTGGCTGGATGAGGGGAGAGCAGCAGATGTCATCTACCTTGACTTCAGCAAGGCTTTTGACACTGTCTCCCATAACATCCTCATTAGGAAACTCAGAAAGTGTGGGTTAGATGAGGGCACAGTGAGGTGGATCGAGAGCTGGCTGTGTGACAGATCACAGAGGGGTGTGATTAATGGAGCAGAGCCGAGTTGGAGGCCTGTAACCAGTGGTGTCCCCCAGGGGACAATACTCAGTCCGGTCTTGTTCAACATATACATCAATGACCTGGACGAGGGGACAGAGTGTATCCTCAGCAAGTTCGCTGATGATGCCAAGTTGGGAGGGGTGGCTGACACTCCAGAGGGCTGTGCTGCCATCCAGTGGGACCTGGACAGGCTGGAGAGCTGGGCAGAGAAGAACCTCATGAGGTTCAATAAGGGCAAGTGTAGGGTGCTGCACCTGGGGAAGAAGAATGCCAGGCACCAGAATAGGTTAGGGGGGGACCTCCTGGAAAGCAGTTCCGAGAAGAAGGATCTGGGAGTCCTGGTATGTAGGAATGTATTTAAAAGAGAATGACCATATAGTGAACCAGCCATACGGGATGTTGGCCTAGGCACGTAGCCACGTTCTAGAAGCTACTTCAAAGGAAGAAAAAATAAGAAAGAGCAATGACTGCTTCACTAAGGAATGCAGGAGTGAGCAGGTAAGAGTGACCAATTGGACACTGCGTGGGAAGAACTTAAGAACCAACGGGAACTGAACTAAGCTGCTTGTTTACCTTGTGCTAGAGACCTTTAACCAATTAGATAATGCATGACCACATGTAGGGAAAGAAAGATTATATAAAAGGGACAGACAAAGTAAATAAATTGTCTTCTGTTCGATTCACACTGAATTGTGCGGAGTCCAGTTTTTCTCCTCACTGGCAGACAGTAAATTATCCATGAGCCAGCAATGTGCCCTTGTGACCAAGAAGGCTAATGCCAGCCTGGGCTGCACAGGGAAGTGTGTGGCCAGTAGGTCGAGGGAGGTCATTCTCCCCCTCTGCTCTGCCCTGGTGAGGCCACAGCTGGAATACTGCGTCCAGTTCTGGGCTCCCCAGTTCAAGAGACAGGGAACTACTGGAGAGAGTCCAGCAGAGGGCAACAAGGATGACTGGAGGATTGGAGCATCTCCCCCATGAGGAAAGGCTAAGAAGCAGGACTCTGTAGCCTGGAGAAGGTGGAGAGGTGATTTAATTAATGTTTACAAATACCTAAAGGGTGGGTTGAGGGAGGATGGTGCCAGACTCTTTTCAGTGGTTCCCGGTGACAGGACTAGGGGTAATGGGCACAAGCCGGAACATAGGAGGTTCCATTTAAATATGAGGAAGAACTTTTTTTTTGCTGAGGGTGCCAGAGCACTGGCACAGGCTGCCCAGAGAGGTTGTGGAGTCTCCTTCTCTGGAGACTTTCAAGACTGGCCTGGAAGCAGTCCTGAGTGATGTGCTGCTTTGAAGCAGGGCAGTTGGACTAGATGATCTCTGGAGGTCCCTTCCAACTCTGAATATTCCATGATTCCATGAAGTCTGTCTCAAATGAACAACAGCTTATTCCACACTGCGCACTTCAGTCCTTAGTTTTACCAATATCTAAACGTTTTCCTTTGAGATTTTTCTCTCCAAAGGCTGTGATATCTGTGAATTGAGCAAGCTTATCTGAGGAAGAGAAAAAACCCCAAATATCTAACATGACACAACAAGGAGTTACTCAGCTGCAAGACATTAAATCTGTTTCCGACACCATTCTTCAGAGATCCATAGAACAGGCTCTATATATACATGAACTGGAAAAATTATAATGGTGTTAACTTCTTAGATTTTGAGCTGCTTACTTTTCATCTTTTGCAAATTGTGTCTTCTGTGACTCATGTTAAGGAAAGTCAACTGTCTTTCTATTCTTCAGCTGATGTTAAACCTACCAGCCCCTTTTTTTCCTATTTATAGGAAACAAAGAAGATGTAGAAGTAATGCTTAGAAATACCACTGTCTGGACATGTAGAGCAGAAGCTTATCAAACTTGCAGTAATGAAGACTAAAATGTAAAAAGTAAAGCTTCCAAATGGGAAGATTATAAATTGTGCAACTCTTCAGTTAATATTATTGTGCATGAACATTTTTTCAGGGCTTTAGTTTACAGAAATAAAAAAACCCAAACCCCACAGTGCTTTCATCTGAAGGCTGCCCAAGTAGTCTGCCAGGGTTTCTAGTGGTAACCTGCTGCTGCACCAAGTGAAAATTTGGCCTGACAGTCTTCACATTTTCAAAGTGTCAAGTTTTATCCTCCGGCTTTCTTCCACAGCCACTGAGGGGACTGCTGATTTACTATTTTATTTTTAGTATTTTATTGCTGTTCAGCATGCTTCTTAGATGCAGTCAAGTGGGATGGCATTGTACTGGTTGTAGATAAAATACATATGATAATAAAAAAGATACAAAAAAATTACCCTATTTTCTCCACGTTTATCCTTCAATTGGAAACTAAAATGCCAAGTGGAGAGGCTTGGCCCTACTTAGCGGTAGTCCAAAGGCTGGAGCTCTGAAGAGTTAGAAAGAAATTTTTTTTCTCTGAGTAATTTTGGTTTTGTTGTGGGTGTAATTTTTCCCTATTGTTTTTTATTAATGGTTTTTCAAGAGTGTGTACCAACATGTAGATTTATGACATTACAAATCCCAGTTCCAGACCTATGTTGACTGAACCTACCAAGAAAATGTTGTAGGATCACTTATGAAAAATCCATTGTAGGAGTCACAGGTAAAAATAACTCCTTTGAAGGAGAATCAACCCTATAAATCATTCAGTAAAGGGCAGCTTTGATGAGCTTGTCCACTTCCTCAGTGTGATTCAAAGGAGAAAGCTATTCTTCTATGTTCGTGTGCACACTAGTAGAAGATTAAAATTCAGAACTGAAAATAGTTTCAAAGTGCAAGTATTTTCCAATTAACCTTTAAGGATTAGAAACTACAAATGATCTAGAATTCTCAAAAGCTGAAATTTCTAGACCTTTGAGAACTAGAGGAACAATGGAGGGGGCCAGTTTAAAGAATACTGGCTTCTCTGAAGAGACGTCTGTCCTATTTTAAAGCCAGGTGTTTTAAGGGATTAGTACATCAGAAATAATCTTTAAACTAAGAGCTTGTCTTGTGGCACAGGTATCTATTCCTGCACATATTCCTCAGCCTTTGCTAAGGAGCAGCAAATGTTTAAATTTTAAACAGCTTGTAGATTTGTTGTATTTGTTGTTCAGAATTTTAAACTACTCCAATTTCATATTTGTTTTCGTTTTGCTGCTGTGGCTTTCAGCTGCTTTTATAGTGTACAAAAGGCATGTTTCTTTTAGTTTAGCAAAATATGTTTTTGTAGGAAAAACTATTTTTGAGATTGCTTCCTTGTTTAGGGCCTTTCTTAGCAGAAGTGTGTTGTGACAGTAAAACTATATCACATAGTTAACCTTATTGTGTTACTCTGTCTAGTACTATTTTTAATCTTAAAACAACTCTCTTGTTGATGCAGTGCTGTAAACATGGATTAGTTGCTACAGCCTTATATCTTCAAAATTTTGTTGTCTTTTGTAATAAATTTGAGTTTGAAATGAGCAGAGGGCATGAGATGTCAGAAGTTACTGGTGGTTTTCAAGAAATCCTCTGACATTTCTTTTTAAGAAATGTTTTCAAATTTTCTTTTTCTCCACCTCATAACTTTGTATTGCTGTCTGGATCCTACTGAAAAGTTGATTCTAGATACAGATCCTCTGGGCCCACTTTGCACCTAGCTTTTCCAGCAACAAGTAGGCGAGTGGCAGGCAAGTAGAAGGACAGAAGTGTAACTGGCTGAGGCACAACGAAGTCAGCTTTTAGCAGAAGGAACCCTGAATCTGAGCTTCCTCACTGAAAAACTGAGATGAGATGTTTTATAAGGGGAAATAAGATTGAAGGGAAAATTGCAGAGCAGAGAATTCTTATTCCAGTTTTTACTACAGATTTCATAAAGTCAATTAGATTATTTAAAAAGCGAAAAACAAAACGGCGCAGAGCTGTGACCTGGTATAAGTAATATTACACCAATTGGCTGCTTTCTTAATTTTAACAGAGATGTTTGGGGCTTTGGAAGATTTTAAATGTGCAGGTTTTAAAAGCTGAACAGCATAAAGCAGGCAAGTTTTCAGTTAGAAAGTTGCTATGTCACTGGAAAAATCCAGATGTATAATTTAACATACAAGGTAAGTGCATTTTTTTTCAAAAGCTCCTTTCCTGATTGCTCTTTGCATTTGTATTACTGTCACCACTAGACCTGGGTGTTCTCACCTGCTGCTCACTCCATTTCTGTTTTGATTTCTGTGCCATGAAAGCTTACTCTTCTACTCCCAGCTTCATCAGTTCTAAAGACTTGTGTAAGAATTACATAGAACTGTACTTTCCTTATATAAGACTTGTGTAAGACTTATAAAGAATTATAAAGAACTTACAGTTTTGTTGGAACAATAAGGTTACAGGGGAAATCAGCTGTTCCTGGGTCTTCGGTGTAGTACTACTAGCCTACAACACTGAGAAATCTGGAGCATTATGGTTACTTATTTTTCAGGCTAAATATAGATTGCTTGAAGCACTATGACAGTTTTTTTTTTAGTACAAATGCAAAGTCAAAGTCTGTGGGCTCAAAGAGAGAAGCATCAGAGAGAAGCATGCAGACTTGACAGCTGATTTCCATTTGCTGTTGCCCCAAGGCTTTCTTGTTCAAAAACATTTTTCACATTCCCTGGACAGGGAATGGCATTGCAGCCATTTAAATTTGGATACTGGTTACTAAATAATTTATTTCCACTTATTAATTCTCAGCATCAAGCTCTCCACTCCAATCATTGTAGTGGGGCAAATTGTTTTTATTACAGATGGATACACTGTATGTCCAGGGAGCCAAGTGAAGGTGGTTGGATTTTTACTGGAAATGGAATAAAATTAAACAGCTGCTGTATTTACAAGTGCCTTGAAAAGTTTGTTCTCAAAGGAGGCTGTTCAGAAGTACAGATCTACAGAGATGTTTGACATAGTAACCAGAGGTTGATGGATGTTGAGATTGTGAGCAAAGAGAAAGATTTATTGCTTCTGGTTTTGTGTTTTTCCAGAAATATAGATGACTTCTCCGAGATATTTCCCTAGATATGTGACCTCTCTGAATGTAAAGGAAAAAAGTAAGAAAACTCACAGTCCAGAAGAACTGAGCTAAACAATTCAAGTTAAAAAGACTTCTTGCAGAAGGGAACATTAAATAATGTTATCATTCAGGATTAATGAATTACGTCAAAGTTATGGAACTCAGTTAAAGCTGAAATGCTTTCATCGGTGTTTGATTTCCAGATTGTAAAAGCTCTAAATCAGCAAACGGAAGTTCACACCAAAGTAGGTCTCATCTTGGTTCTTGTTCTTCGAGTTCCTTCTAGTCAGTCAGACCATCATTCTGATTCTTGCTCTGGTCTTTTTTATTCATTAGAAAAGAAAAATTTTGGAACTATTGTGTTCATTGTCATTTGTATCAGACTACAATGTGCACAATAATTCTTTGTGATGCCATTTCTCTTTCTGAGAGGTTGGGATCTTTTTTCATGATCTGGGGTAGCAATGATTTTCTGGCTTATTCAACCTCTGCATGTCTTCTTTATAACAAAAAAATAATTAAAACGAATAATTGGTCACATAGAGGGTGAAAAAATAGCAAGATACAGTTTTATTTTTTTCTATGGGAATATTGTATTTGTTTAGAAACTTACATTTGCTCTTTAGTTAAGAAACCTTATTTGTAGAAATAAGCTGATTATTTTTAGCATGATGCCTAAAACAAGGGATTATCACTGATAAAGATGTGGTGGAATTTTCTAAGACGTTCAGCTCTCCAGAAGCCTAATCCCTAATGTTTTGTTGTGAAAAAAAAGGAGCTCCATAACACTGACTTCCAGTTCAGAAAGAAAGACAGGAGAATAAAAATTACAGGAGATAAAAATCTACAGTTTTTATGTGTGGTACAGGCTCTTCAGAAATGATATGTAATTATTTTAAACCTTTTGAGGGTTGTTTCTAGCCCCAGTTTCACAGGTGCATCTCTTAAGTGAGAGCAAAATTATCTGTGTTCTTCCAAAACAGGGGTTTGATCCCAAGTGCAGAGGATGTTTGAGTTGGCTCATTGGCTTTAAGTGAGACTATTCATATACATAAATATAATACGTAATATATTTATTCCAAATTGAGCACAAGCCAAAAGCACTCACAGAACTGAGCTTCAAAGGAACTAGGAGTTTTTAGAATTTTTTGGTGTCACTGAGAAAAATGAGAAGATACCAGTGTCCTTCATATGAAGACAATGAAAAGATTATTCCATTATAGAGAGAGCGTTGTTTGGCTATAATATAAAAGACTTCAGCTTTCTTGAAAAATGTTCGTTGACATTTCATATGATCTATATGCTGAATAGAAATCTCTTCATGGACTAGTACTCTTAATGAAGGTCATATGTATATGATAGTTGACTATATTAAAGAAGATTATCCTAATAATGGGGCATAAAAAAGAACATGAACTTTTTAAAGCTTGAATTGTACATGACGTCTTGTTGGGAAAAGCACTATTAGAAAGGTGATTTGCCAATGCTGAAATATACCATAGGAAAATATAAAAAGTAGAACTTCAGTATTTCTTCATCCTAGAAGTCTGTGTGATTAAATCCTCAAAGACCCGAGCCTACTCAACCTCACATATTTTCAGTGCAAACTGTGTCATTTTTCTCTCTTGAGAGAGAAGAGTTCCTCTGCACTGTGTAATGTCAAGAAGTTGAAGCCCAAGACTGTTTACATCTATATCACTAAACCTTATTTTTTCTTGGTAGTAGTCTGGGCTGAGGGGTGGCTAGGAGCATAGAGATTAGCTATGTTCTAAAGAAGAACTACAGAACTAAAGAAGCATGGCCAGCAGGTTGAGGAAAGTGATTCTTCCCCTCTGCTCTGGTGAAACCTCACCAGCAGTACTGTGTTCAGCTCTGGGGCCTCCAACATAAGAAGGACATCGAGCTGTTGAGTGGGTCTAGAGTGTCATGGAGGCACCCACAAAATCTGCAGAGTAGACCCTCAAACACTATAACAACCCAAGCCAACCCTGAGCCCAGGTGACAGGCAGAGGCACTCACAAACAGACAGGGCAGTTACTCAAAAATAAAGATTTACTCTGAGCAAAACTACTTAACACTCTGACAGACCTAAAGTGAAACACAAGTTTAGATGTCAGTTGGGAATATATTACTACACAATTGGATTTACTCATGTCAGAAAGATGACTCATAAAGGTGCACGCTCATTCTAAAACGGGGGAAAATCTTCCACTCAAGGGTACCCAACATATCATAGAATCATAGAATAATTATGGTTGGAAGGGACCTCCAGGGTCATCAAGTCCAACCTTTATCCCAGCATATTCCTAACCATTAGACCATTAGACCATGGCCTCAAGTGCCTCATCAACCTGTTTTTTGAACACCCCCAGGGACAGTGATTCCACCACCTCCCTGGGCAGCCTGTTCCAGTGCCTAACCACCCTCTCAGGAAAGAAATTCTTCCTAATACCCAATCTAAACTTCCCCTGACGTAACTTGAGGCCAATTCCTCTCGTCCTGTCATTAGCAATTTGGGAGAAGAGACCAACACCAGCCTCACTACAACCTCCTTTTAGGTAGTTGTAGAGGGCAATGAGGTCTCCTCTCAGTCTCCTCTTCTCCAGACTAAACAACCCCAGTTCCCTCAGTCGGTCTTCATAAGGCCTGTTTTCCAGACCTCTCACCAGCCTCGTTGCCCTTCTCTGGACTTATAATCACTCATCCACAGGGGCGAGGGCTCACTCAAGGATATCCAGAAGACGTATTCACTCAGCAAAGGGGAATGGTGAGGGCTGTCAATCCCGGGGAGTTTCATTGGGCATCCTGATCCAAGGAGAGAATCCCTGACTGCAGACCTGCTGCTCTGAGGAGGACCGACTCAAACTGTTTCTCCGGCGTGGCTCCATTTGTACCCATGTCGAGCCCGATCTGTGGGCACTTCTAATTAGCCAGGGGCTCTCTCTGCAGGGGACCATTTATCTAGACAAAACACGATTAGAAGGTGGCTCCAGAATCAGGGTGGGTGCATCTGCAACACAGAGGAGGGCCACAAATATGATCAGAGGGCTGGAGCACCTCCTCTATGGGGACAGGCTGAGAGAGTTGGGGTTGTTCAGCCTGGAGAAGAGACGGCTCAGGGACACCTTATAGCACCTTCCAGTACCTGAAGGGGCCTAGAAGAAAGCAGGAGAGGGACTTTCTACAAGGGCTTCTAGCAATAGGATGAGGGGTGATGGCTTTAAACTGGAAGATGGTAGGTTTAGACTAGATACTGGGAAGAAATTCTTTACTTTGTGGGTGGTGAGACTCTGGCCCAAGCTGCCCAGGGAAGTTGTGGCTGCCTCCTCTCTGGAAGTGTCCAAGGCCAGGTTGGATGGGGCTTTTGAGCAACCTGGTATAGTGGGAGGTGTCCTTGCCCATGGCAGGGAAGGGTTGGAACTAGGTGATCTTTGAGATCTCTTCCAACCCAAATCATTCTATGATTCTATAGTATGATAAACATCACTGTTTGACACTTCAAAGCTTTTTATTGGTGCTGAATGTCTGCTCTCCTACTGACTCAGAGTTTAGGGCCTAACACCTCTGAATACCATGCCTGCCATACTAAGTGTGACCTCATTTGCAGAGGCAAAGTTACTTTTTGTCAGATCTTTGTCATATCTGAGGGGAAAGGAAATATTTCCTATTTACAAACTGAAATATTCTTAAAGCTGTTTTTCCCCTATTCATCATCTTGCTGATAATTTTTTTTTCATCAACTTGTAGGATGAATATAATTAAAATTTTTCTTTCTTTCTGGCTTTTATGCGCTTGTAGTTCAGCAGTGCCACTCATCTGATGACTTTCTGAAACTCTGATGTGAGCCATACTTTGAGGAAGATGAGGCTTCTTGAGTTCCCTTCCCTCTAACACTGCTGAACCAGCAAAAGCTGGCTTGTCTGTGGTCTTCCTGATTGGCCTTCTTATTCCTAAGAAGCCCAGCCTGGAAAACAGCCTGAGTACTGCCTGTTTGTATCAGGCTGTATACTGGGCTGCCATTTTCACCTTGTGAGAAAAATTTTAGAATCAAGTTGTGTGGTGGCTAAGCCAGCAGCTTTGATGTCCCAGGACTGTAAAAAAACATTGCCTTTGAAAGTAGCTGTTGAAGAATAAAAATTAATGATGCAGTATTAAATTATTGCTCAATTTCTTGTAATTTATTACAAATTAGGTGTAATTATATGCCTTCAGGATTCACTTGAAAAATAGATTGAATTTATCTGACTTCTGGGCCAAGAAATAGTACATCCAGGCTGAGATAAGTGAGAAAACTTTAAGAAATATACTTTGTAGTCCTCTTTCCAGTTTCATGATTTTATTTATACTTAATTTAACCTACTTATTTTGAAACTGAATGCTAAATCAGACTAATTGAATTTTGAAATTGAATGCTAAATCAGACACTCTCTGCAGAACATAATATGCTAATGACCTAGGGAAGCACTGCTCTGCTGGAACAATACAGCCATGCTTCGCTGTGGTTTCCTCGGCCTTTGTGAATCGCGTGCTGAGAAAGTGCACTTTATGTACCTTTATTTTGTGCACCTTTATTTTATTTTATTTTATGCAGTAGATGCACAATGTAGGGTATATTGTTAAATCTGACACAAAGCAATGTGGTGGGATGGGATTCTGCTCAGTGGAGTTTACCTACAGGCCTGAAGGAAGCTCTCTAGAGCTAGTCATTACCTTGGGGGGAGCATAAAGTCAGTCATTGGTTCTTGGGGGAAAAACTTTTTTAAAAGCCTAAATAAGAATTTATCTTTCTGAGGAGCTCATTTTCACTCATGTGAGGAATGAAATTTTTAAACTTTGTTTTGTATGTGGGTACCTGAAAAGTTTGGGTAAGGAGATGGTATGAGCTGTGTGCTGAGGAAGCAAGAGGGGTGCTGAGGTCAGTGGAGGATATTTGTACTCCAGAAAACTGTTTGCCTTTCTTTCATTTTTCTGAAACAAAGTTAGGAACTTTGTTTAACATATCTTAAGTGATACAAATATATAGAAGTATTAAACAAATGTCTGCTTTTTCATGGATTTCCACTTTGTTTTCAAAATAAATTACTACTATGGCTTTCAGCAAAGGAACCCAGGACTTAAAAAAGTGTTAATTTCCTTGAAATTTTTCTCCTAAATGTTGAATATGCTCTAGCTGTTTCTGTGAGCATGATACTTAAGAGACTTGTACATATAAATTCTTAATGAAATTGAAAGCATGTTGACACCTACTCTTTGATGAATGAATTTGCAGAAAGTCTCTGTAGTTTCAGGATGCATGTTGTCCTCAGAAGAGCATGGATATGGATCAGTATACAAAACCAAGCTGCATTTAGAGAACAGGAAAAGTTTGGATAGAATCTAATGACATTTCACAGTAATGCCATCACTAGCACAGCCACTGCACTGTCTGTTCACTAATGCTTCTTAGCTGTTCTTCTACTGTACTTTATTTTCTCCTTCATTCCTCCAGGATTTTATTGCATCTCACCATTGACTGGACTATTAAACTGTGAACTTTGATTTAGGGAGTATGTCTCATTATATACTTGCACAGTATTTAGCACAATAGGACTTGAGCCCACATACTTTCTTGGAGAGCTGAGAACTTTTCATGTTATGATCCAGCAGTACAAAAATCTAAAAAACATGGCTTTGTTTTCAAGAATTAAGAATCATCGTGCATAAACAGGTACAACGGTTTCACATATATCTCACATGCCTCACTTTGCACCGTTGTTTGGGCAGATTCTGATAGGTCCGAGACTGTTTAGGAGGGCAGGGAGTCCTCTGCAGCTACTAAATGTAAACATACCTATAGAATATAACCTCTGAAATTATGTAAAACCAAGCCAACTAGGTTACAGTTTGCACAGATTATTGCTTCTAGACTTTATGTCAAATTTCAGTTCAAGTTACAGAAACATAGAATCATTTTGATTGGAAAAGACCTTTAAGATCATCAAGTCCAACCAATAATAACCCTTCCCATCCCCAGGGCAAATTTTGAGCATGTGTTGGCACTTGAGGACTTGCACAGCTTTCACTGGAGCAGGACGAGCCTGGGTCTGTTGTTGAAAATGATGTTCCCTTTGGTACGTGCACTCTCCTAGGATGCTATCTAATGCTGCCACACTTGTTTTTCTCGCAGTTTTATTATCAGTAGCACGAGAAATAACTCATAAAACCTTGCCATTTCTGTTTTGTTGTTGAGAAAGGCCAATAGCTATTCCTTCTGCAGAGGAATGTGGGCAATGAGAAAGATGGCAGAATGTAATCATTAAACAGCAACAGCTATTTTGTTACCATTGACTGATATTGAATTCCCAAAGAAATCAAGGAAGTGGAACTGGGTTGAAATGGCTGCTAGAGACTTGGGCCCAGGCCAGATGTCCCTTCAAATGTAAAAAACTGGGGACCATGTGTCAAAAAAGCTCTTTCTTCATCACCTAAACAAGCACTGGGTTTTCATCTGGGACCTACAAGACTCGACTGTCAGAAATCACCCTATTAAAGGGTGAATACCTGAATTCTTACAACTGAGCTTAAAATTGCTGGAAATGATCATGGGCCATTATCATTAGAAGACTGTGGGTGTTGCCTTACTTATATTGCTGTCAAGATTGCGTTAAATCCCTATATACAGGTATGACAATCCTAAAATAGTATGTTAAATCCCTCAGCTGTCAACACCAGCCGTGCCTTACTGGAAAGAACACTTGGGATGATGGCTAATACCTTGAAAGGGCATACAGCGTGAATAGTAACAAACCCACGTTAAAAAACACTGGCAATCTTGTAGCAAGTCATACTGGAGGTTCTAATGTCCTCTGACTGTCATCTTGGTATACGACCACTATTTGTTTTCATCTGGAATGGCATGAGCAGTAAGTATACAATGCTGGTGATGAAACTCTGTTTATAATTACAGTGCAGCACAGAAGGAGGAGGTGCAGTTTCTGCTTCACTGTCCTGTCAGTATGGCTCATTTATTTTCGAGGTATTAAAATAATAATTTTCAAGGGCATATTGGAAAGCCTGTTTTTGTAAGAGAGAGAGTTGAGGATAAGAGACAGATGGGTGCACTCAGGGTGGGGACCAATATTTTTCAAGGCTTTTTTGTCAACCTATCTTGTGGTTCCTGTTCTAGCTGTGTTATTTTTAAGGGGAAAAAAGTGTAAGAGCTGGCAGGAGACTGTAGGTTATGACTATGTTGGTCTCCTTGTCTTCCTAAAAAGCCAGTGGATGTTTATGGCCCTTAACCCTATCATAGAGCAAAACGATGCTTTAATCTTTCACTATTGGTTTATTAAGATTCTGATGTTAAATTTTATTATGATATTTAACATTATAATATATGATAAATAATAATATATAAAAGCTAACATATTCTTATTATTGTGCAAATGACTCAATTCCTATACTGGCTTGGCACTTTAGATTGAAGTTACTATCTAGCAGTGGAATATTGCAGGACTCTCAACTCCTGCCTTTTCCAATAAGCCCTTTTGAAGGAATACCTCAAAGTAATTCAGTCCAAATTCGACTGCAATGGTGTTTGTATCTGCTAATAGAAAATGTTGTACAGTTTTCTATGCTAGCTTTTAAGAGTTTCTTGATGTTACTGTGAACTGTTGGGAAGGAGTAATTTCAGACTAGAGATTTATCCAGATCCTTTCTCTCAACAACAGGATCTGCTTTGGGTTACTCCACCACGACAATTCCCGCTAAATTGAGATAGTGAGATTTGATCCAGCTAGTACTCAGCTGTTGTATGCCAGAGAAAACCACTAACTTGTTTCTGTGTTCAGCAAAAATGTGGTCTAGGATTAAAGTATTGGAACGGAGATATGAGAACAAGCTTTAGAGATCTGCTGGGCATTAAGTTTGGTATGTGATCTGTGTTCTCTTTATTGCAAAAATTATAAGATCCTTTTTTTAAAAAAGTAAAAATTTATTTAATGAAATAAATCAATGGGTGATAGATGAATGAAATACTGCCACCTTAGAGCATCACTTCTCAATTTGTCATTTTGTTCACAAATAATCTTCCTATACATGTATATGAGAATTTTTAATGATTTGGGGTGGGGTTATTTGTTCATGTTCGGTTGTTTGGGTTTTTTTTAATGTTGGCAGAAAAGTGTCCTGCTGAGAAAGAACATTTGATGCTTGAGCTGTATTCCTCTGGGAGTGCAGAGCTGAAGCAGGTAAAATGGGGTGACTGGGAGAAAGACTGGTAATGCAACTACAGTGAAGGGAAGGCTCAGGGCACACTTGTTCATGGGTTTTGTTGCTGCTGGAGCTATGCCTTTACTTCTTAGTAGAGATCCCAGAGAAATGGATAATGATGGAGAGAGCCTGAGCTGCAATGATATGGTGCCCAGGAGTCCTGGGCTCCTTCTGCTCCTGCTCTTTGTATTGCCTTCTGAAATCCAGACTGCCTCCCACTCTGATCCCTGTGCACCCTGGTACTGTTTGCCCTTTCAGGCAAAGAACTGTGGTCTCCTGGGGCAGGGGCAGATGCTGTATTATTAGTGAAAAGCACTTTGCATCCTTGACTTTCCTCATTAGAGAAAAGAGATGTATATGTGGAATCTTTCTATATCAGATGCTAATGTCTCATTACTTTTGTTTTGATCCAAAGGGTGGTCACTACTTACTCTGTGTTGATTAACAGGAAAAGAAGTACTAGTCCTAATGAGGGCAAGTCATTATTTTAAGTGTATTTTTGCGTTTGCCTTATGAACCCCAATGAAAATCAGATAATGAAGTGATTAAGCATTTTCAAATAATCACAGAATCACAGAATGCTAGGGATTGGAAGGGAACTCCGAAGATCATCTAGTCCAGTTCCTCTGCTAGAGCAGGCTCCTAGAGTAGATCACACAGGAATACATCCAGATGGGTTTTAAATGTCTCCAGGGATGGAAACTCCACAACCTCTCTGGGCAGCCTGTGCCAGTGCTGTCAACCTCACAGTAAAAAAGTGTTTCCTTATGTTAAGATTGAACCTCCTGTGTTCATTTGTGCCCATTGCCCCTTGTCCTGTCACTGGACACCACCCAGAAGAGTCTGGCCCTGTCTTCCTGACACCCACCCTTAAGATATTTATAAGCATTAATGAGATTCCCCCCTCAGCCTCCTCTTCTCCAAGCTAAACAGACTCAGTTCCCTCAGCCTCTCCTCAGATGGGAGATGCTCCAGTCCCTTCATCATCTTAGTGGCCCTGCGTTGGACTCTTTCCAGTAGCAACATGTCCCTCTTGAACTGGGGAGCCCAGAACTGGACACAGGACTTCAGATGAGGCCTCACCAGGGCAGAGTAGAGGGGGAGGAGAACCTTCCTTGACCTGCTAGACACACTCCTCTTAATGAACCCCAGGATGCCATTGGCCTTCTTGGCGGCAAGGGCACATTGCTGGCTCATGGTCAGCCTGCTGTCTGCGAGGACTCCCAGGTCCTTTTCCCCAGAGCTGCTCTCCAGCAGCTCAGCCCCCAGCCTGTGCTGATCCATGGGGTTGTTATTCCCCAGATGCAGGAATCTCCACTTGCATTTGTTGAATTTCATTAAGTTTCTCCCTGCCCAGCTCTCCAGCCTGTCCAGGTCACGCTGGATGGCAGCACAGCCCTCTGGCATGTCAGCCACTCCTCCCAGCTTTGTATCATCCGCAAACTTGCTGAAGATACACTCTGTCCCTTCATCCAGGTTGTTAATGAATATATTGAACAGGAGCGGACCCAGTACCGACCCCTGGGGGACACCACTGGTCACAGGCCTCCAACTAGACTCTGCCCCACTGACCACTACTCTCTGGGCTCTGTCCTTCAGCCAGTTCCCAATCCACCTCACTGCCCAGTTATCCAGTCCACACTTGTTAAGTTTGGTTGTGAGGATGCCATGGGAGACAGTGTCAAAAGCCTTGCTGAAGTCAAGGTAGACCATGTTGATTGCCCTCACCTCACCAATCCACCTAGTTATATCGTCATAGAAGAGTATCAGGTTGTTCAAGCATGACTTCCCCTTGGCAAACCCATGTTCACTACTCCTGATAGCTATCTTTTCCTCAACATTCTTTGAGATGGCACCAAGAACAAGCTGTTCCATCACCTTTCCGGAGATTGAGGTGTGGCTGACCAGTCTGTAGTTACCTGGGCCCTCTTTCTTGCCCTTTTTATAGATTGGAGTGATGTTGGCCTTCCTCCAGTCCTCAGGCACCTTTCCTGTTCTTCAGGACTTTTCGAAGATCATAGAATCACTATGGTTGGAAAGGACCTCCAGGATCATCAGGTCCAGCCTTTATCCCAGCATCTCCCTAACCATTAGGCCTCAAGTGCTACATCCACTCGTTTTTTGAACACCTCCAGGGACGGCGACTCCACCACCTCCCTGGGCAGCCTGTTCCAGTGCCTAACCACCCTCTCAGGAAAGAACTTCTTCCTAATATCCAATCTAAACTTCCCCTGATGCAACTTGAGGCCATTTCCTCTCATCCTATTGTTAGTAATTTGGGAGAAGAGACCAACACCAGCCTCACTACAACCTCCTTTTAGGTAGATGTAGAGGGCAATGAGGTCTCCTCTCAGTCTCCTCTTCTCCAGACTAAACAACCCCAGTTCCCTCAGCCAGTCTTCATAAGGCCTGTTTTCCAGACCTCTCACCAGCCTCGTTGCCCTTCTCTGGACTCGCTCCAGCACCTCAGTGTCCTTCCCATACTGTGGTGCCCAGAACTGGACACAGTACTCAAGGTGTGGTCTCACGAGTGCCAAGTACAGGGGTATGATCACCTCCCTACTCCTGCTGGTCACACCGTTTCTGATACAGGCCAGGATGCCATTGGCCTTCTTGGCCACCTGGGCACACTGCTGGCTCATGTTCAGTCGGCTGTCAACCAACACCCCCAGGTCCTTTTCCGCCAGGCAGCTTTCCAGCCACTCTTCCCCAAGTCTGTAACGCTGCTGGGGTTTGTTGTGACCAAAGTGCATGACCCAGCACTTGCCCTTGTTAAACCTCATGCAGTTGACCTCAGCCCATCGCTCCAGCCTGTCCAAATCCCACTACAGAGCTTCCTTACCCTCAAGTAGATCGACACTCCCACTTAATTGCATGTCATCTGCAAATTTACTGAAGGTACATTCGATCCCCTCATCCAGGTCATTGATAAAGACATTAAACAAGACTGGGCCCAAAACCGAGCCCTGAGGGACACCGCTTGTGACCGGTCTCCAACTGGATTTGACTCCATTCACCACAACTCTCTGGGCTCGGCCATCCAGCCAGTTTTTAACCCAGCAAAGAGCACACCTGTCTAGATCATGAGCCGCCAGCTTCTGCAGCAGAATGCTGTGGGAAACAGTGTCAAATGCCTTCCTGAAGTCCAGGTAGACAACATCCACCGCTTTTCCCTCATCTGCTAGGCGGGTCACCTGATCATAGAAGGAGATCAGGTTGGTTAAACAGAACTTGCCCTTCATGAACCCAGGCTGGGTGGACCTGATCCCCCCATTGTCCTGCACTTGCCGCGTGATCGCCCGCAAGATGAACTGTTCCATAATCTTCCCCAATACCGAGGTCAGGCTGACAGGCCTGTAGTTCCCCGGATCCTCCTTCCTGCCCTTCTTGTAGATGGGCTCAACGTTGGCAAGTCTCCAGTCATCCGGGACCTCACCTGATAACCAGGACTGGTGATAGACGATGGAGAGTGGCTTGACAAGTTCCTCTGCCAGCTCCCTCAGCACTCTTGGGTGGATCTCATCCGGACCATAGACTTATGGGTGTCTAATTGGCTTAGCAGGTCCTTCACTACTATTTCCTGGATTATGAGGAGTTTATCCTGATCTCCATCCCAATCTTCCAGCTCAGGGGACTGAATACCATGAGGATAACTGGTCTGACTGTTAAAGACTGAGGCAAAGAAGACATTAAGTACCTCAGCCTTTTCCTCATCCTTGGTAACAATGTTCCCCCTGCATCCAATAAGGGATGGAGATTCTCCCTGGTTATTTTTTAGTTCTTAATATATTTGTAAAAACTCTTTTTATTATCTCTTGCAGCAGTGGCCAGGCTGAGTTCAAGATGAGATTTTGCCCCCTAATGTTCTTCCTACACGACCTAACTAAATTCCTATACTCTTCCTGAGTAGCCTGCCCCTTCTTTCAAAGGTGGTAGACTCTCTTCTTTCTCCTAAGTCCCAGCAGAAGCTCCCTGTTCAGCCAGGCCAGTCACTTTCCCCGCCAGTTTGCCTTACGACACATGGGGACAGCCTGCTCCTGTGTCTCTAAGAGTTTCTTCCTGAAAAAAGTCCATCCTTCCTAAACCCCTTTGCCCTCTAGGACTGTTCCCCAAGGGACTTTCTCAACCAATGTTCTAAACAGGTTTAAATCTGCCCTTCAGATGTCCAAGATGATGGTTTTGCTGCCCCCCCCCCGTCTGGGCTAAGGATCAAGAACTGTATCATTTCATGGTCGCTTAGCCCAAGACGGCCTCCGGCCACCACATCACCTACCAGTCCTTCTCTGTGAACAACAGGTCTAGCAAGGCGCCTTCCCTGGCAGGCTCACTTACCATCTGAGTCAGGAAGTTATCTTCCACACACTCCAGGAACTTCCTGGACTGTTTTCTCTCTGCTATGTTATATTTCCAGCAGATGTCTGGTAAGTTGAAGTCCCCCACAAAAACAAGGGCTTGTGATTTCACAGCTCCTGTGGCTGACCTTGTAGGGAAAACCCTTGGGTAAACAAGTCCCAGGTGCCCTGTGTTGGATAAATGAGTGCCAGGTGTTCTGCTTTGGGGATAAAAGCTGGGACCACTTGCAGGAAGGGTGGAATGTCCATCTGTGAGGTGGATGCACTTTGCAGTTTCCCTGTTGAGGAAGGACCTCCTGACTCTCTTTGCAACTGGGCTCCAGTCAGGTTTGGTACTTGTGAATGCGGGCTCTGTGAGAACAATATGTGGCTATCTCTATCCTGTATTATCAGCCTGTTGGCTTGGCTGTTTCCTATCTCTGCCATGGGAGACTTCATTGCTTTGTTTGTTCCACCGATTATTGGCCGTGGTCGCTGGGGTTGATGTCTGTTATGTGTGATCTGTTTGACTTGTTTGTACCCCCAGTGATCACCCATGTACTGACCTTTTTATGTGCAATAGAATCTGGTTACTGGTTCGTTCTACTGCTGGCTGTGTCCTTTGTGCTAGGCCTAGTAATTGGCAAAAGAGATTCCTGAGGGTCTACCTTAGCAGTAAGGACCGAGGCAAAGAAAGCATTCAGTAATTCCACCTTGTCTGTATCGTCCATCACCAGGGCACCCACTTCTTTCAGCAGAGGGCCTACATTTCCTCCAGTCTTTCTTTTGGCTCTATTTGAAGAATCCTTTTTTGTTATCCTTGACCTCCCTTGCTAGGTTTAATTCTAAGGTGGCCTTAGCTTTCCTTATTGCACCTCTACATTCTCTGCCCACATTCTTGTATTCCTCCCAAGTGGTCAGCCCCTTCTTCCATGTTCTGTAAATTTTCTTCTTCCACTGGAGTTTATTTTGTAGCTCCCTGCTCAACCATGCAGGTCTCCTGGTTCCCTTACATGATTTCTTACTGTTTGGGGTGCTACGATCCTGAGCTTAGAGAAAATGATGCTTGAATATTGACCAGCTCCCTCAGGCCCCCCTACCGTCCAGTGCCCTGTCCCACAGGGTTTCTCCAAGCAGTTTCTTGAGCAGGCCAAAGTTAGCCCTCCTGAAGTCCAGGGTTATGATCCCGCTTGTTGCTCTGTGCCTACTGCACATGATCTTGAACTTCACTATCTCAGGAGTGTTTCAGTAGGGCTAGCGCTGCTTGAAAAATCTGAGCTCTCAGATATGTCAGTTCATCCTTTTGTGTCACTTTTTAGCACAGTTATACAAGTAATAATGCTGCAGTCTTTCAACATAAAGGCAGCATGTATAGCAGCTCTCCAGAATAACAGAGCTCCATGTAGTAATACTTCTATTCACTCCTTTTGGCTGAAGAACAACAATCTGGTCCTAATACTAACTTTTTTTTAAGACCAAACACAAATAATGCACAGAGCCTGAAGTTTCTTGTGATGCTTGGATGCTTTCTGATGATGTGCAACCTGTTAGTATTCTCTGGAGAAGTCATTTTTAACAGCTATGCCATGAGCCGACAGAAAGGAATCAAAGCTCTTTTCTTCCATAAATATAAGTATTTACTGGCAAAAAGAGATACGTGTTTTCCTGCATACTCTCCTCTTTTGAGATGAAGTCGCCAGTGAAAAAAATCTTCGAAAGCTTTCAGCTGTTCATTTACAAAATAAGAAGTCTTTCTGGTAGTGTCTGAGACATCCTGGTAAAGAGTGATCCCTAAAAATTAGCTTTGTGTTCATTCAGGATACAATGTGATGAGCTATTGAACGAACATGTGTGCATGAAAGGCTCAGGATCTCCCAAGTTTTGTTGGTATGTCATTACTTCATGGAAATCCTGTCTAGCAGAATGTAGAATTGTACACAGCATGTAGTATCTTCTGGAAATTTCTTTACATTTTGTACATTATCTATTTTTCTTTTTTTTTTTTTTTTTTTCCCCAGTGGGAAAATCATAAAACTGAAATCTTCTTGGCCTTCTTTTGTTCTGATTATATACATACTGTATTTGAGGACTTCAGTAAAGAATCATTGCTGTCAGTCCCAGCAGCCGCAGTACAACAGGTGGACAAAGAAGCAAGTTACACTTTGTCCTCTGTGTCCCTCTGCAATGACTATGTGATGTTTCACATCTGTTATCTCAGTGGGTCTAGCAGTGCGCAGCAAGGGGTGAGATGGTGGGAAAAGGTTTTTGCAGGAGTGTGTGTTGTCTGTGGTGCATGGGTTCTGGAACCATCCTCTGTTCTGTGATGAATGGATGTTCAGGCATTTATGGGATGTGAAGTCAAGTCTTCTGACCTTAACATGGGAAAATGTTCAGATATACTATAGTTACGTGTAACATACTTCCTTTAGAAAGTTTTGAAGTAGACTTAATCTTACAGAAAGTAGGTAACAGTACCCTCTGTGAAATCAACAGGGATGATGCAATCTCAAATAGATTTGGAGTGCTTTTGCCCTTTTCTTTTCATCAGATAATTTAGCATGCCATTTGGATGAAGGGGTGAGAATAAGAGCTTGAATGTTTACTGCTGGTGGAAAACCATTCTTGCAACATTAACTGAAGATGCCTGGAGTTTTAAATTAGCTTGTGTGGCAATCTATAACCTGGTTTCCTTACTGAGAATGTTTTCTTGCCCTTCTCATAAAATATAAAACTTGAAAAGACTGTGCTCATGTGGTTTGATCTCCCATATTGACAGAGTATCTAGACCTTGCCTAAATTCCTGTTTGAGCTGGAGTAATCTCTTCAGAAAACTAGTGATGAAAGATTTTGTTGTTAACAGATTCCTCTGCAATCTTTTTGCAGTCACCATCACTTGAAATGAGGCAAGCTAATTTTGCCTGTTTCAAATGCAAAGTGATATATCCATGGCTTTGTTGTCTTTATTGCCCTGACAGAGTGCAGCTGCTGCAGTGTTTCACAGAGCAAAAATGGACTCTCTGATATTCCTCAGATTTCATCAATTAATAGCAGTGAAAATGAGTTAAACGCTTTCAGCGTCATCAGAATGTGCCTGGGGAGCAACACAATTGCAAGCAGGCCACAGCAGGCCAGATCATGGGCAAGTCAGACAGACGCATCCAATTCAAGATGTTAGACCTGTGTCATCCTCATGTTCAGTGTCAGAGATGGGGAGTCACAGCAGCCCATGGTGGAGATGGAAATGCATAGTATCTATCTGAGAGGAGGGAGCAAAACCATAGATACCATGGAAACAAAGCAAAACCCAAATATCCAGAAACTAATACTACTGCTTGCAATGTAGGTAGAAGTCCAGGTGTGGAGTTCCAGACATCACTGAATGTGGAGACAGTACCTTGATCAAGTCTTCTACAGCCATTTACCATTTACAGCCTGCTGTTTGTCTTCCAAAGCCTGATTGTTCCCAGGGCACTTGTTGTCTTCAAATATTCCTGATACTCAAAAATGCTCACAAGTACCACAAAGATGAGTGAATAAGGCTGGAATGAATTATGTAACATTTAAACACAAATATTCATGGAAACTTGGTTTCATTATTCTGGCTATGATCAGATTCTGTGCACGCATAATCTCTAAAGCCCCAAGATATATCAAGTATAAGGAGGGAGTTGAGATTTTTTGCTTTGAACTTCACCTTTCCAATTCAAGTGTTGATTTTTCTGGTTTGAAATTTCAAGTCCTAGTCTTCAAAAATGTTGTTCCCAGTTACTAATGCCATATTTGACCTGAGCAGTGTAATGCTGAGCCCCTCAAATGCACATATCAAGCAATCAGAGTAAAACTGCAATGGAATCCCATATCAGGGGGTATATATGTTTTTCTAAATCATTAATTAAATTTTGATAGTTTTTGTTGTTTGCTTGTGTACCATTCATGTTAAGATCCAGATTATTTATCTATTTATTTTTAATTACTTTGTATGCATTACTGTGCATATAACTTACCACAAACCCACGAGGAAATAGTGGCTTTTAAAATTTTTCTTACACTTTTCTGAAAGACTTACCTGAGGTTCTTCTGAAAAGAATTCAAGCAACTAGTAACTCTATCGTCATGCCACTTTAATCCCTAGTCTGGTGTGCAGCTACTGCAATGCAGGGCCCAGATCACTACAGCAGAGCTGTGCATCTGTGATTTAGCTTTATTGAATAAACAGTTTTTGAGCTGTGACAGAGTATAATAAAGCTAAACCCATAGCTTTAAGCTATGTCAAAATAGAAAACATTTAAAAAAAAAAAAATATTAAAAAAAGACATGTCTTAAGTCAGTAACAGTAACTCAAGGCCTGAACAGAAAAATACAATATGAATAGCAGAACAAGCTTTGCGGAACTCTTACAATTCAAAAACTATAATTTTGACCCTTCTCTGTACAGATCTTTTGACTTTCTGTGTTATATTCCCTGTTGATTCTTGGAATAGAGTGCAGACTATAGAATCATAAGGGTAGAATCAGAATCACTATGATTGGAAAGGACCTCCAGGGTCATCAAGTCCAACCTTTATCCCATCATCTCCCTAACCACTAGACCATTAGACCATGGCCTCAAGTGCTTGATCCACTTGGTTTCTAAAACCTCCAGGGATGGAGACTCCACCACCTCCCTGGGCAGCCTGTTCCAGTGCCTAACCACCCTCTCAGGAAAGAACTTCTTCCTAATACCCAATCTAAACTTCCCCTGACGCAACTTGAGGCCATGTATAGCTTCCTGCTACACCAAACTCTGCTTGAGTTTAGCTGGGAAGATATTTCCTGATAGATTTTCTGCCTCTGGACCAAAAGTCCAGGTTTAAATCTGTCATGGGATTATATGGGATACAGTGTATGTATGGCTACATAAAGTAACTGTGCAATCAGGACAAAAAACAGCAACAAAAAACCTTGTACCAGCTAAGCAGGATTTTAACTGCTTTGGTTTGCAGCTGTCGTAGCCCCTAATGTTTATAACAAGAGGAGGCTTCATCAATAAGGATGCTCTGATATTTTAGCATAGTTCCTATTGCTGATGTAATTTAGGCTAAAACAAGACTGGCCTTTAACATAAATAAGTTTGTCCATCAGGGATAATAAAATCACTTCAAAGAATTTGTGCAGATATATTCATGTTCACAAAGACCTGCTGCTCCCTGCACATGTCAGTGCAAGTATAGCACTCCTCACTGAGTTGTATTGCCGTGGAGGTGTGTAGTGACATAGGAGCTGTCATACAGCCATGTAAGTCCTGTGTGCTCCAGAAGAAAAACAGAATTTGAGTAGACTGTGGTCCTCTGCCTGTTAGTCATGAGAACTGTGCTTTCCAGAATTAAGGATGATAAGTGTTCTGCCTCCTAGGGTTTTGTACCATACTTAAGTTCAACATATTTAATTGCTTTAACCTGAATACTGTATGTTTATCAGAATTAACATAAAGCATAATCATAGAAATATGGAATAGTCTTGATTGGAAAAGACCTCTAAGATCATCAAGTCCAGCCATTAACCTAACACTGCCAAGTCACCACTAAACCCTGTCACTCAGCACCACATCTACACATCTCTTAAATACCTCTGGAGGGACTCCACTGCCTGGGCAACCTGTTCCAGTGCTGAAAGAAAGTCGTCAGACTCAAATAAAAATTAGCCATCTGCAAAGCAGTATAATATTCTAAATTCAGATCCAGCTAAATTTCAGTCTCGCAAACACTGAAGAACCTATAACCAATACAATGTCATTAATTTCCTATGCATGGAAAAGATTTTAGTCATCCTTCCCTGAGGAGTATTCTTAGCGCAGACACACAAAATTTAATAAGATTTCTGAAGCAGTCTTTAATGCTTCAGGTAATTAACAAGTGTATTTTCTTGGAGACTACAGATTTCTAATTATAAATTCAATGCTATGAAATTAGAGAACCTTTATTGTTTTTTTAACCATGAGTGACTGTTAAATAAGTGAAAGGTGGTTACTTTCCATAAGGGTTAAGAGAATAATCTAGAAAAGGCACTTAATTATTTTAAAAATTGAAAACTAGTATGAATGTAGGGTTGGCTTGCTAATGAGAACTATAATGTGGATTTTCTGAATTGAATTTTAAAATAGCAACCGTTAAACTCTATCAGTGTGTGCAGAATAGGGTGTAATTCCAGCTGGACTCGTTTTCATAGTTAATTATTGTAGATCTTAAAGTAAAAAATTGTCAGATGGCTTAATTAGAATAACTGTATAGTTTCATTTTCTAATGAAAAGAAAAAGGCCTAGTGGAGGATAAACAAATTTGAAACAATGAACAAGAAACAAGGAAAGGACATTATGCTGAAATTAAGCATTGTTGTGTTCCTTATTTGTTCTGTGACTGCTTAATAATGGTAACTCTAATCTGCAGCCCTGCACACATTAATAACGCTGTACGCATCCATTGCCCAGTGCTAATTTGCAAGGGAATATGTACAGAATGAACTAATGAAGGAAATGATAAATTAATTAGGCACTTGTTCTTACTCTACAAGTCAACTAAATTGACTGAAGTGCTACTTTAAAGTATTGCTACAAAAAAGGTGATGTGTACGAGAAGCATATCATTTTTCTTCCCTAAAATAAGTTCAGCACAGAAGGTATTAATGTAATTCCTATTCCTCTTTCCTCTCAAGCTCACTGCTGTTCTTGTTCAGCTAATGTTTCCGAAGGAACTGGCAAGAAGCAGGTATGCTCTACTGAGTGGTGTCGTTTATAGTAACTCTTGGTTTTACAACAGTTTGTTCAAAAGTTACTGGTGCTGTACTGTAACATGTCTGACTAGTCAACTGCTTTGGACATTTATGATTACTGTCCAGGGGGGTCTTGAACTGGCAGTGTGGACTGACAGGTGGAGAACATTGTGCCACTTGCCGCACTGATTTTAAGAGGAATAGGGAAGGTGATTCAGCTTCATAATTAACAATTTCCCTTGCTTGCAGGTGTTCCTTTTTCATCTGATTTTCTGGCTCTGAGATTTATGAACTCCACTGCACACAGTAGGTGCTGACATGGGCTGCAGACATCAAGTTGCTCTGAACGGCTGTGCAAGGGTATATTGAGAAATACAAGAGTAAATTGAAATGGCAAGACTTTGGAGATGGTTGATGAGGCTGGCTGATAACTCCCACTCTGCAGGGAACTGTAGGGTGTGCTTTTGCAGTAGTGAAAAATAGGCAAGCAACTTGGAGAGAATACTGATAATGGCAAACATATTTTCTTGCTGTTTTTTAATATCCCTTCTGAATGCCTGTGTTGGTGACTGTTAGGCCATTTAGTGACATTTCAAGGAAATAAAAAAACCTTACTTTTGTTGTAACCAAGGGAACGTACAACTAGGGGGTTTCTGAAGTTTCAGGGTACCCAGCTGCTGAAAGCAATGCAGTTCTCCTTTCAGCTACCTGTTATCTTCATGTGCAAGGTAGCTTATGAGGGGTGTGCTCCGTAGGTGTGAGGTCTGCTGTGCAAACCCCTTTTGTGGGATGTGGGTCTGAAGTTTCATGATGCATCAGTTCACTGCTGGGAAGAAGCTGTGACTTGCAGGAAGAAGGAGGAGACCTTTCCTTAGCCTTGTTGTCTGACTTCCCAAGTGACAGGCAAGACTGGCCATATGGAGCACCCACTACTGACAGCTCAGCTGCCACCCCTCTTAGGGGCTACTTAGGTGGCTTCTCCCTCAGAAACTAGGATAAATATATAATGTCTCTTCCCAAAGGACTTGAATTCAAGATTTGTCTCTTTCTCAGCAATACTTTTTTCAAGGGAAAAAGAGTGCAAGGTAGCAGGTCCATGTGTGGAGTGTGAGGCTTCAGGGAAGTGACTTCTGATGGAGCAGATTGGTGGTGTGGGTCCCTGATGCAAGTACTGCAAGGCAGCGGGAAGGACAGTGTGTGGCATGTCCTCACATTTTGCAGTAGGGCAGGCATGCTTTCTCCTGACTGTACCTCTGTCCTGCTAAACTGGCCCTCTGCAACCAACCATGTTTTTCCTGCTGCTGATGCGAAGTCGCTCCTCATCCCGTGTGAAAGATGGAACCAAGAAGCAGCCAAGTGAATTGTTGCTGTGTAACAGGTTCCTTCCCTTAACGTGGTTTTATGCAGTGTGTTGTAAATTGAATTCCAGTATCATCAGTTTAATTTGATGTCTTTTCAGACTTTTCTTCTTCTGCTGAAAGATTGAAAATAATTTTAATGAAGTCATCAGCAAGAATAATTTAAGTTTGATTCATGAAAAAACACTTTGGGAAATCTATTTTAGTCATTAATTTGGAATGGACAGTTATTTTACAGCTTTGCATATAAAATACATCCATCTACTGTACAAGTGGCAAGAAGTGATTAGAGACATGAGTGAGAAGCTGCAACTGAGACAGTTATTTAACCATTTATTTTTAGCAAAATGTTTCTATAAGATGTAAGGAAAAGCACAACTTTTCACATGTGAGAATGAAAGGGAAGTTTATAGGTAAGTGTAGCTGAACTGTCAGTCTAAAATTTTATCTTATGATTACCTAAAACTTGTTGAAAGAGAAAACCTAGGAGAAAAATAGAGCTGCTCTGAGAGTTTTTTCTCTTCTCTCTAGTGGAAATCTTATGCTGGCTATTAGAAGTCAGCCATAATTCAGTATTTCATGCTCGCTTCAAGCAGAGAAGTTTAGCCAGTTTACATAATATTATTGTGACACTAAAAATAAGTTTGCCCATGCTTGCTATTATTTTTGCTTGGCTTAAAGGCAGACTGGTGTCATCCAGATAAATATTTCTCAGAAGATTGCGTCTTCTCTCATGTGATCAACTACAAAAAATAGTCCACCTACCATAATAATCCTTGAAAAAAAAAAATAAATTACAGGGAGAAGATCAGGTGACTGTGTATAGTGATTTGGCAAAGATGCATACAAGAATCCAGTCTTGTCACCAATGAGATTGCAACATGTGGCACCAAAAGTAGAATTTTATACTTAACCTAAAAATACATCAGCAAATCATGTAATAAAAATAATTTTCCCTTATGAGAATACTAAGGGAATAAAGTGGATTTATGGTATCATGCTGAATAGAGGGAAACTATGATAGAGGAAGCAGTCTTGCAGTTTTAGTCAAGAGGTGAAATGGAAAGACTGCTCCAATTAATACAATGTGCCAGGTTTCATACGCTGTCTTACAGATCATTCTGGTAAATCCTATTACTTGAGGAAAAGTCCTACTGTTTCTTATACAGGTCATGGTTATTATTTCCATTGTCTTAAGCTCTCCTGAAGACAGGCTGCAAATATAAATCCTCTTTTCAGCTTTTTAAGCCAGAGAAGGAGATTCCAGTTGACAGAAGTCATAAATTTAAGTGACATAGTTAAGTCAGTATATTTGGAATTGCATCTCTTTCAATATTGTCTGTGACATCTCATTAATGTTGAGAACCACTTACATATACACATATGTGTCTGCTGCTTTCCAGTTAGGACTGATTTTGTTTAAAACTGTAAATGCATTTTCTAAGCTAGCAATGGTTCTGATACATAATTTTACAATGAACTAAACTTTGTCTGTTGTTCCTTCTCCTGGACACCTTAGAATTAATACTTTGTGGAAATAAATAATGTGGGCTTTTCTCTCAAATGTCTTAGCTTTGCATTCTTTACAAAGAGAGAAGAAAATATGAAAAAATACAGATATTCTTCGATGATTTTAGGTTATTTATAAGGTAACAGGACTTTTGATTTGGGGTGAATACGTTCAAGATGTAGTGGTTTTATGGGGAAATATCTGGGAAAGTCACAAAAATCTTCCAAGCAAAAATATATTGAAATGTAAGAGGAAGTACTGAAGTTTTCTTCATTTTCTAAAATGTGAAAAGTGTTAATTTTTATTATTAGAAATAGCTTGAGCTTATAAAAGCCTTTTTCATTCTATCACTACTACTGGCATGCAGTGATTACATGCTCTAATTTTACTCTTGTAAAAGGTACCAAGAGGTGCTGCTACTTGGTAATGATACATTTTCTGTTCCGGATCAGCATTTCTCCTTTGTTTGCAGCATTATCTCAAAGTTTTGTGGAAATGAACCTTAAAATTAAGAAGGAAACATTCATAGAAAAAAAAAAGTTTTTAACTTTATGTCGTAATATGGTGGGCTAAGAAATGGTGTGAAAATATAAAAATAGAAGTTCTTTAAAGCCATTTTGAATTCAATTTCAAACTGGGCAATTTAGATTTCTAATTTTGACACAACATTTTGAAATTTCCAAACGAGCTATTTGCAAGTCCATACAAACTATTCTGTTTCATCAGAAATGTTGAACACTTGATTAAATGTTGAAAATCACGTATTGAATCATTTTCATCTGTTTGACTTCAGACTGCTTATACTGGTCTGTTAGCAATGCTGTCTTCATCTGCAGGAGTTTGAGTGTTATTGTATCCCATGCTGTCCTGCTGTACTCCTCATCTGCAAACTAGCTTGCACGTCCTGTGTTTCTTCTGCACTGTCCAAAACCTCTTTGTCTGCGGTGCTTTGCCTCTTGCAGTGAGAAAGCAAACCTTATACCCTGTGTAATTAATTTTCTTCTTTGATTTCCTTTCCTTCTTGTTCAGTTAATGAAACTCAACTCCAAGAGATACTGGTGAAAATTTAATATAGATTTGGGTTCTGATATTGCTAGGCAGAGCTGTCATTTATTCAAAACTGGTAAGGGAGAACTGCCTGCTTGCTTAATTCGGGCTGTTCTCTTCCTGACATTATACAGGAATAATTTGAATGATGAGTTTGGTAGACATGGGAAGGAAAGTACCCCAGACAACACTATGGATGATATATTGTCATAGCAGCTCTCTGGAAATGTGCCTGACAAATACACAAGCACATATGGTGCTTGAGCTCTGCTGCAGGGTAAATCAGCCCCTTTCCCTTCCCACTTGCTAGCTTTGACTTACTATTATCCCATGGGTTAATGGCTTATGTCCCTGTGGCACCTCTTGGCACCTTTATGCATATGCAGTGTGTCTCCAGGCTGTTTCTTTCTCAGCCTCTGCTGGTTTTGTGTGTTCTTCATAACCTCAAAATGGGCTTGCTCCTTGCTTCCAGGAGAGCTTTCTAACATGTAAAGCAGAATGTTTTAGCAGGCTTTTAATCTCTGGTAGTTGTTTATAACACAGTGAATTATTGGGATAAAAGTATTAGATACACTCTTCATGCTACACTGAGCAGTGAAGGTGGAAGAGGAGATGTTTAAAATGGGCTCACTGGGGAGCTGCCTAAGGCTGGTAAATGCAGTGAGCAGGGCTTGTCCTGGACACTGTCAGCTGAATGTAAAGGAATGGCTGTACATTCAACACTGTCTCCCACAGCATCCTCACAGCCAAGCTTAACAAGTGTGGACTGGATGATTGGGAAGTGAGGTGGATTGGGAACTGGCTGAAGGACAGAGCCCAGAGAGTAGTGGTCAGTGGGGCAGAGTCTAGTTGGAGGCTGTTTTGACCCGGTTTGGGCCAAGGGAGATTCGTTTTGATCCCAGAGGTGAAATTAAGACACAAATGAGGTCAAATGTCACAGACACTCTGTGGTTTATTATAAAGTTGTGTGCACTTGAAAATTAAAGAGCAATAGGAAAGAAGGGGATATAAGAATAAGCAGTATTACGAGAGATGGAGCAGAGAGGGGGGGTTACCACCACAGATCCAGTGAGGTCTCTCAAGTCCAGTTGTTGATTGGTGGGGAAGATCTTCTGATAAGTTGTGAGCTGTTGTTCTAGATATAGTCTCTTTCTTCACCCACTGACAATGGGTGGGCGTTTTTTGCCACACTCTCCTTTGCATATCACTCCGGGGGGTCATTCGAGGATCGTTACTGCAGTCTCCATCCCTCCTTTGTTTTTGTCTTGAAGACTTCCTTGTTGCTGGAGCATGTCACTGATACATCCTGTTGGTAGTATCTGTGTGAATTGTCCTGGTTACCTCCCTTCACATGCAGTAATGGGGAGTGGTCCTAGCGGTTTCCCACAATAGTCCATCTCCAGCTGCAGGAAGGGGGGTGCCAGGCACAGACAATGTTGAGACATATCACTGAGTTTTGAGACACACTGGCTATGCTGACATATCTTTCTCCCAGAGGGTCGGTTACTCACAGAGGCCTGTGACTAGTGGTGTCCTCCAGGGGTCAGTACTGGGTCTGCTCCTGTTCTATATATTCATTAATGACCTGAACAAAGGGACAGAGTGTATTCACAGAATCGCAGAATCATCTAGGTTGGAAAAGACCTTGAAGATCATCGAGTCCAACCAAGTGCAACCATCAGCAAGCTTGCTGATGATACCAAGCTGGGAGGAGTGGCTGACACGCCAGAGGGCTGTGCTGCCATCCAGCATGACCTGGACAGGCTGGAGAGCTGGGCAGGGAGAAAATGAAATTCAAGAAAAGCAAGTGTAGAGTCCTGCATCTGGGGAAGAACAGCCCCATGGATCAGCACAGGCTGGGGACTGAGCTGCTGGAGAGAAGCTCTGGGGAGAAGGATGTGGGAGTCCTGGTAGACAGCAGGCTTGTCACCAAACAGGACAAAGAACTTTTTGACACCAGTGTGATGTAGATAAGCAGACACTTCTTTATTGACACGTGGAGGATATGGGGCATAACTCCACCCAGCGTATCCTGGGTTACATCACATTTAGCAGGGTTTTTATATATTTGATTTCCATTGTATAAGTTTAACATAAAACTGCACACACTGCTCACCTTTAATTACTCATTAAAGTTAACCTTTACCTTGATTGGCCTTTAATGATCTTTTGAGTTACATCATTTCATGTACATTCATTTCTAGTAACAATCATTGATCACCTATAGTCACACCATAGTCATGCTATTGATTGTAGCCTCTAATATTTAGATTAGGACGGGGAGGGTAATGGGATCTTCAAGCAGCATAACTGGTCACTGTGACTTTAGCCACTATATGAATAATTATTGTATTATTTCCATGGTGGTTGCTTAAACATAATATCTTACTTTCTTGACTATATAGTTTCTAGTTAAATACAATGCTGGGCCCCAGCTGCTTGTACCACCTGTTCACTTCATGTACTTCAGCCGCATGTATCACCTGTTTTTTCTGTGTGCTTTCTGTGACTACTCAAGTAAAACACAGTCACTCCCTCTTATGATTCGATTAGGCCTAACTTTCTTTTAGCTAAACTAAAATCATCAGAATCATCAAAATCTGATCAGATTGGTAACAGGCTGACCATGAGCCAGCAATGTGTCCTCGTGGCCAAGAAGGCCAATGACATCCTGGTGTGCATTAAGAGGAGTGTGGCCAGCAGGTCAAGAGAGGTTCTCCTCCCCCTCTACTCTGCCCTGGTGAGGCCTCATCTGGAGTCCTGTGTCCAGTTCTGGGCTCCCTGGTTCAAGAGGGACATGGAGCTGCTGGTGAGAGTCCAACGCAGGGCCACTAAGATGATGAAGGCATTGGAGCATCTCCCATATGAGGAGAGGCTGAGGGAACTGGGCCTGTTTAGCTTGGAGAAGAGGAGGCTGAGGGGGGAATCTCATTAATGCTTATAAATATCTTAAGGGCGGGTGTCAGGAAGACAGGGCCAGACTCTGCTGGGTGGTGTCCAGTGACAGGACAAGGGGCAATGGACACAAACTGGAACATAAGAGGTTCAATCTTAACATAAGGAAACACTTCTTTACTGTGAGGGTGACAGCACTGGCACAGGCTGCCCAGAGAGGTTGTGGAATTTCCATCTCTGGAGACATTTAAAGCCTGTCGGGATGTGTTCCTGTGCTGTAGCAGGGGGGCTGGGGGTCGGACTAGATGTTCTTCAGAGGTCCCTTCGAACTCCTGCTACTCTGTGACTCTGTGGCTACAGGAATGGAGAGGGGAAGATCATTTGTGCTTGCTGTGGGGGTCGTGCTATATCTCGCCTTTTGTCTTAAATTGGCCCCTTCATCTACCCCGCTGCTGCTGTTGGAGGGGACATTGCCCAAGTTTCCTTCAAACAGGCATGTTTTTTCATTACCACAGGGGCTGAGCTGCTATTACACCATAATCTCTGAGTACTCAAGTACCTTGTGACAGGTATAGCTTTGACAAAGACCTTTGTAACTAAAAGAATGGTTGCCATGGTCTGCTTTAGGCTTGTAGTGCTCTGACAAGAGGAAATACAACATTGTTTAGCTAATGCTGTATGAAAAATTTCAAAATCCTTTTTGTACTAAACTTTCAAATTCTATATTTCAGATTATAAATCCACTTGACAAAGGAAGGATAGAGTTTAAAAAGCCTTCAGTAGTTTATCTGCAGCATAAATCAGAAGTATTTAGCTGTTGTACATGACCATGATGTTGAGGTTAGCAAGTAAGATTTCTCTGAAATATACTCCCTATATCTTGATTCTGCAGAGTCTTACCGTGCTTCACTTCTCATGAGTATCTGCTAGGTGTAACCAAAATTGCTGGTGACCTGCGGGAAGTCATGGCAAGCAATCACATAGAGACTTAATAAATCTCGTGAAAGGCACTTTAATGGCGTTACAACCCGGTTTATATAGACCGGGTTAGAGCACTAAGTCACAAGACTCTTCACGAGACTCTTCTAGCTACTAATTGGTTAACAGCACTATCGTGGCATAAATTGATTTGTGACTTTAAAGCATGCATTCACACTGTCACACCTTTCCCAGCTTCCCATCCTGCTTCAGCATCCGGGTCAGGCTCGAAGGTTGGATTGCTCACATGACCATTGCTTGCTAAAAACCCCCCAACAGTGACCTGTACTCAAAGGGCTAAAAACTTGCCTTTTCACACATTCTTGTGCAATGCAACATAGCTATGGGGCACTGTTCTGCAGAGAAACTGATTTTTTGGAGCACACCTGGATGTCTGCAGTCCTAAGAGCACACGGAATGGTGAGAGGGACCAGAGCAGTACAACCAGACCTGAAGAGGAGCATGATTGGTTCATGCCACTGTCCAGCCACTACACAACACTGTTAAAAACTTCAGTTCAAGAAACCCAGCTGTTTAATAAATCAGTCAGTCCATCTTAAAAGCATTTTAGTATCAATGAACATTACATGTATTAAGGGACTATGCAGCACAGCATTCTTCCATGTGTATTTGAAATTTGAGATACTGGGAGGTGAATTATATTTTAACTTAAAAATAATCCAATATAAGTGAGAGGTGTCGCTTTGTGGAACCTGCTGCTCTCTTTGTCCAGTGAGAATAGCAGAATCTGTTTTGTTTTGTAGCAGTATGAGCATTGGCCTTTCAAAACCTCAGGCACACGTGTACTATTGTGAACTCTGCAATTTTCTTACTTGCCTGTAAGAAAAAGTCAAGGAAGCTTATTTCTAGCCATTCATGTGTACTTACTCCTGGTTTTCCTGTATAACTACAGGCAGAGGAACAACTTTTGGTAAAAACATGCTCTTCAGATGTTAGCAACATCAATGCTCCAGGAAGAGCAGTTGTTTTTTCCTATTCTGTATTGCAGTTTGGGCGACCAGAGGTCTGAGAATGTTTCCATCATTTTTGCAGTTAACACATTTTCCATTATGAAATGGGAGAAGACAGTAATTGCTGTCCAGTTTCAAATGCTCAATATGTAAAACTACAGAAGGAGAAATGGCAATGTAAAATGCCCATCAGCATCTTACACAAACTTCTCATGCTTTGTGCTAAGGACAGAAAAGGCACATCTGCTTTTGCTCCCCACCTGTATTGGCTCAGGATGGGAAGATTTTCTTTTCGTCTTCTACAAGGCTTAGGAATTCTTTTAGTTAACATTATGTGATTTTTCCAATAAGCTCCTCCTCTCTTTCTGCAGCTACTTTGCCTAGTTTTCTCCCCATTTTGAATACCTGACACTTTTTTAGCTGTTCCTGAGAGAGACTACTACATCCTTTTTCCATATGGCAGGCAGATTCTTTATTCTGATTGTGTTAATTCTGATTTTGCTAATGCAAGTGAAACATACTTTTCTTTTATGAAATTGTGATTAGAGGGGAGAAAAACATTTAGCCAAGGTCCCTTCAGAGTTATGTACCCTTTAACCTGTCTATCTGCAGACCTTTGCTGTACTGCAAGGGTACCCAGGTTCTTCTTTTAGAGTGTGCTTCACAAACAGCATGCTAGTTAGCTAATTTTGCTGATCGATTTATGCTTTTCCTTCTGTGTTTCTCAGTTTTACAAGTACTTTTTCTTCGCCTTTCTCTTTCAAGACCTTTCCTATACAGACAGACATGTAAGACCTCTGATAATTAATGGCAGCTCATAATTAATTTTCATTACACTACTGTACAAATCTTGTAAGAAAACCCAAGGAAACTATAAAGTCACTCACCTTATAAACTTTGCATCATGTCTGGTGATTGATACCTCCCTTTGTCATTAATGTTCCCTGAGGATGTAATATAAAATTTGACCTAAAATAACCTAGCAAGGAATAGCGAGGAGAAGTTTATTTTGTATAAAGCCAGTCAGAAAGCCCTCAGAGCTACCAGACTGGGGTGTTTGCAATAGTAGCCTTGGAGTCTTGTCCTGTTCCTTGGTAAAAGCTGAATTGTTTGTATAGACTTAATGTAATGCTGCAGAAGACAACAAATTGTGATGCACTGGATGGTGCAGGGGTGAGTTTTGTATGTGGTCCAGTGTATCTGTGTAGAAATAACTGTTGTGTGAAGAAGGAAGGTGGGTGGTGTTACCTTCAAATCATGTACAGAATAGACAATTTTGCAATGTGTTAATATGTTTTAGTTTATAACATTGCAGCATACATGTGAGTCTCAATATAGTGATAGTCAAAGGAAAACTACTACTGAACTCCTTAGCTTCCCTTACATTGTACTGTAGCTCAATGTAACTGTATCTCTGTTATACTGTGTATACTGGATTCTGACTCAGTAAAATGAGGAGTAATTCTCATTTCCATACCATGAGTCACAGTTCAAACAAAAGAAATTTTAAAACTGAGATTTTCCTAGTGAAAATAAACCCAATCACAGCTCAAGACGCAGCTGTGAATTCTGGGTACTGGATTAATGGGAATCTGAGCAAGGGTTGAATCCTCAGAGGAACTGAACTTGGCAATTGCTGTGGACCGTGTGGTACATTAACAGTGCTATGAGACAGAACAGATTACCATTTAATATTCTCTCTCTTGCAAACGGCTATATCTTTGGAAACATAAGGATGTGTGATAAATGAAGGACTTCAAAGGGCATTGTAACTGAATTTCTGAAACATTTTGTCATGCTGTTTGCAAAGCACACTCCAAAAGAAGTACCTGGGTGCCCTTGCTGTACAGTGAAGGTCTGCAGATAGACAGGTTAAGGAGTACATTGCTCTGAAGGGACCTTCGCTAAATGTTTTTCTCCCCTCTAATAACAACTTCATAAAATAAAGGTATGTTTCATTAAAAAAATAGTTTCTGTGCCTTGTCTGCATTGAGTTATAAGGAAAGCAATTGAAGTTTATTGATGGGAAAATACTTTTGAACTTTAGATGGAGATGAGGGGAAAATTGTTACAACTCTTTGAACTGTTCCCTCTGGTTTATTGCTCTATTAGAAATTATCTCTACTGTATGAAGATCTTTAACATCTCATGAAAGTATGTACGTTTGAATCGTCCCTAAACATGTCCTTTACAGCAAGGAAGGCAGGAAATCATGTCTGGATTACACCTGCAATATTATGAAAAGTATTTGTGTTAAAGATGTCATTTTCTGGCAAAGAGATGGTCATCTCAATATAAACCATGTTGGATCCTGCTTGGTTGAGCCTCCCAGAAAATAGTCTCCAACTAAACCATATGTCCCAGTGTGTTATATATAAGAACCAAATAAGGGTTGTGTCATATAAGCTTATGTAGTAGCTCCACTTAGATGATGCTCAGAGATGAGCAGATCATAACCATGTCTCTTCTCCCCACTTCTTTGAATGGCTGCTGTTGAGGTTTTACCTTCTGCAGAAGTGTGGCATGCCTGTACAGGAGCAGTTTGTACATAAGATATTGGTTATTAAATGCAGATAAATCTATTGAGATAGCACAAAATACTTAAAAAGCCAGGAACTGCAGTAGTCTTTGCATAGACATGTCATACAGGATGCAGTGAACGGCAGAGATATTCAGCTGAGTGCAGCATAGTGAAGCTTTCTATGGAAGTAATCTTTTAATCTTATGTTTTCCTGATTTATTTTAAAAGTATATATTTGTACTTTAGCTAGCAGTCTTGCAGCAATGTTGTGATAATGGTATGAGTAAAGCAGGGCTGCTGGGAGAGGGAATACCCTTTGTAGATCGATGGTGCTGTTGGAAAATCTGGCTAAACTGTTTTCTGTGCAGGGCCCCTTCAGAGCTGAAACAAGCAGCCAGTTTCAAATGGGTCTGATGAACGCGTACACCTATTTTTTTTTTTTAAATAAACATAATATTCCAAATATGTATCTTTGAAAATCCTGTTTATTCTATTAGTTCTTTCAGACAAAGACACTATTTTATCCAGGTCTTGTGCAAACTCATATTTGGTTCCAGAAAGCACATTTTCAGATAATTAAACTTCACAGAACTGCACCCCATGAAAAAAGCCATCTGAAAAATGAGACAATTAAAAATATTTAGAAATCTACTAGCATGTGAGAAAAATGACCATGATTAAGCTTCAGATTACAGCATAGATGAGTGATACATAATTTATAGGTTTAACAAAAATATCAATTGTCATAATATATCTTAACAGGGTAGACTGGCATTTTCAGGTCTGATGAAGTAAGAGCACTTCGAAGAGGGATTTAAAAGAAGGGAGGATAGAAGATGGCAGATGGAGTTTCTAAAACAGGGAATTGCTTGGGGGAAGTTTGGAAAGGTACATGAAGGAAGGAAATGTAAATTGGTTGGCTGGGTTTATAGAATAGCCTTCTATAATAATGTTATGGCAGATGGCATGTACAGACTGGTTATCTGAGAAGCCCAATAAGAGCTCAATATTGTCTTTAGTTTAGCTTATATAAAATCTTATATCTATGATATTAAAAACAGCCAGGTAGGAAAGACCTGGCACATTGAAAGTAAGCTCCTGGAACACTGAAAGTCTTGTTTTCACATGAAAGTCATCAAATCCATAAGGTGCTTTCTTTCCTAAAAATGCACTGTTTGTATTAAGAATCCAAAGTTAACCTATCAAAGGGAATGTAATTAAAACACTGTAATTTGACATTTCCATTTTAAGCTCAGGAAGCTGTGGAATTCTATTTTAAGTTAGGAATTAAGATTTGCAGCAGGTTGCTGTTAACCAGCTATGCAGTGGCAGTGCATAAATGTTTGAGAAGTAATACAGTTCTTGAAAGAAGTAAGATTTTTCCCTGCTTAGTCCAGAATATAAATGTTTTAAAACTGTTTCTCTGCTGAATATTCAAGGTTTGGAATTTATTATATGAGAGTCCTTTAATTCTCTTGGGCTGTGTTTAAAAGCCAAGAAAGCAACAAAACAAGAAAAAAATCCTTTGTAATGATTACTGAGAAGGCATTTGTTATACTCAAAACACCTGTTCTGGGGTGGAATTCTTAATTCAGCAGGCATTAAATACTTACATGGTTTTGCAATATTATAGAGCCCTGTGCAATGCATGCAGTAGGTATTGCATTACAGAGGTGCTCAGATACAGTGAGAGTGAGTTATTTATAAATGCAGAAGTGAAGTAAAGCACAGTATCTGCAGACTTTTTTCTCATAATGCTGTATGCACACTAGTATTACCCTGGCACAAACACCAAGGGAACGGTATAAACATCACACCTACTCTGCTCTTTTTGAGAGAACATTTAATGCCATTTTATGACAGCTCTGGAGAAGTGGAGTTGTGATGGTGACGGTTTAACACAGTCTCAACCGAGCACAGCAATACTGCTGGCATTGCTCCAAGAATAATCTCCTAAACTATAGACTTATATTTTCAGACAACAAGGGAAACTGTACAACTCACTGCTATGTATTTAAACAAGAGGATGCAAATCCTATTTTGACACACTGGTAAGTAGACACGATGTCAACAGTGGCTAGGAGGTAGCTTTTGACACCAGTCCAGGTAAGCCATCCTTCCACCACTGCTGCTGGGGATGGCCAGTGACACTGCCTACTGCCTGAGGTGCCTTCACCATGTCCATTCTCTGAATGCTGTACAGTGCACTTGCCATGCAATTAAGACATGCATTGTGCCAAAGTTCTGAGCACTGTGACTGCTGAGATAAGGAGAGGAATTGTCATATTTCACGATCCTGTCACTTTACAATCCACTTCTGGGTCCTGTCACTCCTGGCAATGTTACTGGCTGCTGTGAGCTGTTCATTGTTGTAGGGTGCAGGTGTGTACAAAGAGTCCTCATCAGGTGAAGTCCCATAGTAAAAGTGTGGTCATTCTCCAGAGGCTGAGGCGTAACTGAGTTCTACTCATTTGAGAAAGTAAAAGTTGATTTTTCTGGTTTTGAATAAATAGTGAGATTTTGTAGATAATTATTATAGAGATGCCAAACAACACAAAAATGCAATACTTAAGTAGAGAGTGCTTTTAGTCATTGCAGTTGCTTTTATATATTTCCTCATCCTTTTTAGTTTTTGTTTCTTAGAATTAATTTAATTGCGTGTGATGAGTCAAAACTATGAATTTATCCACTGTGTAGTATTATAGATAATATTATGTTAGATATATGTTAGCAATTATTTCAAAACCACATTGCATTATTATTATGTTTCAGCAAAAAGAGTGCTTGAGGAGAACAACAATTAAAATGAATGCTATTCTATACTCTAAACTGCCCCTGTACATGTATTGGGATGGTATGGTTTTTGGGTTGAAATGGTGTACCAAAGAGATGCAGACATGTCTTGATTTTACTCCTGCTGGGATGTTTTCTCTCTTGGTACCCTGCTGTAATAAAAATATAAGTCTTCAACATTTTCCATAAAGAAATTGCAGATATGGAATGCAGAAATAAGGTGATTTCCTCACTAGAGATGAAACTATCTTTTTGCCACTGTAGAAGCAAAAAGCTTCATGACCTAAGCTAATCATCAGCTAGGAAGACATTTTTTTCTTTTATGGTATAATATCCTACTCTTGAGAGGATTGTAGAAGTGTCCTGCCTTCCACCAAAGCACCTGACATAAGCCACTTTAGGGGAAAAAATTATGAGAGGGAGTCTTAGGTGACCTCTTCTATAAGAAAGCTTGTAAGAAATGCTGAAAAAGTCTTTTCTATCAATAAAAATGCAATTTCACCTCTAAGGAGTAAGCTTTTGAAAGACTTGAGGAGAGTCTCGTAATTTTTACAGGGTATGTTCAGACAAAATATTTTATTGACAGCACTGATGATTGATTCTGATGGGAAATTAACGGCTATATTTTGTTTTCATTAAAAGGTATGAAATTTTATTTACTTTCTATAAGAACAGGTCTAGATTTTAATTGTTTTTACAGTGACCATTAGAGAATGTGTTATCCATGTGCGTTTACTCTTCAAATTTATGCTAAACTGACTACTTTAACTGTAGAAATATTTATCAAACAATTGCTAAGTTTAAGTTGCATTTCAGAGTTGAGATTATTGAACAATTTACCAATACACTCCTAACTTTTCCAAGTTAAAATATTTTTAGTGAGGCATTCTTTAGGTGCTCATCTAGTTTTACTGCAGTTACAAAATGGAGGGAGTAATGAGTCTCCAACCTTAGGCATACATTCTTTTCAGCCATAAACAAGTCTTTATTTTGTGTGCAGAGGTGACTTATCAATGAATACGTACTTTGTCAGAGGCAGGGTTCCCTAATAAGCCTTTCTAATCTGAAAACCTGTGACTGTCAAGCTGCTTGTATATATTATGCTCTTCGTTTCACCTCGTAAGTGAAATTGCACATTATTCAAACTTAGAGACCTGTTTATGGAGCAGAAGGGAATACATCTTCTATGTCATCTTTTATATTGAAGTAGCTGATGAGAAAATCTAATCTTCAGAAGGCAATACATTGTAGTAGGAGTTAAAATAGGTAACTGGGCTTCCACTTCCCTTCCTACCATTGACTTATTTGGTCACTTCGGCACAAGTGTCTGTACTGGGTCTGGCTGAGTTTGATTTTCCCCTATAGCAGCCCTCATGGTGCTGTGTTTTATGTTGGGAGCTAGAAGGGTGTTGATAACACATTGGTGTTGTGGCTACTGCTGAGTAGTGCTTACACAGCACCAAGGCTCTTTCCAACATTTTTCCCCGGTGGGATGGGGTGGGCAGGATCTTGGGAGGGGACACAACCATGACAGCTGACCCGAACTGAACAAATCTTCAGTTTAAGGGAGGGAGAAGACTCATAATGAAAACAGCAGTTGCAATCCCAAGACGATCCATGTGGAAAGAGTTTGAGGCTTTAACACAAAGATATGGCCAAAGGAAGGACACAGTGGGTTTGATTCTCCAGCTGTTGTCTTATCTGCAAGTAGTTGTGTCAAAGCCAGAATGTGCAACGTAAGGCTGCCCTTGTAGTCTGTAAGCTCTGCTCTGTGTTTTGCAATAGCACCAGACTAAAGCAACTTGGTGCAAAGAACCCCAGAGTGTGACACTCGTCCTTAGAGAAAATGATAGACAACAGGAATAATTTTGATAAAGCATTTAGTATAGTTTCCAGGAGAATGACATAACTGACCATGTGCCAGATTACACAGAGATTATAGAAGTCTTTGTGATGCTGAAGCACTCATCTGAATACCTTTCCCAGTTTTTTGTCCTGAACTGCATTATGTTTGTGTGCTGCTTTCTGGTTGTTAGAAAGAAGTAGTTAGTATAACAGTTACTAGTATTATAAGTAATAGAAATATGTTGTGTATCTATTGTATATCCACTTGTGCCACACTGCTTCTGAAGACACATGATTGCCTCTGAATAAAGTCTCATGCAGTGTTTTGCTCACCTACATTCAAGATTCAGCCATACAACAAGTTAATGTAAATGCCCATATGATTTACACTTTTTATCCATGTGAGCAAAATGATGGTGCTTCATTACTGAGGGTTTTTTTCTCTGTGTTGCTGCATACTTTTCCAGTCTTGGGCTTTATTTGCTTCAGGATGAAATAAACAATGAAAATATTTGGTTTTCAATCAGTAACTTCTATTTATGAATCAGCCCTCAGCTGTCAAATGTTAGTATGTCTTCTGTAGATAGTTCCTTTCATGCTCAGTCAAGCCATCTGACTCTGATGAGAGACACATAGACTGACTTCAGTCATCTACCTGGACTACCTGGTGCAAACCGTTCAACACCGTCCTGCATGACAACCCTGTCACTAAATTGGAAAAACATGGATTTGATGGACAGACTACTCGCTGTGTAAGGAACTGGCTCGATGCAGTCTCTCCAACAGAGAGTTGCAGTAAACAGCTCAGTGTCCAAATGGAGACCAGTGATGAGAGGTGTTCCTTAGGGATTGGTACTAGGACTAGTGCTGTTTAATATTTTTATTGGCGACATGGACAGTGAGATTGAGTGCACCCTCAGCAAGTTTGCTGATGACACCAAGCTGTGTGGCGTGCTTGACACACTGATGCCATCCAGAGGGACTTGGACAAGCTGGAGAGGTGGGCCCATGCCAACCTCATGAAGTTTAACAAGATCAAGTGCAAGGTCCTGCTCCTGGGTTGGGGTGCATCCAGTTCTGGGGCCCTCAACACAAGGAGGACGTGGACGTGTTAGAGCAGGTCCAGAGGAGGGCCAGGAAGGTGATCAGAGGGCTGGAGCACCTCTGCTATGAGTACAGGCTGAGGGAGTTGGGGTTGTTCAGCCTGGAGAAGGGAAGGCTCCAGGGAGACCTTATATCACCTTCCAGTACCTGAAGGGGCCGACAAGAAAACTGGAGAGGGACTTTTCACAAGGGCTTGTAGCGATATGATGAGGAGTAATGGATTTAAACTGGAAGAGGGTAGATTTAGATTAGACATTAGGAAGAAATTCTTTCCTGGGAGGGTGTGGAGACACTGGCACAGGTTGCCCAGAGAAGTTGTGGCTGCCCCCTCCCTGGAAGTGTTCAAGGACAGGTTAGACGGGGCTTTGAGCAATGTGTTCTAGTGGGAGGTGTCCCTGCCCGTGGCAGGGGGGTTGGAATTAGATGATTTTTAACGTCCCTTCCCTTCCCCAAACCATTCTATGAAACCGTTGCAGTCTGCCTTTCATCAGTATTTCTTTTTGCGACCATACCTTAATTTGTAGTGTGACAAGGAGATAGAAATTTTAATACCTATTCCTTAGTTCTATCACATTTTTGGAAAGATAACCCTCCCCCTGCTGCACTTTGCAAGAGGGGATGATACTTCCATTACTTTAATGCCATTAGATGTTACCTTCCAGCTTGTTTTGCTCCAGTGATCACAAAACTTTACTCTCCAGGAGGAACCTGTCCTCATTTTTGTTAACTGCTTGAATCAACTTCTTTAAAATACACTCTCTTTTTAAATAAGAGGTGCCTGTTTTTTAAACACCGTCCATGTCTCTCCATTCGTATGGTGAAGCTTACCCCTGTTGATGCAGTTAGAGGGTCCAGAACCAATGGGATTTCCTTGTGCTTGCCCTCATCAGTTATAAAGTGCTGAGATGTTAAATTTTTTTTAAAAAACAGTACCGGTTAAATCATTAAATGTCCCACATGAAATGCCAGTCATAAAAGTGTATCAGACCTCTGATGTTATGGTCTGTGCCCCTGCTGTATGTAATCCATTTCCTAAACTACTAGCCCTGTACCTTGAAATAGAATGAGTTTTCCACACATCCTTTTGTGCCGTGAGTTTACCCTGGCTGTCACTTTATTTGGGTTGATTTTGGTTTATTCTACAGGACTCAGCACAAGCTCTCTTTATCTCTCAGTCTTCATTCAGAAGAGCAGCGGATGCCTGCCACCACCTCAGCCAAAGAAGCCTGACATGGTTATGCGGTGAAAATCTTCAAGGAAGATGGGGATTTATAAAGACTACTCAGGGAATTATGTTTACTAGTCAAGTATCCTGCCTTTCTCATGTCTGAGAGACTAGTCAGCATTAACATTTATGCAATGCATGCTTTTTACAGTGCTCACACAGCCGTCTTTAGGTGGGTGTCTGAGTCCTTCATACAAATGAGAGCTGCATGCCCAAGCACCAAGTGCTGCATCACTTCCATGTGCATCTGCTGTGGTACATGGCTTCACTACAGAGATAGTGTAAGTGGAGCTCTGAGGGCCACTCAGCAGCTAGCAGAAACAGAGACTTTTCTCAGAGGTGTCACCAATATCCTGCCAAGTGTGCTCTGATCATGGTGTGGAGGCTCCACAATGACATCTTAGAACCTGGTCTGCCTCTTGACACCTGCTGGTTGGAGGTCATTACTCCACTGCACCTATCAGCAGAAGGGGTGTCAGGAATGAGTTGAAGGATGTGGTCCTTTTCATTAAATAAAAAATGGGGGTGAAAAAAAAAATTATGTCAAGAGACAAAATGTAATAGTGCTGCTAGGGAGGACTTGGGGTGAGGAAAGGGTGCGCATCTACATTTGTTACCTGATTAAGATGAAATTCAGGTTATAACTTGGAGAAGTTAGACTGTCACACAGGAATATGCCATCCTGAAAGGACAAGTGCCTTGACTACTCTTCCTTTGATGGCATAACCTTCCCATTCACACCATAGAAACTCTCATCACTAAGAAAAGTACATCCCTAGGAAAGTGTAACAGTGTGCGTGTAGGTGCCTGCAGGCTCATAAGCTGGTTCTGGGAGAATCCTGAGAGCTAGATACAGAATCAGCCATGGACTGGATTTTCCACAGGTAAGAACAACTTAAACATCCTTTTGTAAGGTATTTTAGCATTGTATCATTGGAAAGTTATGGAATGTGACGAGCAGAAATGGACGCTAGTTTGATAAAGCTGAAGGGTTTATTAGTTTCTCCAGATCAGAAGACAGGTCTAAACAAACAGCATTGAGGGCTCTTTTGTAAAAGTCTCTTTGTTGTATTTTTCCAGGCAAGTACATCTTCTGAATCTGCTGTTTCTGGTGCTTGATACAGGCATATTAAAGATTACTAAAAAGAGGCAATGACTTCTCATAAACAAGGAGGTGCAAACTATATAGTGATGATGGTCTGTCATCACATAGAAATGCAAATGAAAAACGTTGTGTAGGAGTTAATTTTTCTTGACATCACAGTTGTGTTCCTCTGGGATGCAATGTTGGTGAGTGGTCAGGTCCTCTGAACAGACCTCCATCTCTCTACTGAAGTATCCTAATTAAGACAGATGAAGGACTAGACCTAGAGGTGCATCCCTGTGCAGACACAGGACAGTCCACCCTCAGAAGGAGGGATGTCTCCAGGCAGTGACACTGTAGCAGCCACTCTCTGAAGCCAGGCCTGTAAGTCTGAAACGTGTCATCACTCATGAGGCATGATGAGGTTAAGACCATGGAGGAAACCAAATGACCTAACAGCATTGCTGGGTTTATTCTCTGCTGGCCCTTTTCCAGACAGTCACTTTGATGTTCTTTTAGGGCAAGATGTCCACTGTAACCTCTGCATCATTGCAAAACCTTCTATCCTTTAACAGCCTGAATAGGAGTGCTACGTATGGATTGGCTCCGAAGTGGCTTTTTTTTGGTGTATTTCTGGGATGTGAAAGTCAAAATAAAGAGAGTAGCAATAGAAATGGCAGAGTTACCATCAAACATTTAATTTTCAAAAGAAAGGCTTTCAGGTTCCCTGTATCTATTATAGGCTGCCATCCTTCTTTTGATTTTGGAAAGCCTACATTCCTCTATATAGCATCCAAAATGTCTCTTTACAGCTTTCTGTGTCTAGGAGAATATCTGCCTGCTGTTAAAGTGAATTCTGCATATGCCTGTGTGTGGGTCTCTGAAAAGTACATTGAATGTTAAACTCCAACTAGGACACTAACATAGCTGCTTCAAATCTTGCAAAGAAGACTTGAATTTGTAATTTACACTGTGAAATTTCACTGTATACCAAGTTCTGCTAGCTCCAGTTATGTATCTTCAGTGAATGCCACTTGCACGTGTATATGAACCAGCTCACTAGCAGAAATCTCTCCCAGGGCTGATCTTTGAAAAAATGCGGGGATGACACATCAAGGCCAAAGCTCCCTTTTCTGTAAGATTTAATCATATTTAGACAGCTTTCACATTGTGGTTTTTGATACTTCTAATCTCCTTCAGTTGAATAATTTATTTCATTGTACCAAATGCCATAGTTAAGGCCTTCGATAGATAAATAGAAAATTATAGAATTTCAAAACTATCATAAATAGAACTGAGAAATATACTTTAGTGAATCACATAGGCACACAAATGTTACACCTAATTATCACACTCTCACTCTGAATTCTTATTTTGCTGTGCAAAACAACTGGTGAATAAGATGTTTTGCATATTTTTAATACCTAAACATATCCTTCTCAGTCAAATCATAAAATACAAAAATAATTATCATTAGAAAATAGGACATGAATTTTTTATGTAAAGAATTAATTTAGTCAAACAGTTTTAATTTTCCAGTTAGAGTGAATCTGTCTTTTTTTTAATATTGTAAAAGGAATTACTTATAAGGGACTCCAAGATTCCTTTGCAAGTGTGCAATCTTCTTTTCAGTGAATGTGGAATACTGCAAAGTTCAAACAAAACACATTTCTAAATCACACCATGTGTCCCATGGACACAATATCGTGATACTTAAACTTAGTTCTGCATGGTATTCTTAGCTTTTTGAACAAAAATAGTGTGTAATTTCATTACAGAGGAAGAGTTTTATGAGCACTTGATGATCACTGTAGTGATGTATTCGACAGTACGTCCAAATTTTGTTCTCCCGTAGTAGTGAGATGGAGCAGTCTGTGACTGTGAGTCTCTCTGAAATTGTTCCTCTTCCGCTCCTAGGATGTAGCAACTCCAAATGGTTGGGACTGAATCTGTCCAGATAGTTTATGGAACAGTTTATTTGTCCTTATTTGTCCAGATTCTGAACTAAGTCACAAAGCTTGTCACTGGCTTGTGTTGATGTTCAATTCTAGTTTCTTATGCTGTCATAAAGTTGCAAAGACATTATTTTAAAGAATGTCTGAAATTTCCATGTCTAGGTACGTGGTCCAATAATAAATACATGTTATTTTAGGCATTAAAAAAGGGACACAATAAAGAGTTTATGTTGGCTTTTATAAAAGCTTATGTTTAAGCTCCTCTTCAATAAGAGGAGGATGAGAGTACAACCTTTACAACATTATAGAGTAATTTTTTTCTCTTGCACATTAAATAATTTCAGTTTAAATTATTTTATGTATGATAGATGAATACTTGAGTTTATGGAAAAGATACTGAAATGTAAGTATTTGCATGAGAGTTGAGTTTGCAGCAAATTTGCTTTGTTACAGGGTTTTTCCCCTCAGCTTTGCTCTGCTAGCAATGCTGTCTCTCTAAACCAGTAAAGGTTTAAAATTATTAAATCTACTGTAAATGATTCCAGATTAATCAAGGTTCAGTATGATGTTTATTTTATTTTCCATCTGTTGCTTAAACATTTGATGGAGCAATGTACAAATAGACTAGACCATGGGATGTTCAAACCCCTATCCAAGCTGATAAAAGGCATCCTTGTTAACAATGAACTAGGCAGGAAAGTAGCCTGACCTTTTTGAAAGTGTGTTAATTCTTCTTTTTGATAGAAATGGCTCAGCAAACATGTTTTTTCTTTCTTTTCCTCCATGTCTTTCTCAGATGTGGCTTTCAGCTGAAAGATTTCTTCGGAACCTGGAAAGGTATTTCTGATGGTACAGTAATATAGCAAGCCATCTCCCTGCATAGGAATAGTCTTTTAAAATCATTCCATATTTTCTAGATCCCTTTCCTTGCTGATGTAAATTTATGGATGCTGTTGTTTATGAGCTTTAAAACTGTTGTTTTAAATCAGCTAATTATATTGTACTTTGTTATATTCCAGGCTTTGTTTATCCAGTTACTTGCGGTCATTGTGGAGGATCATGGAATCACGGAATTGTCAGAGTTGGAAGGGGCCTTCAGAGTTCATCCAGTCCAGCTCCCTGGCTTAAAAGCAGGATCCCCTAGAGCACATCACTCAGGACTGCATCCAGGCGAGTCTTGAAAATCTCCAGAGAAGGAGACTCCACAGCCTCTCTGGGCAGCCTGTGCCAGTGCTCTGGCACCCTCACTGAAAAAATGTTCGTTTGCATTTAAATGGAACCTCCTATGTTCCAGCTTGTGCCCGTTACCCCTCGTCCTGTCACTGGGAACCACTGAAAAGAGTCTGGCTCCATCCTCCCTCAACTCACCCTTTAGGTATTTGTAAACATTAATTAAGTCACCCCTCAGCCTTCTCTTCTCCAGGCTAAAGAGTCCCAGCTCTCTCAGCCTTTCCTCATAGGGGAGATGCTCCAATCTCCCAGTCATCCTTGTTGCCCTCTGCTGGACTCTCTCCAGTAGGTCCCTGTCTCTCTTGAACTGGGGAGCCCAGAAATGGATGCAGTATTCCAGCTGTGGCCTCACCAGGGCAGAGTAGAGGGGGAGAATGACCTCCCTTGACCTACTGGCCACACACTGCCCTATGCAGCCCAGGCTGGCATTGGCCTTCTTGGCAGCAAGGGCACATTGCTGATTCACGGATATTTTTCTGTCTACCAGGACTCCCAAATCCTTCAACTTGGAACTGCTTTCCAGGAGGTCCCTCCCTAACCTATCCTGGTGCCTGGCATTCTTCTTCCCCAGCACCCTACACTTGCCCTTATTGAACGTCATGAGGTTCTTCTCTGCCCAGCTCTCCAGCCTGTCCAGGTCCCGCTGGATGGCAGCACAGCCCTCTGGAGTGTCAGCCACCCCTCCCAGCTTGGTATCATCAATGAACTTGCTGAGGATACACTCTGTCCCCTCGTCCAAGTGACTGATGAAAATGTTGAACAAGACCCTTTCCTTGCTGATGTAAATTTATGGATGCTGTTGTTTATGAGCTTTAAAACTGTTGTTTTAAATCAGCTAATTATATTGTACTTTGTTATATTCCAGGCTTTGTTTATCCAGTTACTTGCGGTGTCCCCTGGGGGACACCACTGGTCACAGGCCTCCAACTTGACTCTGCTCCACTGATCACACCCCTCTGTGATCTGTCACACAGCCAGCTCTCGATCCACTTCACTGTCCCCTCGTCTAACCCACACTTCCTGAGTTTCCTAATGAGGATGTGATGGGAGACAGTGTCAAATGCCTTGCTGAAGTCAAGGTAGATGACATCTGCTGCTCTCCCCTCATCCAGCCAACCAGTTATAACATCATAGAAGGCTATCAGATTGGTCAGTCATGATTTACCCTTGGTAAATCCATGTTGCCCTCTCCCAATAACTTCATGTTCTACAGCATGTTTGGAGATGACCTTCAGAACGAGTCGCTCCATCACCTTTCCAGGTGCGATGGAGGTGAGACTGACCAGCCTATAGTTACCTGAGTCCTCATTCTTGCCCTTTTTTGTAGATTGGAGTGATGTTGGCCTTCCTCCAGCCTTCAGGCACCTCTGTTGTTTTCCATGACCTTTCAAAGATAATGGCGAGTGGCCCAGCAATAACATCTGCCAGCTCTCTCAGCACTCGTGGATGCATCCCATCAGGACCCATGGACTTCTGGATGTTCAGTTTGGCCAAGTGATCTCTAATGCTGTTTTCCTCTGTTGAGGGAAAATCTTCTCAGTTTAATGCTGACAGGTAGACTGGCAGATCTGTTTGAGTCCAGTGGAGTGAGGGCAAGTTAACTAACTGAAAGCCCACCCTGACTATCTGTCCTTCAGCTCTTCAGAGTGGTGGATTTGTGACACTGTTGTACAACCATGAGCTTTCAGTGGGGAAAAATAACTTTTTACCTGATGTGCCATTATATAAAAGGCAAATAAAATACGAAAACAAATAACGTTTACAAGTCTGGTTCATTCTCTCTATTTTTTTTTTTTATTTTTTTATTTTTTTCCCCTCCCCAACAGGAAAAAAGGCATTTACCAGTACGTATTTGCACACAGCTCTTAGAAGTGAAGAACTGGTTTCTCTGTCTGCCACATACCTCATTCAGTCTTGTTTAAAAGAATCTACAATAGAAAGGTAAGAGAAGATAGAGAGGCCAGGCTGATGTGCAGGGAACGAAGCAAGAAGCAGAAATTATGTAACATTTTTTTCATATCAGTATTCATGCTGCAGGGGGGAGTACAGTAAAGGTTGCGTATTATTAAACTGAATAAACGCAAGAATCGCACACTCAATATTTTTATGTCACAGAAAAATTCCATTTGTATGTAAAAATAAAAATAGTTGCATATATGGAGGATCATATATGATAAATATATTTAATATTTATGCAAATACACTTCTAATGCTGCTGGTGATGTGATAAATATCTTCAATATGAAAAAGCTTTTTGTTTTGTAGCCTCTCTAAGGCCAAAACAGCCTTTCACAATTTATTATCTTTCTTCTAGGATTGGAGAACGATGACTATGTTAAACCTGAACATCACTAATATGCAAAGAGCAGACAAAATTGAGTTAGTTTGAAAAAAAACACCTTTAAGGGAAGATTTTGCACTGTAGCTGAATTCTCCTCCCCTTTTTTTCTCTCACTTCAGTTTCTGCCTCAGTTTATGCCTGTGGCTCCTAGAGGCAGCTGCATTAATTTCTGCTGGGTATTCAGGAGCTTGTTTTTCTCTTTTTTTGCTATAGTTTCCAGAGGCTAGAAGGTAAGCACAAGAATTAGGCAAGCTGAAAATTCAACTGTGGGTTGAGGAGAAAAAGAGAATTTTAAGATAGAATAAATGAGAGGAGATTAAAAAGTGAAAGGGCTGTAAAAGAGGAAGGCAGAGGGCAAATAGAATGGAGAGCAGCACTGGGTGGGCAGTGAGCAGGGTGTGACCAAGAGATGAATTTTTGGACTGCTCTTGCCTTACCAAACTGGGGGGAAGGGATTGATGATCCATATAGTAATCCTAGAGATGTTACACCAGGGGGTGCTCCCCTGAATGAAGGGACAGGTCCTGGGAGGAAATTCTGTCCTCAGTTGTACCTGCTTGGGAAACTAACAGAATTGTCTGCCCATCTAGATGCTGTTTCTCTGTTGCTCCTCTTATACCACAAATAAACTCAAGATACAAGTGAGAACATCAGTAATGAAAATTACATTTCTCGTGACCATAAAATGAAGCAATGGTAAAATCTAAAAGGACAGAGGAAGGGAAGATAATGGCAGTGGAAAGGAGGGAGAAATAAAATAATGCTCTTGGGAATAAGGTATCTGCACACTAATGAAAAGCTCATGGCACATACTACCTATGTGGTCGTCGCTTTTCATTCCTGTGTTTATGGCAGACAAGCAGGGATATTTGCTTAAATCTGCATGTTTTATGAGCTTGCTTTTTCTTTTGAAAAAAGAGGATGAAGCCATGCCTACTGTAATTATGTGCCGTTATATGATTTTACTACAGTTAAATTAGTACCACCTTGTGTTGCGGAAGAAGAGCTTCCAGAATAATGAAACTTTTCCCTTCACATATATTTTTATACAGAAAGAGAAACACAAGTTACTTCTAGTGCTTTTTCTACTAATATATAGAATGAGTCTAGCTTTGTAACTGTTTATTTTCATGTTTTAAAAAGTTCTGCTGTGAACCGATGTAGTTACATTGCCACAAAGCTAGTTTGCTCCTCATGCCTGAGAACCTACTCTTGTCATTATTTATGCCCTTCAGTACCATAAAAAGAGCAGAGACTTGCGGCAAACTGGTGTTCAGCAGAGATGCGCTTGCTTGCTGCAGCTGTTTGTCCTTTAGGAAGATCATAATGTGGTAATATTTGAGGTGGGAGAACTTGAACCTATGAGAAGTGTTGTGAGTCACACTCCTCACCACGAAAGAAAAATAAAAAATAGCTCACTGTTACTGATCTAAGATATTGCTGTTCTCTTGCTGCTAGAATGAGGCATAATTGTTTTGGGATTTGCTGACTTTACGGGTCAGCCTTGACTCTGTAGAGTGCTGTGAACAGCAAAACCACTCTTTTCCTCTTCTGCTTGTTTAGGATTTATGTAGCCTTTGCATTAGAAGCCTGTGACACCTTTTTAGTATCTGTAATGTTGAAATGATGTTCACATTTCGAACTGAATTTATGATAAAAATGCTTATAGAATTCTAGGAGAAACTGAAAAGATCTATATGTGCCTCTTAATTTACTGAATGTATTCAACTTGGCATATGAAACAAATACTTACTATAATTCAGTATCTTCTAAACTTCATGCCATGCAGCACAAGACAGATCCCAGTGTTTGCAGTCATTATGTCAATGCTGTAACAAAGACTAAATAAAGTTTAACAAACACATTGTTCCATTTGCAGAAGCATACCAGAAGTGAGATTTTTAGGGTTTTTTTTCAGTCTGTGTCCAGCAGCCTGTGCAGTCTGTGACAGATTGATTAGGAGTAGGAAAGCATGGCAGTTCACTCAGATATACAACCTACTAGAAATGCATTTCCTCTTATGGATTTCTGTATTTTTGATATATTTGTGCCCTTTGGGTTTTTGCATATTCTGTGTCTATATTTTTAGAAGTTCCTTGAATCACTGGTTGGCTCTTCAAAAAAGCTATGAGAATTATTTTCTTGCTAGGACATACCCAGAGTGAAAAAGCAACGGAGAAACAAACATTAAAAGCTACATCTAGAGATCTGTTCTATACCCAGCTCCACAAAGGTGAACGTTTCCTCTTGAGCTGCTATGAAATTTTGCCCAAGTTTAGAATGAGCAGACACTGAGTGAAAAACTTCTTATAATGCAATCAGACAGTAATGGAAAAATTTTTTGGGGTTGTCAACTACACAAGAAATTGGGGAGTTTTGTGTGGTTTTTTGGTCCTTTTTTTCTCTGAGGTTGACATCAGTGCAGTCTAACAGGTGAAACCATGGCATCGCAAGAGCGCAGATCACCTGTGTGTCAAAACGTCCAAGTATCTTGAAATAGAGCCATTCCTCTGCTCACAAGCTGTTACCTTCTGCTGTATTAGAGTCTCATTTGAATACATCTGCAATCCTGAAGTGACTCATTTTCAGTCATCAGTACGTTCATCCAAAAAAAAAACCACCTAAAGAAGCCAAAACAAAGTAAAGATTTTACAGGAGGCCAAATTCTGCAGTCTTTGTCTCTGCTTCGTCCAGGGAGGTTCCTACCTCAGCTAGAGAACCCTTTCAAAGTAAATTATCTGTTAACAGCTTGTGCCGATACACAGAAACAATCCCACACTGAAATTTTCATATATTTTTAGACTTAATGAAATGACTGAGAGTGTTACTTGAGCAAGGACCTAAAGGTATTTCTTTTGGTTGTCCTTTGTGCTTCTCCTGAGTAATTTACAAATGAAAAAGCAGTGTTCTTTAGCTCTATGTGCCTGCATTTATGCAATACTTCAGAATATAATTAATTGCCTGGGAAATATTTATAGAAGCAACTCTAATTACCAGGTGGAGAGGAAAATATTGATGCAATCAGATTACTGGTCCTGTGACTCCATCATGTCCATAATATTTGTGCAGAACTGGCATTGATGCTAACAGTAGTTAGGTGTGGGAAATGGCACAGAGTCCTCCCTGTGCAGGGTGACGTTCAGTGCAGCAGTCACCCCAGACCCTGTGCCTTCGCCTTCACTTTTGTGATTAAGGATTCAGATATAGAAAGTAAATGTAACAAGTTTCAGTGTACAAAGGAAACATTTGATCTGTGTGAGTATTTCTGCAGAAAGTATGTTAGTAGAAGAAAAAAGACATCTAAAAATATAGTGGCATTTTGGAAAAAGACAGTAGCAGGTGGCATTTAGAAGAGGACCTAATAAGTCATGGTGTAAAGAATCCTAAAATATAGTCACATCCAAAGAAACAGCACATAGAAAATGGGAAAGAAAGTTCTTTTTTTTTTTGAATATGGGTGCACCTTATAGTATGCCATGAAGTGTGAAAATTCCAAGATGTACCAAAACAGAGAAAACCTGATGAGAGTGTGTCAGGGATCCCAGTGCTTTCTGATGTGGAGAGCAGTGCCTACAGGTAGGGCGCATGGTGACTGAGGATGTAGCACACAGGTATGATCAGGAGGTGCAGTTAAATATGATGTGGAAATGGCATAAGTAGTGATAATAACAAGAAATAATCAGTTGTAATAAACATGAGGGTCCATTGGATGTCTCCGTTGTTCTGTTTCAATAAAGCAGCTGCTCTGTCTCACAGGCTCAGCTTGGTAACTCTGGGATGTGGTTTTTAGGTTTTTAGAGTTCTGCAGCAAATAATTTGTTTTATGGGATAACAGCAAGAAGCACTGCACTGAAAACTGCACAAATGGCTGCTATAGGATTTCCCATTTTGATCAGTGAGGTGACAGGATTCTGGGCTCCCATCCAGCTTCAATGATTCTGGGGTAATAAATATAATAATATTTGAAATTACATTTAAACTAAGGGTTGTCAATTTGTTAAACAAACACCAGTTTATAATTAAAAAAATGTTTGATAAAAAAAAGGTCTGAACTGTTTAATTATTTGAAATGTTTTTGATTCTCAAGAGTCTTAATCACTGGTTTTCAGTGATTAAGTTATTTATGGAAACAAAAATATGTTTGGGCAACCCCCCAAATACAGAACTCCAGCATGATCTTCTAGTGTGCTTCAGCTGCTGTATCTATTTAGGGAAGCATTGCAGACAGAATCAGAATTTCAGCTGCCATAGAGTTTAGCTATTATTTCTGCCGGAAGTACCAGTAATTAATGATTTCTTTTGTCTTAGTCCTATGAGTTAGAAAACACCTTTGATATATTAGTAGTGATGGGGACTTCTTCAACTGAGGGAAGGACAGCCATAACTACTTGAAACTTCACTGCAAAAGAAACAAGAGGAGGATGGAGTAAAGACCAAGTTTGATTGATCTAGGCTATGTTAGAAACTGGATCTTCAGTTTGTAATTCTGTGTTGTTCTTTAGTGTTAGAATTTCACTGATTTCTTTTTTTCCTATTTTAAGTGCTGTGTGTAGTAGTCTCTGTTTCTGTATGTTTTGGCAGGAGGCATCACAGCTGTTTCAAATAGGAACTTGATATAAACCTCCAGGACTTACTTCGGAGAGATTCTCCTCCTCTGAAAGTCGGGAGTCACTTGGTTGGAAGCTGTAGCTGTGTCTTTGGGATATGCTCTAGCCCTTGCTTTGGTTTATCCTCCTCCCAGATTTATTTTTGATCCTCAGGGCACACTGAAATGCTACAGGTACAAACTTTGAGAAGCTTCAAAAGACGGGAGAAAGGAAAAATTCCATAATGTGTGTGTGAGCTGGGCATAAGTTGGGTTGTATTTCATTTCATAGATGAGCACTGTATTTTTAATCAAATGTAAATGGCCCAGAGCTTAAAATAGATGTCTGATCTATTGCAGTAAAATAAAATAAGTAATCCTTTTGAAAAACTTGCATCTAAATTGCAAATTACTTCATGTCACCATGGATCTGGAGCTCTTTTCTTGCTTCCATTTATTGTTTTAAACAAAAGTCTTCCATTTACTTTTTTTAAACAAAAGACTTTATTTCCCACATTTGGGGGAAAGAAGAAAGAAAGCAGTTCTGAGCTTGAGTTGTCCATTCGTTCTCATTACAGAGAGGAAACTAGTCTTGTACCTTGTAAAAGGTTCAGGCAGGAGTTTAACAAGTGATGCAAATGATGTGGTTGGAGCCTGAAGTCATCAGCCTGGCCTGGATCAGAAACGCTGTGGTAGGTAGATATTTTTGAGCAACACTGAATCACAGAAACAACAACAATAAAAGAATTAAAACCTTGTGGGCGTTAATTTATTTAAAGCAACTGCAATTGTCATTTCAGTGACAGAAAGACATATAAGGGATATTTTTGCAGCACTTCTATTACTCTAACGTCCATGGCAGTCTTTTTAAATAGTTTTGGGGGATTTGAATACCTAAATCCTACTGAAATTAAAGAGGAATTGGCAATTAAGAGTCTGTTAGAAAATCTTAGCCCTTTTTAACAAATACAAAGATCCAAAAGGAAATTATTAGTGAGAAAAGCTTACCTGTTTTGAGAATGATCAATAAAGAAGAGAGTTTGTAGAAGCTGCTGCTCTAAATAGCTAGTCAGTCTCTGTCTCTCCTGTTTGGCTGCAGTTTCCTCCATAAGAAATGTCAACTTTGAAATAAGTGTGAGTCCTTGTTCAGTAATTCCCATCAATAGTTTTCGAATAGGAAGAAGATTTATAACAGTGTTCAACATTTCAGCCCTGTGCTGTGTGGATAACTGCTGACAGTGCCAACCCCAAATGATACAATTTGTTTATCCAGTGGCTATGTGTGATCCCTAGAAAGAGCTACAAGTTCTGAAATCCCCAGTCTTTTGATTACAAAGTTTCTTTATACAGGCTAGGTACTTAGTTATTAATAATGATAACTTGAAAAGAAAAAACCAAAAAAACACGAACAACAACAAAAAACCACCAAGAAAGCATAGACTGTAAATACAACAGTGTTTTATTAATATGGCTAGGTTCTTGAAAACATCCATTGTTTGGTCTTGATAGAGGAATTAAAGGTAGATTATCTTTTACCTGTGAGCCATTCATTGCTGTTTCAAAAACATGTAAAGACAGGGTAGGACTGCCATGTTTCTAGTGACTCTACCATCAAGAAATTCTGGGCAGAAAGGTGAGTGTAAACCACTTGTACATTCAAAAGTAAATCAAGTGCATCCAGAACCTGACTAGGAATGAGCTGTCGGTGTGCAACCTTGTGCTATGAACTCCTTTCTTTCCCATAGCCTTTCTGCCAGGAAGGCTCTTACTCCTGGATTTACTCCATGCAAATGTAGTGTATTCTCTGTGCTACAGTAACCGCTGTCGACAGGCTTTGTGCAGCATGGAGCAGGTGGAGGTATTCAGAGGAACCAAAATGAGAGATAAGCCTCAGTTTAACCACTAAATGGTTACTAGGCATCACAAGGCACTACAGATATTTCCGACTGTAAGTCAGGAGTCCCCTTCTAATACTACCCTCCCAATCAGCCAATACATTTTTCATGGATTTTCCTTTCACCTTGCATCGCCTGTATTTTTGATCATGTGAACAAAACAGCTCTAAATTCAGCCAGATTTTAGTCACTTAAAATATTTCAAACACTTAACATACATTTTGTGGGATTTAAGTTAATTTCTTGTCCTTAAAATTGTGAACACTGACAGAGCCTAGGAAAAACTTTTAAAGAAACTTTTAAGAGCCCTGAATATACAGTTACATGTTTGTCTCTGTGCATTTCTAGTAACAACTAATAAATTCCTATAAACTTCTGGGAAAATGGAAACTGTTTTATTGAATTTTTGAGGGCAAGTGGAGATAAAACAACATCCACTTTTTCTGTCTTCTCTTGATATAAGTTTAACAACATAGGACAAAATGGTTTTTACTTCCTATTATTTCTGTGGATGAATGTAACCATTTGTCTTTTGTCTATAAAGTACTATACAGTTCCCATAACAGGAAAGCATGACTTAAAAAATAATATACATTTCAAAGGCAATATGTAGTAAAGCCAGTCGCCTTAACAAGCACAGAAAGAAAGAAAATCCTCTAATGCTGAAACAACACTGCTGATTCAATACTGAGTAAGAAAGAGACGAATAGGAAATTTGCACATGGACTCTATTTGAGAAGGTAGATGAACAAATTTCTACTTCACATTGCAAGTAATTTTGAATAAAGTAAAGAAATAGGTTATTTCATAAATGTATGTGAACTCATCTGCCAAAATGTCATTGTAACATGGAGCAATAAATGAATGATAGAGGGAGAGAAGATGAAAGAGAAATATTACCATAATCTAAAGACTGACTTTTAATCTTCCCCTTGGAAGCCACTAGGACTAAGGCTGCTTCCCAGAAGAATCCAAAAAGCATGTTGTCTCTGTTTCCAAGCTGCCATCAAATCACAAGGTCTTTGTCCCAAATGTTTAATGCTAGAGAAGGAATTTACATCTTTCTAGTTTGTTTGGTTTTGTTTTTGGTTTGGTTTGGTTTGGTTTTGACTGTGCAGCTTGTGTAATCAATCACTTTGTTTAGTCTGAGAAGCTTCACTGATGGCAGACTAAGTCAAGACCTGTGCATTTCTTCCAGATACAAAGCTCGTCCTGCTGCCTGGCTGATGGTGGTTACCATGGAAATACAGTGATGCGGCATCTCCTTTCCTTTACATGCCAGAGAGACTAAACCCAGGTTTCTGGAAAGAGAACAAAAATGCCACCGAAGAGTTGGATATTAGTGGTTAATTGTGTTAAGTACTTGGAAGTTTATTCTGACAGAGTTTTTTTCCCAAAAGAAAACAATCTGTTTTGATAGCAGTTAGAATTATTCAGCTTGAAAATCAAAACTGTGATCAGTTGCCACCTGGCCTGTGGTCTTACGGCAGGAAGACATGATACTGCCAGAGGTAGCAGTAGGCTGTGTTTTGGTACTCCTCTATATCACAGAACACTCTTAAGCTATGTCTGATGGCTGGCAGTGTTTGTTTGCTCAGAGAGGGTACTGTGCTGTAGATGGACTGTATGCTTTCCAGGTGCTCATCCATCATCCTGCTCAGAGATTAAGGAGAACAATGCTTCCCGGTATACACAATACACTATACACATCTATATCTAAATCTATATCTATATATCTCCAAGATAAACTTTAGTATTTCCAAGCTGAATAGACTGACAACAACATGAGGGCACATGCTGTCCATAGTGGATCCTGTGAGGATATTTGGTCATTTAAGGTTTGGGCAGACATAGGATGTCTATAGAGTACTGTGGTTGGATGAGTTTCCTCAGCATAAGAATGTGCACAGTTTTCTTTCTCTGTCTCTCCCCCCACCTCTTTCCTACAGTGTTTGTTTATCTATTTTCATGTTAACTTTTCCTTCAGTTAGAATCTCTGTTGCAGATTTTACGTTAAACTCCACTGATGCATGCAAAGTGAGAAGAAATTTGGTGGTTTTTTGCCCTTTCCTCCCTCTTTCTTCCGGCAGTACATCTCTTTTACCTGTGTCCAGAATCAGCCAGCTGCTCCTGATCCACCCGCTAAGTCATTTGTGAAATTACGGTGTGGTGGCTTGGACTATCTCACTTTATCTCCCAGTTGCTTAAAGACATAACAAATGACAAGAGGGGAGATGCTGGAGTCTGAAGACCTCCTGGAAAGGAAAGGTCTAGAGGAGGAACAGCAGGGTCCTATGCCCATGTCCAGATAATGTCAGAAAGCAGAGGCAGAGCGGTTTTGTGAATTCAAGGTACTGAGAATATGGAATGGTTTTGAGACATTCATGAAGAACAAAAGATAACAGGAAAGCACAAGAAATACAGACAGAGCACTGGCACCAATGGGGTCATAGGCATGCAAGTTATGATTCATAAACTCTTAGGAAGCAATGCTTCAATAGTTCTGCTCTCATTAAAAGAATTATTTTTAACTAGTAATGCTATTTCAGTTGTTGAGGAAGATGATTTTCTAATTAAGCACATATTTTATTGTTGTGGGGTGAAAAGAGTTTTAGAGATAGAAGAAGATAGTGCTCCACCAGGTAGAAAGCAGAAAACCTGTCCATCTCTGTTTATCTTAACCTGAGCTAAGTAGGAAGGGAGAGGGAAAACCATGTGGATGATTGTTAGTGTTTTGGCTATGCTAGTTTGAACAATATTTTTTTCACTGAAATGAGAATTATACCACTCTGTCTATCACGGTTGCTTGCAAATATAGTTGGCCACAGTAGGGACAATTTCTGAAAGCATGAGAGGCAATTGGGAGCAAGAGGTGGAGTTTTCTGTACATTAGAAACAATCAAGGCTATTATTATGATTCAGTTGAACTCTTGATTATAACTTGCTTTGCAAATCCCCAGGTAAAAGCTAACCACAATTGTACAGAATTCTGAATAAATCTCTTTTGCTGTGCTGGACAGCACAATCAGGAAAATCAGACAGTGCGTTTTGTTCAACTGTACATAAGAGGACACCTCTACAGCATACCATGCTTTGCAAAAAATAATCCAGTTTCAACTCTGTGGGGAGCAGCAAGTGTTAAGCCAGTGTTGTGAGTTAACCCCAGTGGGCAGCTCAGCCCCATTGGAAAGGTAAAGGTGAAAAAACTCATGGGTATGAGATGAAGACAGTCTAATAGAACAAAAGCTGTGCATGAAATCAGAGCAAAATAAAGAGTTAATTTACTACTTCCCATTTGGTGGCAGTTATTTAACCATTTCCAGGAACTCAGGGCTGCATCACTGACAATGGTTACTTGGCAAAACAAATGCTTCAACGCTTCTTTCTCCCCCTCAGCTTTATATGCTGAGCATGACATCATACGGTGTAGGATATCCCTTTGGTCAGTTGGGGTCACCTGTCCCGGCTATGTTCCCTCCCAAGTTCTTATGCACCCCCAGCCTCCTCACTGGTAGGACAGCATGAGAAGCAGAAAAGGCATTGACTGCACAAGAACTGCTTCAGCAATAGTTAAAATACGTGTGTGTTATCAACACTGTTTGGATCACAAATCTAAAATACAGCACCATACAAACTACTGTGAAGAAAACTAACTCTATCCCAGACAAAACCAGTACAGCCAGATGAATTGGAGTCTTCTGTTTCAAGTTCTCAGAAATAAATCTAGTGTATTTCTCAGAACTAAAGTGAAACCATTGAGATAAGTAACTGATTTAGACCCTAGTGGCAGTGCTATTGCAGAGAAAATGTAAAGCTAATGGAATCAAAACAAATCATCAACTTAACAAGAACTACAAAAATATCTGAACCTTTTTTATAGCTTCTGAAAGAGAAAGAAAAACTGAGAAAAAATACCCAGTCTTTGAATGACCCAGTGCTTGGCATTTCTGCAAGAGAAGCGTATCACATCTTTATGGAAAAGTATCATAGAATTGCAGAATAGCCTTGGATGGAAAAGACCTCTAAGATCATTAAGTCCAACCATTAACTTAACACTACCAATTCACGATTACACCGTGTCCCTCAGCACCACATCTACGTGTCTCTTAAATACGTCCAGGGATGGGGACTCCACCACTGCCCTGGGAAGCCTGTGCCAGTGTTTGACAACCAAGTGTACCTTAAAAAAAAAGAAAATAAAAGAAAAAGAATTATGAAACAAGTTTATCTCATTAAAAAAAACTCAACAAACAAACTATATGCCATAAAACTGCAGATTCCTAAGAAGAACCTGTCCTTGGAAATGAAAAAAAACGATTCCTCAAAAGTTGCAAAATATAGAGACTGAAATAAACAGTTGCATGTTAAAAGCGTTGTTGTTTGTGTTTACCTCTGTTCTTGGGTCTGATTTTCAGAGCTATTGAGTATCTCCAGAGAAAGCTGGTGGGTACAGTTCAAGTTAATTGGACTTGAAGATGATCTGAGAATTTAGAACTGCAGGGTATAGTTGTTCCTGTTGATTATGACTTAAAAAAAGACAATACCCAAAAGTTTCACAGAGCGATATAGATTTGCTGTACAAAGAACAAAGACAAAAGCAGAAAACTGTGAAAGGGTTTAGTAGTTACCAGCATTACTCAGGGCTATTTACCTTTAACTCTTTAGATACATCTACTTATGCTCAATTCAAATTTTGGTATTATGTAAGCCAGTTTTTCAGGAATTGCATATTAACTCTTTAATTTCACTTGTAAAAAGGCAGATTGATTTTTACAAACTCACAGTCTGAGTCCTGATTTTCATCCAAAGTTCAAGAATTATCATGAGTCTTAATGTGATTTCTTTGCTCCCTGGCAAAACTGTGGAGTAATAAAAAGGAATGGATTTCAACTAAATTATTCATGCAGTCAATATCCCTCTTCAATGCAGTAATGATTGACTTACTGAGAAGGGGCTTGTTGCCACCAGAGAACTATTAAAAAAATCACCAAAACTCAAGCCTTGGGTTAATAAGAGAGCTTTTTGTTACATTATCTGAAGTTTGTTTTATATACCTAGACAAAACTGCAGCATCCCAGGAGCTTAGCTTTCAATCTGCAGTTGGCATACTGGCTTTGTTCTTTTTGATGCTAATAACTGTCACCATGATACAGCTTTTTCATTGATTCTTATGGAGTTTTGTGACCTATCATTATAATAAGGTATTGATAGTCATGAATTTTAATGCTAAAAAAAGATTACTTTACCTGATTTAAGCCTTTTTAAAGGATTTTTATGAGGGATTCACTTCAGTGGCTGGATATCTAACATTACACTGTGGGTTGGTTTGGGGTTTTAATTTATTATGTGTCATTGCTGTGTCATTAATCTCTGGAAATCTGTGGTTCTTCACATTTCAGTTTTCTCAACAGCAAGAGAGTGACTTCTGCAGTCCAAGGCATAGCCTGCCACACAGTTTTGTGCTAATGTATGTGGTAATTCACTGACTGCCTCTGTATATGACCAAACCTTGTATTACCACCTGGAAAACCAAGTACTGTGTGCGAGTGTGGAACCTCTTGGAGCAGTTTGTGAAACGTTGTGTGTGTCATTTGCTGTATTTCTACCCATTACTGTGTTATAAGACACTCATAAATTACTGATTCTCAGCGTCCTTATGCCTGAGAAGTCATGACTTTGCATTGCATCCCTTGTTCCATTTCCTCTCTGAAACACACTCAAAATCCTGTTCTTTATCTCTTACATGTCTTAGAATACAAAATACTCTTGAAACCAGTAGCTGTTTTTACATGGCACTATTGAAATGAAATATCTTAGTAGCCCAAGTCATGTTTCAAAAGGGATTTAAGGTCTGTGTTCCTGCAAGTAATTGAAACCAATCAGGTACATATGTCTGTACAATTAAGCTTCTGCATCTAAGGACACTGAAGTACCTTTTATGTCAAACTCACATTTCTAAATGAAATTTCAGCCCACACATCACTTAGATCCTTTTGAAAATGAGGACCGTCAAGTTTCCCTGGAGCTCTTCTGTTTTCATTGTTAGCTAGTCAGAACGGTGAATAGTAAACTATGTTAGATCTCATCATTATTGTTACACTCTAGCATCATTATTTTTCTGTACCGGATTCTTCACACGTTATACATAGCCTAATGTCTTGTTTCCTCCTTCAGCTGGCATGAACATTTCCATCTCATTAGGGATCACATAACTGCATTAGGTAAGCGTATGCAAAGAAAATAGAAATGAGGCAGAATGTAAATTATTTCTGAGACTAACAGAGAGAGGGATGTGAAGAAACTGGCCTGGAACAGTGGTGAATTTGAAGCAGGAACAGACCGAACTAAACCTACTAGATAGCCTTGCTGAAGAATATCTGTGCAGATGCAAACTTTACTGGGTAGTGCCTGTCTCCATAATAGAGTTGATAAAACACTGCATATAAACAACCCAGAAAATGTGGATCCAGATCTGAATTTTTAGCCATCTTCTATACTCCTTATCTGAAATATATTCTTGAAAATTCAGTAAGAGGCTGCAACCCCAATTCCCCTACTCATCTATTTTTATGGTCATCTTCCTTTTGCAGTTGTTTCACTTCTCCCTGACATCCACAATATATGGAACAAATTTTCAGAATGCTAGTTTTGTCCTTTCAAAGGAGAAGACAAAAAAGCTCCATAAAATTACTGTTAGCTTCTTTACCTGGTCATTCTGTTTCGTGTGTGTGTGAAATATTGGATTGCAGTACCTGCCCATGTTTGTAACCCAGATCACAGCAGTATGTGCTCCCCAGCATTTTTCATTTGGTTAGATTTTTTTTTTTAAAAAAGGTATTTTGTGATTGCATACCTTCTCTACATAGGAGGAACAAAAAACAGTTGTATTGTATTTCTTTAGGCGTGTTTCTGAATTTGAGAAACGTCTGTTTTAGTAAATAGTGTGCCTTATTGACTCCATAACAATGCACTTCTAATCTAGTCTTTTTTTTTTTTACCTTCATATTATTGTATTAATTTTTCTGAATTTTAGAGATTTGTAGGCCTTTAAATTTAATGAGAAAAATAAAGATCTGTTGAAGTAGTCCTTGAACTAAGTGTTTCCTAATGCTTTTCTGTTCAAATGGATTGCAAATAAATTTAAGTTTTGAAATAGCGTAACTAATAGCTTACACCTTAGGGAACATTTAATTTTAGATAGAAGTGTAATTGCTGACTGATACTTTTGGTTAATTTGTATTCCAAACCAAACTTTATATCTCAAATCTACTAATTTAGCAGTTCATATCTGTCAAGACAGAGCAAACTGAAACTGTATTTTATGTTCCATGAGTTTTTTTATTTGCTTTTAAATGTATTGGGCGTGCACTAAATACCTACTATCAGATCAGTAACACAACCTGCAAAAATCCGATGAATGAAATTCTGTGAGCTTCAAGTTTCCTTATCTGGTCAGTTTAGTGCTGGTTAATCTCACTCACAGAGTTGAAGATACAGTGCTCTACCAGATGAATATATTCAAAACATGTTACCAATACTCATGCAAATCAGTTCTGCTTACCTTTCAGCTTGATTAATTCATTGCTGCTGACCGCATTCTGGAATATTTGTTACTTGAACCCAAAGGAAAGTATAAGCTGTCATTTAATCAGTAAAATCTGACCCTTAGCACTCAGTTGAGATAACCTGTGGCTCTGTGACAGACCCTTATGCTTTTCTGCTGCAGTGATAGAAGTACACAAGTTTGAGTCTCACTTCAGGCTCCTATGATGTGTGATGGAGAGTGTGCTAGATCATCTAGCAAATCCTCTCAGAAACGATGATGCGAGAACTTCACTCCAAGCAAATACTCAATAAACAGCCTCCTCACCTCGTCAAGGCAGACGTGAAGTGTTGGGCAGACTATCAATATCCAATCTGCTAGCTCCTACATGACTGTCAACAAGCCACCATTTAAAGCTTCACTAGAAATTTATATATTTATGTGGAAAATACAGCAGGACTGTCTAAAGCTCTACAATGACGTGTTAAGAAATGTGATCTGCATTCAGCATTGTTCTGGGTTACAACATATTCTATTACCATGAGCTGTTGAAACCAGGTGCTGATGTTCCTTGCCTCCTCCCTCGGGACTAGCTTCTGTTAATAGGCCCAACAATGCCTTGCCGCGTGACCCATAGGTGGCCTGCACCTGGACTATTCTTCTGTTAATGCGCCCATCAGTGCCTTGCCCCAGGACTCACCATCCCTTTGTGAGATGCTCCGGCCAGGGGGAGAGAGCCAAGCATTCCCACCGGGGATAAAATCTGGGGTTTGGAACAGCACGAGCAGCCTTACCCGCTGGGATCCCAGAGGACAAGGACTACACCACCACCGGATTTTTGGAGGAGGACCAGACTTCTTTTCTACAAGACCACCGCTTCAACAGGACCATTTCAAAGAGAGCTGCAGCTGCCACTACATCGGACTGCTACCAGCACCCTGCCCGGCAGGGTGCCAGGTTGTATCCCTGACTCTGTCAGGCTTTAAACCAGTTTCTCTGTATTATTGTTTTGTTGTATACATTAGTAAAAACTGTTATCCCCATTTCCTCATATCTTTGCCTGAAAGCCCCTTAATTTCAATTCTATAATAATTCGGAGGGAAGGGGGTTGTATTTTCCATTCCAAGCGGGGCTCTTGCCTTCCTTAGCAGACACCTGTCTTTCAAACCAAGACAAGCATGGATAAGAAAAGGGCATGAACCTTTCATTACAGTAGGACAGGAACCCACGTAAAAGCATATTAGACCTTGGGCTTAGCTAGGAGGCTAGAAAACAGCTGCTGTTTGAATGAGCAGATGGTGAAAAGTAACATGAGAATCTCAGAAGATCATTTATTTTTAATCAAACAGTATGAAGAGAACAAAAATAATTTAGCGCATGTTTTTGTCTGAAATGGCTATAATCAAGGGAAAACATATTTATTCAAATTTACTTGTATACATCATGCCAAACATGCCTGTTTACCTCCATTTCGCTTAAGGCTAGATAACAGCTGTTTTTATTCTTTGGCATAGAGTGACAAAGAGTATTCTTCTGAAGTTTTTCAGCCATCAGCCTTTGAATACAGCTGTAGTATTCGGGTCCTTCACCCCACACCTTGAGGAATCGGCATTGTGAGACAATGAACACAACAAAGACTCAACGTTCTCCTGCAAGTGCAGGTTATTGTTGCCTCACAAAATGAGTGAGGTAGGGCAGGACATACATGGCATTTTAGTTCTTCCTGAGTCTGCTGCTAACTTTGACATGGTAAGAATTCTGCAGAAATGCTGGATTTAATCATGTGTGTACACTATAACCATGGGAGCCACTGCTGTCCTGGGTATCCCAGTAGCTTTCAGGAGCTTTATATTATATATAATAATGCGTGTTGCCATCAATGAACATTTGTGGGGTTTTTATTAATCTCAACAGTTCTTCCTGAAATACACACATTTAAAGTTCCCTGATGGCTGGTTCCACGACCTTAAGAAGCTGACCTTGCCTTTGGTAAGGTAATACGAGTAACTTAGAGTAGGCAATACAGGTATAGTCAATAAAAACAAACCATGCTTACAGTAAATGTATGTGGGGTGGGTTGACCTTGGCTGGATACCAATTGCTCACCAAGCTGCTCTGTCACTCCCCCTCCTCAACAGAACAGGAGAAAAATATGAAAGAAGGCTCATGGTTCAAGACAAGGACAGGGAAATCACTCATGAATTAACATCACGGGGAAAACAGACTCAACTCATGGAAATTAATTTCATTAATTACCAATCAAACAAGAGTAGGGCAATGAGAAATAAAACCAAATCTTGAAACACCTTTTCCCACCCCTCCCTTCTTCCTGGGCTCAACTTCACTACTGATTGTCTCTACCTCCTCCCCCTGGGCAGCACGCAGGGGGACAGGGAATGGGGGTTGTGGTCAGTTCATTACATTTTTTTTTCTCTGCCACTCCTTCCTTGACACATTCTTCCCCGCTCCATAGAACTGCTCCAACATGAGTCCTTCCCAGGGGCTGCAATCCTTCATGAACTGCTCCAGTGTAGGTCCCTTCCACAGGGTGCAGTCCTTCAGGAACAGACTGCTCCAGTGTGTGTCCCCAAAGAAGTCACAAGTCCTGCCACCAAATCTGCTCCAGCGTGGGCTCCCCTCTCAATGGGTCCACAGGTCTTGACATGAGCCTGCTCCAGTGCAGGCTTTCCACAGGGTTACAGTCTCCTTTGGGCATCAGACTCCTCCAGTGTGTGGTCTTCCATGGGCTGCAGGTGGACATCTGCTCCACCATGGACCTCCATGGGCTGCAAGGAGACAGTTTGCCTCACCATGGCCTTCACCACCGGCTGCAGAGGAATCTCTGCTCCGGTGCCTGGAGCACCTCCTCCCCCCTTCTTCACTGCCCTTGGGGTCTGCAGAGTTGTTTCTCTCACATGTTCTCACTCCTCTCTCCTGGGTGCTGTTGTGCAGCAGGTTTTTTCCCCCTTCTTAAATACGTTATCACAGAGGTGCTACCAATATTGCTGACTGACTCAGCTTTGGCCAGCAGTGGGTCCATCTTGGAGCCAGTTGGAACAGGTTCTGTCTAACGTGAGGGTAGCTTCTGGCATTTTTCCACAGAAGTCACCCCTGTAGCCCCCTGCTACCAAAACCTTGCCACACAAAACCAATACAATATGTTTACTTACCCTTCAGAAATAAAGTGAAAAAAATCTAATATTTCTGGGTTTTTTTTTAACTGTTACTATATACAAGAGTTACAGTCACATCTAGTACTGAAGAGCTGAAGTGGTAACCTGTAGCCTGGTATTCAGGCTGAGCTGCCCAGTTGTAACAAGGAATTGCTCAGCTGAGGCACAGAGCTGCAGAGAAATCATATTTCAGAATGAATTCATTAAAATGGGGAGATGGTTTCAGAGGAGTGAAACGTACCACTCAAGCTGTGATTGAAATGAAGTTGAAGGCATTGAGCTGTAGGTGAACAAAAGAGAGAGATAATAGTATTTAATGGGAGACTTGAAATGGTTTGGAAATTACTCCTTAAATTGTGTTTTGATTTCTAGATGATAGTTTAATTATAATTGGAATACTCATGGCATATTGATGACAGCAGAGCATGGTTCAGTTGCAGATGGTTTCTGGCAGCACTCTAAGGGACAGTGGCACTTAAACTTCATGCCTCTCATTCTATTCTCCTTTGCCTCTCACACATGTATCAGGATAGTTTACTTTGTATGTATTCAAATGAGAAGGGAACACTGAGATAAAATGGTGTGTTCAGAAGTACTTGTCAGTCCGCTTCAGGCAGTGCAAAGCCATTAATGAAAAAGAATTTTTTGATCTCCATGCAGGCTCATTTTTTACAGTCTGTTCAACTGTATCTGAAGAGATAGACAAGGATAAAAATATATGAATTTCGTCTTCTGGGGCCTTCTGAAAAAGAGCATTGAGAAGTTCAAATGAGCACCTCTGCTCCAGTTCTATCATGTCCTTTGGGCTGGTCTCCATGCTCCAATACTGCAGTTCTTCCTCCCTTTTCTACCTCAAAACTTTCTGCCATTCTAACATATCCTTTTTCATGGGGCAGTTTTGTCCATCCTCTGATGATCCAGTTGTTCAGACTTCAGCTACCTTCTGTTAAGCTCACATGACTTAAGACTTAGCTGAATGGGTGAAAGGTTTTTGTGCTTTTCTCTTCCTACTCTGTTTTTGGAACTCTGAGGGATGTGTATGTTAATAATACAGGAAATGGTCCATGTAACATTTGAATACTTGTCACATTTGGGCACTGAGAAAAGAGAAGGTCATGGCAATCAATGCTGTAAGAAAGAAACCTGTTTTAATCGACGAGACAAAATGGTTATGAAAGGTCATATATCAAGCATGGCATGAAAAGGTTATCTGTTAGAATTCAGAAATTAAAACACACCCAGGATCTATTCTTAAAGCTTTTATGTGGGAGGAGGAAGGGTTTTCTGGGTGGAAAACAATGGAACATTTGTCCCATTGACAAGTTATGGGATATTTGAAAGTTATGGAAGGTATAAAGCAATGACCCTGTACTGGGAACCAAAGAGGGGTGAGTACGTGTACACACATGTGTATGTTTTGTGTGGTTGGAAAGGGCAAGGGGGTCTACATGTGCCTGTGAGAGTGAAAGAGAGCAAGTGAGATGGTAAGAGTTGGCCATATTCAGGCTCATTCTCACAGTCTTTCTTTCTTTTTGCTGATCAGAATGTGCCAGGAACCTTCCCAGGAAGGCAGCATTTTTTTGGGCTGGGTGGACCATCTAGTTCTGGCATAAGTCCAGTATCCTGAGACAGGACTCAGGTGGTGTAACAAATAAAAAGTGAAGACTTTTTTGCAGACAGTTTTGCCAAAGTCTGTGGCAGTCTTGCCCCTGGGATTCTCTAGCCACAGTACTGGGCACTGCAGCACAGCAGAGCACTGAAGGCTTGCAAAATGAGTCAAAGATTTTTTCATGGTGCTCTTCAGCGTAAAGGAGGATTCCCCAATATGTGCTTCAGATGGGACTTTGAGCATATTTATAGGTAGTGGAAGAGTGGCCAATTTGATAACCCAGTCATTAGGGCCAAGACAAGGCTGAGCAGCAGTAATGCTAAAGGAGTGGGAGACTGAGATGTTTCCAGTCAAGCCATTATAGCTCACTTTAACAAACTACTTTTGTTTTACTTTGATCAAGAGAATAGGAGGTAACAGGGAAGGAGGTTTCAGTGGCAATAGCAAGACATTATCTTTATGGCTGACTGAAGTGCTGGGGTCTGAACCCCCAGCCCTGAATTAAGGTTGACATATGGGTGGCTCCCACAGCCCTTTAAGAGGAGGGGATGAGTTTACCTTTTGTCTTTCCTCCAAGGTGCAGCCGGCCTTGCAAGGAAAGCCCTTGGGTAAACAAGCCCCAGGTGCCCTGCATTGGGTAAATGAGTGCCAGGTGTCCTGTTTGGGCATAAAAGCTGGGCCCACTTGCAGGAAGAGTTGGAGAGTCTGTCTGTGGAGTGGATGCACTTCACAGAGTTCCCTGTTGGGGAAGGACCTCCTGACTCCTCATGGAACCGGGTCCCAGTCAGGTCTGGCACATTCAAACACGGGCTTTGTGGGGAGGCAACATGGGGTTACTTCTGTCATATGTAACTGCCTTGTTCTCCTGGTTGTCTCCCATCTTCTCTGTGGGTTACCTCGTGTCTCTGTTTGTTCCATCTGTTATGAGCGATATTGTGTCATTCCTGGGGTCGCTGGGGTTGATGTCTGTTATTCATGATCTATCTGACTTGTTTGTACCCCCAGCAATCCTCTATATACTGACCCCTTTACGTGAAATAGAACCTACGTACTGGATTGTTGTTTTGCTGCTGGCTGTGTCCTTTTTACTGGGCCTACTAATTGGCAAAACACTGACCAAGGCATACGGACTCCTGTTGTTCAGGCGAAGGATGCCTACAGAGCAGTTTGCAACAGGACCTTGACAGGTGAGGAGCTAGTCTTGAAGAGTTAGTTGCTGGGGAAGATAAAGGAGGGACAAAAGATCACTAAATTCAGTACTCAAGGAGCTAGTAACTGAAGTTTGGAGGACAGCTTGTGGGAGCTGCTTTGTCTTTGTCCTCAGGTGGGTGATTGGTCATTTCTCTGCAGATTCACTGGGGGGTCTCAGACTGCAGTGTGGATGAAGGGCTATCTACGTACAAACCGTGAAAGCTGGAGGTAACCTTCACAGGCACAGGCTTATCTCACAGGGGCAGATGGCTCCTCTGGGGGCTTCCAGCAGTGTCCCAGAGATGAGGCAGAGCTCAAGTATGCTGCCCAAAGAGACAAGGTCTCAGGCACTCTTTGGCAAACAGATCAGAAAATATCACTGTGGGGAAGTAAGGGATGACGGGCAGAGTAGGTACCAGTATGACTAATATCAAAGAGAGAACTGTTAAGTGCCAGGAGAACTGCTATCTGCCCAGCTGATGTACAAGGGAAGCTGCCAAACTGTTTGGCAGTGTCATTTTTATGGCAGGGATCCTAAGTAAGTATTGCAAGAATGATCCAGGAAGGCTGATGACTTGTGCTGTGTGCATTACACCCACTGGTGCTGAAGGATAACAGCCCTGTCTGCCTTCCCGAGCAGCTGGACCCCGGGCTGCCAAGCTCTGACAGGCATTTCCCAAAGACAGACTGTCCTACCAATGAGGAAGACACACTCTTTATGTTCAGACTTTTCTCCACCTGTCACAGAAAAGGCTTCAAACACACCGTTCCAGCATCTAGAAAGACATACAACAGTGTATTTGGCATTTGCTGTTTCACTGCATCTTGTGCATTGCACCCATCAGTTAAAAGGCAGTACAAAATTAACATACAGATACTGCTTGTGTTCATTTTCTTTGACAAGGAATATCTTTTTTTTCCACCCATAATTTGACATTTATAAGAAATCACAGAATCACAGAGTGGCAGGGCTTGGAAGGGACCTCTGGAGATCATC